>OY282414.1:9449943-10122765 GCA_958295455.1 Coleophora deauratella | reverse complement strand
TGGAAGACGTTTTTGTAAACAAACAGTAGAAACATGCAGTCACTGCGGGGGGCCCCACATGTGGGAAGACTGTGCAGATAGACTTGTCGGTGAAGAACCAAAATGCTGTAACTGCACACGGGCAAAGATAGATAAGACCAGTCACAATGCGTTTAGCAAGGAATGTGTAGTAAGAAGAAAATGGGATGCACTAGCTCGTGCAACCATAGCGTATTGCTAAAGTTGTATCAAAGGATACTGACGCGTCACCAACTATTACCCCAGATAAGAAGATGTCATACTCTGTAGTTCAGGCAAACCTTCAAAGGAAACAGCTGGCCACTAACGAACTTCTCTTAGTGGCAAAGGAGAGGAATATATCATTCGCTTTGCTACAGGAGCCATATGTGGGTGGTGCGGGGAAAGTGAAGGACTATCGGAGTGCGAAGGTATACCAGAACGCAAATCAGGGATGTGGGACCGTCAAAGCGGCTATTATTGTTTTTGATCGAGACCTGGACATTATACCATACCAAAAATTTTGCACAAATAATATCGTAGTGGTAAAGATCCAATCCAGCACTTGGGAGATTTTTGCGATATCCTTCTACTTTGAACCGGACCAACCCATAGAGCCATATCTGGAGCAGCTTAAAAAGATCTGTAAGGAGCTTGAACCCGGAAAGTTTATAGTGGGTGGCGATACCAATGCTAAGAGCACATGGTGGGGTAGCAGAATAGTGGACCATAGGGGTGAAGCAATGTCTGGTGTACTAGAAGAATTAGACTTACAAGTACTCAACCATGGTGAAACACCAACATTTGATACCATTAGGGGAAATAAAAGGTATACCAGCTATGTAGATGTTACTGCTTGTTCGACAAATATGCTGCATCTGGTGGAGAATTGGGAAGTCAAAGATGACCTTACGGGTTCGGACCACAATGGAATCACATTTAATATAAGGTTAACAAAGGCAAAATCAACAAATATCAATAGGACAACAAGAAAATATTCAACTAAAAAGGTTAATTGGGAACAATTTCATGACAAATTGGATCAATTAAAAACAGAAAATGAAATTAACTTGACAAAATTGGAAGAAATTGACAATAAACAGGATTTGGAAAAAGTAGTAGACATTTATTCAAAATTAATAGAAAAAACTTGTCAAGATACTCTACGGAAAAAGAAGTCCAATGAAGATCTTACCATTCCATGGTGGTCCAAAAATCTCGAAAGGCTGAAAAAGGATGTCATTACCAAAAAGCGGCGTATCAGATGCGCAGCACAGATTCGGAAAACCAAGGTAATTGAAGAATACGTGCAGGCAAAGGAAGAATACGAGACTGAAACAAAGAAAGCTCAAGTAGAAAGCTGGAAAGAATTTTGCGGCAAACAGGATAGAGAGGGTCTATGGGAGGGGATATACAGAGTGATAGGAAGAACGACAAAAAGACATGAAGATTTACCATTAATGAAGGATGGAGTAGAGATCGACTTGAAAGACTCAGCGAAGATCCTGGCCGAAGCTTTTTATCCAGAAGATTCAGGGATAACGGACAATGCAGAACATCAGCGGTTAAGAGAAGAAGCTGACCTAATAAATAAGTCAAATGAAGACGAACAATTTGACCCACCCTTTACAATGGCTGAACTGGAAAACGTGGTAAAGAGCTTCAACCCAAAAAAAGCACCAGGAGCCGATGGCTTTACAGCTGACATATGCAGCCAAGTTATACTCAGAGACCCGGAATTGTTCCTGTCACTGGCAAACAAATGCTTACTCTTAGGGCTGTTTCCCACCATCTGGAAACAAGCTACTGTTGTAGTCCTTAGGAAACCTGGGAAGGATGACTACACTAATCCCAAATCCTACAGACCCATAGGATTGTTGCCGGTGATGGGGAAAATTCTTGAAAAAATGGTGGTCGCTAGATTGAAATGGCATCTTCTCCCTAAAATGAGTACTCGCCAATACGGTTTTATGCCGCAAAGAAGCACCGAAGACTCCCTCTATGACCTGATGAATTACATACAAGATAAAATCAAATCCAAGAAAATAGTGACCATGGTATCACTGGATATAGAGGGAGCCTTCGATAATGCCTGGTGGCCCGCGATAAGACTGAGATTGGTTGAGGAGGGATGCCCTGTAAACATCAGAAGACTAATGGATAGTTACCTAGATCAGAGAAAGGTTGCAGTTAGGTACGGTGGCACGGAATACACAAAATCCACAAGTAAAGGTTGCGTTCAAGGCTCCATAGGTGGGCCAATTCTGTGGAATCTCCTACTCGACCCACTGCTGAAAGGACTGGAGGAACGTGGCTTTTACTGCCAAGCTTTTGCAGACGACGTGGTACTGCTTCTTGATGGGCATAGTGCCAAAGAAATACAAGTTCAAGCAAACGCCGCACTTGCCTATGTGTCGAGCTGGGGAGTTAAAAATAAGTTACATTTTGGACCGCAAAAAACAAAAGCGATGATCTTAACCAAGAAATTGAAATATGACACTCCAGCTCTACACATGGGTGGGGTGGATATTAAAATGTCCGAAGAAATAAAACTCCTTGGACTTACGATTGACAGTAAGCTTACTTTCAACAGTCACGTCTCTGCTGTGTGCCTTAAAGCATTAAACATTTACAAACAACTGTCAAGAGCCGCCAAAATTAGCTGGGGGCTTCACCCGGAGGTCATACGGCTTATATATACAACAACAGTAGAGCCAGTAATCATGTATGCGGCAAGTGCTTGGGCTCCAGCAACGAAGAAATTGGGAGTGCAGAGGGTGTTAAACACGGTACAAAGGGGCTTTGCTCAGAAACTGACAAGAGCTTACAGAACAGTCTCCCTTAATTCAGCACTGGTCCTTGCTGGGATATTACCACTCGATCTACGAGTTCAAGAAGCAGCAGATCTGTATAAGTCACGGAAGGGTATACCACCGTCGGTGCTAGAAGATGAGGAGGTGGAAAGACCTATTGCATTTACAGAAGCTCCACATCCAGCAGAACATATGCGCCTGAAGTTTATGAGCCTGGTAGACCAAAAAGACGTTGAAAACCACAACGACCAAGCAGTAAGAGTATTTACCGATGGAAGCAAAATTGAGGGCAAGGTTGGGGCAGCACTGTCGTTTTGGAATAGTGATGCCGAAACCAAAGCCCTCAAATTAAAACTTGCTTCACACTGCACAGTCTACCAGGCAGAACTTCTGGCAATATGCGAAGCGACAAAGGTGATTCTGGGAATGCCTGAGCAAAGTTTTGGCATATACAGCGACTCTCGTTCGGCACTCGAAACAATTGTGAACACAAACACGACTCACCCCCTAGCAATAAAAGTGCGCAGCAACTTGAAATGTTGCAAACTCCAGAATAAGGATGTATCCCTGTTCTGGATCAAGGCGCATGTGGGGCTCGAGGGCAACGAGAGAGCGGATACACTGGCCAAAATCGCAGCATTGAAGCTCAAGAAAAAACCAGACTATGACCGATATCCGATTTCATTTGTCAAGGGAAGAATTAGAATGGCTTCCCTTGACAAATGGAACCAAAGATACAAGACAGGCACAACTGCTGCAACAACTAAGATTTTCTTTCCCGACGCAGTTGACGCTTACAAAATTATAAAAAGACTTGAGCCAACCGGAGTTACAACGCAGGTCATGACAGGGCATGGTGGGTTCTCAGAATACTTGAACAGATTCAAGTGTAAGGAGAATCCATCATGCATTTGCGATCCGGAAAGCAAGGAAACAGTAGAGCACATCATGTTTGACTGTCCGGTGTATGGGTTGGAGAGATATACGGCTGAGCACTTACTGGATGAAAATATACGGGCTGAAAATATAAGCAGAATTATACAAAATAAAGATAAGTGCACAATATTCTTAAACTTTTGTACAAAAATAATACCTAAAGTAATATTAAGAAACAAAAACAGATAAGTAAAATATGATGTATATGTATACTGAGCTATACATAAAACATGCATAGAAATAAAGAGCAGTAAACATTTCAAAGTTAAAGTAGATAAATAAATAATAAGTTTAAGAAGTAAATAGAAAGATAAGTAAAATAAGTTGAAAGGTAAGAAGAGAAAATTGTTAGTGTTATAAATACTGTTGTTAAATACTGTTAATTAAGAAATGTAATAGATTAAGAAAAATGTAAGCAAAAAAAAAAAAAAAAAAAAAAAAGATATACAAACAACAGTAAGAGGTTTTTAGTCGGTTAAAGTCCGACACTACCTGGGTCCTCCATTCCCAGGTGTCCATGATGGATTTTCCTCGAGCTGAAAAAAAAAATAAGAATGCAAAAAACGTAAAAAAAAAAGATATTAAAAGTCTCTGAAAAAGAATTGTCAGAGGATGTTTAAAAAAAAAAAAAAAAAAAAAAGAAAAAAAAAACCTAACCTAACCTAACCTAACCTAACCTAACCTAACCTAACCTAACCCGAAACCTTAACCTAACCCGAAACCTAACCTAACCCGAAACCTAACCTAACCCGAAACCTAACCTAACCCGAAACCTAACCTAACCCGAAACCTAACCTAACCCGAAACCTAACCTAACCCGAAACCTAACCTAACCCGAAACCTAACCTAACCCGAAACCTAACCTAACCCGAAACCTAACCTAACCCGAAACCTAACCTAACCCGAAACCTAACCTAACCCGAAACCTAACCTAACCCGAAACCTAACCTAACCCGAAACCTAACCTAACCCGAAACCTAACCTAACCCGAAACCTAACCTAACCCGAAACCTAACCTAACCCGAAACCTAACCTAACCCGAAACCTAACCTAACCCGAAACCTAACCTAACCCGAAACCTAACCTAACCCGAAACCTAACCTAACCCGAAACCTAACCTAACCCGAAACCTAACCTAACCCGAAACCTAACCTAACCCGAAACCTAACCTAACCCGAAACCTAACCTAACCCGAAACCTAACCTAACCCGAAACCTAACCTAACCCGAAACCTAACCTAACCCGAAACCTAACCTAACCCGAAACCTAACCTAACCCGAAACCTAACCTAACCCGAAACCTAACCTAACCCGAAACCTAACCTAACCCGAAACCTAACCTAACCCGAAACCTAACCTAACCCGAAACCTAACCTAACCCGAAACCTAACCTAACCCGAAACCTAACCTAACCCGAAACCTAACCTAACCCGAAACCTAACCTAACCCGAAACCTAACCTAACCCCAAAAGTTGACATATTTTGTGTTATGGATTTGTCGTCGCCGGGTACTCGGCAAAGAAAAACGTCACGATCACGTCTTAGATCATTACTAATTAAACTCTGCCAGCGCTCGAAGGGTTGCAGATATATTTAAGTGGTGGGCAGAAAATAGTGTGGCGGCCTTTTTTCTTTCCCCACCAAGTAACTCAGTTTACAGCAAACGTCTATTAGGAAGCAGGTTACTACTACGAATATAAGATGCCAACTACTATCACTACTATCACGAATATAAGAACTAAAATCTCGTGTTAAAACTACGTACTATAACGTACTACGTAACGTACTGTGTGTCGTACTATAACTTACAAAATATAAACTTTCAATACTAAATAAGATTTAAAATATGAATGGCAGTTAAATAAATGCACCTATAATTTTGTAAATGTTCTTCAATTAATATTCTAATTCAAAACTACGTGTCTTTTGATAACTAGGTACAGACTCGGCACAGCCGGGTACCTGGCGCTATTACCTGGTACTCGGCCGGTTTTTTTTTAAATTGCAAAATCCGCCGGGCTAAAACCTAACCTAAACCAAAACATAACACTTTAGCAAGCACCTGACTTCAAATGTCTCTACTAATTTTGTTAGTTTCTATCGTGCGAATTGCCCATTTACACTAACCGTAACATGCATTATAAAGTAGGGTGCGTCTATTAATTTTATATAACTCTTTATTTAGAAATAACTTCGTATAATGGTAAAACGGTGGTTTGAAAATTGCCGAAACAAAAGTTGTTGCTTTTGACCTCACCAATACGTGGGCAAACGTAAAAGGAATAATCTTGGACAAAATCCAGGAAAAATATTAAAAAAGTATCCTGTTTACCGTGCGCCGCCGTAATTATGAAAAAAATTCTAATGACTGCTGATAAGTGGGTCAGGCTCTTTACAATAGTCTTCAATCATCTTTAGCCGAATGATAAAAAAATATCGTAAATGAGTAAATTAACGACATAACTATGTTTTTCTTAACTTTTAAACTTTAGAAGTATGATGCTTTCGATAGTACATCTTTTTCATTACACAGCTTTTCTGGAATGCTCGTTGGGATGACGAGGAAGACGTCTTTTTTCGTATTCTGTACTCATAGTAGCTCAAATTCTTTTTACATGTTTTTAGAGGGGTATTATGTGTGGGGTCTTGGACATGGACCGATGAAATTGTGAAGATAATAATAATAATAATAACCAATAATTGCGGCTATGCAAAAGGCAGTCCTCCTCGACAATGCCCGGATTGTCCGACGCTTTCTCTTCTCGTGGCACTGACCTCCAGCCGACTGTGCTTCTGCTGGAGCAGCTTCTGCCACTTCGCCTAACGCGAAGTGGTCAGAGTAGCCCAAATTTATATTTCTGCATAATATAATGAGAGAGATGATTTGAGTTGCTATTAGTTGTCATAGCATGTAATAAAGGACTAACCCTTTTGTCCATGGCCCAAGAGAACCGGCAAGCGCCGGCGCACTTAGCACTGCTGAGCGGGAAGCCATATGGAAGGAGAAAGAGCTGCACGGAAGGTTCTTTAAAGCTCTTTGCAGATCTTTCGTAGATCAGTGCACTGGCTGCGCATCGAAGACCTCTTTGCAGAGACCGAGGGTTTTGTCTGTGCAATACAGGATCAGGTTATAAAGACGAACAACTACAGGAGGTTCATAATGAAGGACGGTGCCTTGGACGTATGTCGGTTTTCGGTCGGTCGGAAAACCTCGAGCAAGCAGATGCCGTCAAGAGGTTGCGGTACCTTAACCTGGCGCACGAGGTTACGGATGTCAATAGTCCGTTAATGGTTTGATCCCCGCTGACCTGGACCGTAACCTTAGACGGCTGGGACTTCGAAGCAGACCGATAATAGCGGCTATGCAAAAAGCAGTCCTCCTCGACAATGCCCGGATTGTCCGACGCTTTCTCTCCTCGTCGAACTGATCTCCAGCCGACAATGTTTCTGCTGGAGTACAATGCTCCTGCCACTTCGCGTAGCTAGAAATAATAATAATTTTTATCTAGAAATAATAATATCTTCACACACGGTCATCCGGCCCCAAACTAGGATTCCCTGTATCTTGGGAACCAGAGACTGATATACATACACATACATACATATATAGATATAGTACACCCAGACTCAAGGCAAACAATTCTGCTCATCACAGAAAAGTTTTCCCTCTGTGGGGATCGAACCCACGACTCTCGGATCAGAGATCAAGATTGCAGGGTAAGACGCTGGATGCAAGAAGCGCTGGAATGGTCGGTTTGGAAATCCTTGTCCAGGGAACGACGTCTTTTGGCCGTTGATAATGATGATGTCGCTACGATTAACTGAATAATTTACCTCTTCTGTGACCTCTGCGAGTTCAGTGACGCTTATCGTTCAACTATTAATTTAATGCAAACACCGTCGGCAATAAAAGGATGGGACGTAACGCCTGGGGCTTGTATGGGCTTGTTATTTTTTTAGTTTTTTGGTTTAGGTAGAAAGACAGGTTTTTATCTCAGGCAAGTCTAGTAGCATTCTAATTAAATACAGGTTGTAAATCTACAGCTGCGTCAAATTGTAATCAGGAGTTAACTTCATTGTAGTCAGGTATTAACTTTCCCCAAGGAGCCCATAATCAAATCGAAAAAAAAAAATTGCACTCTTCATACTATTTTTTTGCGATTTAACTATGGGTACCTATTATTGGCAGTTTTTCTTTGGCTTCTGCCCTGATTAGAATCTGACACACCTGTAGATTTACACCCTGTATAGTTAAAGAATTAATATGAGAGCCGACCACAGGTGAGTGCCCTCCCTTCCCCCCCATCGCAGGCTCTCGCCCCGGGCATCTGCCTTTGGCCCTAGGATACATCAGTCTGCATACAAAAGTATGTGGCTATGGCGTCATTCTTTTTATTAAGATTGAAGGTAGGGTTTTGTTCTGGGATAAAGAATTGATTGATTGATTGATTGAATATACTATAAAACTTGATTTTTAGAAAAACACATTTCTTGCAAGACGACGTTTATTGTATTAAAAATTTTCAATTATAAAAGGTTACAATTTTGATTCATACGTGCTTAAATAGTTAATACTTATATTTCTAAATTTATTAATATATGTACATATTTTTTTAAATAACTATCAACTTATAATTTATTTACTTATACAAAAACCTTATATCTTTAAACTGTTGACTCTTCTTATAAAAGCTTTTGTTCTATGACTTTGTTGAAATTACAAAAATGTTTGGATTTTTTGAACAAACTTGCCAATCAACGACAATCATTTCCCTAAAGTTGTTTATGTTTATAAGCAAAGTCACCAGTACAGAGCTTTGTTCATGAGAATATACAGCTGTTTCGTTAGTTCGTACTTACAAATGAGACTATACAATAAATACCCAGCTATTATTGAAACTATTTATCAAGTCATTTTGTTTCCTTGATGAATAAATATTCAACCAAAACCTCTGACTATTTTATGATATTCGTAAGTATTGTTTCAGTCTCAAAATTCATTTCGTTTGGTTCTAGCGGTGCGGTGTTTGTTCAGATCACTTTTGAAACTTACCTCCAACTGAAAATAAAATATAAGATAAGATAAATACTCTTTATTAAATATTTTTTATTGTTTAACCGCAAGCAGCTCGCTCATCAAAATAGGCTTTTCGAAATAAAAAAAATGTTATGTTGCTACCCATCCTCTATTTAAGCCATTTGCTAAAGGTGATTGAACATATTTGTATGGAGAGTGGCATAATGACATCCGCTATTTTGATTAAAAGTGTATGTAAGTATTACCTCACAGAAGCTTCGAACATAAAAATAGGAAAAATATGTATGTCATTCTGCAAGATTTATATTTATTTATCTCAGGAACGTTACGTTTTTGTCCGTTTATACTGGATGTTAAAAAAGTGTGTTTGTTTTAAAGGGGTTACTCGGAATGAAGTATAGAATACAGGAAAAATATAGAAAAATCGAATCTACATTTTTTTTTCCAGTTTCTTATACAAATCTTTGATTGAATATTCAGATTTAGTGTCTGAAACAGAAAAAAATGCAGATCAGATTTTTTCATTTTTTTCTGTAATCTATACTTGATTCTGATTACCCCCTTAACAAAAGCACCTTTTTAACAACTTTTTTATAATAAGAGAGTTATTTTAATGTACCTTTCCCAGGTTTCTCGCAGTTGGCCAGCTCGACGGAGCAGTAGCTGTCGAACGACTTGTAGCCCGTTCTGACGACGGGCGAGTCCTCGCGCTCCTCCTTCAGGTACACGGCGCAGACGGGGCCGTACCTGCAGCAGGACCTTATTATGCGAGGTGCGAGGTGCCAGTAGAAAACTATAGTAGTAATCAAACTTAAGAGCGATGAGTTTGTAAGGAAGGAACCTTAATTAGATTGTTCCCGGAAAATCAAATCAAAAAAATCAAAAAGACTCGTTTTGGGAGAAGTGTATGGAGTGAGCACAAAAATTCTAAGAATAACCCATGAAGATACTAAAAGAAGCATTAACGGCTTCCGAGCTGTTAATACTGCACTTCAGCAAATTCCATGCGGGACAATCACATGTTTGTACGGGACAGACTGCGGACATGAGAAGACGTCGGGTATCCGTGGTCAGATTGCGATTTTAAGCCCAAGCCACACACAGGCGGGAGCGGCGCAGTGCGGGAGCGTTCCGTGGGCGGGATTTTTCGTAAAGTTCTAGTATGTGTACCCAGCCACAACCAATCAATCATTTATTGCATTAGTTGTAGGTGTACAATATCACACTTTCACAGAATTCTCTTTGACCACGGCGCAATGTTCCCGCCTCTGTGTGGCTTGGGCTTCAGATCGATTTAAGCATGTCCCCGTTTGGAGGGCGCTTACGCGGCGAACTGGTCGTACGGCCCGCCGGGGCTGCATGGCTTGGCGCTGCAGTACTGGTTGGTGCCGGCGCGCGTCGTGCGGCGCGTGCGCTTCGGCCCGAAGATCGGACCCGACTCCGTCGACGACGAGCCACTGGCGCCGTTGTTTCCCACCCTGTATAATGAAGATCGTAAACATTATCGTCATGTTGTTACCATTGACAAACCAAATATGAATTTATAGGTATCGCGCACTATGCAGACTCCAGCACAATAGCCTTGTGGGATACGTGCGTCCCAACTAGAAGGTCCAGTGGAGGAGTCAATTGAAAGAGTAGTTGCTGGTTGAGCTCTCAGTTGCGAGTGTCTTTATTTATGAAATGTCACCTATATTTATACTTAAAGCTAACCTATATACTATAACTATCTCTATGTATTTAATTAACTCTACCTTATATCTAAATATTAACCCTAAACTACCCTAAACTATTATTTACAAAGTTACCCTACATACCTCCCCCCCAAGCGAAGCGATACAAACAAAAAAATAAAAAATATATACAAGTTAATACACAGTTTCAAAACAACAACAAATTCGTTCAAGTGAAACAAAACGTCAGTGAAACAAACAGATCGGTGTGAACTATGACGTCATTGCCTTCAATTAAACGACGAAAATGTTTTACTGCAGTGTATATCGCTAATAATTCGCGGTCATATACACTGTATCGTTGCTGTGTTACACTCATTGTTTTTGAGAAGAAAGCTAACGGTTTCCATTCGCTACCAACTTTCTGTTGTAGTACTGCGCCGAGCGCGTAATCAGATGCGTCGGACATGATACGGAGCGGTGCCCCATGAACTGGATGTGACAGTGTGGTTGCTTTCAAAATGCTTTGTCGGCAATTTTCAAAAGCTTGATCTGCGCTTTGTGTCCATTCAATCGGAGTTTTATCGTTTTTCTTCGAATTATGTAAATACTTGTTCAGTTCATGTTGTAACTGAGCTTGCTGTGGCAAACAGTCTCTGAAAAAGTTTATCATTCCCAGGAAACGACGTAATTCTTGTATGTTACTGGGTTTCTTGTAATTCGATATGGCTTCTATTCGGTCTTCGGGTGGAGAGATGCCTTCAGAAGTGACTTTGTAGCCCAAGAAAGTTATTTCACTTTTGCTAAATTCACATTTCTCGATATTCAATGCAACGCCGTATTTGTTGAGGCGTTCAAGTACTTGATGAAGGAGGTTTCTGTGTGACTTCGTCTTCTGAGAATAGTAGTATATCATCTACGTATGGGAAACATCCTTCTATTCCTCTCAAAACTTCATGCATAAAGCGTTGGAACGTTTGACTAGCGTTACGAAGTCCAAAAGGCATACAACGAAATTCAAATAACCCGAAAGGTGTGATTATGGCTGTCTTCTCTGGGTTTGCCATAGGTATCCAATAGTAAGCGCTCTTTAAATCAAGTTTTGAGAAAATTTTCTTTCCATGCAATTGGTATGTGAAATCTTGAATACGTGGTATTGGATAACGGTCGGGTAGCGTGGCAGCGTTAAGACGACGATAATCTCCACATACTCGTAGACTGCCGTCCTTCTTTTTAACGACATGCAGTGGACTTGCCCAAGGGCTCTTTGATGGTTGGCATATGCCCATCTCCATCATTTTGTTGAATTCATCTTTTGCAGCTTTATATTTGTCCGGAGGCAACGGACGAGCTCGGGCAAACAAAGGTGGACCTTTGGTCTCTATGTGATGCAAAACATCATGTTTAGCAGGCTCTTTCAGCGATAAAGGTCGAAGTACATTTGGGTATTGCTTCAGTATGTCATTATATGTTTGATTACTGTCTAGTACGTGAATCTCGTTTGTTCAACAAAACGTTCTTTTCAGAACGACTTCTATAGTTTCTAACGATGATAAATGTACCAGTGTGGTATGAAGAAATGACTGATATTTTTAACCAACTTAGGGTAAATTGTTTTTTTATGTATGTTTAGGTGGGGAAGTGAACAACTTTTAACCGTTAAAAGGTTAAGAGGGTAGATTATAGCGTACCGTTCGTTTAGATACTCGTCCGGATTTTGTGATGTAGGGGTTTGGTTCATCGGTTACATTTTCATTTAGTATGTAAGCAGGTTTCAGTCTGTCGAGTGATATGACAGTGGTTCGCTGGGGTAGTTGTATCTTGAAGTATTTCTCGTGTCGTTCAAGTACTTCATAGGGACCAGCATACGGCGGAGTTAGCGGTGGACTTACTGCATCGTTGCGTACGAATACATGTGTACATGTTGCTAAGTCATTATGTACAAATGTTTTTTGCGAAGTTTTCTTTCTTTCAGACGGTGCCAAGTTGGCCATGGTACTCAGTAAGTCACGAACAAAATCTGCGTCTTCATTTTTCGACTTTGCAGGTACGAGAAAGTCTGACGGGATACGTAGTTGTGTGCCGTAGGTTAACAGGGACGGACTCAGGTTGTTATCCGTTCTTAGTGCGTTGCGTAATCCAAGTAGAACAGTAGGTACTTAATTCTTCGGTCGAACTAGTACCGGTACCTCTTGCCATTAATGCTGATTTCAGTGATCGATGAAATCGTTCCACCTGTCCGTTAGCTTGAGGGTGATAAGGAGTTGTTCGAATTCTTTGAATTCCGAATTTCTTTGTTAGGCAATTGAAAAGATTGGATTCGAACTGACGACCTTGGTCTGTAGTAAGTCGCAGTGGACAACCGAAACGTGTTATCCAGTTATTGTACAGTGTTTTTGCTACAATCTCTGCTGTTATCTCTCGTACAGGTACGGCTTCAGGCCATTTTGTGAATCGGTCAATCATTGTTATGATATAGCGGTATTCATTTGAGATAGGCAGTGGTCCAACTATATCTATATGCACATGTTCGAAGCGCTGTGAAGGTGGGAAACTACTTATAGGCGTTACGGTGTGTCTGTGAACTTTGGACTTTTGACATGAAATACAGTTTTTTGTCCATAAACCGATATCTTGGTTTGACGTTATCTTTATAGCATTAACATGCAAATCTGTGACTCCATCCACTAGTCTTCTATTATGAATGTCAACCAGTAACTTGTAGTGATTAAGGAAATCTGCACCAAGTATGGATGTCTTAACGTCAGCGATTACAAATGTCCATCTGAAGTTACGTCGCAATCCCAAATTCAGTAAAATTGATTTTTCTCCATAGGTTTGTATCGGTGTGTTGTTTGCTGCATAAAGTTTATAAGTGTTATTTATTTTATTTTATTTTACAATTTATTGTGTACACATAATAGATATAATACACAGGCTTAACATAAAATATACACAAAGGGTGCAGCTTATTTCTAGTAGAAATTTCTTCCAGCAGACCCGGGTTAAGGAGAAATTGTAGCTGAGATGGCAGTACAGCATGTACACAAATATTATTATATAGTTCATTGATATATATATCAATATATAACACATATAAATATATAACATACATACATGATAATATACATATATAAAATATATACTAAATAATATATGTTATGTATACATGGCTTATCAACCTCACGAAGACAAAGAGAGGTAGTGCTTCCTAAGTTTGTTTTTAAAGGAGAAGATGCTTTCGCTGTCACGGATTTCATGAGGAAGAGAATTCCACAACCTGACGGCATGAACGGAAAAGGAGTAAGAGTAGAAATCGGTGCAATGGGAGGGAAAGTTCAGTAGGGATTTAAGGTGGGATCGGGATTGTTGATCTGGCTGGCGCATCCAAGAAAAACGTTCGCGCAGATAACTAGGAATAGAGGGTTTGTGAAGGATATTGAAAAGAAGACATAGGATGTGGGAGTTACGGCGCAAGCGAATGGGAAGCCAATTGAGCTGGGCACGGAACTGGGAGATGTGGTCAAACTTACGTAAACCAAAGATAAAACGAATGCACAAGTTCTGTAAGCGCTCTAGCTTGTTTAGGAGTTCCTCGGTGATATCTAAATAACACGAGTCAGCATAATCGAGAAGGGGAAGAAGTAACGTTTGAGCAAGAGATATTTTAGTATTTAAGGGCAGAAACCATTGAAGACGTTTAAGAACGTGACAGGAGTAGTGGAGTTTCCTGCTGATCTCGTTGATGTGGGCGGTCCAAGAAAGTTTGGAGTCAAAGATGACCCCTAGATTTTTAGCGGTGCCAGTGTAGGGAATTACAGTACCATCGTATACAACGGCTGGAAGCGTAGCAAATTCAATTTGGTTCAACATATAGGTACTCCCAATAATCATAGCCTGTGATTTTTTGGGATTCACCAAAAGGCCATATGACTTTGCCCAATCGCAGATGCACTGGAGGTTATCGTTTATGAATTTTATAGCCAGGCTAGAGTTGGGTGCTTCAAAATGATGATAAAGCTGTAGGTCGTCTGCGTAGAGATGGAAATTACAAGAGATAGCTTTAGTAGCAGTGTCAATAAACATAGAAAAAAGAAGAGGGGAAAGGACGCCACCCTGTGGCACGCCCGCAGCTAGGTCGCACCAGTCAGAGGAGAAGTCTTCTGTGCGAACACATTGCGAACGACCACGAAGATATGAGTCGAACCAAGCTATTACTGAAGGGGAGATATTATAAGAGCGAAGAATAGCAATAAGAATATCGAAATCGACCGAGTTGAAGCTAAAGTCAAGCAGAATAAGTGAGGTGAGTTGCTTGTGTTCCATAGCTAAACGAATGTCATCGGTTACCTTTATCAGCGCCGTAACTGTGCTATGACCCGGGCGAAACCCAGACTGAAACGGAGATAAGAGAGAATTAGAAGACAGGAAGAGAGAAAGCTGCTGGTGGACAATGTGCTCAAGAACTTTAGAGAGGTAAGGAAGTATAGATATGGGACGAAACTCGGACGGTGATGAGGGATTATTAGATTTGGGAAGAGGAATAACATAAGCCTTTTTCCAAGAAGAGGGGAATATACCGGAAAATAAGGAATAGTTAAAAATGTGAGTAAGGATGGGCAGGATTTCAGGGAGAATCATGTTAATCATTCGAGAGCACAGTTTGTCATAGCCGACAGCATTTGAAGAGATTGATTGGATGTGTTTTTGAGTATCGGAATCAGTAATAGCTTGGAGAGAGAAAGCGGAACAAGAAGGAAGAGGGATAAGAGAAAGATTTGTAATAGTTCTTAATTTAGTGTCCTGACTCAGTGATACTGGGGGAACAGTGAAATGTTTGTTCAGGATATCCAAATCAAAGGAGAAATCTTCGGAGCTTGATGATCTTCCAATACCAACGGACTTGAGGAAACGCCAAACTTGAGCAGGGTTGCTGTTAGAAGTTGATTGATGAAAGTGGCGTCGTTTAGCATCTCTACACAGACGACTGCACCTATTACGAAGCGCCTTAAAACGAGTAAGGTTTTGTTCGGTTGGTCTTTTTTGGAACCGTCGCTTGGCCTTATCGCGCTGAGCCATTAACTCTCTAATGGACGCAGTGAGCCACGGAGCAGGGGTATGTTTAATTTTTATTTTTTTAAAGGGAGCATGACGGTCAAATATTTTGGTTACGATGGTACTGAAAATAGAGACTTTTTGGTCAATATCGTCCACATAAAAAACAGGGGCCCAATCAACGTTAGCAGCATCGCGATGTAAATCATCAAGGTTAATGCCCTTAAAACTACGAAGGAAAAGATACTTTGCCTTGCGCTTAGGGGGTCGGACTTTAAGAGAGAGAAATATCAAGTCATGATAGGAAAATGAGGCACTAAGCTGACCGTGGGAAGCGACAGCTGAAGGCGAAGAAATAATAAGGAGATCAAGAAGAGTGGGAGAACTATTTGGAGGATGATGGGTAGCAGAGAGAGGAAGGTGGCTAAGGTTGACAGATGATAACAAGGATAGGAGTTTAGAAGCACGGAAGTCGTTTTTAATAAGGCAGGTGTTAAAGTCACCGAGGAGAATAGTATGGTCATAAGAAGGACAAAGGGAATCTAGAAGGGTTTCCAACGAATCGAAATAGCTGATATGACAAGAAGGACTATAAAATACACCAAGGAGAATTTTTTTGAAGTTGAGAGTAATCTCAAGAAAAAGATATTCAGCAGTCTTACTGTACGCATTGGGAGAGGAGGCAACGATTTTATGTACAATATCGGAACGGAGATAAATGGCTACGCCTCCGCCGCCCTTTCCAGTGCGGTCGTTGCGGATGAGTTTGTACCCAGGAAGAGATACATGTGTCGAGGGAATGGAAGGTTTCAGGAATGTCTCTGATATTAAGATTGCATCTACAGTTGAGTTACTGAAACTGTCCAAAAGATCAGAGTAGTGTCCAGGAACACTCTGGGCATTGATGTGCACAACATTGAAGTTTTTGGGGAAAGGGGAAAGTACAGACAGGAGCTGTTCATGCAATGTCAAGGCATCGACGGAGCTATCGCTTTCAGAGTCAGCACTAAAGAAAACACTATTCGCAGAGGAGCAGGATAAAAAAGTATCATCGAAGGGAAGTGGATCAGCCATGACCTATGTAATAAATATAATATATAAGCTATACAATAAATAAATATGAATACCAAATTATAAATACTCACTAATATAATAATAGTAATAATATAAGATACCAAATTACACTTTTTCAGTTAAAACACCAACACTTGCCAAGTCGTGCTGAGAGAAATATTTTCGTTTATTGTATTTAAAAAGCAAACAATACAATTGATACAGAGCAATAGTAAAACAAATTAGATATAAAAACACTAATAGAATTAAAACAATTTAAACGGGCGAGAAAAGAACTGCAAAAAAAATGTTTGATCTATAAACTATATAGACTTGATTCCAAAGCCGAAAAAATGAAAAATATTAAATTATTTCTATTATGGCAATACAACGAGTACTGTCATAGTGAGTGACAGTCGAGAAACAATAACATATAACATAAAAATACAAAGACGATTTATTTATTCTATTTCTACCCGAAAATAAAATATCACACGGCCAAATTACAACAAACGCTGAAGTGAAATATCTACTGCTTACGCCGGAGACGCTTTGATGGTGTACGTTTCGGTTGAGCCCCAGTCTTTGTACTCGGAGGCGCAGCGGATGCTTGGCTAGGCTGAGAACTATCAGAAACAGGCGTAGGGTGACGTGAGATTAGATCCTGAAGCTCGCTCATGACTTCAATCTTACGTCGCGACTTGTCAGGGAGGCTGATAATGATCTTGCCTTCGGCCGACCAGCACTGCCTTACTCCAAAATGTTTGCGAGCTTCCATGAAGACACGATGACGAGATTTAGTCAGGAACTCTGAGATCGTTATGCCGGAGCCTTTCAAGGAAGTTTTTGTGTCCCATACCTGTCTTCGACACTCCAGGTCTCGAAATCTGACAAGTGCAGCTCGGGATTTGGCAGACCCTCCCCCAAGACGGTGGCAAACTTGAATATCATCAGAATTGATATCGGACAACATCATTCTGTCAGTTATGACCTTAGTGATGACCTCTAAGAGCTTTTCATCAGCCTTTTCCTCAATGCCATGGAACAGAAGGACCTTTTTGCGTAGGAAAGTTTCATGTCTATCAAGGCCAAGAGACAGTAGCTCAATCTGAGCCTTCATGTTGGAGAGGGATTTCCAGACAAACTGCTTAAATTCAGTGAACTCACGGGTGAGGGATGAGATATCTGGAGATGCAGGGGAGCCAGCGGTTGTCGCCTTTTGCAGCTTTTCTTCATAGTCACCCATACGAGCCTCGAACATTTTTGCCATGTCATCTATGTTGGATGCCAGCTTGTCAGACAGATCCATAGTGGCTGAGTGGTGTAGATCTCCAATGAGAGGTGTTAAGTGAGAGTTTCAGTATTGTGGCGAGTGCAGGTGTAACTGGGTGTGATTTAGTTTAGCATTAGCTTATAAAAAAAACTTGTAAGTATTTTTATTTAATAAAAATGCTAAGCACTTAATATTTGCGTGTACTACTTGCGCCTACCCACAAGTTATTTTCTGTGTTTGTTGGCTTTTTGTTGCCTTTCGCTGCTAAAACTGAGATTTCAGCGCCTGTATCAATGAGGAAACGCTCTCTAGTGTCGCGATCAAAGATACATAAGCGGTGACTTGACGTAACCACACCGATGCCCGCTACAATCGGTGTTGACTCTAGTTTTCCGATTGCTTGGTTTTTCTGCAACACGGTGATACGCAGCGGTTTGCTCTGTTACCAAACTTATGGTGATAGTAACATTCCCAGTCAGCGTCGCCGGGTTTGCGAACGTTCTTGCCATTTGTTGATGGACGAGTGCCTCTTGAGAACGATCGTGGACGCGATCTGGATTGGGATTTATATCGATTAAAGAATCTTTGTTTACTTCTACCTCTTTTTAGTTCTGCCACCTCGAGGGTAAGATCTTTAATATTCTTTGCCAAAGCATCCAGTTGTGTACAAGCCGAAGACTGTGCGGTTACTGCTGAAACACTTGAGTTAGGTGTAAACTCTATCATTTTGTCAGCCATGGTTGCTAAAGTGTCCAGCGATACCTCTGAATTGACTGCTAAAACTGATCGAATGTGATTAGGCATCTGTTTCAGCCATTCAATCTTCAAACCTTCTTCAGTTATCATATTGCCACTTAATTCCTTCATTCTTCGTAGCAGTTGCGTTTTTGGTCGCCAAGCTCTAATCCACTGACCAGCTTCTGGAAGTTCTGTACCCCTGAATCCTCATACACTGAAATAAGTCTATGCTTCAATGCGTCGTACTTGTTCGTTTCAGGAGGATTTCTCAGTATATCTGTTACGTGTCGTAAATCTTCTGTTTTCAGCTGTTGTAACAGATATCTATACTTTTGTTCGTCAGATGTTTTGAGTGGATCTATTACGGACTCAAACTGGATAAACCAAACGGATGGTAGCTCGCGCCAAAAAGGTATAAGACGAGACTGTATTGATATTGCAGCTACGACTGCGTCGCTGTTAGAGTTAACAGCGGAAGCAAGTTTGGACATAGTGTCGGTGTCTGTCGACATGAAGAAGATAGAGCTAGCGTAGCGTAGGGTTAAACGTGCGTAACCCGTGCGTTTTTCAGAGCAATGTGAATGCCCAGTTATGTGGTAGCCGGACGTGCGTTAGTCGGCTTCGTCGGTAGAGTTTGCTACAGGGAACCAACGTGGTTACCTCGTTCAGTAACGTGGTCTTCGTAGGCAAAACTTGCGTCGGGGTCACCAATGCGGTATACCCCGTTCAGTTACGAAGTCTTCGTCGGCAAAACTCGCGTCGGGGTCACCAATGTGGGATACGTGCGTCCCAACTAGAAGGTCCAGTGGAGGAGTCAATTGAAAGAGTAGTTGCTGGTTGAGCTCTCAGTTGCGAGTGTCTTTATTTATGAAATGTCACCTATATTTATACTTAAAGCTAACCTATATACTATAACTATCTCTATGTATTTAATTAACTCTACCTTATATCTAAATCCTAAACTACCCTAAACTATTATTTACAAAGTTACCCTACAGCCTCGACGTTTTTTTATCCACAATTGGTAAGCTCTGTCTCACCTGGTGGTAAATTACGATGATGCCGAAGATAGAAGCGGGATTACCAAGTTTCCCCAAAGCAATGAGGAACTGACTATGTTATAGTTAGGATGGTGATAGCTAGCCAGACAGGAGAAAATGCCAAACCACCAACCCACCCACCCACGAGCTACTAATGTGAAGTAAGCAAACAAGCCACTAGACCACGATGACCACGAAGGCGGTTGAAAACGCCTACCTGGCTACCGGCCGGGACCATTCCCCCTCACCCGAGTCACGGCTGCCTTCTGACCGCGCCACATCAGTTCCTCCAATCGTCTGCAAAGTGCTGACGCTGTAAAACAGTTTATTTATTTTAATAGGTTTTACAAATGTCATATATTTTGTCTCGCTCTACTTACTTAATTTTAACGTCATCTCTTGTGAATATTTCTGTAGTTTCTGTTATAGCTACATTTTCCAATTCTGTCATATTTTGATCACATAAAATACTGTTTGAAGAGGCTGAAAACATAAAATCATAAACAGATAAATTATCTACACAGGGCGAAATTTTGTCCCCTTTCAGTATCATGAGTGAGTGCAAGTTTATACATGGTGCAAGCCACAGTTAACGGGAACAAGTGACTTGACTTGACTTAATGTCCTAAGTCCCCTAGACGGGGCAGAGGGCGTCCACAGTGCTCCGCCATTGCGTTCTATCTTGGGCTACATGCTTCACTTCGGGCCATGATAACCCGATCTTCTTTATATCAGCTGCCACTGAGCGCCGCCAGGATTGTTTGGGACGGCCACGTTTTCTCTTTCCTTGTGGGGTCCACTCTAGCGCATGTCTAGGTATATGGGTGGGGTCCCTTCTGAGAATGTGGCCAATCCAGGTCCACTTGCGACGAGCGATCTGCTGACTAATCGGTGTTTCACGACGCATTTCCCAGAGTTGCTCGTTGGAAATTTTCTCGGACCACAAGATTCCGAGTATTTGTCGAAGACACTGGTTGATGAAGACTTGGATCCGCTGCGTGATATTTTTGGTAACCCTCCACGTCTCGCACCCGTATAGCAGAACGGTTTTAACGGGAACAAGTAATACTGTGTATATGATTTAAGTAATATTCTGACTAACTATGATTTTCAAAATTCACTATGTATGTGTGACTCGATGAACTATTTGATTTATTTTATTTTTCATATTTTTGGGAAATCAACAGCTTATATAAATAACAGAAGTAAGTATAACACATAGAATAGATAGTCAAGCCTTTACAGATTTCCACGGATAGTTAAGAAGAAGAAAATATTCAGACAGTAAATACTTAAATGATTAAATTAATAAATTGCAGTGATAAAAATTTTGTGCATGGATGCATATGTAGATTAACTATGTACAAATGGTTTCAGAATGTTTCTTAAAAAAAATAAACACTCTTATAAATTTTGAACTCCATCACATGGTTGATGCAAGAAATGTAAGAAACATAATTATAATATTTTATACACAAGATGGCGACCAGTACGATGCAGAAACTATTCCATGTCATCACTGCAGCTGCGCGACACGCACCTAGCTCCGAGAACACGACTGGTGGTTCGCACTGCAACACAACTGCGTCACACAGCTGCGAAATGCACCGGACGGGCATCGGGCAGCGACAGCAGTTAATAACAAATTACACGGCCATTGGAAGCAAATGCAGTATGCAACTTGTAAAAACACCTTTATTTTGAAATTAAATTTGGTTTGTGATGATAAGGTGAAGCTCGCTTATATTTGTATACAGTGTGTAACGAAATGTGTGCAGGGCTCGGTAACTGTGCCTTCTAAATGATAATGTACCAAATAATATCAAAATAATAACAAATTAGTCACATTCTTCATTTCAACGACCACTTAATCAATTAGCTTTATCAATTATCAACTGTTTGCATACATTATAGTGTGTAGAAACTTTTTGTACAACTATCTTTAATCTTTACATCAATCTTTTACTGCAAATAACATTCATGACTTTAGTATTTTTTTTTGTATAAACGTCCACAATCACTATAAATGTGTTTTATAGTGCACCGCCGCCATTTTGAAATTAACAAATGGCAGCTAGTGAGTGGGCCAAACTCCATACAAAAATCTTCAAACTCTTTTCAGAGGGTCTAAATTAGTACTTTTTTTCATGTGATAAGTGGCAAACGAGCAGACGGATCACCTGATGGTAAGCGATTCCCGCCGCCCATAGACACCCGCAACACCAGAGGAGTCACAAGTGCTTTGCCGACCTTTGAAATGGGATGGGGCGATGGGGGAATGGACTCCCCCCATCATCATCCTCCGGGGACATTTGTTATTTTGCTTATAGAGGTATCTATTTTGACGTGTCTCATGAAAACGTACAAGTACAACTTTCCCCATGGGACTTTGGTGATCAGGGCAAAGAAAAAATACTTTTTCTCATACATAATCCACACACGGGGGCCAACCTCATTAAAACACATAAGTAATTAGGCTACTTATGCGATCCTCCCGAGCGCTGACGGGGCGACTGCTGATTGCTGACACGTGTACTGTTAGTCACGGCTTTCCCAAATAAATCATTTCAACTTATAGGGAGAAAGAGACCCAAGCACGAAATATGCGAAATAATAGCAAGCAGCCTCTAGCCACCAGCTTGTTAATATGTAGGGTGTTCAAGAAGTCATGACGTATATGTATTAGATGAGAGTTAAGCGAACGATTTTATTTTTGTTATTAAGTAATATATTTTACAGGACTATATACGTTTATTTCACCTTCCTGTATCAAAGTTTCTTAGATGACGACATTGAGCAAACAAGATTAAGTTGTCATTTTCTACTAAAATTTCAAACCAGGTTCAACAATACAAAATGTTTTCACGAGACGTTTACTATATTGGTTAAGAAGCTCGTACTGTAAGGAATATAGAACAGTTGTTTTTACAGTTCAATCGTGGTTAATTTGAGCTTCATGACAACCCGAGGCCAGAGGCCTGTGAAAATTACAGTGTCAAAAAAGAAAACTCTAGTGGGAAATCCTTTTAGAGAAGATCAACGAATTTCTTATCGCTAGTTAGAGAAACTCCTAAATATTCCTGTATCTTCTTTACACAAATATGACGGCGTGTTTAAATGTAAAAAAATAATACTCTGTGGGTACCCCCCCCCCCCTCTTACAAAGAGCATGAGAAGCAACGTCGTGTCGAATGGTCTCAATTTGTGCTAAACAATTCGAACAAGGCCGGACAAAATGTAATTTTAATTAACACAAGTGATGATATATGCATTTATCATAAGGATCTTCCAATCAACTTTATTCTAAAGCAACACATATTTCTTCTTCGAGGATGAAGAGCCACCCACAAAAGTTCGAAAATCAAAAACCACCGATAAACGTATGACAAATTTTTATTTTAATAATCAAAGATTAATAAAATCTGTTATACTTTAGAGAAACAGGACCTTTACTAGTCAATGATACACTTAGATAGGTGTACAATGTGTGTAATCAATCGCAGAACTACATGAAATCAAGACTAGTTCGTGGTACCTGCATTACGATAATGCACCGACACATTAAGCGGGTGCTACGGTGCTACTTCACCATTTCTGGCAGATATCCGGCATTAAAGTACTGGAAGATCCTTGGTTAGGTCTGACCTCGCGTAGTGCGACTTCGATTTTTTCGTTTTGTTAAAATCGTAAGAAGAGACGCAAGTTTCTGTCATAAAGAGCAGTAAGTTAGTACGTTTGAGGAAAAAAAATGAATTAATTCCTAAACGGATGGGATGGGATTGGATTCCGGACATGGCGAAACTATGAGGGTTCCTTGTTGACTACGGAACTCTAAGAATTACGTCAGCACCGCTTGGCGCTAGTTCGGTGTTGAACGGCGGGGACGTCATCTCACGTCGCTATCGTCGCATCGCCAGTTTCGTCACATGACCTTTGAGGATTTTATCGATATCCAGTAAGAATTAAAAAAATATATATTTTGTTTCACTTTTCATTTATTTTTTAAAATCGTATTTTAGAAATACCAAATACACGAAGGGACAAATCCTCTCATATAACATGTGGTTGATATTACTTATACGAGTAACTACCTCATTACAACAACCTTATTATTAGTTTACAAATAAAACAACTTTGATTGTTGCGAGTCTTATATGGAGCATGCTTACGTAGCTACCGAAATATAATACAAAAACCTTGCACAAGGTGCTTCTTATTAAACATGTCTCAAAATCCATTTCATATTATTAATAAGTACATATACAGACAACTTAAATTAAAATAGTCTATAGTCTTAAAATGTGTGCTCACAGCATGTTCTAAAATAATATATCACGACTAGGTTCTTTCTATAAATGCAGTATATAGTATACAGGGTTACTAGTAATTCGACGCGAATATTTTAAGGGCTTGTAGAGGAGGTTATTAGCAATCAATTTAATCCTATAATGTATTATGCAAAAGTGAACCATTTCCGAGATTTGAAAAAACCTTTTTTTGAAAAATCTCCGGATTGTGACCTTAAAAAAAACATAACATAGAAGTAACGTAACGTAGAAGTAATAGATAACGTAGAAGACATGTTACTTTATAATCAGTAGTAAACTAATAACATGTATAAATATTCTGAAGTTACAGCATAAAATAACAAAAACTTAAAAATATTTTTACAATTTTTTTTAACAAAATAGAGGATTTTCTAAAATATTACCTACACATTAAGCGTGCAGATTCTTTAAAAAATATCTACGTCTTATTAGCTTTCTAAAAAGGTATAACAGCCTTGCCTAAAATGCATAAAAGCAAAAAAAAAACTTATTAAAACATGTAAAAACCGTGAAAATCAGCCAAGTGTAACTTTGAACTGAACAGTCTCTTTTTAAGGTTAATGTGGATGTTCTATAACACAGCTTCACTACAATAAGTCTAATTTAGGGTTATTCCTGTTTGTCCCTACGAGCCTGTCCCCGAATTTTATTTTTATGTGGGGACAAACAGAAATTTTTAATTTTCGTTTGCCCCTGAAAAAATATTCTATGGCAGTCGGTTAAAATGTTAAAATATTTTTAAGTTTTTGTTATTTTATGCTGTAACTTCAGAATATTTATACATGTTATTTAGTTTACTACTGATTATAAAGTAACAACAGTCTTCTACGTCATACATTTTCAAAAAATTAAATAAAATTAATATTTTTTTATGATTTTTTAAGGTGACAATCCGGAAATTTTTCAAATAAAAACATCTAAATTATCTCGAAAATGGTTCACTTTTGCATAATACATTATAAGATTTAATTGATTGCTAATGACCTCTTCTATAATGCTCGCGTCGAATTACCAGTAACCCTGTATATTCTGTCCATCACATTCTACTACATAAGTACAATACTTACAAACTATGTAAA
This sequence comes from Coleophora deauratella, assembly GCA_958295455.1. NCBI lineage: Eukaryota > Metazoa > Arthropoda > Insecta > Lepidoptera > Coleophoridae > Coleophora > Coleophora deauratella. The sequence continues at coordinate 10,097,743 of OY282414.1, read as the reverse complement.
CATAGATTTATAAAGAGATTTAATCTTTACCGTATTCGCGACAACTTACCTCCAGCTTTAAAAAGAAAAAATATAATTATTGGATAGGATATTATGAATAACTATAATTATGAACTACAGAAGACTATTCTGGCTATTTCATTTAATTTTAATAGTTGTTGTGGTGTGCTGCGCTGGGGCTGGGGCTCTTTGTTTAATCTGCTCAGTACTTTGCTGTGTGACGACGCAAATTTTCATACATTTATCGCATATATAGCCAATTTATTAGGTCATCGCTCATTTAACAGAGGTATTTTCTTCCTTTCGCATCCTCTTCCTTCAGTTTCATAAAGAAAAAGAAGACGAAGGAAAAAATAGGAGGGTTTCATATCCAGTTCCCCATGTGGGTGAGGACAGTATTTCTCTTTCCTTCCTTTAAATTATGTTCAATATACATAATTAAGTCATGTTATGTTAGGAATTCATAACACATCCTGTAGTCTTTCCCGTGGAAGGTAGTGTAAAGACGACAACTCTGTGCGCATGCGACTGTGCGTATAGTGCGTACATAAGAGTATATAGGAGACCCACGTTTCCCGGGGCGCTGGCAGTTCTCGCGCTCCACAAGGCAGTAGTTGGCGAAGGTGCGCGGCGCGGCGGTGGTGGTGGTGACCCGGCCGCGGGGGCGCGCCTCTTGCAGAAACACCGCGCACACTTCGCCGTACCTGCGGCAATGGGGCAGGTCATGCCTCATACACTTACACTCTGGCTTGGATGAAATATTAAAAAAAGATTCGGTCCAAGCCAGTGGAGATAGCATAAGCGAACTTAAAACAGTACATATTAATTCGATGGATAGCACCTAAAATAAGAATAACCAAGTTAGTTCGAGATCAGGCGCACCTGCAAATATGATTTAAGCTAAGCCAGTGGAGATACCTACTGTTCTTCTGTCTCTATCTGATAAAATGTCCACGTCTAGGAGATGATAGAATAACTTCCCATACAGCTGAGAAGCTCCGGAAACATTGTTGGTTAGTTATGGTTAAATTGCAGGTGTTACCCACCCGGAAGAAGAGGTTCTCCGTTGACTCTGTTTTGTCGGAGCTCCTCGACAATATAGCCAGTTACCTATTTGATTTATTGATCTAGTCAGTTCCTGTGATCTGACCAAAAGAAACACAGAGTCTTTTTCTACGCGTTAACTTTAAATAACACCACGAAATGTGACGAAAGCACATGCCATAAACTCTTATAATAAACGCTTATAAAAAAATTGTGTTGCAATTGTTTTTGCGTTTCTTACTGCAGAAATAATATTTTTTATAACGTAAGTTTTGAATCTCATAATAAAAATATGACATTCAATAAAAAACTGATATTCTCCGTTGAAAAAATATTTCAGAGTTCAGAGTGCATTGTATATGGAACTATATTTTCTTGAATGAAATAAATCGTTTTTACCATGTAATGTAACATGACGTTTGTGTACATATGCGTCAATGTGTGTGTTGCGTGGCTTGCGCTAAGCGACTGGCGCCGGACGTTACCTACAGGTGGTTGTCTTTATAGAAGGGCAGGAAGAGAATTATTAATAAAGACTTACTGTGTCTCCTTCTCCTCTACACAATGGGCCATCAAGGGCCAGCAAGAGGGACAGAACTATAGACAAGGACGTCAGTAGCGTAGCGTGGGGGGGGCAGGGGGATGAATGGGCCCGGGCGGGCGGCACATGGAAAGGGGCGGCGAGCGCCGCTTTTTTTTACCTACAGTGTTATTAGGCGTCGACAAACTGAACTTAGATCACGCTCCTCAAGATATTAATAGAGAAGAGTTCAAAATCTTCGGGCTTCTGTAGCTGCAAATATTAAGTCTAAACTTGAAAAGGGCTTACCAAAGCCAGGCGTGCATGGCACGTCCAGGGGAGAGCGGCAAATTGAGCCATCGAAATATATGAAATATATGATATAAATATTCAAAATTACATATATGAATATGACCCAGCTAAACGTCATGAAAACGAATGTTATCGTATGAAGAATGAAACCCGTACGGCAACGGCGCACAGTTACCACTTTACGGCCTTTGGGTAGTGCCGCCCGTGCTCATGGGGGCGCCACGCCATGCACCCTGGTATTTGGGGTCCCTGCCGTAACTAAAACGGCGCTGAGCGCTCCAAGTAAAAGGATTTTTGTTGATTTAACATAAATATTCTAAAAAATATTTCGAGCTCGCTTCGCTCGCGCTATTTCTACATAAATTGCGTTGAATTAAATAAATTATGTTCATGACCGCTCGCCCACGGAAGAATATAATGCGCTCGCTTACCATCAAGAGGTTATAAGATCGATGTCCGGCGGGGTTTAGTTGGTATTACGGATTTCGAATTTAGCTATATTAGCAATCGAACGTGACAATCACATCGACATTAACAATTGTAAGTACCTATAAAAGATTTAGCTTTAAAAAAACGAAGAGTACATTTTTAATTGATTACAGAATTTGACTGCTTTATTAGACTTTTTTCCACTAAAATAGAAAGAAACTGAATCCCACCAAAAACTATGTCTTCATCAACTATGTGTAACACTATAGAAGCTGTTGATTTCCCAAAGAAAATAAAATAAAATAAAATAAATAAAAACATTTTCATGTAAAAATGTTGCCAAGACGAGTCTACGTAGATCACGCTCCTCTTACCTTGTGAAACCGGGTTTCTTACCCTGTGAAAAAGTTATCAGATCTCGTATAAAGCCAAGCTCTAAAGACTGCACGCTCTAAACCTACAAGCTCTACACTACACCTTACTCAAAGTATATGAAAAAGTGGTCATATCTCATGTAGAGCCAAGGTTTTTGATCTATGCGCCCTAACTTTACCAGGCCTACCTTCACAAATTCTAAATTTCAGTCAAAATGCGTGGCTTAGCCGTTTTGCTACCGCTACGAAGATTTCATAGGCATTCGTTCATTGGGTGTGAAATAAAACGGCCAAGCCACACGTTTTGACTAAAATGTAGAATTAGTGAAGGTAGGCCTGGTAAAGTTAGGGCGCATAGATCAAAAATCTTAGCTCTACATGAGATATGACCACTTTTTCATATACTTTGAGTAAGGTGTAGTGTAGAGCTTGTAGGTTTAGAGCGTGCAGTCTTTAGAGCTTGGCTTTATACGAGATCTGATAACTTTTTCACAGGGTAAGAAACCCGGTTTCACAAGGTAAGAGGAGCGTGATCTACGTAGACTCGTCTTGGCAACATTTTTACATGAAAATGTTTTTATTTATTTTATTTTATTTTATTTTCTTTGGGAAATCAACAGCTTCTATAGTGTTACACATAGTTGATGAAGACATAGTTTTTGGTGGGATTCAGTTTCTTTCTATTTTAGTGGAAAAAAGTCTAATAAAGCAGTCAAATTCTGTAATCAATTAAAAATGTACTCTTCGTTTTTTTAAAGCTAAATCTTTTATAGGTACTTACAATTGTTAATGTCGATGTGATTGTCACGTTCGATTGCTAATATAGCTAAATTCGAAATCCGTAATACCAACTAAACCCCGCCGGACATCGATCTTATAACCTCTTGATGGTAAGCGAGCGCATTATATTCTTCCGTGGGCGAGCGGTCATGAACATAATTTATTTAATTCAACGCAATTTATGTAGAAATAGCGCGAGCGAAGCGAGCTCGAAATATTTTTTAGAATATTTATGTTAAATCAACAAAAATCCTTTTACTAAAATATTTGTAAGGTAGTTAATGGATTTTTTTTTGTTTGTTATAAGAAGTATTTTAATTAATTTTCACTTATGTAGCACAAACTGTAGTGCAAGTCTCATACAAACTTCCACCGTAGTAGGTACTATTATCTAATCTGTGCTTCTACTTCCTTTTCCCAGGGGATAGGTTAGGTTAGGTTTTTTAATTTTTTTGTTGACTTTGTAGTAATATTAGCTTACATACCAAATTTCAGCTTTTTAGGACTTCAGGAAGTACCCTAACAATTTTGATGATCAGTGAGTCAGTGACGAAATCGAGGGTTTTGAGACATTAATAAAATCTAAAGTATAATAGCTACGACATTCAAACTTTGTATGTTTAATGATTGTACTGGTCGCATTCTATCTTGAAAAAATTAACTATTTAGCATCATCCAAAGCAAAGTTATGAGAGTTCAAAAAAACGACGAAGCGTTTCGAGAAAACGTAGGTAGTGCCCTTGCGCTTCGCTTAGCTCGTCTTGGTGGGGGCACTTCCGTGCCCCCAGATATTGAAAGAGGTGGCAAATTTCCGATCGGCCCCGGGCGGCGCAAACCCACGCTACGCCACTGAAGGACGTACTTACATCTTCACTCTACTTTAATTTAAGTAGCTTTGTCTTTCTAACTGGTCTATGATGTCTCATTATGTAGAGAAGCCCTGACAACGAGATGCGCTCACGTGGCGTGGTCGGGGGGGCGGCAGTAGGGGTTGCAGTAGGGGTTGGTGGGCGCGGCGCGGGAGCTGCGCGCCGCCACCAGCCGCAGCGCGCGCTCGTGCCCCTTCAGCGAGGGGTGGCGGTGCCTGCGAGCGGACACACGCCCATTTTAATAGGCGGGCAAGTAACAACGATGCGGGCAAGTTAACACATGGCCGATGGGGCATTAAAGTTCTCAAGTTGCGACCGCGCACCGGCAGACGTAGCGTAGGTAAGCCTGCTACTCGTGTGATGGTTGCGGGAAGTCGCTGGATGCGGGCAGCGCGGGGCCTGTCGATGTGGAAAGCCTTTGTCCAGCAGTGGACGTCTTTTGACTGATACTGAATTTATTACTTACTTACTAAGTGCGAGAGGTTACGATGGAACTTTAACATTTTCGCATAATAGATGTAATGTAATAAATACTTAATAACGCATGGCAATCAATACACAATCACTACAAAAATGGTGGCCCTACATTTGGTAAAAAAACATTGTCAAAACTTTCCTAGGCAAAATCCAATATTTGATTGGTTCGCCGATGTCCACTATGGTCGTCGGCGCCTTGCGGGAAACCAACTTGATCGCCCTCTTACTCCGCGAGAGCGTCTGCAGCGGCGGCCGACTCCTGGAACAAGAAATGCCTTTCTGCTCGCGTGAATACGTTGTTCACGATGTCCGAATTACCGGAACATAATTTTCCAGTTTGACCATGGGGTTTCGTCAATAGGAAAAGTTAAGACTAGCAAATTAATCTCCAAATCACATACAGTAAATTAAAATGAAAACGTTGTTACTTACTTCTTTGGTTCCTCTCCGCTCACACCCGAAACTGCCTGTAGTGCATTCTCATCACACGTTGATTTTTGTAAAAAACAACCTGAAATTATATTAAGTAAGTTCCAGTACACGCTAAATCCCGATTTTAGAAAATTATGATGCAATGGATATTTGTCCTCTATCTCCACTGCTGAATGAAGGCTTTCCAAAGTAAATAACTAAGTGCACAAGTAATCAACACCAGCCCGCACTACTCGTTGTAGCTGTAGTCGGGTTGCTGGACGTAGACCTCTCTCGACACGCCGGTGGAACCGATGTGCTCCGATGGACCGCCATAGTAATAGCAATAATTGTATTATTATTATTATTAACGCTGCAGCCCGGTCTCCTCTCCAAACTCACGGTCATGGGTTTCCAATTCCGTGACAGATGTATGGTAATTCTCATTGTTAAAAATAATTTATTTTCATACACATAAATACGATTTGGATAATACTTATGATAATCAAATTCATAATGATCGCCGCGCGCGACTGCCAGAGTGCCAGGACGACGATGCAATTATAATAGTTATGTAGTATTCTGAAGTATAAAAGTAATCAGTTTTTATCCTGATAAAATTTCATGGCTGCTGGAAACGTTAAACGTTTTGGCTTTTCAGAGAGAGTAGCGAGATAGCGTCACTACTTCTCTGAGACTATTTGAAGTATATGCATACTTATTTGAAGTGTGGAAATCATTCGACGTGACGAATGCTGGTCAGGATACTCCACTAGTGCATTTATTTATATCGTTTATCTAAATTGTAATAGAATATTTTTAACTAGAAGACCTAGCAGGGGAAAAGGGGCGAATGGGAGTCACTTAAGGAAAACGCGTTGTTTTAGTTATAAATTACACAGGCCTGCGATGGTTTTCCCCCTAAAAAGCTAATTAGTAATTTGGGTAGATATTCGGTACTAAACTACGAAAAAAATTCCATTACGTTAAATTTTAATTTTTCTTAGTAATAACGGGTATTACTTGCGTTAACTTCCAATTTCTTTGATAACAGTGCATGCTAGCAGTACTGATGACTTTTAAATATTCATCTACCCTCATAGTAACATAAGTCATTGTTTGGCGTGATTGAAATATTATTGCGATTTACGTATATCGACTATGATACGATGGTTTTTAGATTTTTGTGTGGTAATAAATAAGATTTATAAAAATGGCTTCTCGAAAATGTGTTAATTCTTCATAAAACTTCTGTTACATATGTGGAAATTATGTAATAAGGAAACAAAAACAAAAAAATCACGCACAATTCCAAATATTTCTATATCTATCGAAGAATTGTATGAAAAGTTGTCTAACATCAGAATAAAAAACCAAGACAAGGAATGATGCCGCACAAAATGTGTTGAACTTGTGTTCGTGAAAGCTAAATTTCCCTAAGGTAAATAAGGTTATGGAGAACAGATACCAAGAAAAATGGGCCGCAAACATGGTGACAGACTACTGGTGCATTGTGGATGTTGAAGAAAGTTGAGCCGCATAGAAAGCTTTGAAGGAAGGAAGTTTTGAAGGAAATAGAAAAAGATAACATAAGTTTTTTTGAGTTACTTAGTCTCTTTTACATTATCTTTAATCAACACTGTTGGTTTTTTATGTAAAAAAATATTTCATGAAAATCGATAAAAAAATATAAAATATGCATGTCATCAATAAAAAAAACTTTCTTTTGAAAATCCAAAAATTTTACATAAGCCTCACCCGTGTGATACATCACTCGCTCCTGAGGAACGTAGCGCTATTTGCTGGCCGGTGGGTTTACCAGTAGGGGAGGGGTGCAGAGTTAGGTCCCTTGCGACAGTGCCTTATTCTGTGACGAGTATGGTTTACTTGATTTTGAAGTGTTCCCATTACCCCGTTCTCCCCTACGTAGTAAAAAAGTGGTACAGCGGCCACCTTATCAACAGAAAGACAATCTCTGGTTATCCTATGCTACTTCTCGCCTGTCGCAGTAAATATCGTACATACAGTATCAACACTCCCTGCCGCTCTCTGAAGGCGATCTCACCCCTAGTGTCGCACTAATCTCCCTGTTGTCCTGTCATTGTCGTGTCACTGACATAATATTGTCGTGTCGCTGTCGTGTCGCTGTCGTACCTGTGTCGTGTACGTAGTGCAGCTGTGTCGTGTTGCGGTGCGATTGCATTTATTTATACAAAAAAAACAAGGCTCGTTAACCAAAACCAATCATTTATTCCTGAATGAATGTATCTATGTATGTGTACCACAAGTAAGGAATTATGAAACGGATCACAACTGGACAAAATCACATCAATATATACAGTCGTATACGGTAAAGAATAAATATTGCATTTATCTTACTATTTACATAAAACGTAGTACATACAAAGGAGTACATATCTAAATGTTAAGTACAGACAAAGATTACTATAATGTATAAAGAGTGTACATACGTCAGAAATAATGTTATTTTGGTAGTTTTATAATTACAACATTAAAATTATCACATTTTACAAAGTAAATTACAGAAATACATTTTAAATTGAGCTTATCTAACAAAAATGAAACTGTCCGAATAATGACAGTTACATTTATTAACCTATATCTACTATAGCCTAGCACACGGCGCGGCGGCGGCGGCTGTCCCACTGGCGACTCGGCCGCCGGGCAGACTCCGTGATCTTTACTACGATGACAACAATCTGCCACGCTTACACTAGTAAAAGGAACTAAATACGAAAATATATTTTATAATATAACACTACTTAGTAGATAAGTAAATGAGAAAATAAATAAATTCGATGAATCTATATAAAATAATAATTTAACATTTGAAGACGAACGAAAGAGGGCGAGGGCTACTATATTGGTTTTTTAAATCCACAAATTAAAAACGAGCAACTGTTTCTACAGAAATTTTGCGACAACGTGTTTCTGTGTAACAATTATATACGTGTCCAGTCTGTGTGAGTTAAGGCACGGCCCGTCGTGGATCCCGCCGATGTCGGGGCAAAAAAGCACGTAAATGCGACAATTGGCCCGAATTTGTCGGAAAATCCACATACAATCTATAGTTACAGTAAAACTGCGTCCTACACAGTGACTAAGGAAACTAAGTCCGACAACAGGAATGCTCAATTACCAAATGGTCATAAACACTGAAATGAGTTATTGAAGTTTCAACTCAAAACGAAGCTGGCAACTTTCGGTTAATATCTCACTAATATTATAAATGCGAAAGTATGTTTGTTTATTTATTTGTTTGTTTGTTCCACTTTCACGCCGAAACTACTGAATGAATTTGGATGAAATTTGGTAGGTAGACAGATAAAGCACTCGGCTGACACATACTTTTTATCCCGGAAAACTTAAGGGTTCCCGGAGGAATGCTTAAAAACTCAAAATTTCCACTTCGTCACTAGATGACGCCACCTTAACATTTTCTTTCTATCTGGGCCCAATTCTGAAGTCCACGCAGGCGAAGTCGCGGGCGGAACTAGTAAATAATGAACACAACCCTGAAACCGGTAGCGGGCGGGCAGTCAGGCGCCCTTGGCTACATGGGAGCGCGCGGCACATTGCAAGTGCGGCAAAATTTCCAAAATTGCAGCCAATTTCACTGAAACCGCTTGTTTCGTACAAATCCTCTGCAGCACTTTGTTCAATTTGAAATAAAAAAATATGTTTTTTAAACAAAAATACGTTTTTTCATCATCAATTTTGATTTCACGTAAATACCTAGTCCTGCTCTTTTCGGCGAAAATAACTTTTGCTATTATAGATATTTTCACGCTACAGCACGGTATGCTCAATACTGGCTATAGACAATATAACAATAAGAAAAATCTATTAAAAAAAACACATAACCATTAACTAAAATTGCAATCCTATATGTCAGCGCACAAGCAAGCCTCTAAGTGTCATACACTCCGACCACCACAGCATTGAAGACATTCGGAGATACGTGTGGCTGCGGCGGGGCTGCCGAAACCCCCAGGAGGGAAGGGCATGCGCTCGCTTCTTGACCGACGGTGTCACCGCTTAACCGTCCATTGGTACATGCGACATTCAGAAATAAATTGTTCTACATTTTCATATTCACAAAACCCACGAGTAATTTTTATTATTATATGTTTTTTGTCCAACTGATATTTAATACTAACCGTCTATTACAACCAAGCGAAAACACAACGCAATGTAGATTACAGTGTGCTTAGGAAAAAAAGGAATTATGTTATTATACTTATGTTATCATTTGTAACCACAAAAAGAACTATCACTTAACCACTTCTGCCTTTTCGGCGTTATACAATTACATCATTAGGTTAACTGCAACATTAAAAAATTAACAACTTTTATTGTTTAAAAATGTATGTAAGTTTGACAGTTTGATGCGCGGTCTTGTTTACAGCCTACTACAGTAAACATACAGGGCGTCACTATCACAGGGCAACCGTACTCCCTTCAAATCATGCTCTCATTTAGGAAACAGAACAACTTCATACAGAAAATTCTTTTTTTTTCTAGAATCTATTGTGAAGGGAAGCGCGATTTCAGTTACACCTAGATAAGGGAAATCTTCCGCAGCATGTGCTGCGGTCGCCGAAGATTCCCCTGTCATAATAATTATATCGCATAACGTCTTTTCCTCGAATCGTGTCCCCGCTTGCTAGTTTCGGCAACAAAATAATGTTCGGCGGCGGCTCGCTGGACTCTCCTACACGGTACCGACAGGTAATTGGGAAGATGACTACATACATGAAAAACAAATTAATAACTATCGTTGACTAAACTGATCTCGCAATAAAATGTCGAAAAACCTTATCTGATTTGTTTTTCATTCTATCTTAAATTTTTTATCACCAAAACTTGTAAAATTTGTAGCTCAATGACGCCGAAAAACTATGACGTCACGTTTAGGTAATTCAAACAGTCATCTTCCCTATTAAACGTAAAGTTCCAGGGCGTAGCGGTCTCGTGTGCGGGAGTGGCGCCCTTTAGGGCTCAGTGCTTGTGGCCGAGCGTGAGGAAGGGCGGCAGCAGCGCGCCGGCGGCCAATAGCAGCACCTCGGCAGGCGCCAGGCCGGACCTGCCCCGCTCCGCGCCCCCGCCCGGCAGCAGCGCGTGCCCCGTGTGCCCCCCGAGCCCCCCGAGCCCGGCGTGCCCCACGTGCCCCCGCGCGCCCGCGCCCGTCAGCTCGGGCAGCACGTGCACCGTCGCCACGTACAGGAACGTGCCCGCTGAGAACAGCATCGCTATGCCTGTTGCAACACACATCGATACTAAATAAATAAACGCAGTCAGCCACATATCGACAGGTGAAATGCAATTTGTACTAAGCGACATTTTGGGAAAGGTTTAGATCGTTCTTAAAATATTTTTTTTTTGGAAAATAATAATTAAAGATGAATTTCATACTATAATACAGATTCTCGATAGTCTTAATCATTTACCATGAGTAAATGTTTAATATTATGCTTGTACAATATATAAAAACTAAGTTGTCATATTTACGTTTTTAACAACCGTACTTTGTTTGTATGTGTTTGCGCGTGTGCGTGCGTGCGTGCGTGCGTGCGTGCGTGCGTGCGTGCGTGCGTGCGTGCGTGCGTGCGCTCACTCACCGGTGGCGTTGAACTCGGAGAGCGTCTGCTTGCCCTCGTTGCCGAGCCCGAAGTAGGTGAGCAGCGCCAGCGCCGGCGCCGCGCCCGCGAACACCGCCAGGTGCCGCCGGATGCGCGCCCTGCCATTCATAATATGTTCATTCGAAGCAGGCAGAATTGTACACTTTTCGAATGTCATTTTCAAGGAAACGTCGGGTTCGAAAGAAACTGCCCCAACAAGGAACGTGGAATCAAGCTGCTTTTCCACCGGCGCGGCGAGGCGAGGCCAAAAGTGGAGTGAACATAATTGAAATCTCTAAGAAGAAGACTATTTCCACCGAAGATGTGCGAGAAGAGAATTTATTTTTTCCCATACAATTTAAATTCTCTTTCCTCCTCGCCTCGCCGGCGGAAAAGCAGCTTTAGACGCGGTGTAACTGAAATCGGGGACTTCAAGTGTGGTTTCTGGTCATGAGGGTACCTGTCGAGGCCGGCGTGCAGCAGGAAGGTGACGAGGCCGAAGGCGGCGGGCGCCTTGTGCAGCATGATGGCCAGGAACACCACCAGCTCCACGTCCGCGTGCGCCGTCGTCGCCGCCGCGCCCAGCGCCACGCCGTCCGCTACACAGCGGTACATACAACATTTGAGTACTCATCCCGGGACAAAGGCCCAGGCCACAACATCGTTGCGACATCGCATGGAAAAATTTGCGATAGCGCACAACGCATCGTGAAAATTTAGCGGTCCATGTCTCACTAGAAACTGAACCGATGGTTAACGTCTTGTCGTTCGATGCAGAGGCTTACAATCAGTTCAGTTTCTAGTGAGACGTGAACCGCGACATTTTCACGATGAGTTGTGCGGTATCGCAGATTTTTGCGATGCGACGTCGCATATAAATCGGGTTACTCGTATCACAGAAATATCTGACCTAGGTGGGAATCGACCCCACGACTCTCGAATGAGTAGTCAGTAGCGCTATCATTTTCTATTCTATTCTATTCTAACCACTGAACCACCGAGTCAGTCAGTCAGTGAATGACATTGCTAAAATTGCGATCATATAAGTACTTATTACAGTGTAGTGTAACTATTACTGAATTTGTAACTATTATTATATATCTAATACGCGACTTGGTCTTGATCACTACACAATCTTGTGCACCTACTCCTGCTTTATACAATCATGCGCGTGCAAAGGAAGCGGCACTATGAGTTGTTCCATTACGATCTTCAGTTAATTTAAAAACTCAAATATGTAATTATTTATTCAAAAACATAATTCAGTCATTTTTCTTAATACCATTTTGATTAAATTCATGACGTTCAAAAACCGCTGAAGTTCTCTTGACCAGTAACACAGTGACATAAGAAAGATATGGTTCTTAGAAAGAAGACCAATCCCGGGATCTTACGTGGTGGGTTCGCCGGCTCTTGCCGCAGGGGGTGAATCCGTCTTTAGAGAGGGGCAGACAGTGGCCGCACTCTCTGTGGTACCAATGTATTCATCTTTGCCAGATCGTAGAGGTTGGTCAGCTCGCGCAGTGACTAGCCATATCGTCAAGGAGCTTGGACAAAAAAGAGTCATAACGTGTCACACGATAACGCCAGTAACCTAACCTAGATATTTTTTGGAGCTCCTTAACGATATGGCCAGTAATTTCATTTGATGATCTGGCCGCGACAAGTACTGATGTACACGGTGGCAGTGCATTGCGGGGAGCGGGGTGACCGCAGCCACGCTGGATGTTTAGATCAGCGGCGAGCGCGCGTGACAATTCTCTCAACCTCGTTGCGGGCGCCAGCATATCATAATATTATTGCTAAACCAGCGCGCGTGCTGATAACGCTGCGTCGTTATCACCTGCTCGCGATTATTTTGAATTACATAAAATAGAAATTAAAGATTGGAAATGGAAATGAGAGCTTAGCAACGAAGGAACAGCTGATGTCCACCCAGCTGGTAGATAAGCTACTTTGACAACGGTTACGCCACAAATGGTGTTTCATAATATTGAGACGTTCCATCCAAACGAATCTTACGATAAATACTTAAATGATAGCAGCAATTAAACTTGGCATCTTGTTACTATACCTAATGTTTATTTCATTTACTTATTCACAAATGCGATAATGTGCGTTATCCACTTCGATATAGATCTGCGCTTATTACCGGATGACAATCGTCTATTTTCTTGGTCTAGTTATAATAACATGCTATTCTATGAATGCTGATAGTACTGTATACCTACTACCAAACGTTCTGGCAGGAGGGCCGACATAGCCGGTACATTTTACAGTTAAATACCTACGAGTACAATATGCAATGTAACAGAACTGAAGAGACGGTTATCTATACAGCCACGCAATGCAAACTCCTCAGCGATGGACCATTTTAAATGAACTAAATTAACATAAACTAAATGAACTTCTGAATGATGAACTTCTATTCGAAATTCTATCATTTTCCTTTGATTGCCATTCGTTTGGGAATCGCTGAGTAGATTATACGTGTGAATTTTGTAAAGCCCTTGTTATACAATGAATCCATAAATAAACCCGACTACTCGAAGTTCATCAGTCTTATTTAGAGAGGAACCCCCAAGTGAAGGCAGCAGGGGTCACAGAACTTTTTAACCAACTTGGCCTTAACTGTCTATCTTTCTTGTTTTTGTTTGCCCTGTTGAGACGCGCGCGACACTCCTACCTCGGTGCCGGCAGAATAACAGCGTCGTAGGTATACTTTGTATACCTATGATATATGCTGAGTCGGTGCCAATTTAACAGACATTGATGTTTTATGTATTAGTATTACTTACTTATAAGAAATATGTTAACTTGTTTATGTTTGTTTTGTGTTTATTTTCTAACTGTGCTTGTTTCTCTTTTTTTCCTTGTTGCAATTTGTTTTGTGTTGTTTACTGTCTGTTAAATAAATGTATCTCTATCTCTATCTATCTCTAACTCAGATGCACACTCACCGGCGGCGTGCACGACGAGCCCCACGGTGGCGGTGGCGCCCTCGCCCCAGCGCGCCGACAGCTGCTCCACCAGCAGCATGAACACGAACCCTGACAAACAACAATTGTCACACGTGAACAACATTTGTCACACGTGAACAACAATTGTCAAACTTGAACAACATTTGTCATTCATGAACAACTTTCGTAATTTATGAACAATATTCTTCACTTGTGAACAGCGTTCAATTTGTTAGTGAGAAGTATTATCATAATTATATTAATTTTCCTTTGCTGATTACAATTCTTGTTTTCATCATGATTATTGTGCCTGGAAAGAGCACGGCTTGTGAGAGCCTCGAACACAACTATGATCAAATCAGGCTTGAGTGAGATTACTCCTCCAGTTCAGCACGTTACTCTTCTTCTAGTTAGCGTTATTCCATCTGGAGCTTAAGTTTCCGACTTAATCTACGTTACTACTCCAACATTTCATTTCATTTCAACTTATTCTACTCATAGCATCCTTTATTCCTCATCCACGTTCTTCCATCCATCTTTCCTACCACCAGTCCACCACCCGCACTCACCGAGCACGAGCGAGATGCCGATGACGGAGTGCAGGTCGTGTTCATGAGGGGGCGTGCCGGCCGTGGCTCCCGCGAGGGGGGGCGCGGCAGTGGGCACGTCGAACAGCGCGCGCACGCCCTCGGGCACGATCACCGCCAGCGCCGTGCCCACGAGCAGCCCCGCGCCCAGCACCGTCACCTTGTGCAGCTTGTCCTAGACACCACACAAGCAATAATGAACAGCTTAGCCAACCACACACACACGACACTTAATAACTAACTGCTTGTTAAACTTACTATCGGACATTATAGTCCAATCGTTAATCGAGGCTTCCGTACCTCAAAAGAAAAAAGGAACCCTTACAGGATCACTTAGTTGTCCATCTGTCTGTCTGTCAAGACCCTTTTTAGGGTTCCGTAGCCTAATGGCAAAAAACGGAACCCTTATAGATTCGTCATGTCTGTCTGTCTGTCTGTCTGTCTGTCTGTCCGGCTGTATGTCACAGCCACTTTTTTCCGAAACTATAAGAACTATACTGTTGAAACTTGGTAAGTGGATGTAGTTTGTGAACCGCATTAAGATTTTCATACAAAAATAGAAAAAAACAATAAATTTTGGGGGTTCCCTATACTTAGAACTAAAACTCAAAAAAAATTTTTTTCATCAAACCCATACGTGTGGGGTATCTATGGATAGGTCTTCAAAAATGATATTGAGGTTTCTAATATCATTTTTTTCTAAACTGAATAGTTTGCGCGAGAGACACTTCCAAAGTGGTAAAATGTGTGTCCCCCCCCCCTGTAACTTCTAAAATAAGAGAATGATAAAACTAAAAAAAATATATGATGTAAATTACCATGTAAACTTCCACCGAAAATTGGTTTGAACGAGATCTAGTAAGTAGTTTTTTTTTAATACGTCATAAATCGTAAACCGCAATTTACCTACAACGAACTACAAGAATCCTATAGTTAAGTGTCCCGACGATTTTGAAAACGGCTTGAAACCTTGTGACGAAAATCTAGAATTAGGGGTTAAAACTCGCCAGAAATCGATCTATGGTGGAATTATCTTCGAAAAACTCATTTAAGGGAGATATGAGCGAAATTACATAATATGACTACACATATGATGTTTATTTTTAACACCACCTTCAAGCTCGAACTGGCCTAAAGGTTTGGTGCTGGCTTTTTTTTATGTAGGTTCGGATTCGAATCCCGCGAGACTTTATTGTTTTTTGTCTTTTTATTTGTGTTATTATTATTATTATTATTATTCCTATACTATTAAACGAGTTAGGTGTCCCGAGGATTTCGAAAACGGCATGAAACTTTTTGAAGAAAATTTAGGATTAGGGGTTAAAAATCACCAAAAATGGATTTGGAACATTTCAAATCGGGTGCTGCAGCGTGAATGACGTAGGTACATTTTTTACCTATTTTATCGAAGATAGTATTTTTTTAAAAAATCGACGTGCGCTGATTTATCAAGTTTTATATAAAAGACATCAACGACTGCTACAATGTTTATGTTTCGAATTTACTGTGCATTAAATTTTGTTTTTATTTTTGTCGAAAACGATTCTAACAAAAATAATTCTATCGATCTATGGTTAGTTGTTTCGGATCTACAATGAATCTATGAGGGTCTAAACCTAAACTTATCCTTACAAATAAGGAATTTATTTTGATAGTTGGTTTTTTTTGTAAATATATTTCACTAATGGCGCCATCTTTTGTCGAGTAGGTGAATTACCAGTGAATTACATTTTTTGGGAGGCCTTGGAGCATGATGCTTGGAGCCCTTTGTTGCTAACATTGACCGCGCTACTCGACAACAGATGGCGTGCACTTCTGAAGGAATGAACAGAGGAATGACAACATGCACTGATATGTTCGAGTATTTTTCTGCCATTTTTGGCGTGGTTCATCTGGATATGTCGTTTTCAGTTTTTTTTACAAACGCTACGATTGAACGTGCGAAGCTCGGTCACCCAGCTAGTTTTTATATTATGTTACTTGCTGCTACGGAACCCTTTATGGGCGAGTCCAACTCGCACTTGGCCGCTTTTTCTCAGGAACGCGTAGACGTATCAAGTTGAAATTTATAACAAGTACTCAGGGCTGCAATCCCTTGAAGCTGTGAAAAAAATCAAACTTCTGTACCAACGCATTCAAGAGATACGGCCGTTTATGCCGCATATTTGGACACTCGCATGGGAATCAAAACATATAGGGTACTTCCCGTATACCTAGAATCATGAAATTTGGCAGGAAGCAATGTCAAATAA
Source organism: Coleophora deauratella (assembly GCA_958295455.1). Taxonomy (NCBI): domain Eukaryota; kingdom Metazoa; phylum Arthropoda; class Insecta; order Lepidoptera; family Coleophoridae; genus Coleophora; species Coleophora deauratella. Next base: position 10,081,086 of record OY282414.1, on the reverse strand, counting down.
CACAAGTAAAGTGAAAAGTCCGAAACCCACAAATTTTTAGTTACATCACAATTCTTTGTGCCATATCTCTTGATTGCGTTGGCATAGAAGTTTGATGTTTTTACAGCTTCAAGGGATTACATACCTAAGAATTTGATATAGAGTTCAAGACATGTGTAAATATGAATTTATACGGAACCCTCGGTGCTCGAGTCCGACACGCAATTGGCCGTTTTTTTTCTACCTGTTACAAAGTCCCTACCGCGCAGAACACACAGCTGTGGACAGGGAACATGGAAGTACACTGAGAAAAAAAAGCTCCTTACAGAACGCAATTTTGTAATGTGCTTGCAATTTGCTACTTACTACGTTAGTAACACACGTAATAATTGTGGCGCTTCCTTACCAATGGAACATCATACTGACGTGAAAGTATGAAACCCAATTTTCAATAATGGTATTACAGAAACGTATGTATCATACGTAGTAATTATGTTTCATCATGACAATAATGAATCAGCAGACAATTCGTACGAAATTAGGCAACATCAGTAAGTTATACCTAGTGAGCCTACTTGGTCAGAATGCTGGCATAATTACAGCTTGTGGCTACCTACGTACAATAAGTAGCCGATATCTTGCTGTTATTAAGTAAGCCGGCTGCTTATCTAAGGTGGACAGCTATGTTACTTTAAGTAGGCAGCCTATAATATTTTTGTGTGAAAATAACACTTTCATTATTTTTATTTAACAAAATTAACTCAAAAATAAAATAACAACATCATAAGGATTTCACGCTTCCGCCGAGAATCGAACCCAGGTTTAATTAAATTGAAGGCTAATCTCGTAATCGATTGAGCTACCTCACTACTTACGTAGCCGATGGCATTACTTTTGTAAACATCATACTTTCAACTAGTTTAAAGCTACATATTTTACGTTACCCATGGCATTACGTTTGTAAGCATCATACTTTTAACAAGTTTAAAGCTACGTATTATACGTAGCCCACACCATTACGTCTGTAGGCAACATACATTTGAACAAGAAGTGGTATATCTTTGGGAAGTAGTCCGGGCATTACAGTAAGTATTCGGCTCCGGTGTTTAATTATACCGCATACGTACTATTACGTACACACAAACGCTCTCAGAGTGTTATCAACTTAGGGTGATTTACCCTGAATTTACGGGAGAAAATTAAACAAGCGGTTAATTTTACGTTTAGTATTTTATACATTTATAAGACTACCTTTAGCGTAATGACTTACTTGAGGGATTTTTTATGGAAGGCTATCTAAGTATCTTTGGTCACATTATTTAAGGTTTATTTAGCTTAGAATAATGTCGAGGGTTCACGGGCGCCTTGTATTAAGCGACATTTTTAGAAATGTTCAGGAGACTGATTAAAAAAATATATTTCTTAGAAAAATAATCATTAAAACTTTACTTCTTAGTATTATATAGATTCTCGATATTCTTAATATTTTAAATATTATTCAGAAGTTATTTTTGTGAGGTAATTTGTAAGAAATAAAATTTTAAAGTAGAGGTCACCTGTGTTTCCAAAAATGTCGCTTAATACAAGTCGCCCGTGAACCCTCAATGTTTAAAGGTAGTCTTGGCAATGTTGTCTAAGGTTATCTTTGGCCGCTTGCGCCTCGTGTTCCGCATATCTTTGAGAAGTGTCCCTCACTGAAAACGTAATTTTTTAAACAGGAGTATTCGTAAACCAAAAGTGATGGAGTGTTAAAAACTAAAACATGTTATTTATTGGTCTTCTATTATAAGTTAAAAATATACAGTGTTTAACAATAATTTAAATGAAATCAAAGTTTCGCTTCCTTTTGTACCTAAAATCGGTTAATAAAATTCAAGCAAAAATTTAAAGAGTATACTACCACTGTACTCAAAATACTGCACAATTTTTAATGTTAAATTAATGCAAAAGCGTTCATGTGAAAACGATTTTCTCCATTTTTTTATGCTAGAGTTAATGCGCAAGCGAAAATTTAACGTCGAAAAAATAAGTATTTAAAGTATTTTATTTTTTAAGTATTTAAAGTAGTAAGTAAACAGTGTTTTTTTTTTATTAAGTACAGTTAACCGTATTGGGACTTATAATTTTTTCTTTCTTCACAGATCAACGACTTTCAAAACGTTCACAATTAATAATAACCTATGCCAATCTTACCTTCTCTGTAAATAATGCGCTCTCTACTAAAAAAAAGAAAACTACTCTTAAAAATGTGATGGTGTGGTCCTATTGAAGTCAATAGTGGAGATGGGTAATGACCCGTGTTTTAACCCACTGATGTCTTATAACCCAGTAACAACCCAGTTATCACCCAGTTTTAACCCGTTAGGGTGGGTGAAAACAAACTGCTTGGTGGAGGGTAATTTTTTTCAAGTATATGTATATGGTATGTATATTATGTATAAAATATATATACGTTTATTATGTATGCGTGTATGTATGTTCTTAAACCGTCTGTAGTCCAAAAGCAATGACGTCAGTCAGTCACAAATTTTATTTTTTCCCCTTGCATCGACAACGTCAAGTGATAATGAGGGCAGTTAGATTTAAAAACAAACTGATTACTGATATATCTTTTTGTTGAAACAAATAAATAAAAAGTACCTGAATGATTTTGAGTTCATCTTTTTTCTTTCTTTGTATGTAAGATTTAAGTAAACTAATTATCAACCAGTGTTGGCAATTTAGCATTCATACATTAATTTCTTTAATCATTTAATCAATCGATTGAAAATGTAATCGAGATTTAAAAATGAATCGATTAATTTAAGTTCTCTACAATCTTAATCTGATTAAAGAAGAAAAGAAAGAAGAAAGAAAAATAGTAAAACGATTAACGATTAATATATTATATTATTATATTATATTATTTAAAAGCCATACGTCATATTGATTGGATTTAGTCCGTATTTGTAAAAAGATGGGTATATAAATATATTCTGTATATTAGTAATGCTTGGTGAAGGTGACAGTGGATTTTTGCATTGTCTTAAAAGGCGAAACCTATGAATAGGTATGCGTTTCTCGAAAAGCATTGATATAGGAGTAATTTTTGAGTAGACCAGAACAAAAATAGCATCTACTTTTGAAGCCAAGATGGCGGACATGCATTTTTATAAATCGATATGGGTATCATTTTAAAAATTTTTCGAGGTGCTGATTACGAAAATGACATCCATTTTTGAATCTAAGAAGGCGACCATGCATTTGTCAAAAAATATCGCCATGAGCGTCATTTTCGAGTTTTAGCAGGGTGCTGATTACGAAAATTATCTTTGTTTTTAAACTTAAGATGATGGATATTTTTAAAACAAGTATTGAATGAGTGGAATATTCGATATTTTTCAGGGTGCTCACAAAAGCTATACTTTTTTCCGAAATCCGAGATGTCGGATATGTATTTCTCAAAACATTTCAATATGGGTGTTGTTTTTAAGGCTTTTCAATGTCATCATCATCATCAGCCGAAAGACATCCACTGCTGGACAAAGGCCTCGTACAAGGATTTCCACACCGACTGGTCCTGTGCTGCTCGCATCCAACGGCTTCCCGCAAATATGCTCCGCCTACTGCCACTTAAGTTTAGCGATTCTGTGAGCTATGTCGGTTACTTTAGTTCTCCTACGTATCTCCTCATTTCTGATTTGATCACGTAGGAAAACACCAAACATATTACGCTCCATCGTCCTTTGGGTAACCTTGAGCCTTCTTATTAGGCCCATAGTAGGTAAGCGACCATGTATTGGTTCCATATGTCATCACTGGCAACACACACTGGTCAAAGACTTTAGTCTTGAGACCTTGCGATATTTTGAACGTGAAGATATTGTGGAGCTTCCCGAATCATTTTAAGTCATCTCATTCCTTTCCCACGTTTTCACCCACTAAAATAAGCGATAATGGGTTATAACTGGGTTAAAACTCAAAAAACCCGGTTTTAACCCAAATGGAATGAATGCGTTAAAACCCACTGCCCATAGCGGTAAGTCATGGTAAAAAAATAAATATCGCCATGTCTTATTTTATGAAAACTCTTAAAAAACGCCTATTGAGTCAATAGGCGTTTTTTGTTGTTGTGTTTTATGAAAACTCTGAAAAAACGCCTATTGACTCAATAGAACACCAGTTATCAGTTTTCATAAAACACAAGACATGGCGATATTTATTTTTTACCATGACTTACCGCTATGCAATCACAAAAAAGTAAAACTTTACAATTTTTGTTTAAAAATATTCAAAGATAGACCACTATTTTCAAAGAACTACGAAATATGTAAAATCTAGGGTAAATTGAGACGAGGCCACGGGGTGAAATGAAAATCAGACCGGGCAACACTGTTTTAGTGGCCGGCATTGTTGTTCCGCGCGCCCGCGCCGCCGCCGCGTGCGTTCACAGAGAACCTTACTACAAAAAGAAAGCCTGGAAAATGGAAGAATGGAAGAGTTTTTAACTAACTGTGAAAATGTAAGGCTCAGATTGAAATAAGTTATTTGTTTGTGGTACGTAAAATAAATATTATCTAAATTCATGATGCGACGTCGCATTGCAAAACGCGCGAATTCACTTCCTGTTCTTACTTTGTTTTTAATTAAATACAAAGGAAATTGCCTTTTTCAGAAAAAAAAATTGAGCTCTTGCTTTTACTGGAGACTGAGGATTTTCAAGAACTAGTATCCAAAATTGGGGACTGGGTGAAAATCCAATAATACATTAAAAACAACTCCAAGATAGTATTAAAAATTCGGTAAGTTAGCTTCTTTATTTCATTTACTTATAATAGCTTCTTCCTTACATGATAAAAGTGTGTTAAGATCTATAATATGAGTCCATTCATTCATACTGAAGCTCTTACTAAACGATGATGTAAAGGCGGTCGATCTTTATTTCTTAGGTTTCCCTTATATAATGTATTTTGGATAAATTTCAGCTCCTGGATCCTGATTTCCTTGCTTCAAAAACAGAGAAGAACAATGTAGAAGCTTTGCCATCATTACCCATAGCGGGATCTGACATTATACCGGAAAGGAGACAGAATCTATGTCATCTTTATCCGTAGCTGGAACCAAAGATAGTGTGAGTACATAATAATATGTATGTTTTTAAGGTTTCAAAGTCAACAAGGAACCCTTTGTCATGCATGTGTAGTTGGATTTTTAAAAGTTCAAGGTTTTCATACAAAATGTTTATAACTGCAAAAATAATTTTGTTTTTTAAAATATACATTTAATTTTTTGAATTTGAATTTGAACTATGGAACCCAACTTTGAACACGCACGCACTTGGCCACTTTTAATTGACTTGTTATTTTCTGTTTCAGGTATACAGAATACTAAACGTAATCAGTTTATATTAAATGATGTATTTCACAAAAATATACAGTTAACTCCGTTATCATCTGGGATGCAAAAAATGGTAGCAACGTCTGAGGTATTCAGTGTTAGGTTAAATTTCCAATCTGAAGATATTTGTGATGATTATTGTAACTCAGCATCATGGTATAAAATAATTATTGACAATTTTATAAGATATTTCGGAATCGACATATTTGTTGTTTGCGGAAATAATAGATATCTATTATTAATGACATTGTAATATAATAAATAACATTAATTTGATTAAATATAATGTTACATATTTCAGTCTGTTACATGCATTTTTTTTAATAAATGTGATTCAATTTTCTATAATGTATGATTATTAATTTTTCATCCTTATCTGTTAATACAAAAAACACATGTTTATTATTTGCTGTTTATTTACAGGTGATGTAATTCCTACAATACTGGCACGGGACCGCTAAAGCATTGAGTTTACTACGTATGTATTGTTGCTTCACAGGTTCTATACTGGGCTAAGCGTCGCGCCGTAGGGCTTTGAGTCTCCTACTTATGTACTGATGATGGATGCGTAGAATACTAGCACGGGATCCGTAAAGCATTGTATAGCTACGTATGAATTGATGCTGCAGGGTCTGTAAACACATTTTACCCTGTATGATTCTGCAACGATCTTATTAATTAATTGCGAGATAAGGTTAAATCCGTAATTAATAGATAAAATCATTGCGGCATCATACAGGGTAAAATGTGTTTACAGAGCCTGCAGCATCAATTCATACGTAGGCTACACAATGATTTACGGATGCCGTGCCAGTGTTGTACGCATTCATCATCAGTACATAAGTAGGAGACTCCATGCCTTACGTAGCCTAGCCCAGTATAGAATCAGTGCAGCATCATTTCATACATAGGCTACACAATGCTTTACGGATCCCGTGGCATTACTGTACGCATACATCACCAGTGCATAAGTAGGACACTCCATGCCTTACGGAGCTTAGTACAGTATAGAACCTGTGCAACAACATTTCATACGTAGACTGCACAATGCTTTACGGATCCCGTGCCAGTATTCTACGCATCCATCATCAGTACATAAGTAGGAGACTCCAAGCTTTAAGGAGCCTAGTCCAGTATAGAACCTGTGAACCAACATTTCATACGTAGGCTACACAATGTTCTACAGAGCTTAGCCCAGTATAGAACCTGTGCAACAACCTTTCATACGTAGGCACCACAATGCTTTACGGATCCCTTACCAGTATTGTACGCACCCATCACCAGTACATGAGTAGGAAATTCCATGCCTTGCGGAGCCTACGCCTGTATAGATATTCCTATGTACGTAGTAAACACCATTCTACCAGCTACTTACATATGTAGCAAAACAACACAGCAGTAATTTACGTATGCCGGTTGATGACAAACTTCATGGCACCGCCTACTTAATACTAGCTACGTATGCGACACGGTTCCGGCTACAACTGTCATGCTGTACTGTTTTGCTATGTAAATTACGTAGCCCGAATACGTATTTTTTTTTCAGTGTACCTAACTAGGCCCCAATCTGCACTGCTCACTGACCTGACTTCATGATGTTCAAACGATCCCCAATACCTGGGTTACGATTTGGAGGAAGAAGAAGACTTGTTTTTTTCTTATTGTTTCATTGATTGTTTCTGATTTACCTGCCGAATTTGGTGAACAGTCACATTTAAAGGTCCTACACCTATTTTGTTACACCCTGCACAGAATGAAACACCTGAAGAAAAAGCTACGCGAATGTGATCAAAAAATACTCAACTCCCAAAAAAATTACACTGCATTACAAATTTAAAAAAAAAAACAAGTACCCACTTTGAATTTTCCTGTTTATTTATTCGTATACATTGCTGATTAAGAAAACATACGTACTTTTTTTCTATCACGTACTGTTTTTAGGTAGGGTAATAAACAATTTATTAGTAAAAAAATTGTGATCTTAAGTGAACATCCAGTATACACACTGCTTTATTGAAATATATTTTTTTTTGTAAAACCGACGAGAAAACTTATTATTGATATATTTTAAATGATAACATGTATGGTTAACTTATATTAGGTGCTTACGTATGAAATTGCCGATTAGTTAAAAAAGTTCAAAAGAAAATTAATATAAAAAAATTACAGTTTTAAAACAACTAACTATTTCCAAAGTACCATTGGACATTTAGAAATAAAATAATGCTTGCTAAATGCACGTTTTCTGAATATTTTGAGAGCACAGTGGTGTAAAGCTATGAAAATGGATTTTTTCGTCACTATAAATCGAAATTTTTTCATTAAAAAAATACTTATTTTTGATTTTTGAAGGCTACACTTACACCAGTGTGTTCTTCGTTACCATATGTATTTTTGAACATATTGCGCATAATATTTCACAATTTTCAGATAATTTCGATTATTTTAATATAATAATAATAATAATAAAGCATTTCATTAAGGACAACAAAATGATCCACTTTTGTTAGTAAAAACTTACACGCTAAAGGTAAGTAATAAATAGTGTAGGAATTGTACAAATATTAGTGCGTCATGTACTTATGAGGCGTCTCCTGCGGATAATGAATCCGCATAAGATGCCTCAGCACTGGCGCCCTCGGGTCTTCGGCCACGACTCTCAGGATGGTGTTGTCACTCTCTCGAGTTCTCCTTACCAAGGATGCTACCTTCTTTCTAATGATTGCATAAAACCCATCAGTATGCAATTGGGCAAACATCCCGGAGGCACTACAAAATCGAGGGAGTCCCAACATCATCCTGAATACATTATTATATAATTAGAATACTGGAATCTGATGTAGGACATGCCATTGACAAATTGAGCCCTAAAAGTGCCATGGGTCCAGATAACGTACCATCGTTTATTATCAAGGTATGTAAGCGTGAATTCGTGATCCCTTTGGCACATGTGTTCAATTTAGCTCTCAAGACTAGTACGTATCCGGAGTGTTGGAAGACAACACGCGTGTCTCCGATTCATAAAACTGGTGATAACCCAACTAGCAAAAGTTGGTGATATAGTGGTCGCGACAACGTAAATTATTCAGGCTTTTAGCTTCTGGATTTGGTAATGAGAACGTTTTCATTACGTTTATTGACCCCGAAAAGGGCCCATTTTACTCAACCTTTCGGTGGTGTATAAAGGTGATATAAAAGTCACGTAGGTTACTTTATGGTGGTGTAATCGTCACCGATGTTACTTTTATATGTCGAATTCGGTCTATACTAGTAAGTTATACGTCATATATAGGCTAAAATAGTGGTTAAAAAGTGATTTACATCTTTCTTATGGAACCAGATAGTAATAAAGAAGTCATTTCTGGAACAAAACAGTAAATTTTCAAGACAACCACGAGGAATTAAATGGTTTCTACATTTATTTTGTAAAGAATTATAAAGAATAAACTAAAAGGTTGTGTTAAAGGTGCATATTGTACACAAATAAGATAAAAACTATTGCGAATATAAGTTTTCCGATGAAGTATACCAGGTTTTACATGAAATAATTAAAGCCCCCCTTTATTTTTGTATTATTTTAATATTTTATTAATCAAGACCCACTTTACACTGCTTATCGGTATCTTGAGTTACCATTACTCAACCAGGTTGGACGCCATGATATTCAGTCAGTGTTGTGAATGTCTTATAAAAGCAACAAAGAAACCAAACAGCTAATTAAAAGTAAATTATGTTACCTTTACTCAACCCTATTAGGAAAGGGTTGTAATAATCATTAAAAAGTAATGTGTGAAACTATCTGGTGTTATATTAGAAAATCATGTTGCTTTTACTCAACTTCGTTTAACAAGTGCTGTTAATGTCACATAAAGGTAGTTAATAACACCAAACAGTTAAATAAAATCATTACATGTTACTTTTACTCGACTGTAATTGGTATGTAATAAGAAGGTTGTGTAAGGTACCGTTAATTGGCCAGATGGTAATATAAATATTGAGTAAAGGTGACTTATTCAACAAAATCTTACATTACCGATAAGTAATATAACTTGGTTCAGTAAACGTTTACTCAACATCCCTATGTTACTAAAATGCTGTGTTACTAAATAGCTGGATAAAATACCTGTATATTACCTGATACTGTATAAGTCTCCTTTATGCGCCTTTTATATAGCCTAAGGTTGAATAAGGCCGATCTTACATCACCAGTTTGCTAGTTGGGAAAACACAGGCAGAAAACTATCGCCCTATAGCTGTTCTTTCATCATTCGCAAAAATTTTCGAGAGCGTACTGCACTTGAAAATGTATAACCAGATAGAGTCTCGCCTTTGTGACTCCCAACACGCTTTTAGGAAAGGTAGATCGGTTGAAACAAACCTCCTCTCCCTAGTAGAATACATATCAAGGAGAATGGACGACAAAATTCAGGTCGACGTGGCTTATTTGGATTTTAAAAAAGCCTTTGACCAGGTCGATAATGACATTCTATTAGAGAAATTATGTGCCATTGGCTTTACACCTGGCTTACTAAGATTATTTGCCGACTACCTGCGTGATCGTAAACAGTTCGTCCGCCTTGGTTGCTATGACTCGTCACCATATTGCACTAAATCAGGCATCAGTCAGGGTTCATCGCTGGGCCCCCTGTTGTTTACAATCATGATAAACGACCTATCCAGCCACCTTCCGGCTGGTCACTGCCTGTTATACGCTGACGATTTAAAAATCGTAGTCGATATAAAGTCTGCGGACGACTGTCAGGCAATGCAACGCAATTTGAATATCGTACAGAAATGGAGTGACGACAATCGTCTCTGTTTTAACGTAAAGAAATGCCAAATCATGAGTTTTACTCGGTCTGCACAAAGCATACAGGCCCAGTATTTTCTAAACAGTGAGCAAATACCTAGGGTGGACACTGTTAAGGATTTAGGAGTAATATTTGATCCTAGGTTAAATTTTCATGAACACATGCGGACACTGGCAGTTGACTGTTTTCGTAGGCTGGGATTTGTAACGCGTACATGTAAGGATTTCTCGGACCTAAATGCTATAAATCTTCTGTTTTCTTCTCTCATAAGGAGTAAAATAGAGTTTGGGTCATCGGTGTGGAATCCATATGAAAAAACGTATTGCCTTATGCTAGAAAAAGTGCAAAAACGTTTCCTGAGGTTTTTGTACTCAAAATTCTATAATTATTACCCATTCATGTACCCTACCAAATACCTACAGGGCATGCTTGGTTATAATTCGCTAGAAACGCGCAGAATCTACAACCAGATGACTTTTGTTTGCCGACTCTTGCACGGCAAATTGAATTGTCCTGACCTGCTCCCGGAAATAAGGCTTTATGTGCCAGATAGACGCACACGGTTCCGTGACAGGAGAGTGCGCTTGTTCGCTCCGGCGGTGGCGCGCACGGCCGCGCGCCAACACGCGCCGGTGTGCCGTGCTCTGCGGGCCCTCAACGCGCTCTCTGACACGCAACCAGACTGCGATCTGTTTGCGGACGAATGGAGGATGATCGAGAGGGCTTGCCTGAGATACAGTGAGCGTGTAGATGAATAAAATGAATGACAAAATTTTTATTTTTTATTTTATTATTTATCTCTGATGTAAATGTTATGAAACTCTGTAGTTAATAATATGTTATGACTTTATTTATTTTTAGTAAAATTAGGTGATAAATATGACGTATTGGATTTTATCTGTAATGTTATGTTTATGATGATGAATAAATTAAATTAAATTATATTGGACGCGCAGGGTATCTAGCGACCTTTATGAACAGTTGTACCACAGACCTCCCGTGTACAGGCCTTGGCAGTACGCTTTAAAAAGTGTTATTTTGACCTGATCGGTACAACGGGAAAATCTGCGAGCCAACATGTTCCCGTTCCCTCTCCACATCGTCATCATCCTTAAGGTCGTCGGCAAGGATATGGCCCAGATATTTGAACTTCGTCACCTGAGTGATATTTGCACCACTTAAAGTAATCGGTGGAATGGTATCTGGGCACTTGCCAGCGGCCTTGAAGACTCTGAACTCGCTTTTTTTAACATTATAAATCAGACCATGTGATGCGGCGTACTTTTCACATACTCTCAGCATCTCCTTGATCGACCTCGCAGTCGGTCCCAGCAGCACCGTGTCATCCGCGTAGCTGATGTTGTTCACACAGACACCCGCCACGCGGCAACCGACACGCATGCTGCTTAGCTCGACTATGAGGTCGTTCACATACAGGTTGAACAGCTTTGGAGACGACAAACCCCCCTGTCTCACCCCGCACTCCAACCCGTATGATTCGGAGAGGCTGTTTGACCACCTAACACAATTTGTCTGATTTCTATACCAGTATTGAAATATTTTCAATAGTTCCGCCGGCATACCCCTGTCTTCCATCTTGTTTTATAGAAAAAAATTATCCAATTGACCTCTAAGAAAACGCCAGTACAGTATTTAATGGAAAATAGAACCCTACTCAGTCAGACATGAGATACATAACATCATTAAATTCATGAAAGACCTTGAATGTAGCTAGAAAATTATATAAAATTTAATGGAAGTGAATTAATTTTTGGGGGAATATTATTCTGCTGAACTTTCAAAACTTGAACGGCAATTTCATAGGTAAGCAACTAATATATTTTACACAAAAATAAAAATAAAATACTTTTACTTTTAGCTGGGAAGTATCTTCTCGTTTTTAACACTAGCAGTAATCTTGTAACGTATATGCGTCCGAACGACCTTGAAACCGTTATTCAATCCTTTTTATTTATAAATAAAAATTCTCTCCTTGTTCATCACCCAAAGATTTAAAAAAAAGTAAAATGGAAATGGAGAAAATGAATTTTTGATGACATCCGTCAACACATTATTTAAATGTTTAACAAATTGTTCGCCAAAAGTTCCACGTTTTTGACTCTGTTATTACCTAAATAACATTTTACCACAGCTTTTAACGATGTCCCTGCGTATAGTTCTTTGCCCTTTAGTTTTGATCGAAATTTTGGTTTTTCATTAAAATGCGTATTTTTGGGATGATAAAATAAATAAATAACTCTTTATTTCGGACCAAAGGAATCCATAAAATAAAATAAAATCCATATAATAAGTCCGTTCTTTTAACTTGGAGTCACTTAATTTTAGAAAATTACACTACAAATATAAAAATTCTACGCCATTTTTATCCATTGCCTTCACAAAATTCTTTATAAAGCCGAGTTTTATTATATCTGTTTAGGAAGGACTAAACTAATGTCTTCGAGATCAATTAAAGCCAAGTATTTTCCATCTTACATTCAAATTTTGTTCATTTTGACCAATATTTTATCAAATAATGCATATTCGTAGTCTGCTGTCCCACATGCAAAGAATAGAATACTACTTCTACACATGTAGAGTCATGTACTGAATCTACGCTCCACACCCGTATCAAACCTATTTAGTAAATGTTTTCACTGGTGGCGACTACCTTTTTCAGTTTTCATCTTGAGAACCATACAGTTACACTTACAAACAGTTAGTCACAAAGATATCAACGTGAAATAATAATAATAATATCTGGGACAAATCACACACGGTCATCTGGCCCCAAACTAGGGAACCAGAGACTGATATACATACACATAAACTTTTAAATACATACATATATAGATAAATGTATTTAGTCAATAACGACAATGTTTACCAATATGGACAATATGAAGGTTGTTTAAAAAAGTGTCGGTAAATAGAAAACTATATTAGTAATGAGTTTTTCAGGAACTGAAATCATGTCACGCAGTGTTATGGGTCTAGATAACTTCACGCATCAGTTGACCAATTAGAATGAGAAACCAAATTATTATTTTTTTGCGAATTAAGTGTTGGTTTGAAAGTTGTTTAGTTTAACGAGTAAAAGGTAAAATTTTATTATTAAGTATTTCAAAAGGACCCCGCACCCGCACCTGCAGTGTTGTTGACCTCAATGAATATGTCACATCATGTATAGAAAGTGTTTGAGGGAGATGCTTTGCGGGTTGATGTATTCTCTCATATATGAGTTCCAAACAATAAGATGTTCTTATTAGGCAACTCTATACTTTGAATAGAATATTTTACACTTTCACTGCAAAACAATGAAAATTTATCTTAAGGCTTTTAAGAGCAGTTAGATGAGAAGTAAGAGGAAAAGCAAAAATACTTGATTTTCTGTTAACTAATTTTGAATTTTAAATAACACAACAATTTATTTTCATCCATTGTAACTTTATTTTTATTGGAGTGATTTTTCCAAAGTGAAACAGACTATTTAGAAAATTTTGAGAAACATTTTTCTTAAACCAACACACCAGAAGATGTACAAAAAGCACAATAATGTCTACATTCCTCTAGACTGATTGTAAACTTTTTCTCATTTCAATAATATATTATGTTTAGGACACATAATAAAATAAAGTTCATTCTCAAAACTGTTATGTTTTTTTCTATTTGTATTCCCAAAGCCTGTATTATGCGAACACCTAATTGTGGGATATCCTCTGATCAACCAAAATGAAAAATCTCTTTTCATTGACACATACATTATGGTATGAAATCATTAATTTAAAATTCAAAACCCACACACATATTTAACACCCTGGCGTAACCAAGACACAGCTAACAAGTTGTGGGAATTGAACCCACGACCAGTCAATGTGTCAGTCCCCGTTCTAAGGATACCCTCTGACCGTCACAATATGCTACTTTGCGGTTTAAGTCCTATAAGGCAGCACTCTTAAGTGCACCCCAAAAACGGTGGATATTTTGAGCGGGAGCGGTCAGAGGCACGTACCTCGGACATGGCGACGTTGAGCGGGATGCTGCCCGCCACGTAGGAGCCCACCAGCATCACCAGCACGAGCAGAACCAGCACCAGGGTCCCGTCCATCTTCACCAGCTGCAGCGACGCTTAAACACTCAGCAACCGCGCAGAACTGCTCGCTTCATAGAAGAAACACTACAGCTATGATGTCGCAAGTTCAGCAGTCATGTTTAGTGATTGTTTCTTGCGTAAATGTCGAGTAAAAGTGCAATGAGTGCGAACAGAACACTTCTTAACTTTCCATGGTTGTTTTGGAGTTTGACATTGACGTTCATGTGACATTTCGACACGTCAAGGGTGCGTTCGGATATGAGGTGATGTTCGCTCGTACTGACTGACTTACTGACTGTGGTGTGTGTGTGGGACTGGCTGTGGGTGACGAAAAAGGACAATTCTCTGGCAACACTTTCCTATCTGACACCCAGAACCCAGAACCTCAAAAACAATTTTAAAAAATTGCTCTGATAGATAGATTGAAGATGGCGTCGCTTTGCCGATTCGAATGAATCAAATTGTTTCAATTGCCATATTATTGTACGCGATCGTTCTGTTTCTCGCCCGACAGATCACTCGGGTCGGTGTCGAGTGTCGCGAAGAGCGTGTGCGGTAAGCTGGGAAGCTGTCCAGTTCCCACAGCAAGCGTAATGGCCTTCGCCGAGGGTCCGTGTGTTGCGTCGGGGTGATATCGGGCCTGTGTTTACATGAGTTCGGCGCGGGGCTGCTGGTCAGGATGCTGCCCGCCGCGGAGGAGACGCGCGGCTACGACTTCCAGGACCCGGAGAACGCCGAAAAGTGGCGCGGCATCTTCGTGAACGCGCTCCGCAAGGTTTGTGTACAACTCTCGCTCCACTCGTCTTGCGCATATCTTACAGTTTTCCTCCACAGAAAACTTGTTATAAGTCTAATAAAGTGTTAGCAATCGTCCCTCTGGTTCATTTCTAAGGTTTTTATTTATATCCGTAAAGATTTCACTACCATCATGCCATGTAGTTCTGGTGAAGGTTTCTGTTGTGAGGCCAAGGTGGCTGATATCTTATCAATCAGGGTATTGTGTAATTTATGATTTTAATAATTCATTGTTTATGTTTATTTAATTTTACCATGTTGCTATCACAAATTATTTATTATTGATTGATTTAAATGCATTTAAAAGTTTGTTTACTTTTGTGACTGCCTGTGTGTATACAACAATTCACTATATCATCTATCTGCCGGGTGTTAGGTAAAATAGTGAAGCTATTGTAAGGGATACACTCTGACCAAGGGCTAGAAGGGGACGCTAGAGTATGTACTGCATATGTTTATGCTATTTACAAATTTATATTTGTTTTAACATGGTGTGAGGCGGCCCTAAAGTTATTGAGGGGAAATATTAATTTAAAAAATCCGGGGTTAATTGTGAGCATTCAGTATGTTTGACTCAACCTGAAAAATGGATACGAAGTGGAAATTTGAGAAAAAAATAGTGCAACTTTACACCCTTATTTCAAGTAAACTAATGGGAATTTCAACTTCGCTCTTTTTTATTTGTAATAGGTTCTATAGCCCCTACGTGCCATTTCAATATTTGTACTATTTTACCTAACACCCTGTATACTACATCATCATCATCACTTGCTATTTATTATTTTTAAATCTTTGTGGGAATTAGGGGTTCAAGTGCACTTAATAGGAGAGCTACTGTAGCATGTTATCAAACAACCTTATGAATATGATAATTCTTGCTGCAATAAGCATGTTTTACTCATTTATTCAATCCAAGTAACTTATTATATGTTAGTAACAATTTACTTTTGAATATTTAAACAGGTACATTATCTTTACAGTTACAATTGCTGAGTGTAGAGAGCGCGCGCCGGCACCGGCAGTTAGCACTGCATTGTGAGGTGTGACTTGTGATCAGGGTTCCAAAATATCCAATATTTATAATAAATGTCAAAATATCCAATATTTATGATATATATTGGATATATATCCATTTTTACAAAAGACCTTATAAAAGATGGGACGACCACACTGTGTGTTATGGAGACCATTTTGTGACATCCCCTTTTTATTTAAATATCTAACAGTCTTAAGTATTTAGAAAGTCAGAATAGAACTCCCGAGTTGCTAATTTGCATAGTTTCGGAAATATACATTTTTCAATTTAGTCAAAAATATACCCAGATTTGCAAAAAAAAAAACCTGCACTTAAGTGACTTAAGTTATTTGGTATTGCAGTTTAAAACCTTAAAATACATTTTAAATGTTATTATTTGATAGCTGTACGAAGATGCTATCTTTCATAGAAATCGAGTTATGATTTTTAAAATTTTTTTTGTTTCATTTTTTTTCTCAGTTATCCGGCCGTAGTAGGAAGAGATATCCACTTCATAGGATGGGCCTTGTATATCTTTAAATGCCCTGAAAAATTTCGTCCAAATTCCGCGGATCTCATTGCTACGATTTTTGAAGCTATATCCGGATTTCTAGAAAAATATCCGGATTTATTAAAATTAATATTTTTTAGAATTTTAACTTATTTTTTTATACAGCGCCTCTAAATAAACTAAAAAGAAATTGTACAGCCACGCTAAAAAGAAATTGTGCATACACAGTATAATCGTTACACCAATCAGAAATAAACATTCATAATCAGTAACAACGTATAGGGGTTAACTTACAAAAAAAGTGTAGGTAGTACTTTATTCCGATATTTTTCGAAATAAAGAGCTATCTGCTTTAAAAAGGCCATATATACAGACACGCAGTTTCTACTGTTTTATTATAGTATAGAAGTTGCCTGATAATACATGAATAATAATAATAAGCTTTTTTCCCAATGGGGAAGAAAACTGACAAAGCTCGCCGATAGAGGCGCTGATATCACTTGACTCATACTAACTGTCAAAACGTATAGAAAAAATTGTTTACGTGAACTAAACATAAGATTATTAAAAAAATGCCGCGTTGTGTGGCGATTAGTTGCAATAATAATTTAAATAATTAATTTCCTAAAGATTCTCGGATGAAAAAGACGTGGGAAAAGTTACGTTTTCAATTATGTACTTTTCAACTTCGCCTTTCATTGAGGAACAGTCCAAGTCGCATACATTTTCCATTTAACAATTTTACAGAAAAAAACCTAATTTATAACACCTCGATAATAAAAAACGCGGAACTAATTGAAAGTTGTTATGAGTCAAGCGTCCGTAGCGCCATCTGCAAATAGCTTTGCGTTTTCTTCCCCATTAGTAATAATAACTTTATTTCATGATTCTTGGTATACGGGAAGTGCCCCATAGGTTTGATTCCCATGTTTGTGTCCAACTATGCGGCATAAACGGCCATATCTCTTGATTGTGTTGGCATAGAAGTTTGATTTTCTCACAGCTTCAAGGGATTGCAGGCCTGAGAATTTGATATAGAGTTCAAGACGTGTGTTATACGGAACCCTCGGTGCGCGAGTCCGACTCGCACTTGGCCGGTATTTTTTCTATCAGATAACCCTCTTAAGTGCCAATAGTTTGAACAGCCTTTGCAGGTTATATCTTGACAAATAATGTGACAAACTAAAAGCCCTGTCACCAGCAGCCATCAACTATAACTATACATATAGGTTGACTTTAAATTAGTTCTTGATACCAAAGGGTGTGCATGTGCTCATGATAAAAAACAACTTTCCCTAAGGAACCTATGGTCAAATCGCAAAAAGAAACTTTGACTTTATATTAATTCGACCGTTGATAAATTTGTATGCAGAGTCTAAAATTTTTTTGCGTTTTGACTATGGATTCCTTAGGGAAAGTTGTTTGTTGTCATGAGCACATGCATACGTGTCAAGAACTAATTTTAAGTCACCCTATATAGTCTAAATGCCTGCTCACGTGTTCGCAGTGTACGCGAGAGTTTGCCGCTATCCCTAAAGGTCAATTTTACGGCAGCAGCACTACGTGACATGCGGCCAAGTATTTTCTATGAAATTGCAGTGTCGTGTCGCGTAGTTGCCGCCGCGCAATGCGGTAAAGGTCGTACGATTTCATAGAGAGAATATTTTGCTGCGCCTTGTCGCGTCGCTCCGCTGCAGTGCAGTTCCGCCTAGTGCGTTCTCACCTTTAATGAGTAGTACTTGTGTTTACGCGTACTTGTTTTATCCCCATCATTGAGCCAGCGTGTACGACTGTGTGTGGGTGCTGGCAGGTGCTGGAGCAGGTGCACCCCACGCTGTCGGCGGAGGAGAGCGCGCTGCAGTACGTGGAGTCGCTCTGCATACGCCTGCTCGCCATGCTGTGCGCCGCGCCCTCGCCGCTCACCGTGCAGGTCTGATTGTGTTCATCTACCGTGCACGATAGGATACATATCGTCACAGAACTCGGAGATTTCTCCACCGACAGATTCGTTCTAGATGCTAAAAAGCATAGGTATTGCATGTATTCTTTTGTTCTTCATAGTCATGTTTTTAAACTGTGATTTGCACGGGCAGGACGTGGAGGAGCGCGTGGCGCGCACGTTCCCCACGCCGCTGGACCGCTGGGCGCTGGCGGACGCGCGCGACGCCGTGGCGCAGCGCCGCCGCCGCGCGCTGCTGCCGCACGACCGCCTGCACCACCTGCTGCAGAAGGTACCTCCCTCGCAGCTGTAGCGGCGCGCTCCCCACGCCACAGCTGGACCGCTGGGCGCTGGCGGACGCGCGCGACGCCGTGGCGCAGCGCCGCCGCCGCGCGCTGCTGCCGCACGACCGCCTGCACCACCTGCTGCAGAAGGTACCTCCCTCGCAGCTGTAGCGGCGCGCTCCCCACGCCACAGCTGGACCGCTGGGCGCTGGCGGACGCGCGCGACGCCGTGGCGCAGCGCCGCCGCCGCGCGCTGCTGCCGCACGACCGCCTGCACCACCTGCTGCAGAAGGTACCTCCCTCGCAGCTGTAGCGGCGCGCTCCCCACGCCACAGCTGGACCGCTGGGCGCTGGCGGACGCGCGCGACGCCGTGGCGCAGCGCCGCCGCCGCGCGCTGCTGCCGCACGACCGCCTGCACCACCTGCTGCAGAAGGTACCTCCCTCGCAGCTGTAGCGGCGCGCTCCCCACGCCACAGCTGGACCGCTGGGCGCTGGCGGACGCGCGCGACGCCGTGGCGCAGCGCCGCCGCCGCGCGCTGCTGCCGCACGACCGCCTGCACCACCTGCTGCAGAAGGTACCTCCCTCGCAGCTGTAGCGGCGCGCTCCCCACGCCACAGCTGGACCGCTGGGCGCTGGCGGACGCGCGCGACGCCGTGGCGCAGCGCCGCCGCCGCGCGCTGCTGCCGCACGACCGCCTGCACCACCTGCTGCAGAAGGTACCTCCCTCGCAGCTGTAGCGGCGCGCTCCCCACGCCACAGCTGGACCGCTGGGCGCTGGCGGACGCGCGCGACGCCGTGGCGCAGCGCCGCCGCCGCGCGCTGCTGCCGCACGACCGCCTGCACCACCTGCTGCAGAAGGTACCTCCCTCGCAGCTGTAGCGGCGCGCTCCCCACGCCACAGCTGGACCGCTGGGCGCTGGCGGACGCGCGCGACGCCGTGGCGCAGCGCCGCCGCCGCGCGCTGCTGCCGCACGACCGCCTGCACCACCTGCTGCAGAAGGTACCTCCCTCGCAGCTGTAGCGGCGCGCTCCCCACGCCACAGCTGGACCGCTGGACCGCTGGAGATCTTCACAGCGCGAGTTACTGCCAGACCCATTCCTCCAAGAAGTCCAGTGGCAATCTTGTGACGCGCTGGCGATAAGTTATTCGAGTGGCGACTTCTCTCGGCCGCACATCAACAGCCGAAAGACACTGCTGGACATGGGCCTCTCCCAAGTTAGGGTGTGTTCCGTAATCGCCACACTTGGCAGCCACGTTAGCGATCGCAGTGTGATGGTGCAATACTCAAAAGGACGCTGCTCTCATTATCTGGTTCCTTGATCCCTTATTCGCCTCTTATGACACCGACGGCAGAGATGGCGTAGTGCTCTAATATATTCGAGAGCCACACCACAGGCTAACCCGGCTGCACATCTTACTAATAACGAGCCTTCTTTGCAACACTAGGTTGAATTAACGTAACGCTTTGATAAGTTTGCAATGGCTGCCGGTCATCTATTCTGTGTCTATTCCATTTTCTTATGTGTATATCGTACAGAAAATTATCTCAATTGAATCTTACTTTTGAGCAATAAATTTAGTTAGTCAGGAGGACGTTAGTTAGTGCTTACCACCTTGCTATCCGCTCGGCGAGATTTTAGAAGGAGTCTATCTGAGTTTGCTGTCGACTCGACAAGTTAAACAAGTTTAGTTTTGCAACATATTTCGCTAAAAAACTGTAAAATTGCAAAGAACTATGTGTGTAAATCCACACGCGTGGTGTCCCCAGGAGGTGCTGCTGTACAAGATCGACGTGTCGGTGTCGGTGTTCATGACGGCCATCCTGGAGTACGTGAGCGCCGACATCCTGAAGCTGGCCGGCAACTTCGTCAAGAAGATCTCGCAGAAGTCCGGCTACGAGACCGTCACCAGCCGCGACATCAAGACCGCCATGTGCGCCGACAAGGTATGACGAGCGAGCTGTCTCACTCTGTCACTGTCACTTCTCATCCCATTTCACTATCTCATCCCATTTCCCTGTCTCATCTCACTTCTCATCCCATTTCCCTCACATCTCACATCTCACTAATTTATAAATGCGAAAGTATGGATGTTTATTTATTTGTACCACCTACACGCCAAAACTGGTGAAAAGATTTGGATGAAAGATAGAGATAGATGTAGTGCTCGACTTAAACAACAATCAAATTTTTATCGATCCGTCCATCTGTTACATTGCCTTTTTCCACGTTACAAATTGCAATTATCAATGGATTGACGTGATTTTTTGCACAAAGATAATTGACATGATGTTGAATCAGATACTTTTCCGCCGACAAAAATCATGATTCCCAAAGGGTCTGAAGAACGTGGGCCACTGTTGTCTATGCATGTGTGACACAGTGCCTCATAGTGTCACACAGTGATACAGAGGCACTGCGTAGCATAGTAACGACATGTGCCACACGACAGGAGAGCGAGATATGACACCGTTTGTGTCGGGCGTTGGTTGAGTATCGTGAGGGTTGTCAGTGTGGCCCTGCTGAGCGGTGTGGCGTGGCGCTTGCAGGTGCTGATGGACATGTTCTACCAAGAGTCGGAGCTGGCGGTGGCGGAGGCGGGCGGCGCGGGGGGCCTGGCGGGCGCGGCGGGGGGGCTGGGCGGGGGGCTCGCGGGGGGGCTGGGGGGGCCGGGCGAGCGGCGCCGGGGCTCGCTGTCGTACGGCGAGCTCGTGAGGGACCTGCTCACGGACGAGAAGCACTTCCTGCGGGAGCTGCACCTCATCATCCGCGTGTTCAAGGACGAGCTCGAGAAGATACTCGATAGGGACAGCAAGGTGGGTAGGGTGGGGTGGGGCGTTCTCAGCCAGTTGGTGATGATACTAGGAGCCTTCTGAGCCTTGATTCTTTTTAGACAACCTTTATTATCACTATCAATAGGCCTTGTATTTCCTTATCTGGTACAACATCGATTAGCACCATCATTTTAACTTGCATTTTTTTGGGAACTTGTCCAGTTTCTCTTCTAAACTATAACATTGAGGAAGAAGGACCACCATTTGACCTTGGATTTTTTGGGAAGTTGTCCAGTTTCACTCCTTTGTTATTTAGTTTAATGTAACTACACACTGAGAAAGGAGGGATTCCGAGGTGCGACCGAGGGCCAGAAGACATAAATGTTGGATGGTCTCCGCTAGTTGGACTGGTGATCTAATTAGATCGCAGGAAATCACTTTTTTTTAATTTGTTTTTACCCTCAATTGGTGAGCACTTGGCATCATCTCACCTGACGGTAAGTGATGATGATGCCGAAGATGGAAGCGGGCTTACCGAAATTCCGCAACTCAATAGGGAACTAGCTATCATTTGACTTAAAAATCATCCTGAGTGTAGACAGTGCAGGATGATGATGATGTGTGTGTGTGTGTGTGTGTGTGTGTGGCAGGACATCGCGCTGATCTTCGGCAACATCGTAGACATCTACGAGCTGACGGTGACGCTGCTGGGCAACCTGGAGGACGCGTGCGAGATGTCGCAGGACTCGCCCACGCCCTACATCGCCTCCTGCTTCGAAGGTGGGTGCAGTGTGGCAGGGGGGGGGGGGAGCAGTGTGGTACAGTGTGGGATAGTGCAGTACAGTGTGACACAGCACGGCACTATGTCGTAGCACTGTCGTACTGCGCAGCACAGTGTGACAGTGTAATTGTACTGTCCTGTAAATGTTCAAGTAGATGGTAACACTGTGACGCAACTAGTGCGAATATGTAGTATTTTTTATTGTGTAAAATGTCACAAAACATGTCGGAAAGTGGCTACCTTTTTTTAAATAATCTTAATACGGCTCTGGATACAAACTCCTTTTCAGCCAGTCATCAACAAGCTATCACAGCCTACGAGCTACGAGGGTTACCATTGGTTTGTCAATCCTTAAGAACAAAGAAATAAGGCTTCTTAATCCGGTACAGTAGTAGCAATGCTAAAGGCAGGATATCATGAAACAACACTAAATGTTTATTTTGTGCGCTTAATTTGTCGATCCTTAAGGTTAAAGACATTAGGCTAATGTAAGTCGGTACAGTGGTAGTAGTAATGCTCTGTGTGGGATATAATGAAGTATCGGTGTATGTACATTACTGTGCAGGCCGTCCAGTCAGAACGTCGGAAGGTATGGAGGCAAACAATCATGAAAGACACATCCTTATCGAGACAAAGATTAGGTAGTATATTAACCAAAAAAAGTTACATGCGCATGTGAACAACGAGAGAAACTAGATAGCGAGTTTTAATATTAATACGAGGAGGGATCAAAAAGTAGTGAGAATGAGATAGAATATAATGACTATTGATATCTTAATAATTTATTTTTCTACATAGTCTCCGAGTCTCTCTACACACCGAGTCCAGCGCTTTTCCAAGGCTTCAATCCCTTTCAAAAAAAAGTGTTGTCTTGGTCCTGCAAAAAGCTCTCCACGGCATCCATCACCTCGTTATCGTCTTCGTACCTGTTTCCCCTTAAGTATTCTTTCAATTTGGGGAACAGATAAAAATCGCTAGGCGCCAGATCTGGTGAATAAGGGGGGTGGTCAACCAATTCGAAGCCAGCTTGTTGAATGGCAGCCATCGATCGCAACTGCCGAGCTGTGCGCGGGTGCGTTGTCGTGATGAAACAGCACGCCCTTTCGAAGTTTCCCTCTCCTTTTCTCTTTAATGGTATTCCTCAACTTGGGAATTAATGCTGCATAATATTGGCCTGTAATAGTGGTTCCACGCTCCAGGTAATCAATCAACAATATCCCTTCTGAGTCCCAAAATATTGAGCCCATAACCTTGACAGCCAATGCCACGGCACGAAACTTCTTCGGGGTCGGTGATGATGGCCGTTTCCATTGTGAAGATTGCTGTTTTGTTTCGGGATTAAAATGATGGACCCATGTTTCGTCCATTGTTACAAAACGAGACAAAAAGTTTTCAGAATCTTCTTGAAACTTGTCCAACAATCTCTTCGAAATGTGAAGTCGATTTTGTTTCTGACTGTCTGTTAACATTCTCACCCATCTTGCGGAGACTTTTCTCATATTCAAAGATAGTTTCAATATGGATTGAATACTTCCATATGAAATGCCCGTTTCTTGAACTAAGTAACGGATGGTAACTCTTCGATCGCTCAATACAATTTTCTCGACTTTAACAACATTTTCTTGGGTGACTGACGTCGATGGGCGGCCGCAACGATGTTCGTCTTCCGTGCTCGTTCTCCCTACTCGAAATTGAGAAGCCCACCTTGCGACAGTGGAATACGGTGGAGCAGACTCTCCTAATGTTGCCTCCAAATCGCAGTGAATCTCTTGCGTCGTTAACTTTTTTAAACAGAGGTATTTAATAACGGCTCGCACTTCGTTTTTCTCCATTTTCGAGAACACGTTCTGACACGAAGCAAACAAATGACTACATTCAGAAAAAAACAAAAGAGAATCGAAAACTTTTCTTTATTAATATTACAAATATCTGAGCTATGCCTGCCAGTATTCATTTTTTTCTTACCAATGAGTATATATATCGTTCTCACTACTTTTTGATCACTCCTCGTATTTCGTAAAAATTGCAATGGATTTTAAATATCTAAAATAAATTATTATTATATTATTAATATACACCAAGCGCCATCTAGTAAACTTGTATAAAATTATACATTTGGACAATTACTATTCGATGCGCAGAGCTGGCGGAGGTGGAGGAGTTCCGTGCGTACCTGCGCTACGCCGGCATCGTGGCGTCGCGGGAGTCGCGCGACGCCCTGCAGCGCGTGGTGGACGACCCGCAGGTGACGCCACACCCCGCGCGCGCCCCGCACACCCCGCACACACCCCGCACACCCCGCACACAGCATACTGCATGCATACATACATACCATTACTGAACCATATTGTGTCGCAGTGCATAGATCCACACCATATCGCTTGAACTACACCGTTACTGAACCACATCACAATACACTGGACCACACCACTCACCTCGTTAAATTACACCTCACACAACGCTGAATCATACTAAACATCATTCTCAATTGCACCACACACCCTGCTGTGATTACACTCGATCAGACCACATCTCCTCCTAATCACACCACACACCGCATTCGATCACGGCAAACACCCAGCTGAATCACATCACTCACCCCGCAGAATCCTTCTACACATAGTCCACTGCATCACACACACATCACACCACACATCACGTAAGGGCACACCAAACGCCGCAGTGAATCACACCACTCACCCCGCAGAATCCTTGTACACATTGTCCACTGCATCACAACACACATCACGTAAGGTCACACCAAACGCCCCAGCGAAACACCCCACTCACCCCGCAGAATCCTTGTACACATTGTCCACTGCATCACCCCACACACCACGTAAGGTCACACCAAACGCCCCAGCGAAACACCCCACTCACCCCGCAGAATCCTTGTACACATTGTCCACTGCATCACAACACACATCACGTAAGGTCACACCGAACGCCCCAGCGAATCACACCACTCACCCCGTAGAATCCTTGTACACATTGTCCACTGCATCACAACACACATCACGTAAGGTCACACCAAACGCCCCAGCGAAACACCCCACTCACCCCGCAGAATCCTTGTACACATTGTCCACTGCATCACAACACACATCACGTAAGGTCACACCGAACGCCCCAGCGAATCACACCACTCACCCCGTAGAATCCTTGTACACATTGTCCACTGCATCACAACACACATCACGTAAGGTCACATCAAACGCCCCAGTGAATCACGCCACTCACCCCGCAGAATCCTTGTACACATCGTCCACTGCATCACACCACACATCACGTAAGGTCACACCAAACGCCCCAGCGAAACACACCACTCACCCCGCAGAATCACACCACTGATCCTGTTGTATCTCATTCTCACAACTAGAGACAGCTTTAGAGTTTAGACAACACACTTGAGCTGTCTCTTAGGAGAACCCAGACGGGTGTGTGTTTGTGTATTTGTCGCTAAACGTTGACTGACTCGGTGGCTCAGTGGTTAGGTTAGGTTGATCAGAGAGTCGCGGGTTCGATCCCTACCCAGGGCAAACATTTGTGATGAGCAGATTTGTTTGCTCTGTGTCTGGGTGTATAATATCTATATATGTACGTATTTAAACGTATACGTGTATGTATATCAGTCTATGGTTCCCATAGTACAGGGAATCCAAGTTTGGGGCCAGATGACCGGGTGTGATTTGTTTCGGATATTTATTTATTGACTTATTTATGTATTTGTGTGTATGCCCACCGCAGCTGGCGGAGCGGCTGGACACGGCGGGGCACGGCTTCCGCCTGGCGGTCAAATACTACCTGCCGAAGCTGCTGCTGGCGCCCGTCGGCCACGTGTTCCTGTACCACAGCTACGTGCTCGCGCTGCTGCAGATAGCCACGCACCAGGAGGACCGCGAGAGCTTCAAGCAGGCCAGTGCGACACGCACACACACACACACACACCACAGTTGCAGCACTACTGCACCAGTGCCAGCCACTGGCGCTAGTTACTGTATCCATCACACTAATCATCTGATTTGATCTGTAGAAGAGGCCAGTCCGACTAGCCAGTCTAATAGTCCACATTTTCTTATACACATGGCGCTGCGTTGCCTTTAATCTTAAACAAAATGGCACTTGTAGCGCCGCGTCCATGTCAGCGCCACCGCAGCTGACGGTGCCGTTTGTCCGCAGGTGGAGTGCAACCTGCACCCCATCAAGAAGCAGCTGATGAAGGCGCTCGGCAACGGGCCCAAGATGTGAGTTTGTCACTGTGTCGTGTCAGGTCGTGTAAGCCAGTGGTCCATTACCCGCGGTTTCTATAGAACAGACGAAGAAAAGATGGAGATAAGAAAGCCACTTGCCCATTGCGTTTGTGGAGGACAGGGCGGAATAAACCGCTGGTAGACGGCTTAAAAGTGTAACGAGCGTCACCGCAGTGAGGGTGTGGTGCCAGCACACCACAGAAACTGCATACAAATCGACCAAGTTATTTAGCTACTATGACCGGGAGGTGACCGGTTATCTCACTCGCTCTTACGTGTTCGAAAGGGATTTCGAACACGTAAGAGCGAGTGAGATAACTGAACGACGACTGCGGGGACCGTTACCAGGTTGTATCCATAAGGGTGTGAGGTTGCCTACAAAGAGAGACTAGGAGAATCCTTAACTGGACAGATCATCCCCCTATAGATACCGCATATTAAACATTTTGTTCCCGTTCAAATGGCATGCGCTTGGAGCGAAAATGTGCCGTGATTGGCCTATCAAAGGATACGTGGGAACTGTACATTTTGACTAACTCGGTGGCTCAGTGGTCAGTACTCCTGACTACTGATCCGAGAGTCGTAGGTTCGATCCCCATCCAGGGCAAATATTTTCTGTGATGATCAGACGCGTTTGCTCCGTGTCTGGGTATGTTCTATCTATATATGTATGTATTTAAATGTATACGTGTATGTATATCAGTCGCCGGTTCCCATATTACAGGGAATCTTAGTTTGGGGCCAGACGACCGGGTGTGATTTGTCCCGGATATCATTATTATTAGTTAGAACCATTACGACTCGTACTCTGCGTTGCTATTGTAATACGAACAACCGGTACGATCGTATGATCCGCGCGGGTCTGGCCGTCGGTCGATACTGAAGTCGCGTGCAGTTTCCAAGCGGCCGGCTTGCCTGTATGCGGTATCTATAGGGGGGATCTGTGCCGTAATATAAGCACTGTTCAATATATGACATGGCGTGTGGCGTGTGGCGTGCGGCGTGTGGCGTGCGGCGTGTGGCGTGCGGCGTGTGGCGTGCGGCGTGTGGCGTGCGGCGTGTGGCGTGCGGCGTGCGGTGGGCGGGGTGCGGGTGCAGGGAGGCGACGCTGCGCATGGCGGCGCGCGCGCGGCGGCAGCTCGCCGTGGAGAAGTGCAACGAGCTGGCGCGCCTCGTGGACAACTGGGACGACCGCGACCTGGGCCAGTGCTGCAACGAGTTCATCCGCGGTGAGTGTCTGCGCCGCCGCGCTGTCTTGATAGCACTGTGAAGTTTACGATGAACATTTTCTGAAGAAAAAGCGTACATATATCTGTACCGATTTTGTTTAATGAGATAAAGAATAAAGAATACACAAGTAATAGTATTAAAAATGAACGATACGGAATACAAAAAGTTAGACACGTAGGACTTACGTCGTAGGTAAAAGGTTAGCAGAAGCGGAAGCGGCACAGAGGAGCGTCGCATAAGGCGAGACGGCGCGGACTGTTGCGGCCGGCCGGGCAAAATAATCGCAATCGCGGCTTGTTTACGTAGTAATTTTATTGTTTCTTTTGCATAACCTTGAAGACCGTCGCCGGATCGTACACGCGGGGCGATCGAAGTATCCTTTAGACGGGCAGGGAGTGTCGGCACTAATACGCATGCGTGTTGCGGTTGCAGAGGACACGCTGTCGAAGCTGGGCCCGGGGCGCCGCGTGGCCGAGCGGCGCGCCTACCTGTTCGATGGCCTGCTGCTGCTCTGCAAGCCCATCGCCAGCCTGGTGGGTGCGCCGCAAGTGGCTCCGTAGTCCGGGCGCTGCGACACTGTGTCGCTGCACCACTGTGCCACTGCGCCACTGCGTCACTGCGTCACTGCGTCTGTCTAGCGAGTCACACAAAATAAACACTTTATTACATCGTAATAATTTATTTACGCACATGTAAAAACTCAAATGGTAAAAAAAGTTGAAGTATAAACCGATGGGCCAGCACAAAACGTTAGCGAGTTTTAGAATCCCGGCAGCGCCACCTACCGAGCGTCACGGAACTAACACAGTGCGCGGGTGTGCGGCAGGTGGGCGCGGCGGGCGGCGGCGCGGCGGGCGCGGGCGGCGCGCAGCAGCTGAAGCTGAAGGAGAAGCTGCACGTGCGCAAGCTGGAGCTCGTGGACCACGCCGACACCGACGGTATGTGCATATTGCATCGTAACATGAGACAGACCTGGCCCGTAGCGCCGGGGCCTGCGCGGCCTGCGCGGCTCCCCGCGACACCGCACGCAGACAGTAGTGCTCGAAGTAACCGAGCGGCGCGGCCGCTCTTGCGTCAGATTACGACTAGCTATGTAGAACGAAATATATTGAGCGAGCGAGGCGGCCCTGCAATCATTGCATTGAGTTGCTTGTTAGTTGGTGGCAGGGCGGCCGAGCGGCCGGGCTACTCGGTCGCGCGAGCCTAGCCGACGGCTTTGACTTAAGTTACGGTTCAACGTTAACAGTCACCTGATTCCACGTGAATATGCATGGCGATCCATCGGCTATCTTATATCGGCGCACATATTCGAGTCACAGAGGCCTTTCCTGTAGTAATGATGCTTGCGTGTGACCGACAACAAAAGACTGCCCGTCTCAGATAGCCCCCCACAACCATCGCACACAGTCAATTGTAGTCTGCGTGTCTCAGTTAACCCGCAATTGTCAATCAATCAATCTAGGCCGATTTCGGCCTTTGCAATGCAATCATGACCTTTGCGATGCAATATGACATAGCAACCGCATATGAGGCCTGTCCTACAGTACCCAGCCATGCATTATAGCCTTATAGTCGTGCACTAACAGGGCTTGCGTGACCCAGATAACCCTTGCTATCTACAGCCCTATGTGTATGTGTTCCCGCAGAGGGGCGGCCGGCACATGTTGGAGCATTGTAATTACACGCACAAGTGTGGCTACCGTACAGAGATAAATAGTTTATGCAATAAAACGAATTCAATAATATGTAAGAGGTCAGACTTCAGGATAAATAACAGAGGCGTCCCGCAAGGGAGTATTTTAGGGCCGTTGCTTTTTCTATTCTATATAAATGATCTCCCTAAGTGCATCAATAATCAGACAATGCTGACGATAGTACAGTTATCGTAAAATCCAAATGTAAATTAGACCACGAACGAGATGTGAATATTGCTTTGGAAAATTTAATAATAATAATATCAACCAATCCAGTGCGATAACGGGCTTGGTGATGCAATCATTTATGACTTAGCTACCGCATATGAGGCTTGTCCTGCAGTACCCGGCCCTGCATTATAGCCTTATAGCCCCCGCTAGCTACCGCATGAGTCAGCCGCACTGTCAATAACCGACGGGGGTGTGGGCCTGAAGTGTAGTACCAGGACTTCAGATTAAAGAAGATTTATACCGCTACCGCATATAGGACAAGCCTCACTACTGGGGCCTGCGTGTCCTGTAATGTGAGACAGAAGGTGTGTGTTTGTTCCCGCAGAGGGGCGTCACATGATAGAGCTGCGGCCGCGCGTGGGCCTACCCGTGCTGCTGGCGTGCGCCTCCGCCGCCGAGAAGCGGCACTGGATGTGCGACCTCGTGATGCTCAACACCAAGCCCATGCTGGACCGCAGCCTGGACAGGTGACACTCTGACACTGCACGCTACACACTACACACTACACGCCCGGCACTGGATGTGCGACCTCGTGATGCTCAACACCAAGCCCATGCTGGACCGCAGCCTGGACAGGTGACACTCTGACACTGCACGCTACACACTACACACTACACGCCCGGCACTGGATGTGCGACCTCGTGATGCTCAACACCAAGCCCATGCTGGACCGCAGCCTGGACAGGTGACACTCTGACACTGCACGCTACACACTACACACTACACGCCCGGCACTGGATGTGCGACCTCGTGATGCTCAACACCAAGCCCATGCTGGACCGCAGCCTGGACAGGTGACACTCTGACACTGCACGCTACACACTACACACTACACGCCCGGCACTGGATGTGCGACCTCGTGATGCTCAACACCAAGCCCATGCTGGACCGCAGCCTGGACAGGTGACACTCTGACACTGCACGCTACACACTACACACTACACGCCCGGCACTGGATGTGCGACCTCGTGATGCTCAACACCAAGCCCATGCTGGACCGCAGCCTGGACAGGTGACACTCTGACACTGCACGCTACACACTACACACTACACGCCCGGCACTGGATGTGCGACCTCGTGATGCTCAACACCAAGCCCATGCTGGACCGCAGCCTGGACAGGTGACACTCTGACACTGCACGCTACACACTACACACTGCACATTCTACACGCTACACACTTCATAGCACACGCTACACATAGTCATACAAAAATGCAAGATAACATAGCACAAAGAAACTCCTGATATAACTATTATAATAGCACGCAAGCATTAAAAAGATCAATTAATCACCATTATTAATGACAGTTGCAAATATGAATATGTATATGACGGTATAAACTTTCCTCATAAGAAAGAAGGCCGCAAATTAAATGGAGTTTCTGCATACTTTGCGGCCTTCTCTCCTATGAGGGCAGTAAAGTGAGTTTACTAATGAGCTGGTCCGCTCCGTGTGGCAGCATCTTATTGGCGCTGGAGCGGCGGCACCCGCTGCGCCTGCCGCCGCCGCGCCTGTACCGGTTCGCGGTGCCCGACTGCCCCGCCAACCTGGTGCTGGAGCCCGGCCCCGCCGCGCAGCCGTACCGCCTCATCAAGGTCAGTCACTCACTCAGCCACTCGGCCGCCGCCCCGTATCAGTGCTCATGGCGTGGAGACAACACGGCCAGTTGCCCGTTGCTCACGCTGCGTCACCGTTAGTGGCTTGAGTCGCCGCCCTAGTAAGAGTATCGGCCAGCCTAGCTTGTCCGCTCTCATTCTAAGGAAGGTGTTGGCCTACCTGTTGGAGGTGATTGTGTTTTATTATTACGATTCCAATTGTGTGCGTGTGTAGGGTGCTGCGTGTGTGAGTTACGAGTAGAAATCGGTCACATACGTGTGTATGTAGGGTGTGCATAGTGGAGTACTACAGAAGGAACACGAGGTTTTCAGGGGATGGGGGAACTACGGGCACACAGTAATCGTTTGTGTAGCAAATCGGGAATAGGGTGTAATGGGAACAACCGCCCGTGCCCCGCCAGCGTTCCATGCAATATCATCATCGTCAGGCCTTTTACATCTTGATAGATGATTTAAGTAGCACGAATTTGAGTGGAGCATCGCCGCTTGTGACTAAAAAGTCCGATTCTGGAACGGCACATACGGCCGCACTTCTGGCACGTGAAATGAGGCTGCGGGTCTGACAATACACGATTGTGCCTTGGGGCTCGCTTGTCGGCCAGGTCCTGAAACCAGGCGTCGTCGTGCGCTTTGCAGCCGTCAGATAAGGTTTTTTTTTCCACCCATTACGGTTGGACGCAAGATTTTCCCATTCGGTGTCGTCGATCTTAAATGCAACCATAACACAATAATAACAATAACTAACGAGCGTGTCGCGTGTGCAGGGCGCGACGCTGCTGAAGCTGGTGGAGCGGCTGACCTACCACGTGCACGCCGACCTCAACCTGGTGCGCACCTTCCTCACCACCTACAGGTATGCGCGCCCACATCGTCGTCATCAGCCGAAACACGTCCACTGCTGGACAAAGGCCTCCCCCAAGGACGTCCACGCCGGCCGGCCCCGCGCTGCCCGCGTCCAGCGGCTTCCCGCAACCCTCACCAGGTCATCGGTCCGCCGAGTGGGAAGCCAGCCTACACTGAATGTTCCGGCGCGCGGTCGCCACTCGCCATGCCTCACCATAGTAACTGACTAACAGAGTCCCCACACCCGGGCGCACATGACGAAACAGCTGATATCTTCGTATGAGAAATCCATTAGGAAACAAGCATAAAACAACGTTTTGCTTTATTTTAATGGATATTTGAAAAACTTTAACATCTGTAAAAGTCATTTTTTATTATATCTATTGTACGTCAGATATTTGAGTTAGTTCCGGCCGCTGTCGCTAGATGGCAGTCGTCGAGCCATGTCGTAGGTGGCTTGAAAACTTCTGATACTGATGTCAGCTGCCACTAGCCGCACCACCTCCACCAAAGCGGACTCGGCCGCCGTGTGTGGAACGTGGCCTATCGTTCCCGATATATGGGAAGAGACCCGTGCCCCTGCAGTAGGGATGAAATGGGTTCTTGCAGTACATAACGATCAGTTATAAAATTGTGTGGACTGCATTGCTCCATATTATCCTCCTAAAGTTAGCCTAGCACCATCTGTTATGGCTTCAAGGAACTTACATCTGAAACAGCCAGTTGCGAAGTTCTGTGTACTTTAAACCCCCTTTCAGTAAAATTCGGCAATAAGGTAAACGCTTAGTCGGGCAGAGGTCAATCTTGAATGGTAGGTCGCGATGGTTTCATATAAATATGTTTTCTGTCCAGTCTAACTTGACCTACTATATAGTACTACCTATATGTGTGTCAGATCGTTCTGCTCGCCGTCGGAGCTGCTGGAGCTGCTGATCGAGCGGTTCAACATCCCCGAGCCCGGCGAGGTGTACGACGCGCGCCCCGGTGAGTGACCCCCCCCCCCCCACCCCCACACACACACACACACACACACACACACGACACTTGCCAGGAGCGTACCCACTGGCTTCACGGATATAACTACACTCGACAGTTTACATTTGCGCAGATAGCATATTTTTGATTGAAATATGAGAAACTATCAGATTCAATTCAGTTCATTTATTTTGCATTAAATTGAGGGTATAAAAAAATGTGGTAAACAGAGTTACAAAAAGTGGAAAAGATACATATTAAGATTTAGGACCGCACACTTTACCAAAAGCTGGCGTGCAAAAGTAAGACAAGCACATATTTGAAAACAAAAAAAACACGTCAAAAGTATTTATTGTACTCATAACTCACTGTTGTACAACACGTGACTGGTTCATGAATTATCAAGGAATTAGTCGAGATTTGAGTCGAGAGAGAATATATGTTGACTTTCCATCCACGCTACCTTGTTTGGCAGCACAGATGATCCCCTGTAGGTACGGCATGCAAGGCGTCGTGTTTTCACCGTGTATTGAGTTATTGGCTGCAGTTCTCCCTGCAATCTGCAGCTTCGAATATGAATTATTTTGAGAACATGCAGTATCAGTCGGGGGTCATCTGCATTTGACACATTACAAAACCTTCACTTTTTAATTATGAGTCACCGGTTCAACATAAATTACCGAAGATTTTAAACTACAAATGATGCTGTGCCTTAAATAAGGCAAACTTGTGCTTCAGGCAAAATTATTGAAAAAATACCGGTACCCTGTAATTTTGTCGTAACGTATCGTGTTTATTGCGCACGCTAGTCCAAAGGATCAAGGCCAAGAAGGACGCTAGTCCGAACTCCTCTCACCTGGATATCAACGGTACGTATGCTGTGATAGTCGACGGATTAGCGGCGACTTGGTGTCTGCGGTTTCTCATGTCGGCCAACACCTCAAAGCTGGCTTCGTCGCACAACTTGCGACCATCTGCCACGCGTTTGCGCCGTCGCTAACTTCCCCTGCCATAGCTGTGGAAGACTGTGCAGATCTCGTATCGGGCTGTATGGTCACCAAAAACAGTGCATCCGTGACACTGACTAAATCGTCTGCCATAGCCGTCACAGGTCAACGATGATATTGTGGTGTGGGCTGATACCACGTTTGGCGCCGCGGTCCTTGCTCTCTTACTCTTGGTACTTACTCTACTACGATTGTAATTTCACCGTAGACTTCCATTCGGCTCGCCTCCAGCTTCCTGCAGCTGCACTATACCTTGTTCCAATCAAGAAAAAGCAAACGGTAAACAAACTTACTATGGAACTGACACAAACTTACTATGGAACAAACTTACTATGGAACTGCTTATTCGAGACTGAGTAAGGTAAAGAAGTCGTTCATGGGGCAGTGTATAAAATTCTACAATAAAATACCTGAAAATGTAATTAGTTTATCCGAAAATAAGTTTAAGACTTATGTAAAGAAATGCCTGTGTTCAAGAGGATATTATAAAACCCAAGACTATGTTAACGACAATGATGTATGGACATGTATAGATCCTCCAGCTCATAGCTTTAGTAATGACATCAATTGTAATAGATATTAAGTATTTATTTCAAAAAATGTGTTGGGGCGAGTTTCTTTTGGGCTCGACGTTTCTTCTCGCTCCGCTAACACTTCCCGAAACGTTGAGTGTACAAGTTCCGCGTGGTAGGAACTTTGTACTAGGTAGAAAAAAAGACGATTTAAAAGTATGCGTACAGCATCTACTTAAATAAAAAATATTTTGACTTTGACACATGTCAACTTCAGTTGCCTACTAAGTTTACCTTTTGCTTTTTTGAATTGGAAATGAACTGCAGATCCCACTAAGCACTAAGCTAACAGCGGTTCTGTCCGTGGCAGCGGAGGCGGAGGGCGCGGCGGCGGCGGCGGCGCACTCGGTGCGCGAGGACTGGAAGCGGTACCGCAAGGAGTTCCAGCAGCCCGTCAAGTTCCGGTGAGTGCAGCCGCCGCCACCGCCACCCGGGCGGTGCGTCGCACGCGTCCCAACCAATAATAATGTATTGTATTTGTGGAGCAAACAATAAATAATTGATTGATTGAATAGTCTTATTCTTATCGTGCGGCACATTTAACCGTTCTATATCCACAAGGTATAGACGGCGGTTGCCTAGTGTTGCACTTAGCATCTCCCGCGGTCACGTGTAGGGCATTTAGATTTACACCTACGGACTTGTGCAATGCGACCATCATACATATCTAGTATCAGTTGTGCAGGTTTCCTCACGATGTTTTCCTCCACCGTTAAAGCAGTCGGTATGAAAATGCACGCACGTAAGTTTCGAAAAACTCATTTTGGTGAACTGGCCAGGATTTGAACCCACGACCTCTGGTTAGGAGGTCGAAGTCAATACCGCTTAGCCACCGACGCTTTCATATTGATTTTGCTTGCTTGCTTTTTAGAGTGAATAGTAGGACACTAACAGTCATAAACTAAAAATGCATATGTATTGTATATGTGGAGGCACGTTAAGCCGTTGGTGCCGACTGCTATCGCTAGATAGCAGTCATTAAGCCATGTCGGAGGCCTTATAGGCGGCTTGAAAACTTCCGACACTGGGGTTGGCCACTAGCCCCACAACCACCACCAATCCGGACTTGGCCCTCGTTTCTGGAGTATGGCCTAACTTTTCTGAGTTATGGGAAGAGACCTGTGCCCCTGCAGTGGGGACGATATGGCTCGTTAACACATTGCATGGTCTCGCATGCAGGGTGATCAACGTGGTGCGTCACTGGGTGGACCAGCACTTCTACGACTTCGAGCGCGATCCGGCGCTGCTGGCGCGCCTGCGCGGCTTCCTGCAGTCGGTGGACGGCAAGCCCATGCGCAAGTGGGTGCAGAGCGTGCTCAAGACGCTCGACCGCAAGGTAGCTATGACATAGCTATCAAATGTTAAATAAAAAAAGACGATTTAAAAGTATGTGTACAACATCTACGTAAATAAAAACATTTTGACTTTGACAAATACTATAAAACTTGACCCAGTAATTTACAATGGGACCATCGTGAACCTTGTTTCAATCCAGAATTATTACGCAATTGGCTTTTTAATGTGTCAGTTCTCTAGGTTTCTTAACTTTTTATTTATTTTGGATTGGAATAATTATACTTATCAATACTCCCGAGCACTCTGCTTCCCTTGATTTACCTTTGCCCTGTTACTTTAAAAATGTTCCTGATGTCGTCCATGTAATTTCTGCGCTTCCTTCAATGTTTCATGTTGTTGGTGGCCAATTATCATTTGACTTCTGTTCTCAAATTTCATTTAAGTAATCGCACCTTTTATAGCATATTACTTTATTAATAAGGGACCCAGTAAGCTACATTGCGGGACCCCGATACTTAATTTCTTTGATTCATGAAATGTACCCCTCTAATTAATTTTAGTTTGTAGTTTTCCACTCAGAATTTTTAACAGCAAAAAAAACATGATTTGAATATCGAAAGGCCCGAGATTTCGTGATGGTTTTTGTGACATACTTAATCAAAAGCCTTTGAAAAGTCTGTATCTATAACATCGAAATGAAACTTTGAAAGTGGAATTATATTTAGCAGCAGACTTAGGGTACTCATGTTATCTTTTGGGAAGACTAACTTATTATTATGCAGCAGAAACAGATAGCAAGACGAGTTGAAAAGGTTTGAACTTTTGAAGAGATGGCTCTAATGGCTGTGGTTAAGCGTAGGTTAGGGATAAGAGAGAGATGGCTCTGTATGAGGGGATAATGCGATCTTAATCGTATATAGGCCACATACAGGCTAAGCCTAGTCAGTGTGCATACAGGGTGATAAATGTTTGGCAATATTTTAAAAGTGGCTTCTACTTAACAAACTGTACAACTTTTCCTAAGAAACTCATGGTCAAAAAGAAAAAAAGTTGGACTTCCCATACAAAGTTCATCAACCAGCTAGCGGATTTGTATGAAGAGTCCAAAATTGTTTTTGCTTTTGGCAAATAAATCTTTATTCTTCTTCTGAATACGCATAAAGGGAACGTTTTACTAAGCTGTGGTAGAGTGAGATGAGTTGGAAGGGTTTTAACTCTGACCGTCACGCTTCTTTTTTGATGTCGTAACCCCAGGGATTGAGGCCTGTGACCATCACGAGATCAAGTCAGTGAGAAGTCTAAATTGGGGCCGTTTTAGAAACGTCTGTTACCATTTCTGCCACGCTACGCTATGTGAAATCGTGCGACATGTGTGAAAATAAAGGATAAATGTATGTCCTAGCGTGTGTGACATGAAAAGGTCGTTTGTGGCGGTCAAAGGATTAGATTGTTTTGAATATGGGAGAAAGAAATAAAGGAGAGGCTTTTGCAAATTAAAATTGAATTGAAACTTTTCATTTTTAATCACAAATAATTCATATATAATAGCTTAGTAAAACACGCAAAGCTATGATAAAATGTAGACTAACACTAAGATATCGGCCGCGTCGCCGCAGAGCTGGCAGAGCGCGCAGAGCGCAGAGGAGGCGCTGCCAGGCGCGGGCGCGGGCGCGGGCGCGGGCGTGTCGCACGTGTTCGACCGGCCGCCGCCGCCCGTGCTGCGCCACCTGGCGGACCCGGTCAAGTACAGCTGGCACCCGCTGGCGCTGCACCCGCTCGAGCTGGCGCGCCAGCTCACGCTGCTGGAGCTGCACCTGTACCGCCAGGTGACACCCCCACCCCCGCACGCACACACACACACACACACACTTAGTAAACCCCTCAGTGCTAACGATAGTGTTGCGCCACATCTCGCGATCCATCGCCAATTTTAATGCCTCGTGGATAGTCATAAACTAAAACTTATAATTGCCTTGCCCAATCAAATAATTCTTTGACTGATCATCTGATATTTGGTTTAGTTTTAATGAATCGGCAGTGTTTAGCAAACAGCTATCTACGCAATGTGTTGATGTAACGTGTGTCGGGTGCAGGTGAAGCCCTCGGAGCTGGTGGGCGCCGTGTGGACCAAGAAGGACAAGGAGAAGAGCAGCCCCAACCTGCTGCGGCTCATCAAGCACACCACCAACGTGAGTGCCACCCACGCACACACCCGCACACCCCTACACACCCCCACCCCGCCGCACTATAGGGATTTTCAGTGATTTAAGTGGTCAGAAGTCTATTCTTTAACTTTTAACACAAGTGAAAAAAGATAGTTGCAATCCCTCGATATTAGAATAGAATATACAATAATATAGACAGCCTAAATCACTCAAAAGCCCCACCGTGCGCCGCCACAACTTACTGTGTTGTGAACGTTGAAAATATTAATAAAGCAATGCCTATTGGGCTTCAACATCTCTGTGTTGACTGCTAGTTGTCTCAGTAACTTTTTATCAAATGTCAAAATCATTTTTTTGTACAAATGTTTGAAATAGCGAACTGTGACGTCATAACTTAACGTTGAGTTCCCGCGCATCTGTGTTCTCATGAGAGCTTGTTGCGAACGATCGAAAGACTGAACCTTCCTGAAACATTCATTTTCACATTCAAATTCTAATCCAATCATACACTGAAAGAAAGACGTCACATGACATACACATAGATTACTGCATGTCCACAATATTAGATTTGTCTAAAGAGTTTGTATGCGTTCGTGGCGATCGTTTGCGTATTTTATTTAATTTCTTAGGAAATTTTATAGCTAGTTAACACTGTAATAATATGCGGGGCGCTGGGCGCGGGCAGCGCAGGGCCGGTTGGTGTGGAAATCCTCGGGGGAGGCCTTTGACCAGCAGTGGACTTCTTTCGGTTGATGATGATGGGTAAAATAATTGGGTATACACAATTTACAATTTATTTTATAGTTTAGAGGAACTCATGAACCTGGAAAATAGATTTAATTTCTTTAAATTATTTATATCGAGATTAATTTTTATTTTTGTTATTACTTAATATCTTAATAACATTAATTTTATTTGTATTTTATTATGAAAGACATTACTATTGATAATGTTGTATTTTGAATTTGACCTGCAATATGTATGTGGCCAATAAATTTATTGTATTGTATTGTACAATAATGAAGTGTTGCGTGTTGCGTGTGCGCAGTTCACGCGGTGGATGGAGAAGTGCGTGGTGGAGAGCGAGTGCCTGGAGGAGCGCGCGGCGGTGGTGGCGAGGCTGGTAAGATAACATCAATATTCTTTATTGCACACCAAAAAAAAACAAATAACAGAATAAACACTCACAAAATTTTTAAATTAATTCATATGCAAAGGCGGTCTTGTCGCTTTGGGCGATTTCTTCTAGACAACCTTTGGCGAATGGAGGCACCGGAGATGTAATAAATTCCCTCATAACTGACGTTTACGATGGCCTAAATCAAAAAAAGAATGTAATAGCTCCATTTCTTGACTTGAGCTCCGCTTTTGACAGTATCGATCACATAATTTTATTACAAAAGTTTGATTATAATGGTGGGCGAGATAAGTCTGAATATTCTTTCATCGTGCTTAAGTAATAGAAAACAATATGTCGAAATAACATCCGTCCAACAGAATATTAAGAAAAAAGTCTCATCAAAATTTACAACAATCCCGCGGGGAGGCCCCCAGGGTTCGATACTGGGACCGATTCTCTTTATCATCTACACCAACGACCTAAAACAACACCTGAAAAGCAAACTTCCCACTGCAGATCTGGTAGTCTTTGCTAATGACACAAATGCTACAATTCGTGGCGATAGCACAGAGGAGCTAAATAACAAGATCAATGAGGCTCTCCTAGTCTTTCATAGAAGGTTTGCAGTTAGTAAACTACAACTAAATGCACGGAAAACTAATGTTGTTCTTTTCAAAACGACTTCTCGGGACTCGGATAATTTAGACATTACTTTGAAAAGAGCGAACACAACTGATAAAGTTTTAAGGTGTTTATTTAGACGCTTTTCTAAATTGGAAGTATGGAGAAACTCGCATTGAGGGTAAAATTAGCTCCGCTTGCTATGCTTTGCGAACACTCGGAGATGACCTCACAGAAAAACAACTACGGATGGTATATTATACTTTGGTGGAGACTCATACGGAACAGGGGATAGGACAGTGGTTGGTGGCCATGGACGCTATCTCTCAATATGAATTTAGATTAGATATACGGAGGAGCAGCCGGATTGTGTAGAACTTTATATAAAAGACAGAGTATGTGCATGCTTCGTCGTAAGCGGATAGGGAGCCACTTTAGTTTAGCACGAAATTCAGAGACGTGGTCGTATTTCCGTAATACAAAAATAAATCTAATATACATTTTCTGCAAGCGTTTAAGTTTACTCTGCAACTCCTCCGTAGTATCGCGGTAACATACGTCGGCATAGTCAATGATCGGCAGTAAAAGAGTTTGAGCCAGAGGGGTTCTGGTCGCCATAGCTAAGAAATTACGAAGTCTTTTTAAGGATGCCATTGATCTGAAGATTTTTCGACTTACCACGCCTACGTCTGATCGAATAAAACCTATAAAATACTGTAAGGGATCGGAGTACTATTCAGTAACACAGCGGGCAGCGATGTGAAGTCAATATCAGATAAAAGGCGCGAACTTCCAATTATTATGGCTTGGGACTTGTTGGGATTGACAAGAATACCGTGAGAGTTAGACCAAGTTGCAGTTTTTTGCAGATCGTCATTAATTATTCCAGTAGCTCGATCGATGTTCTTACTTGTATCATGGATGTAAATCTGTAGGTCATCCGCATATATATGAAAAGAAGAAGAAAGGCAATGCGTAATAGAGTTGATAAAGAGTGAAAAGAAGAGGAGACAAGATGCCACCTTGTGGGATGCCAACGCCGACGCTGCGCCAGTCAGAGTAGGCATCCTCAGTTTTAACACGCTGTCGACACAGTAGTGTCAAGGGCGGAATCCTGACTGGAAAGGATTCAAAAGATTATTAGAACAAAGAAAGGAATATAGTTGATAGTAAGCTAAACATTCTAACACTTTAGAAAGAAAGGGAAGTATAGATATATGTCTAAACTGAGAAAAGAAAGAGGGATTACTAGATTTAGAATTAGGGATTACTAGATTTAGATTTAGGGATTACTACCGCTTGCTTCCAAAAATAAGGGAAAGAGTTAAAAGAGATGACCGGCAGAATTACATCCAAGATAGTAAAAATCGTGTTTCGACTAAATTCATCGCTACCCACAGCATTCGAGGACATACCCATTACATGCTGCTTCCTAGAGACCGGTTAAAGGAGAAGTCATCGTGTTTCAGAGGAGGAAGGTTTTCTGTTTTGGTGACGGTATTAGCCTCTATACTGGAGTCTAAGGTAGAAGCAAATGTTGATTCAGAGAGTTTAAATCAATATTATTCGGTGAATTTTGACGCTGTTTTCCAATAGGTGGAGCTGGCGACTGCGCTGCAAGACCTCAACAACTTCAACGGCGTGCTGGCCGTGGTGTGCGCCTGCGGCAGCGCGTCCGTGCACCGCCTGCGCGCCACGTTCCAGGTGCGTGCGTGTCACAGCCCCTCCCCCCCCCCACACACACACACACATGCACAGATACAGCCAGACCTTTCAAAACCTTAAAGCGTAGCACACATAAAAGCGGCGGCGGTGCAGTAGCGATCCGAAGGCAATCCTGCGGGAATCGAATTTAGAGCGGACCCCTTCAGACAGAAATCGCCGCTTGCGAAAGCGTGGCGGTGGCCGTATGTCTGACGGCAAAATTGTTTCGAATCATTTTTCTCGGGAAATGTTCTTTAAAGAAAGAAATGAAAGCGATCACGTTATGAATGAGCCAGCACTGACAGTTGTCCCCCGGCGCCGCAGCTGGTGCCGCCGCGGCTGCTGCGCTCGCTGGAGCAGTTCCGCGCGCTCAACGCGGACCACTTCCGCCTGTACCAGGAGCGCCTGCGCAGCATCAACCCGCCCTGCGTGCCCTTCTGCGGCATGTACCTCACCAACATCCTGCACATCGAGGAGGGCAACCTGGGTGAGTGCCCGGCTGAGTGACCTCTGATTGAAATATAGATTTTCCGAAAGCCTTCGACGTAGTTGATCCTAAATTATAAATTGAATTTTTTTTATTCAATCATGCAACGACATCTGTGGCAATATTTTCTGTTGTAGCGCATAAAGTCTTTCGAAACGATCTTAATGAGTAACAGTTAAACCAATAAGATACGACTTGTATCGATTTTATAAATTCCAGTTATATCTGGAGTTCCGCAGGGTACTGTTTTAGGACGTTTAAAAAGAAACGCTTTTATTGGTTTATTCTGCTTTATTATACATTGTTGTATAAACGCGTACTGGTGTTTACAGACTACCTGCCGAACTCTGACCTGATCAACTTCTCAAAGCGGCGCAAGGTGGCGGAGATCACGGGCGAGATCCAGCAGTACCAGAACCAACCCTACTGCCTCACCGTGGAGCCGCAGACGAGGGTATTGTATTCCTGCAAGCTTCCAGCTTCCTTCACCAGATTATTTATCCACTTGGTGATCTTCGGTTGTCTTCGGGGTCTTACTTTGACATGATTTAACGAGAGGTTTATCAAGTTTCAGGGTCAAGTATACTTTTTGGCGTATTAATATGTTTGGATTTGTACACGTTTACCGCATTCTTGTGAATTTCAAAGAACTCGTTAATGGTAGCCCTTCGAGAAAATATTACAAACGTAACAAATCACCGAAAGAACAGGGAATTTTGTAAAAAAATAACTAAAAGGAATCGTAACATTTTTTGTAATGTTAAATACATACTTTATGTAAGGTATGTTCCAGTAGCAAGTGTTTCATTTATGATAGCGTATGTGTACGTGTGGCAGGCGTTCCTGGAATCCCTGGACCCGTTCCCGGGCATGGACGACAACGAGATCACCAACTACCTGTACGCCAAGAGCCTGGAGATCGAGCCGCGCGCGCCCGCCAAGCCGCCGCCCAAGTTTGTGAGTGCACCCCATACCCCCCACACCCCCGTACACACACTCCACACCCTCCGTACACACACTCCCATACCCCACACCCCTTACACACACCCCAGACCCCCACAGTCCCAGTCACTCCGGGATAAATATAGCCTGTGTCCTTCTCCACGTCACGTGTCACTTCATTACGACGTGCATGCCAAATTTCGTCAAGATGAAACAAAAAAATACACACATTTCATTTAAAATTTCAGTTAAGATTCAGTAAATGACCATTCAGAATTTTGCGATTGGTATAAGAAATATTTATAGTTTCATCGAAATTCTGTTTCAATTTTTTTTTTAAAGACAAGCCATTGGTGTCGGTTGCTATCAATAGATTCGTTGAGCCATGTTGAGAGGATTACAAGCGGCTTGAAAACTTCCGACACTGGCACCTCCACCAATCCGGACTCGGCCCCCGTGTGTGGAGTAAGGTCTTACTTTCCCGAGCTATGAGAGGAGACCCGTGCCCCTGCAGTGAGGATGATGATGACGATGAAGATAGGATCGTTAATGACGATGGTGTCGTTAATGACGGTGGGATCGTCAATGACGATAGTGGCATTAATGATTATCATGATGGTGAGGAT
The DNA here is from genome assembly GCA_958295455.1 of Coleophora deauratella. Lineage (NCBI taxonomy): Eukaryota > Metazoa > Arthropoda > Insecta > Lepidoptera > Coleophoridae > Coleophora > Coleophora deauratella. The sequence continues at coordinate 10,037,345 of OY282414.1, read as the reverse complement.
AACGATAGTTTTGTTTATGATGACGCTGGAGTCATTAATAATGTTGAAGAGTTAGTAACGCGGGCTGTGTTGCAGCCGCGCAAGTACCCCGAGCTGTCGCTGAAGCCGGTGAAGCTGTCGCGGCGCGCGTGCGCCGAGCAGCCCAGCAACAACAACAACAGCAGCAGCGGCAGCAACAACAACGACGACACCATCAGTGAGTACCGCTCGCACGCTGTAGGAGAGGGACAGAGCTATACTGGGGAAGGCTCGCACTGTATCTCTGTCGCTTTTGCCCGCGTACCAGGATAGATAAAATAATTAATTGCACATGGTCAAAAACTGCAATCAAGAACACAGAGAAGTTTCGACTGTAAAATAAAGCTAAAGAAAAAAAGTAAACAGACAAATTAATGACTCCATCTCTGGGGGTGATGTGGCGACATCTATCGCACCGCCACAAACTAGTCCTAGAACGCGATAAGTTTCTTCGTACTACGCATACTAGTGAAAATTGCCTAGACTCAGCATATGTCATGATATGAGCACTATACTGTTTGTCGGGGGACTGTATCTTGTTCCAATCACAAGAGCAAAAGTTAAACAAACTTATGAGGCAACTGACGTTGACATTTGTGTCTGTTCCATAGCTCGGAATCAGATAAACTTCAATTTACATATTTTCAGCGTTTCGCATAAGGACGTTCCTAGATCGAGAACCAAACTGACTCCGTCCACGATTGTACTGTGTTCCAACATTTGGAATATTTAAATAAATGTTTGGGACCTACTTGGTACAATGGCAAATCCAGTCTCTACAGTAGTTACTGTGCAGCTAACGTGTGCGTGTGTGTGTGTCTGTCCCCGCAGGCGTGTCGTCGCAGCTGTCGCCGACGGGCAGCGCGTGGGACGGCGCCTCCGTGCACTCGCTGCCCGCCGCCGCCGCCACCGCCACCGCCGCCACCGCCGCCGCCGGCCATCACCACGACGGTGAGTGTGGCCACCTGCCCCCTTCACCCACCTGCCCCGGTACTGTACTACTACTGCTTACTAGTCACTACTCAGTAGTCACTATGCACTATTTACTACTCACTATTCACTGTTCTCTAGTCATTACTGTAATGTAATATTTATATTTAGTATCAAAATATCTCTTTCTAGGGTGATTTATCTTTCGATGGTTCCATTGCTCGTCGTGCACTTCGCACGTGTGTAAGGGGCCTAAGGTCCCAGCGCATTTGGTGTTGGTTGCTCGCGAGTAATGTTTGTTACATTAGTGTACTTATATTATAGGAAACTATAGGTTTACATTATGATATGTATTTTTAAACTATTTCATTTATAAGACTGTTTGTTTCTTAATAAAATAAAATAAAATAAATTACCTATTAGTTCACTAGTTACTACTCACTGCCCACTAGTCGCTACTCAAGATTTACTAGTCGCTACGCCCTGCTTAATAATCACTACTCAGCATTCACTGTTCACTTGTTACTACTCACCGCTTCCTGCTCACTAGTCACTACTTACTCACTCGCCAGCTCGAAGCTTAGTGCGGCCGGTGAACTCGACTTTACTACCGTCTCGTCCAAACATTTCCGATCCGCTCGTCGGATCGCGCAGTGCGGGTGATACATGAAAGTAATTTTCAAGCTACACTATATGGAGACTCGTTGTCTCCGGACCCTTGAAGCCGTCTGGAGTTGAGCATCCGACTAATGTGTGCGTGTGCGTGTGCGGCAGGCTGGCGCGGCGAGGGCGTGGCGTCGCCGCGGCCGGAGCGGGCGGAGCGGCCGGAGCGGCCGGAGCGGGCGGAGCGGGCCGCGCCGCCGCTCAGCCTGCTCGACAAGACGCTGGGGCTGTTCGACAAGCGCGCCGCGCCCGCCGCGCGCAGGTACCACCAAGTCTACATTCAGCACATTAAACTCATCGTATTCTCGTTTAAACGAGGATTTTCTTGCAGACCAGTGTCAGTCGATGAGTAAGACAACATGAATATGCGTTTGAGTAACAGCAGCGACCGCTTCTCCGCAGGGACGGCGCGAAGGAGCCGCCGTCGCCGTCGCCGCGCGACCGCCACTCGCCGCGCCACGACCGGTGAGCGCGCTTGTACTAGTATTATTTATTCAACGACAGTACTGTTACCCAGCAACGGTTATTGGCAGTGATAGTGCCGCGTGTGACGTGTGTGTCGTTGTGCGAGCAGGCAGGCGAGCGGGGGGCTGGCGGGGCTGGCGGGGGGCTGCGCGGGGGCGGGGGTGGGGGCTACGGGGGAGCGCAAGCCCCTCTCGCCGCGCGGCGCCATCGTGGACGCCGAGCTGTTCTACTCGGCGCGCAGCCTCGACGCGCGGCCCGCCGCCGCAGACCAGGTCAGTGAAGCGTTCCGCGAGCGTGTCGTAGATGGCAGCACCCGCCGTCGAACATGTGAGTCGCGGTGAAAGGTATATTCTGTCAATGCATAATAGATGGCACCACATGTATTTTGGTGCTCTCTATTTTGGCGTCGAAGTGATATGATTCGATACGATAGGGCAAAAAATAATAAGATGGAGCTAAAGATTCAATGATTTGAGAGCGCCATCACCAAATAACGGCGCATGAAGAAGTGTCTGTGCAGTAAAGTGTAAATAATTGACCGGCTCGACATCTGCACACATCACTCCTCATTTTTATAACTACAAAATGCAAAAAAACATCAACTTACCTATGTATTTGTTGTCAGGATGTCCACTTTCTGGAAAAGTCAGGGAAGCTTTTGGTGGTCAGGGAAAGTCAGGGAAATGACCTGGCGACCTGGAAAAGCCAGGGATATTTGAGTTTTCCCAATGATCGTTAGTGGTGGAAACGTCTATGCTCCAATCTGATTTCTCCTTGTCTTTGCTAATATTTAACCCAAACTTTTTTTTTTTTAAAGTTGTCAGTGATCTACACCATGACTTTGCGCATTCCGTAGCTTTAGGGTTTTTAAGCGGATTCATATGCTGTGGAACACAGAGAGAGCTAGCTGAAGTCTCCGAAAGCTGAGGGGTTCCAGATCGCTTGTGAGCTCTGGGTCGTCGACAATTCTGATCGCGCGTCGCTGGGAGGAGTCGAGGGGGGTTCAGTTGATACTTGTTTTTTTTACCCTCAATTGCTATGGTAAGCCTTGGCATCATCACGCCTGATGGTAAGTGATGATGATGCCGAAGATGGAAGCGGGCTTACCAAGATTCCCAAGATTATATGCCAGGATTGCAATTGGGAAATGGCTATCTTTATGCTGGAATACATCAATGCTGTTAACATTGATGTTTGGCAGTGGGACTTAGATAAGATGGTGGTAGCTAGCCAAGCGGGCTGAGAAAATGCCCTACCACCAACCAAACCGAGTCCTACAAAGTTGGACCCCGCCGGTAATCGAAACCGCAACCTCCTGATGTGAAGCGAGCGGACAAACCACTAGGCTATGGAGGTGGTTGGGTGCACCTACCCAGAGATATGAGCAGTTTTCCATATGCGGCCTCACTTGAGCTTTGTATAGCTGCAAGCGCTGTCTGGGTCTGATCTGAAGTACCGCTTTGCTCTTTTGAGCTGTCATCCGCATAGCAATGAATACTGCGTATGTGCAGGAGGGAATAGCGTTGGCGAGAGTACAGAACAGCGGCAGTATTTAGTGTTAGTAGCGGACCAGTTGTCGCAAAGGACTTAAATACTCCTGTCCCACAGAAAGCTGATGATGCAATTGCACAATCCCACGGGTAGGCCGTATGCTGGTAATTTCGATAGAAGTGCCTTGTGCCAGACCCTGTCGAACGAATGTTTCCCCTTGACTTTCAGTGGCTTTGGCCCAGTGGTGTGCTAGGCATACTGGAAGATCACCGGCTGACCAGCCATGACGAAACCCGTATTGGCGGTCATTGATAAGGATGATGATCTTTTAAATATGCTAGGAGCTGTGTCTTATTACACGCTCCACCACCTTTGAAGAAGGGACATCATAGCTTTTAGCCTGTAAATCGACGGGTCATTCTATCCCCCTTTTCGGGAACTGGTTGGACATTTGCAACTTTCCAGGATGTTGGCACACGGCCTGTGCAGGAGGAGAGCTCGAAAACTCTACTCGAAATTAAAAGCGCGCTTAGCTGTTGTGAAGTCAATTATGTATGGCAGGTTGCGAACCATTTTTGCGCCGTCTCCAGATGAAAATTAAAAACATCCAGAAACGGTTCTAAAATGGATTATGAGGGTCAGGGAAGTTTTACAAAATGGTCAGGGAAAAGTCAGGGAAGTATTTTGGGAATTTGGAGTGGACACCCTGGTTGTGTTGCGTCAGGAAAGTTTGTTCGGAAACATTTTATTGTAACACGTCAACAAAGAGGAGTGCCTGAATCTATTTACCTTCATGCTGTGACAGGAGCGGGTGCCGCCGCTGCTGCCGCGGCACAGCACGGCGCCCCCCGCCGCCACCACGCCGGGCGCCCCCAGCGCCCCCGGCCCCGGCGCCGCCGGCCCCGCGCCCCTCGCGGCCGCGCCCGCCGACGAGGAGCGCCCCCCCGCGTTGCCCAAGCGAGACACCAACTGTACGTACGCCTGCTTATTATTAACTCCAAGCCTGGTAAATGCACTCGCCTACATGAGAGTATTGTTTATTGAATAATATAGTTCAATACGTCTTGGAACGTACATTATTCTATGTGCACTCAAACAACATTTTCCTGCGAACTAAACAACTGTATAACTAACCAAAAGGATAGGAGCTGCAAACTGTGGTTCCTGCATATCTAAAATTGTTTGTAAAAAAAAAAAATTACCCTTTAACTGTTATTGTTAGATGGCATCTTTAGATGAAGCCATGTCGGAGCCTTTAAGGCGGTTTGAACACTTCTGTCACATTGGCCGCATGCCTTCGTGCCTAGGAAGCTGTACTAAGTGTGTCGCGTGTGGCGTGTTGCAGCGTGGCCGAGCAGCGAGCCGCCGGAGCCGCCGGACCGGCCGCTGCCGAGCCCCAAGCACGACCCGCACCGGTGAGTGCGTACACAGCGCACACACACTTTACTCACAGATAATTCCAAGTAGACACATAACTACCTACAGATAGCCCCCGGCGAGACAGGCATAATTAATCAGCTGTACAAGTAGGTTCCGAATCGTAGCAAAATGAAAATCAAAAATCCCTTTTGTTTAAGTAGATGCTTTACACATACTTTTAAATCGTCATATGTTTTTCCACCTAGTACAGAGTTCCTACCACTCGGAACTTGTACGTACACTCAACGTTTCGTTTCAATATTAATCAAGTATCAGGGTCGCTGAGGCCTCAGGGTGGCATTAAAGACGTCAAATACCTTTGTGCGATGTATATTGACAAAATAAATTGGTTGACTTCGTCAAATATTTATTAGCATCTTTTGCCACAGACGAAGGAATACTTATGCATAGTAGTAAATCGGCCGGAGTTATGCCATAACGATCCAACTGACTTTAAAGTAAGTAAAGTATAATGTACTTTATGTCACTGACATATGAATGGCCAATTGATCAAATATTGGACAAAGATGGAATGCCGCCCGTACTGTTAATCATTGTACGCTGGCAGAACACAGTTTCAACTATTATTTATTAGATAACAATTAATTTAGAGCTGGAACTAGTGCGTGCGCTTGAACCAGTGCGAGCCTTCCGCCAGATGTTCGTCATAAATGTTGTTTCTACGAGCGGTATCTACTGGGGGTCATCTGTACCGCCGCACACACTACACATTTTTTATTTTTATTTTATTTTATTTGGAAGACTAACAGTCAAATAACAAGCTTTAGGTAAATAAAAAATGGATTAAATAATGCTAATTATAAATCTTCACCAATAGTTATTACAATGGCAACTGTTACTATAAAACATGTTCATAAACAATCTAGAAGAAACAACAGTCTATGTAGTAGAATAATGCAGTCTAGAATACACTACTATATACTACTATAACTAGTCATCCGTTTCGAAAAAATATTTGGTAAGCATTCGTCTGTTAGCTGGAGCACTGGTACTAAAGATATCAGTATCAACTGGTAGCATGTTAAACTGATGGCAAACTTACGGAAAAGGAGTATTTGCGATAATGTGTTCGGCCAAACGGGATAGATAACACAGAACGCTGTCTGAGGCGCAGTTCATTAGTGCGTGGGTTAATATTTGACAACAGTTCAGGACTATCAATAGTTCCTTGTGCTATATTAGACAAACAACAGATATCAGTAATGTGATATCAGAGAATATCAGTAATCCGCCTAACTTCAAGAGGCAAAAAGTGGTAACGTTTACATCTGTCGAGGTACCCTGTCTGTGACAGATTGAAACTACGGACTGCATGCCGCAGCGTTTGTGCTCGTCTATTGCTATATTTTTATAATTCCGTAGTCTCTAGTGGAATGAAGGTTCCACGCTACTTCCGACACGCTCAGTCACAGCGTCATACATACACGATTCTTTTCTGAACTGAATTTTTGCAAAATATAAAATTCGAATATTGAATAATTATGGTTTAAAGTTTCGAGATAGAACATGGCTTTATAATGATATAAAAATTAATATTCAATAGTGTTACAAACGCCAGAGAACATTATGACCTTCAGACTTTTATAGATTTTGTATTTGCTGAAATTAATATGATAAAAATGTCAATTAAAAAATAATGCAGACCGTTATGTAATACAATCAATATTTGGCGGCGCGTAACCCGATCCAAGGCACATCCGCTCGCGTGGTGAGCTATCGCGCGAGACCGCGCCTGGCCGTGTGTGCGGGGACACGGCGTGATTTCATTACATTAAAAATAATTAGTGATGTTCAGTTGGTAAAACTAAAACAGTTTGCATTTGAATCATTTGATAAATAGGATCTCGAAAAAAAGGAGGTAGGTATTTAAGCGTTTTTTAAATATTGTTATTTAGTAATAGGCTCATAGTATGACAACGTTAGAGTTTTAAGCAAGATTAGAAAATGAAAATGAAAATATTTTATTCGAAGTAGGTAGCCGTGTACACTTTTCGAACGTTATTTTTTTATCTGCCTAATACGAGGTTCCTACCACTCGGAACTCGTATACCCGCCGTTTCGGGATGTGTTTGCGGAGTGAGAAGAGGCGGGCCCTAAAGAAACTCCCTCCAACACATTTTTTTTAAAGTCTTATATTCTATTACTTCTTAATGCTAGTTAGTTAGTATAATACTTAGTTCTTAGTTACCAATATTGCGCAATCGGCTGCGGGAATATTCCCTAAATTGTCCCAGTTAAAACTGCCACTTGACTAGAGAGACTTATGTACCTATAACAAGTTACAAATGACTGGAGTCGCCGAGGCCGATACCGGGCTGGATTGATCGACATTGCCATCGTTTCGTGCGGCAGGGCGCCCGCGATGTCGCCGAAGCGGTCGCCGGCGCCGCCGCCGCCGCCCAGCCCGCTCGCGGCCCCCGCCGCCGCCCCCGCCACCGCCACCGCCACCGCCACCGCCAACACTATCGACCGGTGAGTGACTGCCGACATTATACCATAATATGCTGAACGGCGATCGAACGGCAGGTTTTTTTTTTACACTTAGATATAAAAGAAATAAATACAAGCAGCCCTCTTAAGCGCACTCCAACTAATCCATCCACACTCCATCGACCAGACAAACAAGAAAATAAAACATTTCAATTTGTCAAGTTTATTTTTTGTTACATTATACAAAATTCCTTTGATGTCGTTTACCTAACTGAAACCTAGTACTGAGTGCGACAGTAAAAGCTACATCTGACGAGGCATCTGATCCACATTTCCTGGCCACGCAAAGCCTCATATGTTTTGTCATCGTATTATCTCGTATTGGGAACGCAATGGACCCCTGGTTGCGGGCAACAGCGCGCCCCAGGCAATAATCTACTCTCGCTTGATTTCTTAAATTAAAATAAGTTTCTTTATTAATTAACTATATCACAAGTAAGGTGAGACATTGTAGCGAGCTTACTGATACTTTATTCCCACATTACATGAGTACGGTGTGCGCCGGCAGGAGCGTGGCGTTCCGGTTCCCGGCGTCCCCGCCCGGCGCGCCCGGCGCCCCCGCCGCCGCGTCCACGCCCGCGCCGCTCTCGCCGCCGCAGCGTCAGTATACAACAAACACAAAACACTGAATACAACATAAAGTCCCATCTGGCCTCCATTTCTTAAGTTAGCTGGCCCCCGGGTTTTATGATTATCAGCCAGAAGACGGCCACTGCTGGACAAAGACCTCCCCCTAGCATTTTGACAACGACATTTCATTTGTTGTATAGATTTCCAAGGTATTAGAATATAGGTGTTAAGACCAGTAAATTGGGGTTCGAACCCATCTTACTGACAAACTATGTTCTACGGTTTTGTTTAATTATCAATTTTTTTTACTACATTCTTTAACTTGCAAAACAACTGATCAATTTTTAAACATATTCTTGTTAGTTGCGTTCGTTGTAATTAATAAAGACACTGTAAAAGTGCAAAGAAAAAGATAGAACTGAAGCGTGCATGTAGTGCGGGCGGTGTGTGTGTGTGTGTGTAACATGCGGCGTGTGTGTGTGTTGCAGCGGGCGCGGGGAGCGGCACGCCGCCGCCGCTGCCGCCGCGCCGGCGCCGGGACTCCGCCGCGCCGCCCACGCCGCTGCACCCGCCGGTGAGTGAGACACATACACACTACACTCAATCGCTACACTCACTCACTCACACCTACCCACTCAGTCACTACACTTACCTATTTATTCACTGTACTCACTCACTACTCTAATTAGCGGGCAACGTGCAATAACCATCTGTGAAACCAAAATCGACAAAGCTACAAGTAAGACAAAGACATAAACTCAGTCACTTACTACACTCACTGAACTCACTTATTCATTCACATTCCCACACCCACTCACTTACTACACTCACTCACTCAATAAAATCACTTATTCATTCAGATCCCCACACCCACTCACTTACTACACTCACTCACTCAAAAACTCACTTATTCGCATCCCCACACCCACCCACTCACTCAAGAAACTCACTTATTCATTCACATCCCGGCACCCACTCACTCACACACTGCACTCATCAGGCAACATGCAATGGACCGTCACTGAAATCAAGATTGTTAAAGCTACAAGTTAAACAAAGACATATCACTGCATCACTCTCCCTCTTAATTTGGCGCATTGCCAGCGTTTATTGGTCTGCTTCTTACAAGTAAACATACTATAAAGTTTAATGATGAAGATGACGGACGTCAGTCACGTTCAGTTACGTGTTCTTGGCCGCCTCAACAGGTGATGGTTATGTGGGATACGTGCGTCCCAACTAGAAGGTCCAGTGGAGGAGTCAAGTAAAAGAGTAGTTGCTGGTTGAGCTCTCAGTTGCGAGTGTCTTTATTGTTGAACTGTCACCTATATTTATACTTAAAGCTAACCTATATACTATAACTATATCTACGTATTTAACTTACTCTACCTTATATCTAAATATTAATCCTAAACTACCCTAAACTATTATTTACAAAGTTACCCTACATACCTCCCCCCCAAGCGAAGCGATACAAACAAAAAATAAAAAATATATACAAGTTAATACACAGTTTCAAAAGAACAACAAAAATATTTTACGAAACCAATTACTCTTTAAAATAATATCAGCCACTTAAAAATTGTATTTACATAATAACAGTTAAATTACAATAAAGTCATTTTACATAATACAAGTTTATAATACACAACAAAGTTAAAAATCGCGACCTGCATCATTTTATTCTGATAACTATTCCTCGCATGCGTAAAGCTTCTATTGCGATGCTAGTTAAATGATCAGGTGATAACGCATAGTCGTAGTTGTTCAGTGCATCTTGCGTCTGCGCAACCAGTCCCACTGTGCAGTGCGTATGCGCCATGTATGCGCGGAAGGGGCGGGCGGTGCGGTGGCCGGCCGGTGCATAAATACGTCGCTGCCGGCGCCGCGCGCTCAGTACACCGGCTGCACTCGTCGGTGGTACAACTCCTCTCTGCACCGGACGCTCATGCACGCACGCTGCATGACGTCACCCGCTCGCTGCTACTTGCTCGCCGAGTCATCGATGCACGCACGTTGCATGACGTCATCTACTTGCTGCTGCTTGTTCGCCGCTTATCGATCGCAACGGGATCGAAAACAAAACGTTCTTTTCAGAACGACTTCTATAGTTTCTAACGATGATAAATGTACCAATGTGGTATGAAGAAATGACTGATATTTTTAACCAACTTAGGGTAAATTGTTTTTTTTTTATGTATGTTTAGGTGGGGAAGTGAACAACTTATAACCGTTAAAAGGTTAAGAGGGTAGATTATAGCGTACCGTTCGTTTAGATACTCGTCCGGATTTTGTGATGTAGGGGTTTGGTTCATCGCTTATATTTTCATTTAGTATGTAAGCCGGTTTCAGTCTGTCGAGTGATATGACAGTGGTTCGCTGGGGTAGTTGTATCTTGAAGTATTTCTCGTGTCGTTCAAGTACTTCATAGGGACCAGCATACGGCGGAGTTAGCGGTGGACTTACTGCATCGTTGCGTACGAATACGTGTGTACATGTTGCTAAATCGTTATGTACAAATGTTTTTTGCAAAGTTTTCTTTCTTTCAGACGGTGCCAAGTTGGCCATGGTACTCAGTAAGTCACGAACAAAATCTGCGTCTTCATTTTTCGACTTTGCAGGTACGAGAAAGTCTGACGGGATTCGTAGTTGTGTGCCGTAGGTTAACAGGGACGGACTCAGGTTTTTATCCGTTCTTAGTGCGTTGCGCAATCCAAGTAGAACAGTAGGTAGTTCTTCGGTCCAGCTAGTACCGGTACCTCTTGCCATTAATGCTGATTTCAGTGATCGATGAAATCGTTCCACCTGTCCGTTAGCTTGAGGGTGATAAGGAGTTGTTCGAATTCTTTGAATTCCGAATTTCTTTGTTAGGCAATTGAAAAGATTGGATTCGAACTGACGACCTTGGTCTGTAGTAAGTCGCAGTGGACAACCGAAACGTGTTATCCAGTTATTGTACAGTGTTTTTGCTACAATCTCTGCTGTTATCTCTCGTACAGGTACGGCTTCAGGCCACTTTGTGAATCGGTCAATCATTGTTATGATATAACGGTATTCATTTGAGATAGGCAGTGGTCCAACTATATCTATATGCACATGTTCGAAGCGCTGTGAAGGTGGGAAACTACTTATAGGCGTTACGGTGTGTCTGTGAACTTTGGACTTTTGACATGAAATACAGTTTTTTGTCCATAAACCGATATCTTTGTTCATTCCAGGCCAGAAAAACTTATCAGCGACTTGTTTTCTAGTTGTGCGAATACCTGAGTGGCATAAACCGTGCTGAGCTTTGAATGCATCAAACCGGTAAGCCTGTGGTAGGTATGGTCTGGGTTTGTTTGTTGACATTTCGCATGTGATTGATTTATTTAACCCAGGTAAAGTTAAGTTCTCAAACTTTAAATTAATTTTGTTTTTCAATTGTTTCAGTTCTTCGTCTTCGAGCTGATCGTTGGCCATTTGTTGAAAATCAATTACTGTTGGACATTCAATTTCTTCAATTCGAGATAGCCAGTCGGCTACAGCGTTTTCTTTGCCTTTTGTGTACATTATTCCGTTACAGAATTGACTGATAAAACTAAGTTGTCTCTCACGACGCGGCGTATCGTTATTGCTCGGTGGTTTCGTTAAGGCGTATGTCAATGGCTTGTGATCGGTGTGAACTATGACGTCATTGCCTTCAATTAAACGACGAAAATGTTTTACTGCAGTGTATATCGCTAATAATTCGCGGTCATATACACTGTATCGTTGCTGTGTTACACTCATTGTTTTTGAGAAGAAAGCTAACGGTTTCCATTCGCTACCAACTTTCTGTTGTAGTACTGCGCCGAGCGCGTAATCAGATGCGTCGGACATGATACGGAGCGGTGCCCCATGAACTGGATGTGACAGTGTGGTTGCTTTCAAAATGCTTTGTCGGCAATTTTCAAAAGCTTGATCTGCGCTTTGTGTCCATTCAATCGGAGTTTTATCGTTTTTCTTCGAATTATGTAAATACTTGTTCAGTTCATGTTGTAACTGAGCTTGCTGTGGCAAACAGTCTCTGAAAAAGTTTATCATTCCCAGGAAACGACGTAATTCTTGTATGTTACTGGGTTTCTTGTAATTCGATATGGCTTCTATTCGGTCTTCGGGTGGAGAGATGCCTTCAGAAGTGACTTTGTAGCCCAAGAAAGTTATTTCACTTTTGCTAAATTCACATTTCTCGATATTCAATGCAACGCCGTATTTGTTGAGGCGTTCAAGTACTTGATGAAGGAGGTTTCTGTGTGACTTCGTCTTCTGAGAATAGTAGTATATCATCTACGTATGGGAAACATCCTTCTATTCCTCTCAAAACTTCATGCATAAAGCGTTGGAACGTTTGACTAGCGTTACGAAGTCCAAAAGGCATACAACGAAATTCAAATAACCCGAAAGGTGTGATTATGGCTGTCTTCTCTGGGTTTGCCATAGGTATCCAATAGTAAGCGCTCTTTAAATCAAGTTTTGAGAAAATTTTCTTTCCATGCAATTGGTATGTGAAATCTTGAATACGTGGTATTGGATAACGGTCAGGTAGCGTGACAGCGTTAAGACGACGATAATCTCCACATACTCGTAGACTGCCGTCCTTCTTTTTAACGACATGCAGTGGACTTGCCCAAGGGCTCTTAGATGGTTGGCATATGCCCATCTCCATCATTTTGTTGAATTCATCTTTTGCAGCTTTATATTTGTCCGGTGGCAACGGACGAGCTCGGGCAAACAAAGGTGGACCTTTGGTCTCTATGTGATGCATAACATCATGCTTAGCAGGCTCTTTCAGCGATAAAGGTCGAAGTACATTTGGGTATTGCTTCAATATGTCATTATATGTTTGATTACTGTCTAGTACGTGAATCGATTCTTGGTTTGACGTTATCTTTATAGCATTCACATGCAAATCTGTGACTCCATCCACTAGTCTTCTATTGTGAATGTCAACCAGTAACTTGTAGTGGTTAAGGAAATCTGCACCAAGTATGGATGTCTTAACGTCAGCGATTACAAATGTCCATCTGAAATTACGTCGCAATCCCAAATTCAGTAAAATTGATTTTTCTCCATAAGTTTGAATCGGTGTGTTGTTTGCTGCATAAAGTTTGTAAGTGTTTGTTGGCTTTTTCTTGCCTTTCGCTGCTAAAACTGAGATTTCAGCGCCTGTATCAATGAGGAAACGCTCTCTGGTGTCGCGATCAAAGATACATAAGCGGTGACTTGACGTAACCACACCGATGCCCGCTACAATCGGTGTTGACTCTAGTTTTCCAATTGCTTGGTTTTTCTACAACACGGTGACACGCAGCGGTTTGCTCTGTTACCAAACTTATGGTGATAGTAACATTCCCAGTCGGCGTCGCCGGGTTGGCGAACGTTCTTGCCATTTGTTGATGGACGTGTGCCTCTTGATAACGATCGTGGACGCGATCTAGATTGTGATTTATACCGATTAAAGAATCGTTGCTTAGTTCTGCCTCTTTTTAGTTCTGCCACCTCGTGGGTTAGATCTAAAATGCTCTTTGCTAAAGCATCCAGTTGTGTAGAAGACGGGAACTGAGCGGTTACTGCTGTAACGCCTGAGTCAGGTAAAAACTCTAGGTTAACTGCGGAAGTCGACATGACGATGATAGGTAGACGTTGGGTAAGGTTAACGTGCGTAACCCGTGCGTTCTTCGGAGCAATGTGGATGCTCAGTTATGTGGTAGCCGGACGTGCGGCTTCGTCGGTAGAGCTTGCGTCGGGGAACCAATGTGGTAACCTCGCTCAGTAACGTGGTCTTCGTCGGAAAAAACTTGCGTCGGGGTCACCAGTGCGGTATACCCCGTTAAGTTACGAAGTCTTCGTCGGCAAAACTCGCGTCGAGGTCACCAATGTGGGATACGTGCGTCCCAACTAGAAGGTCCAGTGGAGGAGTCAAGTAAAAGAGTAGTTGCTGGTTGAGCTCTCAGTTGCGAGTGTCTTTATTGTTGAACTGTCACCTATATTTATACTTAAAGCTAACCTATATACTATAACTATATCTACGTATTTAACTTACTCTACCTTATATCTAAATATTAATCCTAAACTACCCTAAACTATTATTTACAAAGTTACCCTACAGTTAGAACAAATTTAGTGTGCTATTCGATTTTCTTAGAAATTACAAAAAAAAGAACGTCTATACTTGACAAAGCGCAACGTAATAAATACTATAGCTGTAGGTGACACGTGTGTTTGAATCTGCATATCACAGCGTTGTACTGTCGCTCCCCGTAACCCGCACCCTCATCAGATTCAAAGTCAAAGTCAAAGTCAAAATATTTTTTATTTAAGTAGATGCTGTACGCATACTTTTAAATCGTCTTTTTTTCTACCTAGTACAAAGTTCCTACCACGCGGAACTTGTACACTCAACGTTTCGGGAAGTGTTAGCGGAGCGAGAAGAAACGTCGAGCCCAAAAGAAACTCGCCCCAACACATTTTTTGAAATAAATACTTAATATCTATTACAATTGATGTCATTACTAAAGCTATGAGCTGGAAGATCTATACATGTCCATACATCATTGTCATTAACATAGTCTTGGGTTTTATAATATCCTCTTGAACACAGGCATTTCTTTACATAAGTCTTAAACTTATTTTCGGATAAACTAATTACATTTTCAGGTATTTTATTGTAGAATTTTATACACTGCCCCATGAACGACTTCTTTACCTTACTCAGTCTCGAATAAGCAACTTCGATATTATTTCTATTTCTAAGATTAAAATTATGCCTGTCACTGTTTTTTGGAAATAAATCTAAATTCTTACGAACATACATGATGTTTTCATATATGAATTGACTGGCAACAGTTAAAATATTTATTTCTTTAAACTTGTTCCTCAATGACTCTCGAGATCGCATCTGATAGATAGCGCGAATAGCTCTTTTTTGCAGTATAAAAATAGTTTCTATGTCAGCCGCATGTCCCCAAATTAAGATGCCGTAAGACATTATACTATGAAAATAGCTAAAATACACTAGTCTTGCAGTATCTACATCTGTTAGTTGCCTTATTTTCTTGACGGCGTAGGCAGCTGAACTAAGCTTTCCTGCTAAGGTTTCTATATGTGGTCCCCATTGTAAAGAAGCATCTAAAGTAATACGAAGAAAAACAGTGCTATTTACGAACTCTAAAATATTACTATCTAATATTACATTATCGTGAGTTTGCTTGACATTTGGTAATCTGAATTTTATTACTTTTGTCTTTGTGGCATTTAATAGCAAGTTATTAACAGTAAACCATTTATGTATCTCTGAAAGTGTGTTGTTTACTTCGTCAATTTTGCTGTCTTTCCTGTCTACCTTAAAAATAAGAGATGTGTCATCTGCAAACAACACAATATTTGAGAGACGTTGCACCATAAATGGTAAGTCATTTATATAAACAAGGAAGAGAAAGGGGCCTAAAATAGATCCCTGGGGAACACCTATTTTTACTGTAGAGCCGAGAGAATTTGTGCCATTTACTTGGACTGTTTGTAACCTATTGTTAAGGTAAGAATTGAGAAGACTGAGAGCCCTATCTTCCACACCGTAATGCTTTAGTTTAAGAAGTAAAGTTTGATGTTCCACACAATCAAATGCTTTAGATAAATCACAAAACACTCCTATTGCATCTTGTGATTTCTCAAAAGCATCATAGATGTTTCGTATAAGTGCTACTCCTGCATCGGTAGTTGATCGACCTTTCGTGAAGCCAAATTGTTGGTTATGCAGAAGTTTGTTTAAAGTGAAGTGTTGTAGCATTTGGTTGAGCATAATTTTTTCAAAGACTTTACTAAGGACGGGTAATACAGAAACAGGTCTGTAATTTCCCGCATCAGTTTTGGAACCTGATTTATAAAGAGGTATAATTTTACTACACTTCATGAGTTCTGGAAAGTCACCACTTTCTATACTAATATTGAAAAGGTATGCTAAATGTGGTGCTAATACGTCAATTACATTACTAATTAATTTAACTGATAAACCCCACAAGTCCTCAGTTTGTTTCACTTTAAGCGACTTAAAAAGTTTTAATAACAGTTTCAGGTCCAATTTCTCTAAAATAGAATATTTCATCACAAGAAATGACTTCTTCTAATATTTTTTTAGCATATGTGGGTGATGAGTCCAGGGCCTCAGTTAGCTTAAGTGGAATGTTTGTGAAAAACGTTTCGAATTCCGTAGCTATTTCTGCGTTAGATGTTATTTTGCCTTTATCTGTTTGTAAAACAAAATCTTTATCGTGTTTCTTGAATTTACCAGTTTCTTTATTTATTATATATTCCAAACCGTCTTAATTTTATTATCAGATAGTTTTATCTTTCTGGCTAAGTAATTAGATTTGGCTGCGCAGCATACCTTTCTGAATATTTTTGAATAACGTTTTACATAATTTCTGAAATTGTCATCAAATATATAACTTTTTTTCTCATAAAGATCAAATAAGGTTTGACGGCTTTTATAAATTCCTACAGTAGCCCATTCACAAAACTTAAATTTATTATCAATATTTATAGATTTAGTTTTAAAAATTTCCTGAAAATCTCGCTCAATTACTGTAAATAAATCATTGTACATATTGTTGGCTTCTGGTTCATTATCAAAATTTGGTATGGGCAGCTTGTCATTTAACGCTTTTTTATACTTTTCTATTCTTTTAACAGTGACAGGCCTCGACTGTATTTTAATTTGTTTTATAATTGACCTGAAAGGAAAGCTAGCCATTAGTCCGCTATGATCAGACCTCAAGCAGTTAATTACCTTTTTCTCTACATGGCTACAGTTACAGAAAATATTATCGATACATGTGGCAGAAGTCTCTGTTTTTCTAGTTGGTTCTAAGAATAAATAATCCAAATCAAACGACTTAAAAAGACAAATAATTCTTGTTGTTAGGGACTTCTTTTCTAATAAATCAACGTTATAGTCACCGCATACGATGACAGATTTTTTACTTTTACTTACTAAATTTAAAGCATCCTCCATTACTGATTCGAAAATCAGAATCAGAATAGTTTATTTGCAAGAATACTTATATCATAATTACAGGTCTTATTAAAATGTTATGCCAGTAAGCGTATCCAGTCATAAAAGACATGCAAACACAGTAAGTAACTTAAGTAATTCAGTACATAATTCATTCAAATAATCTAAAATGTCATATTAGGGTGATTACATAAACGAAAAAACAAACGAGCAAAGTTATCGTCACATGGGGGCCTATATACACAGATAATGATGTGGTTCTCCAGCTCCACACAAGATAGCTCCACAGTTCTTTCAATCGAAAGACTTACGACGTCTTTCCGTACCTTAGTCTTTAGGGTATTTTTAAGTAATATAGCGGAGCCACCGCGAATCGCAGTCTTTCGATTGAATGCACTGGCCATATTATAATTTTCAAAATTAAAAAGCATTTCATGTTCCTTGAGCCAGTGCTCTGTAATACATAAAATATCTATATTAAATTTTTACAAAAATAATTCTATTTCGAATTCTTTGCCGAGAAAGCCTTGTATATTTTGGTGTACTAATTTCAAAGAGTTGGGCTTCCTCGTTGTCTCTGAACCTAGTTTAAATCTGGAGTTCGAGACCCGCTACAAGTGCCAGCACCGCAGGGTGCACTGTCTAGTGCAATTATAGGCTGCGCCATACCTGCGGTGCCGACACCGGCAACGGGCTCCTCCGTCGTTACGCAGGTAATTACCGACTGAATACAGTCGGTACGATGTAAAATACTGTAAGCTAACGAATTAGCTAGTCTTTTTTTCTGTACAAATGGTAGATACATTGTATCATTGGTCAATTTAAACTTATTTATAAAACTATTTGTGTCAAAAAACAAAACAAAGTCGCTATGACTGCATGTCAAATTGTATAAATACAAATTCAAATTATGTAATTTTTTATTATAGTCGTGCGCTGCATTAGTACAATAAGGAAACGCACATATTGTTATTTTACATTTCTTCACATTTCTTAAACTTAAACTTAAACTTAAAAACACTGAAGATTTATGGGGCATGTCTGTTAATTTGTTAAAGTCGGTTATTGATACTATAGCCCCTTATCTTGCTTCTCTTTTTAATATATGCATAGATAGTGGTGTATTCCCGGATCTTATGAAATTTAGTAAAGTTGTTCCCTTATTCAAATCCGGAGAAAAAACTAACCCTAGTAATTACAGACCTGTCTCGGTACTGCCAGTACTTAGTAAGATCTTTGAAAAAATAATTCTTACTCAAATGTTAAGCCACTTCAATATTAATAAAGTGCTTCATAATCTACAGTTTGGCTTCACTAAAGGGCGTTCGACAACCGACGCAGGAGTCGAACTGATAAGAAACATTTATGATGCGTTCGAAAAATCGCAAAATGCTATAGGAGTCTTCTGCGATTTGTCCAAAGCATTTGATTGCGTCGAACATAAAACCTTACTTTTAAAGCTAGAACATTACGGGGTCAATAATAAGGCTTTGAATTTGTTAGAGTCATACTTTTTATTTTATTTATTTATTCATGATAAGGAACAAACAGTCTCACACTTAAATATAATATATAGCTATTTGAGTAAAACTAGACCTTTGAAGTTCCCTTAAATAACATTGTACATACTTTTTACGAGTATTGGATATAGTTTTTATATAATCCTAATGAAGGCAATTTGATAATACAATTCGTAACAAAATGAGCAGAGTACAATCAAGCTTTTTATTAATAATATATAAAACATCAGTCAACATCTGTTTCCGACAAAGCTTCCAAACATTGTTTCTTAAATTTGGCCAAACTGCAATTGAAGATATCGACTGTGCTTAGTTTGTTGTTTAGCAAGTTACATGACCGCTTTAAGAAATTATTTGCAGCATAACAAGTCCGGCTACGAGCGATAGAGAAAAGTGCCTTACTGCGACACGTTCTTTCTTGTCTGCGAGGAACACGCAATGAGATCTCATGTAGTAGTGAGGGTACGTCTATTAAATTATTCATAATTTTGTAAATAATAACCGCATCGACACAGTCACGACGATGATTAAGTAATGGCAGATTGTGACGAGCACTGCCGTACAAATTAAGAACACAGTAAGTGACAGATTTGGCGCGAATGATTTTGAACTTTGTACAGCGTTACGAATAAGGTTCAAAATTATTCGCGCGAAATCTGTCACTTACTGTGTTCTTAATTTGTACGGCAGTGCAGCAGAGAGTTTATAATCAGTATAAATGTGTCCAGTCCTATAGTCAAGCGACTTTACAAATTTACGTTGAATTCTCTCCAGCCTATCAATGTGAACCTTACAGTGAGGATGCCAGACAGAACAGGCGAACTCCAAATTGCTTCGAACATAACTATTGTACAGAAGTTTATAAGTTAATGGTTTTTTAAAAGGTTTAGAGACACGTAAGATAAAGCCCAATTGCTTGTAAGATTTCTCTACAATTTTGTCGATATGTGGAAGAAATGTCAATTTCGAGTCCATAATTACACCTAAATCACGTATTTGTGTCACTCTAGTTAAAATGGAATTACAAAGACTGTATGAATAATGAATAGGATTTCTTTTTCTGGAAAAGCTTATGACAAAACATTTGTTGGGGTTTAAGAATAATTTGTTGTCAGAGCAAAACTTATCGAAATTATCGAGATCATTTTGGAGAAGAACACTGTCCTCTGGTTTTCTTATAATTCTAAATATCTTTGTATCATCTGCATACAGTAATACATTAGAGTGATTTATAACGGAGGTAATATCGTTTATGTACAATGTGAACAAAAGTGGTCCTAAATGGGATCCTTGAGGAACACCAGATGGAATATCTTTATACTGGGAACAGTATCCACCAAGAACTACCGCCTGACTTCTGTTTTCGACATAGGACTTAATCCATCTGAACAGGTCACCGTGGATACCAAGAGTCCATAGTTTATTAAGAAGAGTTGTATGGCAAATTTTGTCAAAGGCTTTGGCAAAGTCCGTATATACTGCGTCTACTTGAAAATTGTTGTCCATTGCGTTTAGTATAATATCAACAAAACTCAACAAATTAGTATCCACACTACGTCCCCTAAAGAAACCGTGCTGGTTAGGGATAATCTTACGAATTACGACGTTAAAAACTTGACTGGTAACAATTTTTTCAAATATTTTGGCAAATGGACATAGTTTCGATATTGGGCGATAATTTTCAATGTTTTGACTAACAGTTCCTTTAGGTATCGGAGTAATCCAAGCTTTCTTCCAAATTTTAGGAACACAGCCTTCATTCATAGATTTCTTAAACAAAATAGTTAGGGGTATAGTTAAAGCTGAAGCACAATTACTTATTAATATTGGGTGGACATCATCAGGACCAGCGCCTTTAGTTATGTTAATATTTTTCAAAAGTTTAAATACTATTTCGTAAGTAATCTCAACAGCATTCAGATCTATGACGGTGTCAGGTGGAGAATTATTAAAATTATTGTTTAAGACATCGGTCTGGGCACGGTTTTCGAATACTGAATGAAAGTGAGTATTGAATAAATTGCAGATCTCGTCCCCGTCAGTAGAGGTGCAGTTTTTATAAGACATTGTCTGCGGTAACCCGTTACTCGAAAATATGGATTTAATGTACGTCCAAAAAAATTTTGGATTTTCTTTTATTTTTATTTCAGTAAAATGCATGTACTCATAGTAACATTTTCTTTCCATTTTGTTCGCCCTTTTTCTTAAGATTTTGAAACTTTCGTAATCAAGAGGGTTTTTGTAAAGTTTCCATAGGATATGGTATTTTCGTTTTTCATTCAACAGCTTTTTCAAGGATTTACTGTACCAGACGGGAACTGAAGCTTGCGACCTCGACAATCGGCGTGGAACAAATTTTATTATTAAATCATTAAGTATTTTATAAAATTCTAAGATACTGCTCTCCATATCCAAATTATAGAATAATTTATTCCAATCAATATTATCTAACCCATTGGAAATGTTTTGAAAATCAGCAGCATGAAAGTTATATACATAAAATTTAGCAGGTTGAAGTGTTGGAATGAATCTAATTAATAAATCTATCGTTAAGGAACCATGGTAAGTATCCTCAGGTGTCAAAGGGCAGCAGCAGCGTGAAACAGTACATTTTGCCGATTCGTTACAAATAATGAGGTCTAAAATATGATTGTTTTTATTGAAAATATTATTAATCTGTTTCGAGTTGGTAAATGATAAAAACTCATTAAGAATCTGCACTGCGAAATTCCCAGTAGACAACAGACATGGAGGAGTTATGTCGTCGAAAACTACCCAATTCGCTTCCCATATATTAAAATCTCCTGTAAGTAAGAACAAGTCATCCGGACGATCAATAATAAGTTGACCGGCGATTTCGAAGAAAGATTCAAGTACCTCACGATAGCGCTGCCCTCGAGGTATATAGACACATGCTATATTTATGTACGCGCCTGTATTCAGTGGCAGAGAAACCCATACACATTCAGAGCCCGCGCGGGAGGGGCACGGCCAGTCGCGGCGCACGGGCCGCAGTGCGCTGCGGGCGGCGACCAGCACCCCACCTCCCCGCTCCGCGCCCGTCTCCTGCATACAGCGATCGCTTCGGTGCACAACGTACCTACTGTCAAAGTACTCACGGTCATAAAAGTCTGCCGTCAACCAACTCTCGGTTATACATATAAAATCAAAGTCTGACTGCATAACCTGCGAAATAAATTCATGAGACTTCGTTCTCAATCCCCTCACATTTTGATAATAACCGCTAAATGATTTATTGTATTGATCCAGTTTGGATGACAAAGGAAAAACACGTAAATATAATTAAATAATTTGTAATAAGCGTTCCCCGCAGACAGGACCGAGACAACAGCAATACAAAAATATACATAAGATGCTTAACACAAGTAACAGTATTTGCATAATAATAGAACTGACTTATTATTCTAAATTGTACATTGAAACAATCATCTGTCGTATTAACTTGCGGAAATATACATTTTAAACGTATGCCATACATAAGCCAAGTAATGTAGAAAAAAATAAGTCACTTTATTTTAGCCAGATCATAATCGTTGTTTATGCGCACTACCCTCGCGTTATCGTTCTTTCGCAGAAAGATCTTGCAGTCCCTTACCCACAGATAGGCATAGTTTAACTCAGATTTAAGTTGCCTGGCGCGTTTCAAGAGAAGCTTGTTCCCTGGAGTAAGGTGGTCACCCAGGTACAGGTTCGACGCAGGTCCAGCCAGGCCGATGTCGGCAGAAGAGAGGCCTCGGCGCGCTCGCACAGCTGCTAACAGCTGATCCTTAGCTATGCGTCGCGTAAACTTTACCACGATAGCTGCAGGGCGATACTTCGTGCTAGAATCTTGAATATTATCGGCGCCGCCAGAGCCCTCACCACCAGGAGGTCCACCGAACCGACGCACACGGTGAACCGAGTCGATATCTCTGTCGTCATACTGCAGACCGACTTTCTCGTATATTGAGTGCAATATATTTTTCAAGTTTTCGCCCTTTGAAGTGGGAACGCCCGAAATTTCAACATTGTTTAAACGGGAGTATTGTTCCCGCGAATTATTTTCAGTCTGTAGATGTTCAATAGTAGCCCTGGCTTGAATGAGATCAGTCTGCAGTTTAGAGAGCGATGAAACTTTTTCTTCTACGGCAGTGATACGATCGTCGAAACCAAGGAAACGCGACTCAATTTCTCTCCAAGTAGTTTGAAATTCAGTTTTCATGGTAGTAAATTCCATTCGGAGTGCCTTTATTTCTTTAAGTACATCTAGGATAGTCTGATTCGCCGCCGGTACGTACGCGTCGGTCGCCTTCTCTGTGACTTCAGGTGCAGAGCTAGACATCGACAAGGAGCCCCCACCAGTAGTTCGGCACTGAGGACAGCGCCAGGCAGCCTTCTTTTCAGGACCCATCCGACGATACGTAGCTTCGGCCAGCCCAGAACAAATATAATGCAGGCGACCCCGACAAGCATTGCACTCCACATAATCAGTCAGGTCCTCGTTACATTTTGTGCACTTCATTTTAGTGATGTATTTGTGTAAAAAAAGACAGCACGTAAATAAACAAATCAAACTGCGTCTAATAGTCTCACGAGCACGGAAAGCTTACGTAGGTATACTTAGTTAATAGAACTCAAAAGGTGCATATAAATGGTACAAATTCGTCAGGCTCACGCGTTAAAATGGGTGTGCCTCAAGGGTCTATTTTGGGACCATTCCTGTTTTTGGTTTATATCAACGACCTACCTTTTATGGTTGAATCGCTGTCTAAAATTGTGTTGTTTGCGGATGATACATCTCTAGTTTTTAAAATTGACAGACAAACTGATATGATTGACGAAGTAAACGACACTCTTTGTAAAGTACACAATTGGTTCACCGTGAACAACCTAGTCCTTAATGCAAAAAAAACTAAATGCATAAATTTCACCTTACCGAATGTTAAAAATATAACTCAAAACGTGTCATTAGCTAGTAGTGTTTTAGAATTCGTACCAAAAACAGTTTTCTTAGGTATAACCGTAGATTCAAAACTTCAATGGGGTCCTCACATAGAAACTTTAGCAGGCAGGCTTAGTTCAGCTGCCTATGCTGTTAAAAAAATTAGGCTCCTGACAGATATAGAAACGGCGAGACTAGTATATTTCAGCTATTTCCACAGTATTATGTCTTACGGTATACTTTTATGGGGGCATGCAGCTGATATAAATACTATTTTTGTACTACAAAAAAGGGCTGTTCGCGCGATTTACGGAATGCGATCTCGAGATTCACTTAGAGAAAAATTTAAAGAAATCAATATTCTAACGCTTCCCTGTCAATGATGATAGAAATGCTTGGACGGTAAGTGTTTCTCCAACCAACACAGCAACACTTTCATGACATATTGTGAGACGATAAAGATACACACTCTATTGTGAAAGAACTGAAGGGATTCGGTAAGACATTTTCTTCTCCTTTTTCTTTGTCCATTGATCGGAGTGGTGCATGCTCGCTTAAATGTTCGTGCGGATGGTGGCGTATCGGGAGCCGGGTCGTTCCCTTCCCTCAAATATGGTTGAGGGGAGCGATGGCTGACTCTCGCGTTATACTCGTGATCGGGTGCTGTCCGTGTGAACTGGCCTGCTCTTGTCATTGGTTTTTTGGAATTTGTTAGTCATTAGCTACAAACAATTTTTACTTTTATCTCTTTTGAATCCTTTCTTTATTCTTATTTTTGTATATTTTATTTACAGACATGACATTGTATAATTCATTTATTGATCTAGCATTAAGATGTAATAGAATATAAGACTTAAAAAAAAAAATGTGTTGGAGGGAGTTTCTTTAGGGCCCGCCGTTTCTTCTCACTCCGCAAACACTTCCCGAAACGGTGGGTATACGAGTTCCGAGTGGTAGGAACCTCGTATTAGGTAGATAAAAGAATGACGTTCGAAAAGTGTACACTGCTACCTACTTCGAATAAAATATTTTCATTTTCTTCTCCATGCTTAGCTCCACAAGCCGGTCGACAGTTTTCTTAATGTGAGATTTTTTAACATTGTTACTATTACCTAACATTAACACAACTGAGGATCTGTGATCAAATGAACTACTACAAATTTTATCAACTATTTGTTCTAATGAGGCATCGGGATAACACCTATTTACCACCCTGGAAGATTCAATGCTACTTGAAAGCAGCGGCCCGAAACCTATACCTAGTCTATCAGAGAAATACCTAGTCTATCAGAGAATTCGATATGTATAGGAGGTTATCTGTACATGGTCACCTTACCCGGTAGTAGCATTGCTCTATGATAATTGTAAGATCGTAAGCTCAGCGTCAACCGGCGTGGTTACAGTCGGGCGCGCCGGGCAGCGGCGGCGGCGGCGGGGCGGGGGTGGGCGCGGGGGGCGGCGGCGGGGCGGGCGCGGGGGCCGGCGGGGGCGGGGGCGGGGGCGGGGGCGCCCCACCGCCGCTGCCGCCGCGGCCGGCGCCGGCGCCCTCGCTGCTGCGCCCCGCGCACTCCACCATCCTGCAGCGGCGGCACACGCAGTACGTACTCTACTCTATTTTATTTGGAACGATTACACTGCCCTCGTAGGAAAGAAGGCCGCAAAGTATATCGACGCTTGAAAGGAAAAGTTGACATATAATCCCTCGCACGACTAATTCTCCTATCTCAGATTTTTGATGATTTGAGTTTGGACTTTTTCTAATTGAAATACGGTTGTTTTTAAGAACTTGAGAAATCTGGAACTGATAGGAGTGTTAGTCGTGTGAGGGACGAATGGCGCTTAATCAACTTTTCCCTTCAAGCGTCGATATGGAGTTTCCGTATACTTTGCGGTCTTCCTTTTGAGGGCAGCGCAGATCAGTAACAACGTTGAGGCAAATGCGAATGGATTCAGTAATGCCAGCAACAAATCTTCGCCTACAGCACGTATTCCGTACATGGTGCCTTTGTAGTCATAAGATGGGATACATTGTTGGCTCTTTCGAGTGTCCTGTAGTACGCTCCTTTTGTATAATAAAATGTGATCTAATTTCGGGCAAATAATATTGACTTCTTTTGTTGTATTTACTTTTTGAAAAACGTGGAATTCGAAAGTAACTAACGACAACGATGAGTCTGATTCTGTACTAAAATCGACTAACCGTAAGATCCGTTAAGATCAGCTTCCAGTCGCCTGCACCATGCTACGCTACTGTTTGTTGCTAACGACAGTCAGGTATCTCACAGTACCAATTTTCGCTGCTAGAGGTGCCACTATCCTATGAGTTACAAATGCAAAGTTAAACAAAATATTAACACTGTGATGAATAGTAACGTCCATTCAGTTTAACTGTGATATTAGTGTAATGTCTCATCCCGCGTGTGTGCAGGAGCGCGGGCGGTGCGGGCGGTGCGGGCGGCGCGGGCGGGGGCGCCGGGGGTGCCGCGGGCGGGGCCGGCGCCCCCCGGCTGCCTCCCAAGCCGCCGCCGGGCGTGGCGTGGGCGCCGCGACCCTAGCGCGCGGGGGGGCGGGCGCCCCGCTGCACGCTCACCGCCACGCCGCTGCCCGACGGCTCCACCGAGATACGGTACACCTCCGACACGCTCTAGCCCACTAGCCCACCCGCACCCCGCACCCAGCCACCGGGAGGAGAACGACAACCATCCAGAGCAGGTGCAAGCGACGAAGCTCCTGTTCCTTGGAAATTGATGCGGTCACCGAAAAGAAACTCATTAATATATGTTTTTTAAAAGATGTCACTCGCTGTTAGCCGCGATATCCTAAAGGATTGTATTTCTGGCGTCATACCATAGCATTACAGACTTTAGAACTAAAGTGTGATATTCCTGTAGAAGTGATGTATCGAGGTGATGATGTCGCTAGTCCCGTTTTTAACCGAGAAAGAGACTATTTAACAAAATTTGTAACATTATGCATAATTTGACGTTTCGTGTGTATTTGTAGCGAGCTTCATATGGCTCAGAATAGTGGTCACTACTAACACAGATCACCCCCTATGGATACCGCATATTAAACATTTGTTCCTGCTGAAAGTAACCAAATCTAGTGGATGACGCGAAGCATTAAGAGTGAGGGCCGAAATTGCGAACTAATTCAAGAACACGTAAGGCGCAGCTCTCACTGATGACCATGTAAGTTTTCATCTTTAAACCACTACAACTTGAACTCTGCGTCGGTATTTTAATAAAATGTGGTAAAGACCCGCGTGGGTCTTGACTTTTGGTCGATACTGAAGTTATGGATTAGGCTCGTAGCTTTAGACAACACACCGCGTTTATTCTTTTTTTCGATTGCTGCTTTGTGTGCGGTATCTATGCGGGGTTATCTGTGACTGTGTGTTATCTCTCCAATCAAAATTATTATTTTATCAGATATTCCGGATCAGTCACGACGTTCTTCCTTCGCTTAAATTTTATGTAAATTTTCAAATGCTCTGTTATCAGTTACTGTTACGGGAAGAAACAGACTATTCGCCGCCAAGCCACGAAAGATTAGATAGCGAAAACATACATACCTTAATGAGTATTTTATCGCCTGCGAAATATAATGCGCCAGTTGTGAACTGTGAGGGTTTGGTGTGGCAAGTCGATATTCGATGACAACCACAAGTGCATAATTTATCTGGTCAAGTCGAGGACCGAACTGTTTTCGCGAGTATTTATAAATATTATATAGACGTGTAAATAAATACATAAATGTAAAATACATTCCACAAACTATTAACTAAATATGTATGTAGTTAGCTTGGTATCGTGACGTCATAGGGGGGGGGGACGCGGCCGTTAACACTTGTCCATGTTTTTGTTTAATTGTACATTCGAGTACACTCGGCGACACAGCAAACTGCCTTTAACTTTGAACTTAGAAGTTGAACGCGGCGAATCGTGCGAGAGAGTGCACTATATACATATTTTTTTTTGTTTCGTTGTCTCTTTCCCTCCATTCTCTTATATGACATGGTTATATGTCAGTTGGAATGGGATTTGTCTTGTAGTGTACCTCCCTTTGTCCCGGGTCGAGGGCTCAGCCCGGGGCAGAGGTAGCGTTAGCGTCCGGATCCCGCCACAAGCCGCCACAAGCCGCCACAAGCCGCCACAAGCGTTATAAACGAGTACAGAGTCGCGACGAGGCACTGAGCTTCCCGCGCTCGCCGAGCGGCCGCCGGCGAGCTCGCGCCAGCCGACAAAGACGGCCTTCCCAGACAAAATGCATATGGGAAGACCCAATTTTTTTCGTGATTCGACTGTTTCTTGGGGCCAGTCGTGCAGCTCTATTTAGTTTCAGTGCCGTCGTTAAGACCCTATAAGTGTATGTATGTATAGACAAATACAAAGTATAGATGAAAAAGTTGTATATTTTGTAAATAGTAATAATGAAGTATTGTCTCCTTCAGAGGGCAAGAACACTAATCTAGCTATGTACTCTTATACATACCTACATTTGCCTATCGGGATGCAAGCTATCTCCTGCCAAATTTTATTGAAATTTGTTGATGATGCCGTGATGAAATATATATTCTGATATAGATACATACCTTCGCGATAGTAGCCTTGACGATTGTCGTACAAAGCTAGTTTAAACAAAACTCCTTAAACAATAACATATTTTATTGCATGTCCTTGCAAAAAGCCAGTCGGTGCCAATAAATATAACCAGACACAACATACATTGCAATATTTATACATATATCGTTAAAATAATAAAAAATATATTTATGTAACTATTTCCTAATGTATTTGTAAAGAATATCCAGTAATGAGAGTTGTAAACGTAACTGTCAGCGCGGCCGGGCCCGTCATACAGCTTGCCGGCCAGCACGCGCAACTTTGGCCGCCCACAGGTTTTACGTAACGCAAAAATATCAATCTGGACGCCTATTCCGTTAACGTAATGGGTGTTTTCTGATATACAAGAAAATGCAAAAATGAAAAGGGGCGGGGAGAATTTCAACAAACTTGCTATAATATAAAGTCGTGACGTAACGTTAACCGTTCATTAGCCTTCAAGCCCGAATAGACAGACTCGTTACGTAACTGTGGACGGCCCCGTTGTGTAGTTGGAGGAAGCTCTGTGAGGCGGCCCCGCGCCCGGGTCGGTTACTTCAGCGCTGTTCTGTTATTTATAGAAAACGAATGTAATTATAGCAACTAAGTAAATTAATGACAAACTATAAATATGCATTTATTTTATGTGTACATAAATACAGATAGTTTAGTGTTGGATGTATTACGTTACGTTACCTGATGATCAGTGGTCATAGTCAGCCAGTGGAGGGGAGCACGTGAGCTTTGTGTGAGAGAACGGGGATTGTGGAATGAAAGCGTGCGCGAGAGAGAAGACACTGTATTGCTATCTCGTCGACAGTCTGAGGCTTAAAACTCGAAAAACTTAAAAACGTTTTAGGAATATATCTAATAAATGTTGTGGGTCAAGTTTATGAACTTTATAGACAGAGATAACATGACTGCGATTATACTAGAAAGAGACCTCAAAGAAACAGGTGTAACGTTGGTAATGAAATAGTTTTTTTTTTTTTGAACGAAACACACTGAAGTATTTATTTTTTGTAACTTAAACGTGGATGAGTAAATTTAAAAAACTGTGAAATTTTATTTCTTTTAATTAGCAGAAGTGTGACGCAAAGCGGATGATAAAATTCAAGAAATTACTGTGTTAACAGTCGTATCCATGTAATACGTATTTTTTCTGATCTTTAACAATGGTATATGTAAATCATGTTGTACACCAGTTATCTCTAGTCGACCGGGTTGCGATACAAAACCATAGAAAAAGGAATCAAAAAGCACAATACAGTTAGAGATTACTCCGTTTTATACAGGGTGTAAAAATAAAACTCCGAAAACCGTGGATTCCACACATGTAACTGAACAACTTTTCCTGAGGAAACCATACTGAATTCTCAAAACAATTTGACTCCATACATAATTATCATATTTTTTATGTGATAGGTGGCAAACGAGCAGACGGATCCCCTGATGGTAAGCGATTACCGCCGCCCATAGACACCCGCGACACCGGAGGAGTCACAAGTGCGTTGCCGGCCTTTGATATGGGATGGGGTGATGAGAGGAATTGGTGGGGGGGGGCCTCCGGTACCCTCACTCACTCGGTGAAACACAACGCAAGCGTTGCTTCACGCCGGTTTTCTGCGAGACCGTGGTATCACTCTGGTATTACCACGGTTTTGGACTCCATATAAGCTAATCAATTTGTATGTTTTTTTTTTGTGAATTCAGTATAGCTTCGGTTGGAAACAGTTGTACAGTTTCATGAGTGGCGCGTTCAGACAGTTTCCAGGAGTGGCATTTTTACACCTCACTGCGCGCCGTCGGTCGCGTCGCGTCGCTCGCACGCCGTCTGTTGCCATGTGATGGAGGATGGACAAAAGGAGGTATGAGTGTAAATGTGTCACATAGGAAGTTATTATAAATGACTATGGATTTTAAGAGAAAAGACCATATTGTGTATAAAGTTAAATATATAAGTTTAACGCTGTAAATATAATGTTTAGTGAGCAATATAGCGATTCATATTATATACACAGTTATAAAATTTGGTATTTCATTTGTGTCCTACCCTCGCTTAAAGAAAAAAACCCCCTACTCAAAAGGAATAAATTGTACAGCCACGCTGTGCATACTTTCTCACGAATCCTTTGACCGTCTGACATCTTTTTTCCGTGGTCTGACATACACAGCGCGGTCCACTATGCCTGTGTCTTCCTGCGCGAAAGAAAGCGACGACACTCCTGCCCACTGTTCTCGCAGACGTTCAACTGCACCAGTCGCGATCGATGGATTACGTGGAATGGAATCTCAGATTAAAAAAGTTCTAAAGTTGTAGCATTACCTACTACGCCAGTCACCGTAGACATAAAAATCGCGTTAGGTCGCATTGGTTGCAACAGTTCTGATTTTTTGGTATGTTGTTAGGGTAAATAACAGTAGTGTAAAACTAATTTTTCAGCTTCGAAAGACTTGTGCTAACCGCGTGGTGCTCCAAAAACTACGAAATTTTCGGTCTTTTTTCAGATCTTGGCTTATAACTTCTAAAAGGTGCATCTTACGGAAAAAGTCATAATACACACTTATAAGAACACAAAATTTCCTATAATTTAAGTGCAATTGCAGCTCTGTAAGTCTAATAGAACCCAAGATACAGCACTTCAAACATTGGCAATTTTCCCTAAAAAGTTCGAAATTGTAGTTTTGCCGCATTCCGAGCAGAATATCGGCTATAATACTCATTCTACGAGGAAAGTCATTAAAAAGAAAGTTATGGAGCAGTTATTTAGCTTTAATTTAAGCACAAACTGAAGTTTGTAAGACCAATAGTTTCCTTGAAATCTGGACAAAGCGAAAAATTAAGGAAATCAGATTTTTCAAAAAAGGGACCCTGACAAATAGCAGGACTTCTGTAAAGGATAAGAAATACATAAATCTGTGTAAAATAATTTATACTGATATTATAAAACTTCAATTATATCACTTAGTGACGGCGGTACCTCAGCTGACACCTGCGACAGAAATATAGAACAAAATGTCAATTAATATTTATTATAATTAATTACAACGAAGCGGCAGGTATGTAATATTAGGTTTACCTTTACGCACTTAGCGACAAAACAATCGTGTTCTTTTGGAAGGTCTAGGTTCATCTGACAGCTCTTCCTGGGGCTCTGGAGACTGCTCTGTTGCTTATTGTAAAGGGGAGGTTGTCGAAGTCGTCCTATTCATTCAACTCAGTCAAGGCTATGGAAGGAGTGTTGAGGCAGGTCTTCCCCTGACAAACTTTGCAGAGAGTTTCACTCTGTTATCTTGCAGGAGCATCTTCCTTTTCCGCACCCATTCTTGCACCTGCATGACAGGAATTTTATAAAAAAAAATGTTACAAATAGTTTAAATACACAGCCTAGGACAGACCTACGAATGGATTACCTTACTTGCATAACAGTAATTTCAGCAGGGTTTCCGACGCTGATTTCTTCGTTGATGTCACTAGTGTCAGACCCTACTGGCTCCTTGAGGTGTTGTCGCAATTACTGAATGCGTGAAATGACAACTGTATTCCAGAGGGGGGTGAAAGCTCTTCTTGAATGAATGATGTTGATGAGACTTCTCGCAATTGGCACTTTCCTGGAAAAAAACGTTGTTTACGTTGGAGACTAATCTGTTAAGTAGAGGATGTCGACCTCTGATGCTCTTGGGATCTATCAGTCTATGCTGGTAGCATAGACTGATAGATTGGGCTCCAACATATAAAATGTTTTTTCCAGCAAAGTGCCAGTTGCGAGAAGTTCTCAACAATATCACTCATTCAAGAAGAGCTTTCTTCCCCCTCTGAAATACAGTTGTTCTTTTACGCATTTAGTGGTTGTGACAACACCTCGAGGAGTCAGTAGGGACTGCCACTAGTGACTCAACGAAGAAACCAAAGTCGAAATTCCTGTCATGCAGCTAAGGGAATCCATTCGTAGGTCTATCCTGGGTCATGTATTTATTAAACTATTTATAACATGTTTTTATGAAATTCCTGTCATGCAGGTGCAAGAATGGGTGCGGAAAAGGAAGATGCTCCTGCAAGATAACAGGGCTGAAACTCTCTGCAAAGTTTGTCAGGGGAAGACCTGCGTCAATACTTTGTCCATAGCCTTGACTGAGTTGAATGCAGAGGACGACTTCGACAACCTCGCCTTTACAACAAGCAACAGAGCAGTCTCCGGAGCCCCAGGAGGAGCTGTCAGATGAACCTAGACGTTCCAAAAGAACACGATTGTTTCGTCGCTAAGTGCGTAAAGGTCCCTTCGTTGTAATTTATATCAATAAATATTAATTGACATTTTGTTCTATATTTCATGTATATTTCTGTCGCAGGTGTCAGCTGAGGTCCCACCATCACTAAGTGATATAATTAAAGTTTTATAATATCAATATAAATTATTTTACACCGATTTATGTATTTCTTATCCTTTACAGAAGTCCTGCAATTTGTCAGGCTCCCTATTTTGAAAAATCTGATTTCCTTAATTTTTCGCTTTGTCCAGATTACAAGGGAACTATTGGTCTTACAAACTTCAGTTTGTGCTTAAATTAAAGCTAAATAACTGCTCTATAACTTTCTTTTTAATGACTTTCCTCGTAGAATGAGTATTATAGCCGATATTCTGCTCGGAAGGCGGCAAAACTACAATTTCGAACTTTTTAGGGAAAATTGCCGATGTTTGAAGTGCTGTATCTTGGGTTCCATTAGACTTACAGAGCTGCAATTGCACTTAAATTATAGGAAATTTTGTCTTCTTATAAGTATGTTCAATGACTTTTTACGTAAGATGCACCTTTTAGAAGTTATAAGCCAAAATCTGAAAAAAGACCGAAAATTTCGTTGTTTTTGGAGCACCACGCAGTTAGCACAAGTCTTTCGAAGCTGAAAAATTAGTTTTACACGACTGTTGTCAACCCTAACAACATACCAAAAAATCAGAACTGTTGCAACCAATGCGACCTCCGATGTCTTGTACGACTGGCCTATACTAATATAAAAGTATAATAAAAAAATTCAACTTCGCGCGCATTTTTGATGTTGCCATAAAATAATATTTCTGCTAGGGGAAAACTCTGTGTTGCATGCATTGCAAGTTGTTCCTCCACGTTTCGTCATGGTTTGAAGCTGAAACTTTGAAAACAGGGCCGCGTTTAGAACCTGCACTCTGAC
The DNA here is from genome assembly GCA_958295455.1 of Coleophora deauratella. Lineage (NCBI taxonomy): Eukaryota > Metazoa > Arthropoda > Insecta > Lepidoptera > Coleophoridae > Coleophora > Coleophora deauratella. Next base: position 10,003,996 of record OY282414.1, on the reverse strand, counting down.
AGCAACCGTTTCGGACCCTCTCTTTCACACTTACGCGATCTATATTATGCTATCCTGTTGTCAGAGTGAACGGTTGCTGTCAGAGTGCAGGTTCTTGAACGCGGCCCAGCTGACTCCCCGTCCCGACCTTATTTTCTCTTATCACAGAATTTGAATCACAGTTATTTTTCCCATCACAAAAATAACGTTGAAGCGTTACATTGAATAAAAGTAGAATATGTATTCTGTTCGTAAGCGTTCTTGTGAGCATTCATTTGGCAGTCTCGTCTCGGCAACTAATCTAAAATTATACTTATTTTGGAACTCTGAAATGACAATCAGATCTGTCAAGTGTCAGAATGACAGATACATTTTCCGATTTTCCAAGAAAAGTGCACGACTTGCAAGGATTTTATTGATTAATATTTCCAAAAATGTTCAACAAAGTGCTACAACGCGCTCTAAAGTTTCGTTTGAAAAAGACGTACCCGACAAATATCTATGACTTGTCGCGCGGCTCGGCGGTGGCCGTGCGGCGGCCGTACAGCGACGAGGTGCGCCGCGCGCAGGCGCAGACCGCCTCTACTCCAGGGCCCACGATATTCGACAAGATTATATCGAAAGAAATTAAGGCCGACATTATTTATGAAGATGAGCTGTGCCTGGCCTTCAACGACGTCAACCCGCAAGCCCCCGTGCACTTCCTGGTGATACCCAAGCGCAGGATTCCGCGCCTGCAAGACGCCGAGGCCGGGGATCAGGAGGTAAGTTTATAATGCTACGGAATTAAAAAGCACCCGACCTATGAACAAGTTATGTAGTAGAAAAAGTTTTCTCAAAAGTTACAAAAACTTTTTGGTTGGGGTGCGCTTAATCTTGCCAGACTTCTAAGTTACGGTGTCCCTGACCCTTAGGCCGCTGTTCTGATGTCTGATCATCTCATATCCTCATCCTCATGCTTTATGTTATCATTACATTGAGTCATCAGTGAGAGCATTCATTTGCAAAACAACTGATGTGGTCAGTTTGTACCCTGCACTGCAGTCCCTGTGGCTGGCTGGAGAGAGGCAACACGCAGTTGTGTGTAGTCCTGTCCCATACATAACTGATGCTCACAAGCATAAAAAAATTTTGTAGCTTTGTTCTAGCACACATAAATAATAATGAAATCATTCTTGTAAGTCTCATAATAAAATTAGGAAATCTAAAAATACATATTTTTTTGAAATTCCATTCATAATTTATAATTTACAAATTGTTTCATAATGAGGCAGTTTCAATGAGCCTAGATAAAGGCAAATGTTTGCATATCTGTTTGTAAGTGTGAGCTAGGAATGCGGCGTACACACTGATAAGCGCGATTACAACAGATAACAGAGGAATATGATCAACGGGACATGTTTAATGAGTTTGTTTTAAATGCTTTATTTAAAAATATATATTTTCATTTTATAAGACAAATCCAATACTTTTTGCAACTTTAGCAATGTTGTAGACAAAAAGTTGTTCGGTCACCACTTTAGTTCCTTCAGCTATAAATAGGCTCCTCACCTATTACTTCATAATAAGAGTTTTCAGTTTAATTACATATTGATGCAAAAAAAGCATTAACGCTGTAAACCACACATGGCAAAAATTTTTTTTTGCAGATTCTTAATTAGAAAAAAAAACTGCATCAAATGGTCCGAGTTTTGCAGCTCCATGATTAAAATAAAATTTTGTACAGCATTGAAACTGTATTTTTTTCTGAAATCTCAAAAGTTTTTCTGCTCTTATGTAAAGTTTGCAGTTTGTGGGTTACGCTTTCAACCTTATGCTTTTTTGCGTCGATATAACCTTGTGTGTGTGTTAACAATGCATTATGTCCCCACTGCAGGGCACGGGTCTCTTACCATAACTCGGAACCTTGTGTACCGGGTGTAGCAGTCCATATCACCTTACCCTGCACACATATTAATTGAAGCCGCATGTGGGCAGATGCTGGGTCACCTGGTGCTGGTGGCGCGGGCGCTGGGCTCGGCGCGCGCGCCCGGCGGGTGGCGGCTCGTGGTGAACAACGGCCGCGACGGCGCGCAGTCGGTCTACCACCTGCATCTGCACGTCATGGGCGGTCGCCAGATGGGCTGGCCCCCCGGGTAATAAGCTGGAGCCCCGAGCCAGGAGGGTCGGCCGGTGGGAGCATAGACCTTTATCGAACTAGATGCAGTATCAACGCTTAGTATGCCATGCCTTTTAGCAACTAGTAATTACTCAAACTCAATGTTTTGTTATTTAAGTAGATGCTGTACACATTCTTTTCTGTTTAAGTATATAGTTTACACATTCTTTTTCTATCTAGTACAAAATCCCTTTCACGCAAAATTTGTGCACTCAACGTTTCGGAAAGTAGCTTTAATGAATGAAAATATTGCACAGTATAAAACAGGAAAAGATATACAGTATAAAAGTTATACAGTTAGGCTGTCTTATCGCTGTAGAGCGATCTGATACTAGATAAAGAACTTCCAGTTAAATAATTTCTGTAATTCAAAATAAACATTTTTGTATTATTTGTATAAATTATTAAAATGAGTGGAAAGTCTTTCCTTTAGAAATTATGGATGATGATTTTATCCATGTTGGCATGCAAAGTACACTCACACTTACATGGCCATGGTCTAGTTCAATACAAGTCTGTGATGGAGAGGAGTGGTCACCGGGGAGGAGGGGCTGGAGGGGATTGGTTACCGGTGACTGGTAGTAAAGGGGACCAAGAGGGGAGCGGGCTGGTCCCTGATGACAGCAGCAAGCGGCTGAGCAAGTTCCTTGCGAGAGTGTTAGCTATAAAACTCCAAACAAAGAATTACCCTAGCCCAGTAACTATCTGTAGCTTCAAAAAAAAGAATTATAAAGCCTTCAATATGTGTCATATTAGATTATTTTTCTAAAAGTCATTATTAATATGAATTAAACTCAAAATTATGTAAAAAATTAAAATAATTTATAAATTAAATTAAATATACTTGTCTGCACATTCGAGTTTATATAAAATACGTATGTTAGTATACATATAACAACATGTTAGTACAGGTAGATTTAGTGCAATAATTTGGCCAAATTAGTAATTTAAGAAAAAATATATCAAACGCAAAGGTATTTTTTAGTATTAGGCAATATAAATGCTCAGAGATTACATATCATTCAGAAGATGATGAGACGAAATCCAGTCAGTCTGTCTTTGTATGGAGGTGGGCAGTGGACAGACACATTTGCTATTTCACTGCGCAGTGTCAGCTCAGCTGAGCGGTACACTTTAAAAGAGTTACAACACTCTCTCTTATGTTGGCATAAAAATATACAATATCAATGATTGCCTTAACTTTGCTGGCATTCAATCTACTGTAAAAAATACACGGCCACAGTTTGACACAGCATTACTTTGCCAAATGTTTTCTTTCACCACATACTAGAGTTTCAATCCAAATAAAAATACATTATATGCAGGCTATATTATATGCTTTGTTATAATAGTGTTGTATTTTTACCAATAAAATGAAATAGTACAATACCATACCTAAAATACAATTACCTAATAAAACAGTGCCTACACAAATCAACAGTGAGTCTCATACATACCTCATTATTAAAGTTAGCTTTCTCAAAATAGTTCTGAATTCTTATTTAGTACGCTTTTATTATTATTTATTATATTATTTATTTATTGTTTTTAGTGTGAATTTAGTTTATATATTTTTTATGCAGAAAGGGATCCTCTGTTATCAATGTTTTGGGTAAAAATACAATGCAACCCATAATAAGCTTACAGAAAATAAATATTTAAAAGCATTTTGGAATCTCCCGTTGGTTTCCGTTAAACAAGCACAAAATTATCTAGTCATTGTTAAGATTTGCCATATTTCACGTAATTAATGACGAATTGCCAAATTTTTACGTAATATAAAACTGTTTCTCAAACTGTGGTTAAGTATTTTAATTTAGGTTTTTTATTGTTTAATTTTAGTTATTACTATTTTAGCTATTATCGTTTCGAGTGATATTTGAAGCTTAATTTCTTCCAATAACCGATGTTCTTGTTTTCGTTATTATTATTATTATCCATTTATTTTCAGATTACAAGATCCATAAATTGTTAGTAACAAAGGTCTTACAAACTTACAAACTATTAGTCAAAAATGAAGTGTTTGTCACAAAGAGTACTTCAACGCAGATTATTGTCAGTTCATAATAGAAAAAACAACTACTTATCATGTTTCGGTATTAGAATAAGTAATAACTTAGAACACAAATTGAAACAAGCCCTGCCTGTAGGCAGTCTGTGATAGATAATTAAGCTTGAAGTATGACTATTTTATTTTATTAATTCTTTTCTGTATTCTGGTTTCGGGTACGTCGACGAGTTGTGTTCATATGTTTTTGTGGTCGCAACAAAAATCTACTGAATTAAATGTCGTCGTTTATTAAGGCAATGTTTAGAGTTTAATGTAAAATTAAATTCTTTAACCAAAGGTGTAATAATTAATAAATGGTGTTGTTGGTTATTATTTGTTCGTTTTATTTCAAAGTGGGTGGGTTCTCGTAATTTTATAATGTCAAAACATTTTTTTTTCTACTCGATTGGTGAAAAAGAAACTTATTTTTCGGAGTAGTACCTACCTCATGTAAATGTCATGTTGCCATTATTTAGTTTACTTACGAAATGAAAGTTTATTCGCATAGTATTAACTTAATCCTATACTATTCATTTTTAGCGCCTATCATCATAGGCCTTATCCGTATGTTACTGGCGGTTTAAGCAGTGTCTGCTGCAAGGCATCTTTAAGTATAGCCATTATGGCGGCTTCATAGATTAGTGCGAGATGTAGTTACATTAGCCTTGATACAGGTCACATTATGCAGTTGGATGTTAACTTAGGTCATTTTATTGCAAATTGTGACTAGTTATGATGCTTGTATTGTTCCTGTAAGAACTCGGAAGGACCACAGACGTGAGACCGAGCTGAGTCACTGCTGTGGAGAGTCCTGCCGCCAGCAACAGGTTTTACATAACAACGTCACATTATCCGTTTAAAAGTAGACTAAACAGAGCAAACGCTTCATTGAAAAACATGTTAAACTTTATGTAATACCTTTATTTATTAATGCAATGACCTCTTAAATTCAACCATCTCTAACCATCAATACGTTAAGATATCGACAGCCAGTTGTATCTCGCGACAGATTATAATTTACAAACAAATAGTGGCTGGGAAGCAAGTGGGAGCTGGCGCTGCGGCGCCGTAAGCGTAGGCGGGAGCGGGCGCGGCGTAGGCATAGGCGGGGGCGGCCGGCAGCGGCGCGCAGGGCAGCGGGCTCGCGGGGAGTGCTAGCGGGGTTGCGGGGAGTGCTAGCGGGGTTGCGGGGAGTGCCAGCGGAGCCGCGGAAACGGGAAGGGCTGAGCAGGGGAGAGGTAAAGGTGCCGGGGCGTAGGCTAGCGACGCAGCGGGGAGCGTCAAGGGGGCAGGCAAGGCGAGTCCTAGCGCGCCGGGAGCCTCCAGAGCCCCAATCAGCGGGCCGGCGGCAGCCAGCGCAGAGGACAGCACCACGGGCAGCGCGGACTCCAGCAGCGGCGGCAGGGTCGCCGTGATGGAGGCGGTCAGAGAGTTGGCCAGGGTGGGCGTCAGGGCTTCTAGGAGAGGGGGGGCCACGCAGCCGGCGGTTGGAGGCGGAGGTAGCACCAGGGGGCCCGGGGGCAGGCAGAGTGAGTGCGCGCACTGCAATAAAAAAAGTATAACAGTTCACATTATAGGTAGTTGCTAAGTACATAGATATCGAACAACGTTTTCTCTAGATCATATCCGATAGTTGGCCAGTAGCCCCACAAACTCCAATCCGGAATTGTTGTCCCAGCAGTGGGGACACTATCATCTTCATCAGCTATAAGCCCACTGTTGGACACAGGAAGGTCCGTGTGCCACTTGTACTGTTACTCAGCCCTGATTAACCAACCGTAGTACCATCTGGTTAAGTTATCTAGGACCATAACCTCCAACAATTACTAAAAATAACCAACCAACGTTCCAAATGAGAAGCTACTTACGTGCGCTGCCGCCAACACACAGATCGCTGCGAAGGCCTTCATTTCGCCGAGTGTAGTTGTAGTAGTTCACTGTGCCGGACTACGACCCACCGACCTATATTTAAAGCGCTTATCACAGAAATTGTTAAACTTTCATCATATGTCAACGTATTTTCTTTACGAAATATACGATACGTACAATTGTTTTTTCACTTATCAGGTATTTCTTCACTTCACTGTTTTATTTTAAACATAATTAATTTATGTTATTTGTTACGTCCCAAAGAACAGTACCGTATGCAGGCACAGGTTTACATATAGGGGAGGCCATTTTCGACTTAAAGTTATCCACCAATGTGTTTCCTCACGATGTTTTCCTTCACTTTAAATCTATCTGCATGAAAATGTAAGTTAGTTTGAAAATCCATTGGTATGTACGAGTAGATTGGCCAGGATTTGACCCCGAGACCTTCAGTTAGGGGACCCGAGTCACTACTGTAGAGCACCCGACGTTTTTACGTAACCGCGAGTGATGTTCATTGCACGCATACAGTGAGAGGAGGTGTGTAGAGTACTGGTAAGATATGAAAACAGATTATACCCCCAACTGTCGAAGCGGAGAGCAATGTTTTTCGGTTGTATGTATGTGTGTATATCCATTTCATTGTTACGGCTTGTAACCAAAGTGGCTTGATGTATTTTGGAATCATTAAATTCGTCTGATATTATAAACCGGAAAGTGTCTGTCAAACAAAGTTAGTAAATCGACGATAAATTTTATGTAACAATTAACATCGTTGTGGATAAAATAAAGCATTGTACTGTACAGAACAGAACGTGTCGTTTGGCTGGTATAAGCGCGCGCGCAGCTCGCGCGTGGTGGTTGCCACATCGGCGTGGGTGCAAGCGGGTTGACGATTTTACTGTTCTAGGGCTTACGTCTGAGTCGTGTGAAAGGCTTATGGAAGCCTTCAAGACTTATGTACCGGAAATCTACTGAATTTGAAAATACAAATTTTATTTCCTGCTGGATATTAATTTTATTTCCAATTCTTACCTCTGAAATATAATAAGTATTTCAAAATTCGTACAGATTTCCTTCTGATAACAACCCATATCGTCCCCACTGCAGGGGCACGGGTCTCTTCCTGTAACTCGGGAAGGTTAGGCCATACTCCACACACGGGGGCCAAGTCCGGATTGGTGGAGGTTGTGGGGCTAGTGGCCAACCTCAGTGTCAGAAGTTTTCAAGCCGCCTACAAGGCCTCCGACATGGCTACGACTGCCGTCTAGTGATAGCAGCCAACTCCAACGGCTTAACGTGCCATGCGAAGCACGGAAACTGTCGAGATATGTAAATTACACAAACAAACCCATCCAGATTATGACCGTGTCTGTAATCAGTTAACTTGCGAGATCGGTGCGACCACACACGCCGTACTGGGCCTTTCTTTCTGATTTGCACTTATTTCAAAACCCCACTCTGCTCTGTTTTTGCTCTGCACGCTTCTCTCTGTCGTAGATAGGTATCTGACCTAACTGACTGCAGACACTCAAGCCGAGTCAAGCCCCTTTCAGGTAACCATAAGCCGTATCGGCCACACTAAAATACGTTTACCTTTACTATAAAAAATACCTTTACAACGCTGAACGGCTCCATAGGCAGCTCAACTTCCAAGTCGCGAGCACCTTACTAATATGCCTAATATTATAAATGACCATAGTTATGCCGTACTAACTTTAGGCAGAATACATATTTGTGGCGAGCAAGCAATATTTCAATAAATTATGCAAAGAATATCCGCTCGATGTTTTTTGCACCAGTATCAGTGTAGTATTAGTATCAGCAAGAAAAATGCTGAGTCAGGCTTTATTTGAGGACTAATAGTTGTAACCTAAAACTAAAGTTCATAGCGAGTGCCTTAATTCGTAACAATTCTCTCTTTTATTGCTGTTGTTTGTACCAGCGTGTTGCTGCATGTTTAAAGTTATAATTATATTACTACTGTTATTAGATTTTTGCTTAACCGCTATTAGTAAAGACCCGTAATTGGCTTTCTATTTATGTTAAAATTGTTAGGGCGCTTTTATTATCATGCGGATTTCTGCACGACCCGCATGCGTGCCGCCCGCAACCTATCGTTTCAGTACATTTTTTAGGGCCCTTTTATTGTCATGCGTGTCACACGCACGCGGGTCGCTTTGGAAACGCCGCATGCTGCGGGCAGAAACCCGCATGACAATAAAAGCGCCCTTATTATGTCAGTGACATAAAGTACATTATCCCTCGCTTACTTTAAATCACTTGGATCTTTATGGCGTAACTACGGCCAAATGTGAAATTGAGTTTATCGTCCTTCTACATGTTGCAATTGCAACATGATTTCGCACAGAAATAGTCGAAGAGATGGCAAGTAACATAGGCTACATTGTATCCTGTAAAAATATTACCCTCTGAGTGTTCTAGTGGCTAGTTTTCTTGCTTCACTTCACATCAGGCAGGTTACGGGTTCGATTCCCGGCACGGTAAGGTCCAATTTTGTAGGATTCGGTTTGGTTGGTGGTAGGACATTCTCCGTAGGTAGGTATCGTAGCTTCCACTATCTTATCCATTGCCGCCAAACATCTGTTTTTGGCAGAATTCTTATAAGAAACGCCAAAAAAATAAAAAAGAGAGAGAGAGAGAGAGCATTGATGTGTTCCAGTATGGAGATAAGATACCCAATTCTCCATTGTAGCCCGCTTCCATCTTCGGCATCATCATCACTTACCACCAGGTGAGATGATGCCAAGGAGGGCTTAAAAAAATCAAATTCTCTCTGCAATTAACCGGGAACCCAAAACAATATTGCATCTTTACAGAGCGATGGTATTTATTGTTAAAATAACTACTGAATTGATTTCATTGACAATTTGCAACATTTATAAAAACGATATGCGGACGGAGCCGCGGGCGAATGCTAGTATGAAATAAAACAAGTTTATTCTTTTTTTATAATTATTATATTACTATTTATCATTATTATCATACACTACAGTATTATACAAGTTTCCTTTCGATATGTTAAATTATAAAATGAGAGTTTATTTCCTATATAACACAATGTAAATGTTCTTAGACAACAATTAATTTTATTTTAACCAATCTGAGAACTGCAGCCCATGCTTATTCTAAAACTGATTTCGCATGGAAAAAATCCAAAACTAAGGTCAGAATTTTCCATACAAAAACTTCTTCTGCAGCTGCTGAGTAAATTTTTGTTTTATTTTATTCTTTTTCTAACAAAAAATATATTACAACATAGCTAACAATGGACTAACAAATAATTTTATAAAAATTTCGCTTTGCTTTGCGTGAATTAGCTTCGACGGTTTTGTGCGGAAAAAGCGTTGTCTATTTGCTGTACAAATGAAAATTACATTCCGCGATACAACACTGCATTTTCTGATGAAAAATCTATATTTGTCGCACATTTTGTTACAGTAGCAGATCAACAGCTAATTTAGCGAGTCAAAAAACAAATTACAGGTTAACACGTTCACTGTCCCCCGATATAAACGTTGAGTGTACAAGTCCCGCGTGGTAGGGACTTTGTACGCGGTAGAAAAAAAAATATTGAAGGTTTAAAAGCATGTGTAAAAGCATCTACTTAAATAAAAAACGTTTTGAGTTTGAGGTTTGAGTTTATAAGATTGAATTGATTTTTTTACCATATTTATTATTTATTTTTATTTTGCTCTATGGTAAATTCAAGCTCTGTTGCCCGTAAATTACGTAAATATCTTGTGACTCGGAGTCGGAGTCATGGACTTCTGGGACCGTCAAATTTGTGACTCTTTTTGGAGTCATGGACAGTGAACGTGTTAAAAGATCCTTTTGAAATACTTGAAAATGTGCAACCGTGGGTTCTGGTCACGACACTGAACAACTTGCCCCCCTCGTAAGGAAGAAGGCCGCACAGTGCATGGAGTTTCCGGTACTTTGCGGCCCTCTTTCTCATGACGGCAGCATGGCAAAGGAACCTATCGCAAATCACAAAAAAAAACTAATCGATTAGCATATTCAACTTTGTATAAGTTTGTCGCGACACAATTTTTGTGTGACTCGAAGCCCTTTAGTTGGCGTTTAATATTATGAGAAGAAGCGGTTTGTTTCTTTCGGCTATTTCAGAAGGACCCTATATTTTTCTGATCAATTATTAACATAACAATGCTCATCAAAAATTACTTTTGATAATCACAAGGTATATTAGATCTTTGATGATCAAAAATTACATTTGACCTTTGTCTACCAAAAATTACATTTGACCTTTGCCAATCAAAAATTACATTTGACCTTTGCCAATCAAAAAATACATTTGACCTTTGCCAATCAAAAATTACATTTGACCTTTGCCAATCAACAATTACATTTGACCTTTGCCTCCCAACATTACATTCGACCTCCATTACACCCTATCACGTCACAGTATAGCACAAGTACAGTAGGACCCCTGGGGCGCCCTACGCGAGGTAGGAGTAAGTGTCCAGGGCGCCGGGCGCGCGCTCCAGGTACTGCTTGTCTATGAGCGCCTCGATGCACTTCTTGATCATGGCCACGGAGGGCGCGAAGGAGCCCCTCGCCTGGGCCACCACCTCCTGGATCAGCTCCGTGTGACGCAGCACCTGCGCAAAAGCCGGCTCATTTTTAATGACGGATATTATTATTACAATTAAATACACGGGCACTTTACCCAATTACATAATTAATACATTAATATTTCAATTTTTTTATGAAAAGCATACTGTGCATAGAATATGTATGGATATGAACACAGCAAGGTTATACAATTTTAGACAATATTTTTTCAGTAGTGACAAGACAGGAGCGTTTGAAATTTTAAGGGGTTACTCAGAATCAAGCATGCGAGGTGTGTGATATTTGGGTGTGTAGTATTTAAAAAAAATACCTTTATTCATCAACCAAGACATACAAAGTAAGTTGGGCTAGAGCCTCCTTTTAAATGTTATAAACATTTGTGGCAGAAGACTCTGCTCTTCCTTATTACATAATTTATTTAAAATGGTTGACATAGTAACCATTAAAATCAAAAACAAAAATATGAACATAAACATTTTTCCTTTTTATCTTAGTCTATTTGTGTGAATGTAGTTATGTGTGTAGTATTTGGGTGCGTGATGTGTGATATTTAGTGCGTGGTATCTGATGTCGTGTGTGTGATGTGTGGTGTGGTGTGCGGTATTTGGTGCGTGATTTGTGGTATCACGATATCAGTCGTGTGTGTGATTTGTGGTGTCTAGTGTCTTTTTTTATATTTTTTTATTTACTTATTTAGAAACGAACAGTCATCAACAAAAATTAACAAAACATATTAATATACTTAAGACCTATAGTTTCCTATTTATAATAGTGTCGTGTGTAATGTTTGTTGTGTTGTTGTGTGTGATGTATGTTGTTATGTGTGATGTGCGTTGTTGTGCGTGGTGTGTGTGACTGTGCGTGGTGTGTGGTATATAATGTCGTGTGTGTGATGTTTGGTATCTGGTGTTGTGTGTGATGTGTGTTGCTGTGTGTGATGTGTGTTGTTGTGTGTGGTGTGTGTGTTGTGTGTGGTATGTGTGGTGTGTGTGGCTGTGCGTGGTGTGCGTGGCTGTGCGCGGTGCGGCGCCACCTTGCGCTGCTTCATGATGCGCACGAGCGCGGCCTGCAGGTACATCTTGCGGTCGTCGTCGCAGGAGGCGCTCTCGGCCGCCTCCGCGCCCGCGCCGCCGCTCGCCCCGCTGCCGCCTGTCACACACACCATGTCGTAAGCTCATCAAAGCGTCGGTGGCTCCGCGGGTAGTGACTCCGTCCTCCTAACCCGAGGTCTCGGGTTCAAATCCTGGCCAGTGCACCGATGAGTTTTTCGAAACTTACGTGCATTTTCACGTGCCATCGACTGGCGAAGAAGAAGAAGACCATCTCACTATTTATTATAAATGCGAAAGTACAGATGTTTGTTTGTTTGTTTATTCCACTTTCACGCCGAAACTTCTGAACGGATTTGGATGAAATTTGGCAGATAGGGAGATCAGACACTAGATTAACACAGGATACTTTTAGGCTGGAAAACTCGAAGGTTTACTGAAATTTTTACTTTGTCACTAGATGGCGCTGCCTTAACATTTTATTCCTCTCTGAACGCAATTTTGAAGTCCACGCAGAGGAAGCTAGTATAAACTATTAAATATGGTACGGGGATATAGTGACCTTGCGAGGCGGGCGCGGCGGCGCAGGTGACCTTCACCTTGGTGCGCTTGCACGTGAAAGCCAGGTTGAGCGCCAGCACGCCCTCGCCCTCGTCGCTGTCCACGTCGCCGGACGCTGGAGGGGGGGACAGACACACATATTAACATAAATAATGATGATAACGGATGGTGGGGAGCCGGGTCGTTCCCTTCCCTCAAGTATGGTTGAGGGGAGCGATGGCTGACTCTCGCGTTATACTCGTGATCGGGTGCTGTCCGTGTGAACTGGCCTGCTCTTGTCATTGGTGTTTGGAATTGTTAGTCATTAGCTACAAATAATATTTACTTTTATCTTTTGAATCCTTTTTCTCTTTATTTTCTTTCTTTATCCTTATTTTTTTATATTTTATTTGCAGACATGACATTGTATAATCAATTTATTGATCTAGCATTAAGATGTAATAGAATATAAGACTTTAAAAAAAATGTGTTGGAGGGAGTTTCTTTAGGGCCCGCCGTTTCTTCTCACTCCGCAAACACTTCCCGAAACGGCGGGTATACGAGTTCCGAGTGGTAGGAACCTCGTGTTAGGTAGATAAAAGAATGACGTTCGAAAAGTGTACACTGCTACCTACTTCGAATAAAATATTTTAATTTTTCATTTTCGTTGCCGTTCATTTTCATATGGGAGTACGCTCTTTTCTTGAAGGTTTGAATGTCGTATCGGTCCGTTAATACCGCAGGCGACAATTCATTCCACAGATTGGTTATGCGAGTGTGGTATATCTATGGTGCCCTCCGTGAAGAAAAGAGTTAAACACTCGCAGTTTTAACACGAACCGTAAACTTAAATCTCGGCCGAAAACTATTATAAAAAGTACACAGGCTCTAACAAAATTCATAAGTGTAGTAAAAATTGTTGGATTCTCCATACAAAATAGGCCACACAGCTTATCAATTTGTATGGAAAATTCACTTTTTTGCGATAGAAACAGAATCGTAAATGATGAGTTTTTACTCAACTGAACTGCTTTAGTTTTGAGTTTTTACTGAACTAGGGCTTTTGCCCTAGTTACCGGATCTTACACTTATTTTGTATACGTATAATTATGTGTCATCGTCAGCCAGAAGACGTCCACCGCTGGACAAAGGCCCTGTGCTTTGTTTTATTATTTCTAACCTTTAGGTTTTGACGTTTGTTTTGTTTAAACTGACTTGTTGTATCTTATTATTCTTTATTTATTTCTTGCTATATCAAACTGTCCTAGCTTTTCTTCTGTCTCCACTAACTAACTAACCAACTAACTAACTGCGCTGACCTGTGAGCAGGCCGGCCTCCACGAACGGGCGCATGTGGCGCACTAACTAACTAGCTAACCAACTAACTAACTAACTGCGCTGACCTGTGAGCCGGCCGGCCTCCACGAGCGGGCGCGAGTGGCACACTAACTAACTAACTAGCTAACCAACTAACTAACTAACTGCGCTGACCTGTGAGCAGGCCGGCCTCCACGAGCGGGCGCGAGTGGCGCACTAACTAACTAACTAGCTAACCAACTAACTAACTGCGCTGACCTGTAAGCAGGCCGGCCTCCACGAGCGGGCGCGAGTGGCGCACTAAATAACTAACTAGCTAACCAACTAACTAACTAACTTAAAAGCCAAAGAACGTAAAGACGTAGTCGGGCTTTCGATTGAAAGAAATGCCGAATTATCCTGTGTTGAGTTGGAGAAACACATTGTACTATGTGTGTACAGACCTCCATGCGATGAGAACTTTTCCGTTTTTGAAAATGTTTTGGAGGATGCCTTGAGCATTTTGACCAAAAGTAATAAGTCAGTTATTGTATGCGGAGATTTTAATATAGATATTCTCGAAAAGAAAAATTTATCTACGAGATTTCTTAGTTTGTTTAAATCATTTAATTTAGATTTCATATTTCATGAGCCCACTAGAGTCACGGCAACATCAGCGTCATGTATTGATAACGTTTTCTTAAACTGTGAATATAGTGAACATAGTATTATTAATTGCTTAAAATCAGATCACAGCGGTCAACTTGTGCATTTTCCCTTTGAAAAAACTAGAGTAAAAATTACAATTCAAACAAGACCCGTCACAGTCCAGAAAGTAAACAAATATAAAAATGTCTTAAGTCAAAAACTGCCGCTTACAGTTTTCGACAAAGAGAAAGCTAATAAATTCTATAACAGCTTTTTTGGAATTATCAGTAAAGAATTTGACGAAATATTTAAGAGTAAAACTGTCAACGTTAATGAAAAATTTAAGTTCAGTGATTGGGCAACAGTGGGTATTTATAAAAGTAGAGAAAATTTGTTTTCTCTTTATGAACAAAAGATTATAAATTTTGACAGCGGTTTCATAGAATATGTTAAAAATATTTGAAGATATTTAAAAAAGTTTGTTTAGCAGCAAAATCTAACTTTCTATCTAGGAAAATTAAAAACTCTGAAAATAAAATTAAAGCTGTGTGGAACGTTATCAATAAAGAAACGGGAAAAACAAAGCCGCGTAAGGAAGACTACATTCTTCAAACAGATCGCGGCTTAATATCAAAAATACCGGATGTAACAGAAGAATTTGAAACTTTTTTTACTGATATTCCCATCAAAACAACGGAAAGCCTTGACTCGTCGCCGGTACTCGCCCACCGTTTACTGACTGAAAATGTAGATCAGTGTAAAGAATGTTTTAATTTAGAAAAAAATACCCTTATACAGTTGTAAAAACCTTTAAGTCACTTAAACTTAAAAACACTGAAGATTTATGGGGCATGTCTGTTAATTTGTTAAAGTCGGTTTTTGATACTATAGCCCCTTATCTTGCTTCTCTTTTTAATATATGCATAGATAGTGGTGTATTCCCGGATCTTATGAAATTTAGTAAAGTTGTTCCCTTATTCAAATCCGGAGAAAAAACTAACCCTAGTAATTACAGACCTGTCTCGGTACTGCCAGTACTTAGTAAGATCTTTGAAAAAATAATTCTGACTCAAATGTTAAGTCACTTTAATATTAATAAAGTGCTTCATAATCTACAGTTTGGTTTCACTAAAGGGCGTTCGACAACCGACGCAGGAGTCGAACTGATAAGAAACATATACGATGCGTTCGAAAAATCGCAAAATGCTATAGGAGTCTTCTGCGATTTGTCCAAAGCATTTGATTGCGTCGAACATAAAACCTTACTTTTAAAGCTAGAACATTACGGGGTCAATAATAAGGCTTTGAATTTGTTAGAGTCATACTTAGTTAATAGATTTCAAAAGGTACATATAAATGGTACAAATTCGTCAGGTTCACGCGTTACAATGGGTGTGCCTCAAGGGTCTATTTTGGGACCATTCCTGTTTTTGGTTTACATCAACGACCTACCTTTTATGGTTGAATCGCTGTCTAAAATTGTGTTGTTTGCGGATGATACATCTCTAGTTTTAAAAATTGACATACAAATTGATATGATTGACGAAGTAAACGACACTCTTTGTAAAGTACACAATTGGTTCACCGTGAACAATCTAGTCCTTAATGCAAAAAAAAGACTAAATGCATAAATTTCACCTTACCGAATGTTAAAAACATAACTCAAAACGTGTCATTAGCTAGTAGTGTTTTAGAATTCGTACCAAAAACAGTTTTCTTAGGTATAACCGTAGATTCAAAACTTCAATGGGGTCCTCACATAGAAACTTTAGCAGGCAGGCTTAGTTCAGCTGCCTATGCTGTTAAAAAAATTAGGCTTCTAACAGATATAGAAACAGCAAGACTAGTATATTTCAGCTATTTCACAGTATTATGTCTTACGGTATACTTTTATGGGGGCATGCAGCTGATATAAATACTATTTTTGTACTACAAAAAAGGGCTGTTCGCGCGATTTACGGAATGCGATCTCGAGATTCACTTAGAGAAAAATTTCAAGAAATCAATATTTTAACGTTTCCCTGTCAATATATTTATGAAAATATAATGTATGTGCGAAAAAACTTAAATCACTTTACACTGAATTCTGACAGACATACTCGTAATCTTAGGAATAACAGTAAGCTTCAGCTTGTATCTACTAGGCTCAGTAAGGTTCGTACTCGTAAGTCGTTTGTGGTACAGTGCATACGAATGTATAATAAAATACCAGAAGATATAGTAAACCTAACAGAGAATAAATTCAAAAGTTATGAAAAAAAGACACTATGTAATAAAGCTTACTATAAGACATGTGAGTACTTAGATGATAGAAATGCTTGGACGGTAAGTGTTTCTGCAACCAACACAGCAACATTTTCATGACATATTGTGAGACAATAAAGATGCAAACTCTATTGTGAAAGAACTGAAGGGATTCGGTAAGACTTTTCCTTCTCCTTTTTCTTTGTCCATTGATCGGAGTGTTGCATGCTCGCTTAAATGTTCGTGCGGATGGTGGCGTATCGGGAGCCGGGTCGTTCCCTTCCCTCAAATATGGTTGAGGGGAGCGATGGCTGACTCTCGCGTTATACTCGTGATCGGGTGCTGTCCGTGTGAACTGGCCTGCTCTTGTCATTGGTTTTTGAATTGTTAGTCATTAGCTACAAATAATTTTTACTTTTATCTCTTTTGAATTCTTTCTTTCTTTATTCTTCTTACTTTATTCTTATTTTTGCATATTTATTTACAGACATGACATTGTATAATTCATTTATTGATCTAGCATTAAGATGTGTTGGAGGGAGTTTCTTTAGGGCCCGCCGTTTCTTCTCACTCCGCAAACACTTCCCGAAACGGCGGGTATACGAGTTCCGAGTGGTAGGAACCTCGTGTTAGGTAGATAAAAGAATGACGTTCGAAAAGTGTACACTGCTACCTACTTCGAATAAAATATTTTAATTTTTCATTTTCGTTGCCGTTCATTTTCATATGGGAGTACGCTCTTTTCTTGAAGGTTTGAATGTCGTATCGGTCCGTTAATACCGCAGGCGACAATTCATTCCACAGATTGGTTATGCGAGTGTGGTATATCTATGGTGCCCTCCGTGAAGAAAAGAGTTAAACACTCGCAGTTTTAACACGAACCGTAAACTTAAATCTCGGCCGAAAACTATTATAAAAAGTACACAGGCTCTAACAAAATTCATAAGTGTAGTAAAAATTGTTGGATTCTCCATACAAAATAGGCCACACAGCTTATCAATTTGTATGGAAAATTCACTTTTTTGCGATAGAAACAGAATCGTAAATGATGAGTTTTTACTCAACTGAACTGCTTTAGTTTTGAGTTTTTACTGAACTAGGGCTTTTGCCCTAGTTACCGGATCTTACACTTATTTTGTATATAATTATGTGTCATCGTCAGCCAGAAGACGTCCACCGCTGGACAAAGGCCCTGTGCTTTGTTTTATTATTTCTAACCTTTAGTTTTGACGTTTGTTTTGTTTAAACTGACTTGTTGTATCTTATTTATTCTTTATTTATTTCTTGCTATATCAAACTGTCCTAGCTTTTCTTCTGTCTCCACTAACTAACTAACCAACTAACTAACTGCGCTGACCTGTGAGCAGGCCGGCCTCCACGAACGGGCGCATGTGGCGCACTAACTAACTAGCTAACCAACTAACTAACTAACTGCGCTGACCTGTGAGCCGGCCGGCCTCCACGAGCGGGCGCGAGTGGCGCACTAACTAACTAACTAGCTAACCAACTAACTAACTAACTGCGCTGACCTGTGAGCAGGCCGGCCTCCACGAGCGGGCGCGAGTGGCGCACTAACTAACTAACTAGCTAACCAACTAACTAACTAACTGCGCTGACCTGTGAGCAGGCCGGCCTCCACGAGCGGGCGCGAGTGGCGCACTAACTAACTAACTAGCTAACCAGCTAACTAACTAACTTAAAAGCCAAAGAACGTAAAGACGTAGTCGGGCTTTCGATTGAAAGAAATGCCGAATTATCCTGTGTTGAGTTGGAGAAACACATTGTACTATGTGTGTACAGACCTCCATGCGATGAGAACTTTTCCGTTTTTGAAAATGTTTTGGAGGATGCCTTGAGCATTTTGACCAAAAGTAATAAGTCAGTTATTGTATGCGGAGATTTTAATATAGATATTCTCGAAAAGAAAAATGTATCTACGAGATTTCTTAGTTTGTTTAAATCATTTAATTTAGATTTCATATTTCATGAGCCCACTAGAGTCACGGCAACATCAGCGTCATGTATTGATAACGTTTTCTTAAATTGTGAATTTAGTGAACATAGTATTATTAATTGCTTAAAATCAGATCACAGCGGTCAACTTGTGCATTTTCCCTTTGAAAAAACTAGAGTAAAAATTACAATTCAAACAAGACCCGTCACAGTCCAGAGAGTAAACAAATATAAAAATGTCTTAAGTCAAAAACTGCCGCTTACAGTTTTCGACAAAGAGAAAGCTAATAAATTCTATAACAGCTTTTTTGGAATTATCAGTAAAGAATTTGACGAAATATTTAAGAGTAAAACTGTCAACGTTAATGAAAAATTTAAGTTCAGTGATTGGGCAACAGTGGGTATTTATTTATAAAAGTAGAGAAAATTTGTTTTCTCTTTATGAACAAAAGATTATAAATTTTGACAGCGGTTTCATAGAATATGTTAAAAAATATTTGAAGATATTTAAAAAAGTTTGTTTAGCAGCAAAATCTAACTTTCTATCTAGGAAAATTAAAAACTCTGAAAATAAAATTAAAGCTGTGTGGAACGTTATCAATAAAGAAATGGGAAAAACAAAGCCGCGTAAGGAAGACTACATTCTTCAAACAGATCGCGGCTTAATCTCAAAAATACCGGATGTAACAGAAGAATTTGAAACTTTTTTTACTGATATTCCCATCAAAACAACGGAAAGCCTGACTCGTCGCCGGTACTCGCCCACCGTTTACTGACTGAAAATGTAGATCAGTGTAAAGAATGTTTTCAATTTAGAAAAATTTACCCTTATACAGTTGTAAAAACCTTTAAGTCACTTAAACTTAAAAACACTGAAGATTTATGGGGCATGTCTGTAAATTTTTTAAAGTCGGTTATTGATACTATAGCCCCTTATCTTGCTTCTCTTTTTAATATATGCATAGATAGTGGTGTATTCCCGGATCTTATGAAATTTAGTAAAGTTGTTCCCTTATTCAAATCCGGAGAAAAAACTAACCCTAGTAATTACAGACCTGTCTCGGTACTGCCAGTACTTAGTAAGATCTTTGAAAAAATAATTCTGACTCAAATGTTAAGTCACTTCAATATTAATAAAGTGCTTCATAATCTACAATTTGGCTTTCACTAAAGGGCGTTCGACAACCGACGCAGGAGTCGAACTGATAAGAAACATATACGATGCGTTCGAAAAATCTCAAAATGCTATAGGAGTCTTCTGCGATTTGTCCAAAGCATTTGATTGCGTCGAACATAAAACCTTACTTTTAAAGCTAGAACATTACGGGGTCAATAATAAGGCTTTGAATTTGTTAGAGTCATACTTAGTTAATAGATTTCAAAAAGTACATATAAATGGTACAAATTCGTCAGGTTCACGCGTTACAATGGGTGTGCCTCAAGGGTCTATTTTGGGACCATTCCTGTTTTTGGTTTACATCAACGACCTACCTTTTATGGTTCAATCGCTGTATAAAATTGTGTTGTTTG
Source organism: Coleophora deauratella (assembly GCA_958295455.1). Classification (NCBI taxonomy): domain Eukaryota; kingdom Metazoa; phylum Arthropoda; class Insecta; order Lepidoptera; family Coleophoridae; genus Coleophora; species Coleophora deauratella. The sequence continues at coordinate 9,984,063 of OY282414.1, read as the reverse complement.
CGGATGATACATCTTTAGTTTTTAAAATTGACAGACAAATTGATATGATTGACGAAGTAAACGACACTCTTTGTAAAGTGCACAATAGGGTTTTTCACCATTTTTTGAAAAGTATCTCAAATTGATCATTAGGTGGGAAAAAGTCAAAAATATTTTTTTAAATTTTTTTTGAAACCTATAAGTACCCCAAAAATACATTTTAAATTATCATTGCCAATTAGCGCGCGAAAACGATAGCCGCCATGATGCTTAGGTCGTGACGTCATTTCAGGAGTAAACAAAACAGCTCTGTACTAAAATTTTGACACATATCGCGGACAAAATGTCATTGTTTACCACTATCGTGACGTCACCTGACAACCAGCATGGCGGCTGTCGTTTCAGATATTTGAATAACAGATTAAAAAACTTGATTTTTGTAAATTAAAAAAAAAAATGTTTTTTCTCATTTTATTGTATAGAAATCATATTAAATCGATTACGTATTACAAATACCACAGTAAATAAGCAGTTTTAGATTTTTTCTTGTATAGAGTAAAATACCCTATTGGTTCACCGTGAACAACCTAGTCCTTAATGCAAAAAAAACTAAATGCATAAAGGACATTGACCAGGTCTGGACCAAGTGCTGCCCAGAATGAACACATAGTGCATTTTGTTCCTCAGGCCAACTCTAATCTGTGAACCGAAGCGCTTCAAAATCTGTCCGAGGAGTCAAGAAAAAAAAAGTTTTTTTGTTGTGAATAATTTCTTTGCGAAAAATGAATTCAATAATTGTTTTCAGTGTGACTAGTAGTGTATTATTTATACTTATGTAATAATAATATCATTAATTATCAATCAGTAATTACATGGACCAAGTGCTGCCCAGAATGAGCACATAGTGCATTTTGTTCCTCAGACCAATACTAATCTGTAAACCGAAGCGCTTCAAAATCTGTCCGAGGAATCAAGAGAAAAAAGTTTTTTGTTGTGAATTATTTGTTTGCGAAAAATGAACTTAATTATTGTTTTCAGTGTAACTAGTAGTGTAGTATTTATACTTATGTAATAATAATAACATTATTTATCAATCAGTAATTACATTGATGAAGATTTCCTAGTTTTTCATTCATAAAATAATATAATAAAAATCAAGATTCGTTAAACAGTAAGTTTACAAACCCTAAACTACAACTTAGGCACCATAAAAGCCTAAGCCTTAGTCAAAAAGCTCCCCTGATGCAAATGTGCCCATAACCCTGGCAGCGTTGCCTCGCTGCATCGCCAGCGAGATTCCCTGCTTCAGATACGATCTGACGTGGGAGTCTCCACTATTGTTGATCAAGCGCCGACCCAGCTCACCCACAAACTTCCTAGCTTCCGCAAACCACTCGCCTCAACCGCGATTATATGTATCCTAGAGGGGCGAGGACTTGGCTTGTTTTTAACGGCAGTCCGATCGGCAACTGAATCCGTTGTGTGGGTGGTGCAGGCAAAATGGGAGGGTGCAAATGTGCTTACACATGCCGCATCCCACACCAAACAACGCCCTCACCCCCAAGGGATCAAAGTCAGCCCATCAGACCGCTTGCAAACCGAGTGACTCAAGCCGGGCGGCTCCAGAATACTCGGAACAACAGCATGGCGGATAAGCTCATTGAGCATAATATGGTGTCGTGGTCGAAGTTCCGTTGACTTCTTGTAGCTCAACCCGTGATGATTATCAGCATCCACGCGCACCCTGCACCTGCAGTAATAGGGCTCGTAGACGTTACACCCTAGACGAGGAGCAGCGGCCAGCCTCAAGGATCCGTCATCGAGGCCGATTCCCAAATGGGGTGACGGAAGATCGCGAAGCCAAGCTACCGATTCTGGGAAAGATGCAGCTTTGAGTCGAGCGACATCCGGTCTTGATGCCGCCTCCAATAGCTCAGCAGGTCGGGATCCATAGAGTTGATCATCCCATTGACGCTGGATTAAAGGGTCCTCTGGCCGATTGGCAGACGGACACACAATAACCCAGGCTTTGAGGCTCTAAAAAGCATGTCGGTATTACCACCCTGTACATGGAGTATTTCAGTGAACTAGGCCGACAACCCCACTAAAGGAGGCCAACAAAGCAGAAAGGTTTGCGTCTTGCACACGCCTAATACCCATACCCCCATAGCAAACCCGCAGCGACGCCTGCAGCCACTAGGTTTCGTTGATGTACACGCTGAGGATAAGCTCCAACGTGGCTTTAAAAACTTTTTCCAGCTTAAAAACCTCTAGCGGAAAAAACAAAGTCTGAGAAGTTCTCATAATATACACCAACTTGGGCACACATAGGCAGCAACGAAAAAGTGAAAGCGCCACATGAGCCGGCAAGAATTGCAGATGCAGCTTTGCTCCAATGAGCATTTCTTTCTTACTTTGGAGAACTGCTGGTACCGCCTACGGTGACCCTATCAAAAAAAATAAGTTGCGGTCCAAAATCCATAAGTTTGGCAGGAGCAGGAGTATTTTAATCATGTAATTGTAATTATGTATTAATAATCTTCATTGTCATCGATTATTATTATTATACGATTACTGTATAAGTCACTGTTACTAGTGTTTCTGACATAGGTATATCACTGAGTAATTGTACTTATCTGCATATAATTATAATAATGGTGTCACTAATAATGAATAACTATGTAATCTTACTGAATGACAAATTATTTTATTAAGTGTCTACATAAGAACCATAAATACACTACTAGTTAGACTGAAAATAAATATTAAGTTAATTTTTCGCAAGCAAATATTTCACAACAAAAAACCTTTTTTCTCTTGACTCCACGGACAGATTTTGTAGCGCTTCGGTTTACAGAATAGTGTTGACCTGAGGACCAAAATGCACTATGTGTTCATTCTGGGCAGCACTTGGTCCAACTTCCATACATAGATGGTCAATGTCTTTTCACCTTACCGAATGTTAAAAACATAACTCAAAACGTGTCATTAGCTAGTAGTGTTTTAGAATTCGTACCAAAAACAGTTTTCTTAGGTATAACCGTAGATTCAAAACTTCAATGGGGTCCTCACATAAAACTTTTGCAGGCAGGCTTAGTTCAGCTGCCTATGCTGTTAAAAAATTAGGCTCCTAACAGATATAGAAACAGCGAGACTAGTATATTTCAGCTATTTCCACAGCATTATGTCTTACGGTATACTTTTATGGGGGCATGCAGCCGATATAAATACTATTTTTGTACTACAAAAAAGCGGCCAAGTGCGAGTCGGACTCGCCCATGAAGGGTTCCGTAGCAGTAAGTAACATAATATAAAAGTTTTTGTAGTTCGTTGTAAGTTGAATGAAAGGTAAATTGCGGTTTACGATTTATGACGTATTAAAAAAAACCTACTTACTAGATATCGTTCAAACCAATTTTCGGTGGAAGTTTGCATGGTAATGTACATTATATATTTTTTTTAGTTTTATCATTCTCTTATTTTAGAAGTTACGGGGGGGGGGGGAGAGACACACATTTTACAACTTTGGAAGTGTCTCTCGCGCAAACTATTCAGTTTAGAAGAAAATGATATTAGAAACCTCAATATCATTTTTGAAGACCTATCCATAGATACCCCACACGTATGGGTTTGATGAAAACAAAATTTTTGAGTTTCAGTTCTAAGTATGGGGAGCCCCCAAAATTTATTGTTTTTTTTCTATGTTTGTGTGAAAATCTTAATGCGGTTCACAAAATACAACTACTTACCAAGTTTTAACAGTATAGTTCTTATAGTTTCGGAAAAAAAGTGGCTGTGACATACGGACGGACAGACAGACAGACAGACAGACATGACGAATCCATAAGGGTTCCGTTTTTGCCATTTTGCTACGGAACCCTAAAAAGGACTGTTCGCGCGATTTACGGCATGCGATCTCGAGATTCACTTAGAGAAAAATTTAAAGAAATCAATATTTTAACGTTTCCCTGTCAATATATTTATGAGAATATAATGTATGTGCGAAAAAACTTAAATCACTTTACACTGAATTCTGACAGACATACTCGTAATCTTAGGAATAACAGTAAGCTTCAGCTTGTATCTACTAGGCTCAGTAAGGTTCGTACTCGTAAGTCGTTTGTGGTACAGTGCATACGAATGTATAATAAAATACCAGAAGATATAGTAAACCTAACAGAGAATAAATTCAAAAGTTATGTAAAAAAGACACTATGTAATAAAGCTTACTATAAGACATGTGAAGACATGTGAGTACTTAGATGATAGAAATGCTTGGACGGTAAGTGTTTCTGCAACCAACACAGCAACATTTTCATGACATATTGTGAGACAATAAAGATGCAAACTCTATTGTGAAAGAACTGAAGGGATTCGGTAAGACTTTTCCTTCTCCTTTTTCTTTGTCCATTGATCGGAGTGGTGCATGCTCGCTTAAATGTTCGTGCGGATGGTGGCGTATCGAGGGCCGGGTCGTTCCCTTCCCTCAAGTATGGTTGAGGGGAGCGATGGCTGACTCTCGCGTTATACTCGTGATCGGGTGCAGTCCGTGTGAACTGGCCTGCTCTTGTCATTGGTTTTTGAATTGTTAGTCATTAGCTACAAATAATTTTTACTTTTATCTCTTTTGAATCCTTTCTTTCTTTATTCTTCTTACTTTATTCTTATTTTTGCATATTTATTTACAGACATGACATTGTATAATTCATTTATTGATCTAGCATTAAGATGTGTTGGAGGGAGTTTCTTTAGGGCCCGCCGTTTCTTCTCACTCCGCAAACACTTCCCGAAACGGTGGGTATACGAGTTCCGAGTGGTAGGAACCTCGTGTTAGGTAGATAAAAGAATAACGTTCGAAAAGTGTACACTGCTACCTACTTCGAATAAAATATTTTCATTTCATTTCATTTCATTTCATTTCATTTCATAACTGCGCTGACCTGTGAGCAGGCCGGTCTCCACGAGCGGGCGCGAGTGGCGCACTAACTAACTAACTAGCTAACCAACTAACTAACTAACTGCGCTGACCTGTGAGCAGGCCGGTCTCCACGAACGGGCGCATGTGGCGCACTAACTAACTAACTAGCTAACCAACTAACTAACTAACTGCGCTGACCTGTGTGAGCAGGCCGGCCTCCGAGAGCGGGCTCATGTGACGCACTAACTCACTAACCAACTAACACACTAACTAGCTAACTAACTGCGCTGACCTGTGAGCAGGCCGGTCTCCACGAACGGGCGCATGTGGCGCACTAACTAACTAACTAGCTAACCAACTAACTAACTAACTGCGCTGACCTGTGTGAGCAGGCCGGCCTCCGAGAGCGGGCTCATGTGACGCACTAACTCACTAACCAACTAACACACTAACTAGCTAACTAACTGCGCTGACCTGTGAGCAGACCGGCTTCAACCAGCGGCCGCATGTGCCGCACCCACGTGTCCCCGGACAGCTGCAGGGACTCCCGCAGCTCCCGCGCCGGCGAGCTGTCTTGCCCCTCGAAGCAGAGCAGCAGCGCGCACTGTTGGGACAAGGGACAAACACAACTTGAACATGGATTTTTTAAAAGGAGGGAATTTGGAAACGGTTCGACTTAAATCTTAACTGATGGTAAGTGACAATGGAACACGCAAAACCAAAATAAAATCTTTTTCTTCTCGCGTCCCTTTACGTGAGGTGTACAGTAAGATAAAAAAAAACTAAGTACCAGGCGAGCACAAGTCACTGAAAGCTCGCTTATGGTCTCGACCGGTGTATCAAAAGAAGTAGTGGGTAGGCATTTGTAAGATTAGTCCGGGTGTCACTCAGGCAAAGTACCAGGCGAGCAGAAGTCACTAGAAGCTCATTTGCACTACCCACTTGAGGGGTATAAAGTACCAGGCGAGCCGAAGTCACTAGAGGCTCGCTTGTAGTCTCGACCGGTGAAGCGGGCATTACAAGTAGTAGTGACGTGGCTCAGGCAAAGTACCAGGCGAGCAGAACTCACTAGGCGCTCTCTCGCCACACTGACCTGCGGCGTGGTGGCGCTGACGTGGTACACTCTCGCCGTGTAGCGGGTTCGCAGCTCGCCCGTGCACAGATGGTGCAGCCAGGCCAGGCGGCGGCCGCTGAAGGAAGCGCGGTAGAATGCCTCGAAGAGACGCGCCGGGCGCTCGAGTTGCGCGGGGGGCGCTAGGGGGGCCATCGCCCCGCCGAGGGGCCACGCGCCCGCTTGTAGCACCTGCCGACAAAATTCCGTTCAATCGTTATTGCTTTCACGTGTTTTCCAGACATTACTTAGATCAACGTGAAACATTGAGCAGGGACTGAAGTTACACTCTTTGACATATAAGTACACACTACACACACATAATATACACCATACACATTATGTACGGTGACGTCCATACAATCTTATAATGCTATGCTAAAGTGAGAAATGATAGAAAATGTAACTTTTAACTGATTTATTGCTACTGAGTTCACGTAATGCTAAATGATATTGATGATAGTGATCGACACGGCGCGGGCGATTGGACGCGAACTGGCTCGAGTTCGCCGCTGCTCGCGGAAAGTGTACGAAAATGCTGAATATGTAAAATTGTACGTAAACCGTACACATTAAAAAGGATATCAAAATCAACTAGTTAACACCTAGTCATCTGACTTACTTTTCGACAAAATAAATGTCATAAACTAAATTTCGGAATGCAGACGCGGGTGCGGGTGCGGGTGAGGGTGTATATGCGGATGCAGGTGCTGCTGTGGTGTGAGTGCAGGCGTAGGTGTGGTGTGGGTACAGGTGAAGGTGTAGGTACGGTTTCAAGTGCAGGTGCGGTTTCGGGTGTAAGTGCGGTAACAGTTGCAGGTGCGATTGCGAGTGCAGGTACGGTTTCGGGTGCAGGTTAGACGCGGGTTTAAGTACAGGTACGGTTTCGGGTGCAAGTTAGATAAAATAAATATTCATTATTGCACACCAGTAGAACAGAGACATCAAAAAATATTTACAGACAGTGCAAAGGCGGCCTTATCGCTAAGTTAGGTGCGGGTGTAAGTACAGATATGGGTATAGGTGCGGGTGTAGGTAGTTGCGGGTGTAGGTGTAGGTATAGGCGGGTGCGGGTGCGACCGACCTGTATCTGGAAGCCGGCGCTGGTGGCCAGGTCGTTGTCCCGCAGGTGCTGCTGGAACTTGGCGTTCAGGTCGGCGGAGACGGCCACGTCCGTGAACATGCGGTGGAGTTTGTTCGTGAACTCGTAGCCACAGGCTGCTTTCAGACGGTTGATCATCGCCTCCTCCTGTACATATACCACACCACACATACGACTTTGTAGTCAATTATTTATTATTTAAGTTTCCGTTTTTTTTTTAATTTCGTTAACAAAAACGTTTGTGTTCGAAACTTACAAACTAGATAAAAAAAAGTAAGACATTATCATACAAGAAATTACAATAGATTATAAAGCAATCAGCAAGAAATACCAGTTATTTGAATGTATTTAAAAACAGCTGTAAGTCACAGTGTAGGTTTTGAAGTTAGTTTAAAGTTAGTTCAGAAGAAAACCACAAATCAGCCATCGAAATTTAATATCTATTTAATTTATTGATCGTGAAGTAACGAAATTTGTTACATGATAAGTCACAGTACAGACAGCCAGAGAGATATCTGAACCTCTCCGTAATACACCATGTATCGCGAATAGCTTTAGCAGGGGTTCAGATATCTCTGTGGGCCAGTGTACATAACATCTGCATTAAAATCTTCTTATCATGTGGCACATAATCATGTTACCACAAGGGACAGACGGCAGTTCCCTATAAGTTAGCTGCAAACATCTATACTTTCGCATTTATAATATTAGTGAGATAAGATAACCCCCTATAGATACAGTACCTTCTTCTTATCGTGTGGCACATTTAATCGATCGTGTGGCACATTGAACCGTTCTATCCGAAAATAAAGCACAAGAACAAAACAGCTGACTGTGACACTTCACCGGCACCGACACTGACCTGCTCCATGGAGGCGGACAGCTGGTGGATGAGGCGGCGGGCCAGCGCGCGCGCGTAGTACTTCTGGAACACGTCCTTGTCGTCCACGTACTGCGGACAACGGGGCACAGTGTGGACACGTTACCACATGTTACGACACAACATTTATGATTAATCATTTACCTACTACTAAGGAGAAAACTGTATTTTGCAAGTAAACATTTAAGTTAGTCATGTAAGCCCTTTTTCGCTTGAAACATAGAAAAACCTAGTTCAGGCACGTTTTTCTGTACTCTAATAATATGTTTAGTCTTAGTTATTGTCATTTAAATTTTATCTCAAATATTATATTGTTATTATTTTGAAATATAAATTCGGGCTACTCTGCATACTTCGCGCTCGGCGAAGTGGCAGGAGCTACTCCAGCAGAAGCACAGTCGGCTGGAGGTCAGTGCGACGAGGAGAGAAAGCGTCGGACAATCCGGGCATTGTCGAGGAGGACTGCCTTTTGCATAGCCGCTATTATCGGTCTGCCTCGAAGCCCCAGCCGCCTAAGGTTACGGTCCAGGCCAGCGGGGATCAAACCATTAACGGACAGGACTACCGGAATGATTTTCCACATACCGTAACTATTATTATTATAACTTATGATAAACAATGCGATGAAGGCACCGTAGTAATATTATCTAATCTGTGGCACCGTAAAAAAGTGCCATTTTTTGACCACTTTGACCGCCACAGTTGGCCAGTTTTTGAGTCGCACGATTTTACCCCAATCTACAATTCTTACTGACTTAGAACGCTTTAATAGTCACGCGGGTTTCTGCGTGCGGCGTTTCCAAAGCGACCCGCGTGCGTGTGACACGCATGACAATAAAAGGGACCTAAAAAATGTACTGAAACGATAGGTTGCGGGCGGCACGCATGCGGGCAGAAACCCGCGTGACTATAAAAGCGCTCTTAATGATGCATGATGGTTACGGTTCTCAATCCCTGGAGTTACGATACGACATGAGAGAAGAAGCCACGGGGTCACTGGGTCACTGGGTCAATGGGTCACTGGGTCAACGGCAAAGTAATATCGATACTAGTAAAACGTGTTGATTTGACGATGGAAAAAAAATCATATTGTTTTTGCGCTTTCCATGTAAATCAGTCAAGTTTGTATAATTTAAGTATCGATCGAAAAAACACTGTATTTTTGCTATTTTTAATTTGTTTAGGTACTTAAAAAAACTTAAACAATCTTGATATGTCTTTTTATTGATACCTGCTTGTTGAAATTCTCACACGAGTAGAATGTATTACGTGTTTAATAGAAATGCAAAAGAAACTTAGCGCCTACGTTTGCGAGAAATATCAGAATTTAAACATGCACATATGAATAAAAAGACATATCAAGATTGTTTACGTTTTTTTAGGAAATAAACAAATGAAGTACAATAGTATCGAAGTGAATTCCATACATCATAACTATTAATATTTCACGTTTTAATGATGCCATGGTAACTTAAGTGCCATATTGTGCCTTATTTGCCATGCCCTAACAGGGCTCATGAGCGCGGCTCGCGGGGGGGGGCTGTGTGTGTGTGTGTGTGTGGCGCCCACCTTGAACACCTGTATGGCGGCGGCGAGCCTGTCGTCGGCGCAGGCGTCGTGCGCGGCGCGCTTGCGCAGCAGGCAGTCGCAGTAGCGCGCCACCAGCTCGGGCGCGCGGGCCACGCCCTCGCCCTCTGCGCGCGCGTTCACTACTAGGCTGCACGCCTGCGCAATACCATTTTAAACATCACGCATCGAAAGGGGCAGTGCATAGTATACAATGGCCAGTGGACAGGGGACAATAGGCAGTGAATAGTGGACAATAGGCAGTGAATAGTGGACAATAGGCAGTGAATAGTGGACAATAGGCAGTGAATAGTGGACAATAGGCAGTGAATAGTGGACAATAGGCAGTGAATAGTAGACAATGGGCGCAGCAAGTAGTCGCAGTAGCGAGCGACTAGCTCGGGCGCGCGGGTTTTGGACTCGCCTTCTGCGCTGGCGTTAACTACTAGGCTGCACGCCTGCGCATTACAATTAAAATGGTTTTTTATTGCTGACAAACACGGTAAACACAGTAAGATTAAATAATTAAGTATTTTATTTATTTTATTTTCTTTTATTCGGAAAACAAACGGTTATTATTAACTAATAAGACGGCTAAACATAATATCAATAAACCACTATGTTATATTTTATATGTTTTCGTATATAAAAGTCTAGAAACACTCGCCTGACAATAAAAAGTGACAGAAGCAGAGTACACAAAAAAAAGTTTAACAGAAGAGTATGTACAGAGTTAGGGAACCATATCAAACCAGCCTACAAACACTGACTTTTTCTTTTACCCGCGACCCCTTAAGAAAGGCTACGCGACCCCCCAGGGGGTCGCGACCCACAGGTTGAAAAACACTGACCTAGGGTAATGGACAATGGACAGTGAACAATGTACGATGAACAGTAGGAATGGGGCAGTGGCTATTGACCAATGGACAGTGTACAGTGTACAGTGTACAGTGTACAGTACCTTGTCGAGCGCGCCCATGAAGGGCTGCGCGCCGCTGAACACGTCGGTGAACAGCTCGCAGTACTTGTTATGCAGCGCCAGCATCGAGTGCACGAAGTGGGTGTGCGCCTGCGCATACCACAATTACACTATAATATATAATAATATAAGGTGCTACTTTATTAGTGCCCGATATTTTAGTCAGTGCTTCTACTCCTGATTCTGATCAACTTTCCCCAAGAAACCCATAGTCAAATCGCAAAAAAATTGTTGGACTCTTCATACAAATCGATCAGCCGAGCGGCCAAATTAGTATGAAGAGCCCAAAAATTTTTTTGCGATTTGACTATGGGTTTCTTGGGGAAAGTTGATCAGAATCAGGAGTAGAAACACTGACTAAAATATCGGGCACTAATAAAGTAGCACCTTATATATCCGGCACAAATCACACACGGTCATCTGGCCCCAAACTAGGATTCCCTGTATCTTGGGAACCAGAGACTGATATACATACACATATACATTTAAATACATACATATATAGATATAATACACCCAGACACAGAGCAAACACATCTCATCACAGAATTGTTTGCCCTGGGTGGGCATCGAACCCACGACTCTCGGAACAGTAGTCAGGATCGCTAACCACTGAGCCACCGAGTCAGTCTATGTTACTATGTTGACATAATTAGTTAGAAATGACTCACTGGGGAGCTACTCGTAGCACATTTACGACAAGCAGCACTAAATTTGATAATTTCATCAAATTTAGCTTAGTAACCAAATGAGAATCGATCAAAGGATATTTTAGCCAAGTGAGGTCTGAATAAATATTTTGTATTTTTGACCCAAGTGTGTCATGCATTTTGACTCAAATGCGTTTTGTATTTAGACTCAAATGTGTCATATATTTGGACTCAAACGTATTGTTTTTGACCAAACTCTGACATGTATTTTGACCCAAGTGTATTGTTTATTTTGCCTCAAACGTTTCATGTATTTTAAGTCAAGTGTGTAATGTGTTTGGACTCAAATGTGTCATGTATTTTGACACAAGCGTGTCATTTATTATAAGTGTGTGCGTGTGTGTGTGTGTGTGTAAAAGTGGAACGCTTATTAAAACCACCATAGTTGAGTAATGTCTGACTTTTACTGTTTACGTAGGTACATGCATATTTATGATTTTAAGACAACCCTCACAGTGTGTGTGTTGTGTATTTAGAATCCAGTGTGTCATGTATTTGGCGTCAAGTGCGTGAAGTGGCGCGGCCCACCTCGTCCTTGCCGTGCGGCTGCAGCAGCAGCGCGCGGCCCTCGCGCGCGGCCTGCGCGTGCGCCGCGTCCACGAGCGGCCGCAGCGCGCTGACCGCCGTGAGGGGCTTGAGCAGCGTGTACATGCGGCGCAGGTCCTCGCGACGCTGTAGGGGTAACAAAAAATAAATATATATCAATTTAGGACACTAACAGATATAAACAAAACAGCAGTGAATTATAAAACGGCACAAAATACATAGATACGGAAGGTCCGCTCCATACGCTCACAAAAATCCTAGGCATATACATGCTTGTAGACGTATACGGTCGTTGTAGGCAAGATCACGTACTGTGCGATCGTGACCTTGCCTCGAACGACCGTATATTTCTATAAGCATATATATGCTTACGATTTTTTATTGAGGTTAGGTTTGTATTGAGCGGATCTTCTATTTTGTGAAAACGGTTACAATTAGACCTAGAGGGCCCTATAAGTTTACAAAAAGAAAATACAATTAGTTGCAAGTACAACCCCTCAGTTGCAACTACACTTATTCGAAGTAAGTAGCAGTGTACATACACTCTTCGAACGTCATTATTTACTATAACTAGACCCCTATTGTCTCAACTAGACCCCCTAGCTGTACCTAGACCGCCCCTGTCGCAACTAGACCCCCCCCCTGTCGCAACTAGACCCCCCCTGTCGCAATTAGACCCCCTTTGTCGCAACTAGACCCCCCTGTCGCAAATAGACCCCCCCTGTCGCAACTAGACCCCCTGTCGCGACCAGACCCCCCCAGCTGTAACTAGACACCCGCTGTCGTAACTAGACCCCAATGTCTGAGCTATACCCCCCCCCAGTCTCAATTAGACCCCCGCTGTCTAAGCTAGACCCCCCAGTCTCAATTAGACTCCCCCCCTGTCGTAACTAATCAAAATCAAAATCAAAAATCTTTTTTATTTAAGTAGATGCTTTACACATACTTTTAAATCGTCATATTATTCTACCTAGTACAAAGTTCCTACCACTCGGAACTTGTACACTCAACGTTTCGGGAAGTGTTAGCGGAGCGAGAAGAAACGTCGAGCCCCAAAGAAACTCGCCCCAACACATTTTTTGAAATAAAAACTTAATAGCTATTACAATTGATGTTATTACTAAAGCTATGAGCTGAAGGATCTATACATGTCCACACATCTTTGTCATTTAGTACCCCCGCTGTCGCCACTAGCAACCCCTGTCGCCAGTAACAACCCCCCGGTGTCGCCACTAGAATCCACCTAGTCTTCTTGCTAACGCCATCTATAGATCTGTGAATGTATTACCACCCTCGCTTACGCTCGCTCCTTCAGTAGTCGCGCGATCTCACCGCTACCTATTGACCTGTGAAAGCATTACCTCCCTAACTTGCGCGCCCTCGTAGGCCTCCTTCAGTAACCGCGCGGTCTTACCGCCACCTATGGACCTGTGAATGCATTACCTCCCTAACTCGCTCGCCCTACATCAGTAACCGCGCGGTCTCAACGCCATCTAGTGACCTGTGAAAGCATTACCTCCCTAACTTGCGCGCCCTCGCAGGCCTCAACAGTGACCGCGCGGTCTCACCGCCACCTAGTGACCTGGGAATGCATCACCTCCCCCGCGTGCGGCCCCTCGCAGGCCTCAACAGTGACCGCGCGGTCTCACCGCCACCTAGTGACCTGGGAATGCATCACCTCCCCCGCGTGCGGCCCCTCGCAGGCCTCAACAGTGACCGCGCGGTCTCACCGCCACCTAGTGACCTGGGAATGCATCACCTCCCCCGCGCGCGGCCCCTCGCAGGCCTCAACAGTGACCGCGCGGTCTCACCGCCACCTAGTGACCTGGGAATGCATCACCTCCCCCGCGTGCGGCCCCTCGCAGGCCTCCCGCAGCAGGCGCGCGGTCTCGGCGTGCAGCGCGGGCAGGTGCGCCACCACGGCCGCGCGCTCGTAGCACGCGCGCACCGCCTCCAGCGACGACGAGTGCAGGAAGCGGCGCGCCAGGGCCACTTCCCGTTCCAAACCTGGTCACGGCAAACAGTCGCAGAGATTGGTTTAAAAAAACAACACACACGGGCACGCACGCGCGCGCAGACAGACACACACGCGCGCACCACCTCTACTTAGGACGAGTGCAGAAAACGCCTCCCTAGAGCGACTTCCCCCTCTAGACTTGGTAGGTTACGATAAAGCAAAAGCGCTTTACACTAAGTTTGGTTTCTATAAAACACACAAACAGACACACACTCATGCACTCACACTAAACACGTGCGCACATTCACACACACACAGTCCATAACGTAAGTAATAATTCTAGCGAGGACGGGTGCAGGAAGCGGCGCGCTAGGGACACCTCCCTCTCTAAATCTGCACAAGTAGCATGAGGCGTAGACGAAGCTGTTTGTCGCGCCAAACGCGAGAAAAACACTACACTTTATTTATTCGAAGTAGGTAGCGGTGTACACTTTTCGAATGTCATTTCTTTGTCTACCAAATACAACCTACCACTCGGAACTCGTATACCCGCCGTTACGGGAAGTGTTTGCGGAAAGACAAGAAACGTTGAATCCAAAAGAAACTCCAACTTGTTTTATCTAAGCGTGTTTTGACTGAAGCATGTTTTGATTCAAGTGTGTTTTGGCTCATGTGTGATTTAATTCAAGTGTGTTTTGACTCAATTGCTTCTGCAGCAGCGCTATGCCTATGCGTGCTTTGACTCACTCAACTGTGTTTTGACCCATGTGTGGTTTGAGTCAAGTGTGTTTTTACAGCAGTGTGTTACCTTCAAGCGCATGCTTCATGTAGTGCGGCCCGTCGGCAGCGGCTGAGTGCGTATGCATCCTGACTCAAGTGTTTTAACGCAAGTGTATCTCGACTCAACCTCGTTTGGACCCATGCGAGTTAAGACTCGTGTGTTTTGACCCGTGTGTTGTGATGCATTTGTGATTTGACTCAAGCTTATTTGGACCCATGTGTGTTTTGACCTATTTGTGATTTGACTCGAGTGTGTTTTGCCTCAAGTTTGTTTAAATTCAAGTGTATTTTGCCCCAAGTGTGTTTTGTCTCAAGTGTGTTCTGCCCCAAGTGTGGTTACCCTCGAGCGCGTGCTTCATGTAGTGCGGCACGTCGCCCCGCTGCAGCAGCGCGGCGGCGGAGCGCGCGTGCGCCGCGCCCGCCGCCGCCAGGTACGGCTCCAGCACCAGCTCCTGGTACAGCGCTAGCGGCGCGCGCACGCGGAACGACTGCACCTGGGGGGGGGGGGGGGGGCGCATTGGTTTGTTTGCTTCAGTAGATGCCTTACATATTATAAATGGTCGGTTAATGACTTCAAAAAAAGGAGGATGTTCTCAATTCGACTATATGTTGTTTTTTTTGTATGTATTTTACGTCATTACTCCGCCACTTATCGAATTGATTTTGATAAATCTTTTTTGTTAGGTAGGTTCAGAGGTGGTCCCATATAAATTTTATCGAAATTGATTTAGCGCTTTTTGAAAAAATCAACAAAAACTAAAAAAAACTGAAAAAACGGCTGTAACTGTAACCAACTATATAGTGTAAGTGTGACAAGTATGGTGTACAGTGACATCTGTTGATTCATTATGTAACTAGTGTGACGGCACATCAGTGCAATGGGGAAGAAAACGCAAAGCTATTTGCAGATGGCGCTACGGACGCTTGACTCATAACAACTTTCAATCTTTCAATTAGTTCCGCGTTTTTTATTATCGAGATGTTATAAATTAGTTTTTTTTCTGTAAAATTGTTAAATGTAAAATGTATGCGACTTGGACTGTTCCTCAATTAAAGGCGAAGTTGAAAAGTACATTCAACCGTGTGTGATTTGTCCCAGATATTATTATTATTATTACATAATTGAAAACGTAACTTTTCCCACGTCTTCTACATCCGAGAATCTTTAAGAAATTAATGATTTCCATTATTATTGCAACCAATCGCCACACAACGCGGCATTTTTTAAAATAATCTTATGTTTAGTTCACGTAAAC
Organism: Coleophora deauratella; assembly: GCA_958295455.1. NCBI lineage: Eukaryota > Metazoa > Arthropoda > Insecta > Lepidoptera > Coleophoridae > Coleophora > Coleophora deauratella. The sequence goes on along the minus strand of OY282414.1, from coordinate 9,968,279 downwards.
AATTTTTTCTATACGTTTTGACAGTTAGTATGAGTCAAGCGATATCAGCGCCTCTATCGGCGAGCTTTGTCAGTTTTCTTCCCCATATAAACCGAGAGCTACCTAAGACTGTTTTATAGCGACATCGGTCGACTCATTTTGTAACTAACTTCTCTGTGACGGCAGATGATTGCGGTACATCTGAGAGTATTGTAGAGCGCCATCTGTCGGCTCGCTGTATAACTAACTCGTACGGCTGGGGGCTATCTGTGAGCACTCACGTGCACGGTGCTGTGTATGGCGTGGCGCAGCGTGTCGGCGGCGGCGGGGTCCGGGGGCGCGGCGCGCGCGGCGCTCAGCGCGGACACGATGCGCGCCGACAGCGCATGCGCCAGCGGCCGGATTAGCACGCGCTCCCAGGACACTAGGCCCAGCTCGCCCACCTGAGGGGGGGATATATTTAAGTATACTTATTTTTTTCTTACTTGTCTTTTTTTTGAAAATATTAAAGCATATACCTACCCGTTGCCACTGACATTTTAGCGAAGTTCGTCATATAAACTTACTAAATAGCTTTTCCGACTCCATGAAATGTCAATAATGTTGAATAGGTACGCGATAACATTTTTTAAAATAAGACAAGTAAGAAAAAATTAAGTATAGATGTTCTGCACAATCTTCCCTCCTTCTTCTTCCCTTTCTTGTTTCCTTCTTCGGCATCATCACTTACCACCAGGTATATCTAAGTCTCTCAATAATGCCAAGGGCTTATCAATTGTCGGTAATAAAATAAATAATAATAAAAACTATAAAGGAACTATATTCGAAGAATACTCGTTTAAAGGCTAAAGCTAAAAGAAAAATTTGGGTAAAAGATAAATATGAAAACACTCAAAATAACCACCACTTACGACTATAGAAAAAGAACAACGAAAGCACGTCATTGCAATTTGGAATTTGCTTATTTCCACTTGTACTTTGAACATGTACAAAATCCATTTACAATGAGCTACCAGCCACGCAGGACTGACAGACGACGCTCGTTGTCGACACACTGACCGAATAAATCAATATCATTTGTTCTTTTTTTTGCACTAAGTAATCATAATAAACGACATATCGGGAAACGGAAGTTTTGAACATACTGGATGATTTGGGAAACGGATCTAATGGGCCGAAAGGGTTTTGCTGAAGAAATAAACTGTAGATAGAGACAAATAATATATACAACACTTTTTGTTTTTTATAAACTATGTCAAATTGCGTATAAGAAACAGACAATGCATTAAAGTTCATTTGCAAAGTATCCACACTGACCTCGAGCTGCCGGGAGTCCTGCTCGGGGCAGCTGACGGTGGCGGCCGACCCGTATATGATCTCGGCGTCCGACACCTGCCGCAGAGAACGTGCATTTACATTTACCAAACTTCTTATTTTGGCTAACAGATACGGGAGCATCTGTAACACCTGGGGGGTTATCGGTGAAAGAAGCGGTCCCGACTCAGTGCGGCTTGCATGGTCGCGTCGAACATGCAGGTTAACTGACTACAGACACGGTCATAACCTGGAGGGCTTTGACTGTTAGTGGAATTTATCTCGACCGTTTCCGTGCTTCCGTTGGTGCCGGCTGTTATCGCTAGATGGCAGTCGTTAAGCCATGACAGAAGCCTTATAAACGGCTTGAAAACTTCTGACACTGGGGTTGGCCACTATCCCCACAACCCCCACCAATCCGGACTTGGCCAACTTTTTATTCAGGTTTACAGATACAGCTGCCCGCATCCAGCGAGTCCCACAACCTTCACCAGGTCATCGGTCCACTGAGTGGGAGGCCTGCCTACACTGCGTCTTCGGTGCGCGGTCGCCACTCGAGAACTTTAATGCCCCAACTGCCATCTGTTCTACGATTCCATTTACATATACAATTATAATTTACCTTCTGTCTCTTGACGTGCTGCAAGTTGAGGTAAGAATACAGATTGTTCAGATACTCCACGCCCTGGCTGTACTCGCGCCACGCCGCCACGTACCTGCGACACGTATCATCAATTTTATTATCATTAGTTTGGATCACAGATAACCCCCTATAGATACCGCATATTAAACACTAGCTTCCACCCGCGACTTCGTTTGCGTGGACTTCAGATTTGGGTCCAGAGAGAAAGAAAATGTTAAGGTGGCTCTATGTAGTGACAAAGTGAAAATTTTGCGTTTTTAAGGATTCTTGCCCCTGCAGTGGGGACGATATGGGTTGTTGACTGGCAAATGCCCTATTATAAATTATATTATATTACCTCTCGAGCAGTCCATCGTTGTGGTCGCTATTCTCGAGCGGGGCGGTGCCCCTCACTCGCTCCAGTAGCCCCGAAACGTGCTCCTCCAGGAAGTTTCTGGAAGACAAAATGGCCTCCTTTAGGGATAATATGAGTAATAAAATAAAATAGGTCAGAGAGCCTTTTCGTATTTATAAGTCCGATCCGATATAAAGTTTTGGTTGTAGTGGTTGTGTCCGGCTGCTTTTGATAGCATTATAAGCTGGTATTAAAAAAAAAAGTACAAGATAAAAGAAAGACATTTTTCATATTTTTAAATACCCTTTTTCCCGCTATTTTTAATTTGTTTTTACAAGGTTTAAATCAGTCGAAGAATCGAAGAAATTCCGAATTAAAAACAGAAATTCTGTGAAAAAGTAGCACAGTTTATGCAAGCGTTTCTAGTTAGTAAAATTAAACATTAAATCTTTAAAGCATATAAACCAAAGGAAATCTTGAATTGTCATACAAAATATGAAGAAACTTTTTCAGACTACATACATACGTTAGCGTCGCACATGTCAACGGAAAGAATACTCGATTAGTTGTTTATGATGCGCGGTGCCAACTCGCAAAGTTACATTTTTTAATACAAAATGTGTCTCGCGTAAAGACAACAAGCTTTGTTCAAATGAGAAAAAGGTCACAGCTTTGTTTACTCACTGATTTGAGATTCAAAAACAATAAGAATACCAGACTTGGCTTCTACATGAGATCATGAAACTTACGAATTACGAGACTTTGCATTTTGAATGTTGAATTTTTGTTTTACATTTTAAACTCAAAACTCAAACTCAAAATGTTTTCTATTTAAGTAGACGCTTACACATGCTTTTAAATCGTCAATATTTTTCCTACCTAGTACAAAGTCCACCACGCGGGACTTGTACACTCAAATATTGTAGTTATCAAGTTATGTATAATTCATTCCAATAAAAAAAGCAAAAGGTAAACAAACATACTATGGAACTGACACATGTCAATGTCATCTGCATACTATGTTTGTTTACCTTTTGCTTTTTTTTTGATTGGAATGAACTATATTGATGTAGAGGACGATTTCGATCTGTTTGGTGAGAAAGAGTGAGAAAGCGATACTTACTTCTTTTTCTAACCGAATATCATTACTATCATAAGGATGAGACGGCGGTTGGCTGGTGTTGCACTTAGCATCACCCGCGGTCACGTGTACAAATAAACTAAATCTAATAACTAATTAGCAGTGATCGGAGTAGGTAGATTGGTTTAGGGTCAATGACCGCAAACGTATATGGTAATATGGACATGCCGCTCGGATTCCGAGAGTTTAAAATTTTTAAGCAAACAAAAACGATTATTCTTTCTGTTATTCGACATATAAATAAATTGTTTCCTTCAGAACCAATTGATTGAACCAGATTTACTTCAATAATACTCAACTCAATCCGGAAATACCGGAACTTTTTCGAAAAAAGGATTGTCCATGTTATAAAATCACGATGCAAGTACCAAAAATCAATCTACCTAATCCGATCACTGCTAATTAGTGATGAATTTTCAAATTTAATGTATCAGTAAGTCTAGGGCCACAAAATATTTTAATAACATTTGAACCACATTTTAATTTGGCCTTCATAAATAAAGTATGTAGTGCATAGTTTCAAAGCAAAACAATTTATTATTAGAGAAAAAAAAACTAAGATTTCAAAACGCCATATAGTTTTAAGTTTTAACCAACTTGAAATAACCTGGCGCCATCTAGTTTCAAGACAATATTTGAGTAACGATTCTCATTATGAAGAGCAGCAATGTATTCCGAGTAGATTGTATACCTATCTGTTCCAAAAAATAGATTGTATATGTGTGTGTGCGTGCATTGTCAAAAAACAGTATGTTATCTTCGTCACGCGTATATGTGTGCGGTTCCCCAAATGTTTCGACTTTATCATTGTTTTTATTGTGTTACATGCAGCTAACTAATTGTTTCTAAGTAGAATAGAATAGAAAATCATTTATTCCAGCCCACACAGTCATGTCAGCGGGGGTTATCTGTTAGTAGTTAGTGTGTGTGTGAATCCGGTAGTTGACTGCTAGTCATTTGAGTTACTTTTTATCAAATGTCAAAAACGGCATTTTGCTCTAAAAATGTTTGTAATTTTGTACGATGACGTCATTGTTCAAAGTAGTAGTTTGCATACTAATTAGGAAATTCTTAGAAATTAAAAATTGAAAATGTAATGAAAATTAAAGTGATTAAGGTTTTCAACAATTTTATTTAAAGAGCTTCAATTCAATTCAATTCAATTTATTTCAATTTAAATCCTTACAATACATAGCCGTAACAGGTTTTAACCCAAATAACTATGTTAGATCATTTGACAAAAACAACATTCAAATAAAACATAAATATACTTACAAATCAGAATAATAATCAATGTCAACGGTAAATTAAAATAATACATTATAAATACTTATCTATTTAATACAAACTTTGGTTACATCATAATTTATTATTTCTACATAAGCATGCATATGTCGTTTCTGTGAATTTAGTCAGAGAGCAATATTTAATATATCAATGTCAACTTCGTTTAAAATTCTGAGTGCCGTGACTAGTGGAGAGTGCTTCAGTATGTTCGTTCTAGATTTTGGTATAGCAAACACTTCGTGTCGCACTTTGCCTTGCCGCAACCGCATATTCGGCACCCGCACCAGTATGTTTTCTAATATTAGGAGGTTGTTAAATATACCTTTTAAAACTTTAAACAAATATACTGCGAGGGTTAACTTTCTCCTGGTTTCTAGCCGGTCGTACCCCACCATTCCCATTACAAATAGTGAGGGATACATTAAAGGGTAAAACGGATACACACCATACTGCCTGAGATACATATATCTGAGAAATTTGTTCTGGATTTTCTCGATCATGGAGCAGTATTTAGCTTCATAAGGGTTCCATGCCATACTACTACATTCCAAGCGACTGCGAACCAATGCATTGTATAGCGCTGATATGGTGCTCATGTTGCTAAACTCTTTGGACTGCCTTATCACAAAACCAAGATTCTGAAAAGCCTTTTTACAAATACTAATTATGTGATCATGGAATGTTAGGTCGTCTTTTACTTGAACACCTAAGTCTTTCACTGTTCTAACTCTCGCAATGACATCGACATCTATTTTATAATCATATTCTATACGATTTTTCGCCCGTGTATAAGAAATGACGTTACATTTTGACGTGTTAAAATGGAGCTTGTTCTCCTTGCCCCATTCTACTACCCTGTCAATGTCCGCTTGTAAACTAATGCTATCCTCTTCACTTTTAATTGGCATACAGAGTTTCAAATCGTCGGCAAATAGCAGACAATGAGCATTTTCCACTACTTTGGGCAGGTCATTTACCATTAATATAAATTCTAACGGACTGAGGTTGCTTCCTTGTATGCTATTTAGTCAGTAATATTTCGTAATTTATTTTTCATGCAGTCAACTCCCGGATTGTGTGTGTGCGTGCGTGCAGGCGTGCAAAGACACGCGTGTGAGTGTGGCGTGTGCATGTTGATGGCGCCTGGCGGTTGAATGGGGTTTATATGTGTACAGATAAACCCCATGCAACCGAGAGGTGTGTGTTTATGTGTGGTTGCGTGGTTGTGTGTGTAGTGCGTGTGTCTGCGTGCTTGCTTGCGTGGCGTGCGCACCTGGTCTCATCGTAGAGGCGGTCGGCGAGCGGCTCGGGGTGCGCCACGCAGAGCGCATACACGTCCGAGAAGCGCGTGTTCCACACGCCGCGCTCCACGGCACGCAGCGCCACCACGCCTGCCACCTGCCCCCGGCCGAGTGAAAAAAGACTCTTTTACTCAGTTCTGAGGCGAATTAATTTACTTTTAAGCAAAAAAAGAGCCATCATCCATCAGCCAAAAGACGTTCACTGCTGAACAAAGGCCTCCGCCAAGGATTTCCACACCGACCGGTCCTGCGCTGCCCGCATCCAGCGGCTTCCCGCGACCTCCACCAGGTCATCTGTCTAACCAGTGGTAGGCCTCTTCCCAACGGCCATCTGTTCTACGAGCTATGTGCCCTCCCCCCACCCACAAATACTAATAATTTATTTTATACAGAGCAATTACAGAGTAGTTTTACATTACATGTATCTTGGACACCAGCAGAAATAGATATTAAATCAGAGTACCTACTGTTTCTTGAATTAACAAATATTAATATCACCCTTAAACGGTATACAGCAACGAACTGTTGTGTATTATATATTATGTACATATAATTGAAGGTATATGGAAACAAATCAGTCTTTGTCTAGCCATTCTCGCGTTTACTTCACGAACCACGGCTGAGTGAAGATATAAGAGGTTTCATTTCAGATTTGACGAGGCGAAAGGGTAAAGTGAATGATACTAACCGTCTCCTTGAGATTGGCCCATGTCTCCTGGAAGTCAACGTTCCGCGGCTTTAAGGACATCATCTGAACGCCGGGCCGACCACCTGCAACAACATCAGAACATGAACTCAACATGGACTTAGACTAAGTGGCACACTTAAAGGTAGTGGAAACATGTTGACACTCCATGTAGTCACAAGTTTCGCATGGTAGGGACTTTGTACTAAGGTAGAAAAATGGGCAAATACCTAATTTGATAAGAACAAAATTCCAGGCAACAAATGGTCTATTTATGTACAATCAACAACTTATTTCCGTAACAATGTATCCATGACCTATATCTATTGACACATTCATTGTTTGGTAATCAAACTGAAATAAATTCTTTTTTTTTGTAGTTCTTACAATAGTTTAGTGTTGACAAATCTCTACATACTACACTGCACTGTAGATCCATCCATCATCTTCCTGCTTGTTCCCAATCATTTGGGGTCGGTGCAACATGTCTTCTTTTTCCATTCATCTCTTCTTGCTGTCATCTCGGTGCTCACTCCTTTCATACTTATATCATCCTTAACACAAACCAGCCGTTTCTTCCTTGGCCTTCCTCATCCCACTAATCCATCCACTTTCATATTCAACACTCTCTTAGTCACATGACTTTTGTCCCTCCTCATACCATGCCTATAACATGACAAATGATTATTTGCCACTTTTCTGTCACTGGCGCCAATTACAGACTTCCTCTTATATTCTTTCTTATCTTATCCATAACTGTCACTTCACACATCCACCTTAGCATTCGCATCTAAGCTGCAACCATGTACCAAAATTATGTATGCAGGGTACTCTTTTATTCATTTATTCCTGTTAAACATGGATACAGAACAATATATCAATGATACAGAAAAATATGGAATTTTTGATACTTCTCATATAATATTAATGCACTGTCTTTACCAGTATTTCTTGTTACAACTTTTTCTCTGCCAAGGGTTGTCTAGAAGAGATTGCTTTTAGAAATAAGACTGCCTTTGTACACGTTATCTAATATTTTATATGTGGGAAATTCCTTGTGGTGCAATAAACCATTCATACCATACATACATAAATTATTCATTATTCATAGTTAATAAGCAAGTTTTTACTTTTAACCGACTTCAAAAAAAGGACGAGGTTCTCAATTCGTTGTTTTTTTTTTATGTATGTTCACTGATTACTTGAAGACGCCTGAACCGATTTGGAAAATTCTTTATTTTGTTTAAAAGGGTTATACTTCACAGGTGGTCCCATATAAATTTTATTGAAATCGATTCAGCGGTTTTTGAGAAAATCAACAAAAATCTAGCAAAATTGGAGTTGTTGCGATTGAAGTCAGTTGTTTTTAACGTATTCAGCGTGGTCAATTATTGGCTCAGTCCATATGAGTACGTAGGTAGGTAGGGTCCGGGGGAAAATTGTTCAGTTCCATGAGGGGAAGCCTCAGTTAACAACAGGAATACAATTTTGACCAAGCATGAAATATTGTGTCAATACACATAGACACACATATGTTGAAAAACATTTTGTTAAGGATATTAAATTTAAAATATTAAAGGATGTGGGAAACCACAGGACGCGGGCAGCGCAGGACCGGTCGATGTGGAAATCCTTGGGGGAGGCCTTTGTCCAGCAGTGGATGTGTTTTGGCTGATGATGATTAAATTATAATAATTCACAAACTAAGTGCAAGAAGCCAAGACTGAAAGTTTTGGAAGTAAATTTTCAATACCTATATTTTCAGGGATAAACAGTAATGAAGTACTCAAGTAGACTTGAGAAGAGTTATTTTTATCCCCCATATTAGGTGCGTTAAAACACCCCCACCCAGAGTAAACAAACCTGCTTGTCTCACATGAATGCTTGTCCTGACCAGGAACTGAACCCACAACTGTTAGCCTAACATTCGGCGGGATTATTCGACTGAGTCAGTCAGGATCTCAATGTCATTTAAATAGTCTCCTTGGACCCCAGTACTAACTTATCATAGAGCAATCTTATCCTTCTCTAGACATGACCATAAACTCACAAAAAATCTTGTATAGGACAAAAATTATAGGGGAGGGCAGCCCTACAAGGGCTTACAGCTTCCAATTGTGGAAAGTTTTGGCTCAATTAGTAGCAAAATAAATTTGGAGGTTATAAAACTACGAACAATAACACAGAAAACAAAGAGAAAAGCGACTAGCGGGGTTGTTGGCATCGTCTGAAGTTCTTGGCACGGTGACAAGAGCGCACAAGGTTTCAATAAGCGAATTACTCAGCAAATCTCGGTCTCATAACAAAAATCTATGTTACTGTCTTACCTGAAGAAACTCCAATTATATTTATGTCACAGAGCTTTATGTTACAATTAAACGATATATTTATAAACTTTAACTTCTTACGAATCTTCCAATGTTGTTTGAGTAATAATTTATTTAGATTTCACAAAAAAAATCGTGAAAATCGTCGAGAACACAAATTCACAACTTTGACATTTATCAGTTGTTGTGTTGCCAGTGCCAGCCATTGTAAACAAAAGGAACATATAGGTACTCATCACGGTACTCACCTAAGCGTCCAGTACACGTACGTTGGCCCAACATTGGCCCAACGCACTCGGCGAGTGCTCTCGGCAAATTTTCGTGGTGCTTATCACATGTTGGCGTGTTTCATTCTGCGTTGGTCGCTAGATGAAGATGAACATTAGGGAGATCGCAGCCGCTGCTATACAGATTGATAAAAAAAGTCTTGCAATATTTTAACAGTAGCTTCTACTCATCAAACTGAACAACTTTCCCCATGAAACTCATACTCAAAAATAATAAAAAAATTTGGGCTCTTCATGAAATGAAATGAAATGAAATGAAATGAAATGAAATGAAATGAAATGAAATGAAATGAAATGAAATGAAATGAAATGAAATGAAATGAAATGAAATGAAATGAAATGAAAATATTTTATTCGAAGTAGGTAGCAGTGTACACTTTTCGAACGTCGTTCTTTTATCTACCTAATACGAGGTTCCTACCACTCGGAACTCGTATACCCACCGTTTCGGGAAGTGTTTGCGGAGTGAGAAGAAACGGCGGGCCCTAAAGAAACTCCCTCCAACACATTTTTTTTTTTAAGTCTTATATTCTATTACATCTTAATGCTAGATCAATAAATGAATTATACAATGTCATGTCTGTAAATAAAATATACAAAAATAAGAATAAAGAAAGGATTCAAAAGAGATAAAAGTAAAAATTGTTTGTAGCTAATGACTAACAAATTCCAAAAAACCAATGACAAGAGCAGGCCAGTTCACACGGACAGCACCCGATCACGAGTATAACGCGAGAGTCAGCCATCGCTCCCCTCAACCATATTTGAGGGAAGGGAACGACCCGGCTCCCGATACGCCACCATCCGCACGAACATTTAAGCGAGCATGCACCACTCCGATCAATGGACAAAGAAAAAGGAGAAGAAAATGTCTTACCGAATCCCTTCAGTTCTTTCACAATAGAGTTTGTATCTTTATTGTCTCACAATATGTCATGAAAGTGTTGCTGTGTTGGTTGGAGAAACACTTACCGTCCAAGCATTTCTATCATCTAAGTACTCACATGTCTTATAGTAAGCTTTATTACATAGTATCTTTTTTACATAACTTTTGAATTTATTCTCTGTTAGGTTTACAATATCTTCTGGTATTTTATTATACATTCGTATGCATTGTCCCACAAACGACTTACTAACCTTACTGAGCCTAGTAGATACAAGCTGAAGCTTACTGTTATTCCTGAGATTACGAGTATGTCTGTCAGAATTCAGTGTAAAGTGATTTAAGTTTTTTCGCACATACATTATATTTTCATAAATATATTGACAGGGAAGCGTTAGAATATTGATTTCTTTAAATTTTTCTCTAAGTGAATCTCGAGATCGCATTCCGTAAATCGCGCGAACAGCCCTTTTTTGTAGTACAAAAATAGTATTTATATCAGCTGCATGCCCCCATAAAAGTATACCGTAAGACATAATACTGTGGAAATAGCTGAAATATACTAGTCTCGCCGTTTCTATATCTGTCAGGAGCCTAATTTTTTTAACAGCATAGGCAGCTGAACTAAGCCTGCCTGCTAAAGTTTCTATGTGAGGACCCCATTGAAGTTTTGAATCTACGGTTATACCTAAGAAAACTGTTTTTGGTACGAATTCTAAAACACTGCTAGCTAATGACACGTTTTGAGTTATATTTTTAACATTCGGTAAGGTGAAATTTATGCATTTAGTTTTTTTTGCATTAAGGACTAGGTTGTTCACGGTGAACCAATTGTGTACTTTACAAAGAGTGTCGTTTACTTCGTCAATCATATCAGTTTGTCTGTCAATTTTAAAAACTAGAGATGTATCATCCGCAAACAACACAATTTTAGACAGCGATTCAACCATAAAAGGTAGGTCGTTGATATAAACCAAAAACAGGAATGGTCCCAAAATAGACCCTTGAGGCACACCCATTTTAACGCGTGAGCCTGACGAATTTGTACCATTTATATGCACCTTTTGAGTTCTATTAACTAAGTATGACTCTAACAAATTCAAAGCCTTATTATTGACCCCGTAATGTTCTAGCTTTAAAAGTAAGGTTTTATGTTCGACGCAATCAAATGCTTTGGACAAATCGCAGAAGACTCCTATAGCATTTTGCGATTTTTCGAACGCATCATATATGTTTCTTATCAGTTCGACTCCTGCGTCGGTTGTCGAACGCCCTTTAGTGAAGCCAAACTGTAGATTATGAAGCACTTTATTAATATTGAAGTGGCTTAACATTTGAGTAAGAATTATTTTTTCAAAGATCTTACTAAGTACTGGCAGTACCGAGACAGGTCTGTAATTACTAGGGTTAGTTTTTACTCCGGATTTGAATAAGGGAACAACTTTACTAAATTTCATAAGATCCGGGAATACACCACTATCTATGCATATATTAAAAAGAGAAGCAAGATAAGGGGCTATAGTATCAATAACCGACTTTAACAAATTAACAGACATGCCCCATAAATCTTCAGTGTTTTTAAGTTTAAGTGACTTAAAGGTTTTTACAACTGTATAAGGGTAAATTTTTCTAAATTGAAAACATTCTTTACACTGATCTACATTTTCAGTCAGTAAAAGTTGGGCGAGTACCGGCGACGAGTCAAGGCTTTCCGTTGTTTTGATGGGAATATCAGTAAAAAAAGTTTCAAATTCTTCTGTTACATCCGGTATTTTTGATATTAAGCCGCGATCTGTTTGAAGAATGTAGTCTTCCTTACGCGGTTTTGTTTTTCCCGTTTCTTTATTGATAACGTTCCACACAGCTTTAATTTTATTTTCAGAGTTTTTAATTTTTCTTGATAGAAAGTTAGATTTTGCTGATAAACAAACTTTTTTAAATATCTTCGAATATTTTTTAACATATTCTATGAACCCGCTGTCAAAATTTATAATCTTTTGTTCATAAAGAGAAAACAATTTTTCTCTACTTTTATAAATACCAACTGTTGCCCAATCACTAAACTTAAATTTTTCATTAACGTTGACAGTTTTACTCTTAAATATTTCGTCAAATTCTTTACTAATAATTCCAAAAAAGCTGTTATAGAATTTATTAGCTTTCTCTGTGTCGAAAACTGTAAGCGGCAGTTTTTGACTTAAGACATTTTTATATTTGTTTACTCTCTGGACTGTGACGGGTCTTGTTTGAATTGTAATTTTTACTCTAGTTTTTCCAAAGGGAAAATGCACAAGCTGACCGCTGTGATCTGATTTTAAGCAATTAATAATACTGTGTTCACTATATTCACAATTTAAGAAAACGTTATCAATACATGACGCTGATGTTGACGTGACTCTAGTGGGCTCATGAAATATGAAATCTAAATTAAATGATTTAAACAAACTAAGAAATCTCGTAGATAAATTTTTCTTTTCAAGAATATCTATATTAAAATCTCCGCATACAATAACTGACTTATTACTTTTAGTCAAAATGCTCAAGACATCCTCCAAAACATTTTCAAAAACGGAAAAGTTCTCATCGCATGGAGGTCTGTACACACATAGTACAATATGTTTCTCCAACTCAACACAGGATAGTTCGGCATTTCTTTCAATCGAAAGCCCGACTACGTCTTTACGTTCTTTGGCTTTTAAGTTACTACGAACAAGTATAAGTGAGCCACCACACCGAGCGGTCTTTCGGTTGAAAGAACTGGCTAAATGGTAATTATCATAGCTGAACATCATTTGATTTTCTTTGAGCCAGTGTTCAGTGATACAAAATATGTCAACGAAATATTTATCCAAAAACATCTCTATTTCTAGTTCTTTGCCGGAAAAGCCTTGAATATTTTGATGTACTAATGACAAAGTTAGTTCTGACTTTCCCGTTGTCTTACGCCTTAATTTAAATCGAGAGATCGAGAACAATCGCCAGCCGCGGCCCCGCGGGTCGTACTCGCTGGTACGCTTAGCGGCCGCGCTGTCCCCGCGGCGCCGCAGTCGGCGGTCGACTCCTCCGTCGTTAAACAAGTTATTACTGACTGAATACAGTCGGTACGGTGAATAATACTATAAGCTAATAACTTAGCTAGTTGCCGCTTTTGTCTATTAGATAGAAACATTCTATCGTATGTCAGTTTAAATATTCTTTATTTCATAGGTACAAATCCGATTAACTTTGTATGGGAAGTCCGACATATTTCTTTTTTGACCTTAAGTTTCTTGGGAAAACTTGTTCAGTTTGATAAGTAGAAGCCACTATTAAAATATTGCGAGAATTTTTTTATCACCCTGTATAATTGAACAGCGCTTTCAAATTTTATTTACATGTTCAATATCCAAAGTATTATTATCATTAGGGGTTTATTTTTTTTAACCCCCGACGCAAAAAGAGGGGTGTTATAATTTTAACATCCGACGCAAAAAGAGGGGTGTTATAAGTTTTTAACCCCCGACGCAAACAGAGGGATGTTATAATTTTAACCCCCGACGCAAAAAGAGGGGTGTTATAAGTTTAACGTGTCTGTGTATCTGTGTATCTGTCTGTGGTATCGTAGCTCCCAAACGGATGAACCGATTTTCGTTTTGTTTTTTTTGTGTCATAGATAATTTTATCCCGAGTGTTCTTAGCCATGTTTCATGAAAATCTGTTTAGCCGTTTGAAGATCATCAGCTCTTTTCTAGTTGATGAGGGGATCTGACTAACTTCCTTATGTCTGATCGATTCGAAATTTGGTACCGTGTTACTTCAACGATATTTAAAGAACATGGTAAGGCAAGCGTGAGCTGGTCAGCCGTTTGAAGATCATCAGTTCTTTAATAGTTGATGAGGGGATCTGACTACCTTCCATATGTCCTATCGATTCGAAATTTGGTACCGTGTTACTTCAATGATATTGAAAGTATATGGTAAGGTAACCATGACCTGATCAGCCGTTTGAAGGTCATCAGCTCTTTAATAGTTGATGAGGGGATCTGACTACCTTCCATATGTCCTATCGATTCGAAATTTGGTACCATGTTACTTCAATGATATTGAAAGTATATGGTAAGGTAACCATGACCTGATCAGCCGTTTGAAGATCATCAGCTCTTTAATAGTTGGTGAGGGGATCTGACTACCTTCCATATGTCCTATCGTTACTAACTCAACTAACTAATCATTATAAATACCTTCCTAATATTTATACCTACTCTAAAAAGGACAAAATAAAAGTAAAATTAAAATTTTAAAAACCCCCCGACACAAAAAATAAACTCTAAAAACTAACAAATAATATTTTAAACTTATTATAATTATTATCGTCACATATATTATGTAAGTTCAAATATTTTTATTTTTCAAGCGTCGTCGCGTCGGGGGACCGCTAAGTGAGAAAAACAGGTGTAGTCGCAGATTGCAACAAAAGAATTTACTCCGAAAAATTCGCTAAATCGACACAACCGTCAACGACGTCTGCCCTCACGTGTACCCGTTCGGGTGGGTCGCCGCACTTGGTGACGCCTCCTCCGCGCCGCATACCGCACACCGAGCTCGCCGCGCGCGGCATTACGTAGTGCGTAGACTATGCATGAAATTAAAGATCGCTCGTACCTAAATGTAATTCTTAATAATTAATTAGCTGTTGTTGAAAAAATACTTTATAAACTTTAGCGGTCCCCCGACGCGACGACGCTTGGAAAATAAAAATATTTGAACTTACATAATACATGGTGACTGGTAAATCAACGGACGCATTTAAGGAGTTGAATAAGAAATGTAAAAAAAAATGTAAACATCCCAAATATGTAAAAAAACATGGCCTTAATTTTCATCATTTAAAAAATAATTTTAAAGTTCCCTTCTACATTTTACTAAATACTAAGTCACGTGTACGCGGCCTCGGGCAACGACCCCGAGTAGCGGCGCGGACTCGCCACTGCGCAATTCTGCGCATGCGCGTGAGTGACTGCTCCCGCGTCTCTGCCCTGCGCCGCGCCGCGCCAGCCCTAGTCAGTCGCCCGCGGGCCATCGTAGGGGTGGCGTGCGTCCACGCTTCCAGTTCCTAACCCTGATCAAGGACGAGGAAGGAATCCTTCGTTATCCAGTGAACCCGCACAAAGCAATTTACTTCGATTATTACCTATGTGAAAGTACGCGGAATGCAGGAAGGTATCCCAGTGTTTGGGGTAATGTATCCTACATGAAGACGAACTCCATCCTTTCATTATCAGTGTGTTATTAGCCTGTCCAAAAGATTGGCCTTAGCGACCACAAGCAGCACGGTGCACGCTGTGGCAAAGTGGTGTAAGTACCTAGGCATAGAGTTAGAAAACACAAGAATAGTTGCGTTTTATAAAAAAATATGTAACTTGTGTTTTTTGAGTGTATGATTTTTTTGTTTTATATGGTTGAAAAGTATGTAAATTATCCTCCTTAAGAAATCGCGAGCGTAGCGAGCGCGAAATTTTTTGAATAGTTAAGAAATGCCTCTATTTATTTGCATTTTATAAAAGAGTTTTAGTATTGCCCCCCCCCCCCCCTGTATCCGCGCCTGACAGTCTACTCCGAAGCGTAATAATGAACTGAACGCTCGGCCAACGTGTGATCGCTGTTTGCGGCTTGCGCCAAATTCCTTTGATTTGTGCACGGAAAACCGACACTAATCGGATCGTCGGCGAGCGTTGGCCGCAAACGCCAAATACCTACAAAACAGCCCAGTACACGTTGGCCGAGTGCATTTGCCGAGCGCGTTGGGCCAACGTGTACTGGAGGCTTAAGGCGAGGACACGGCCTGGGCAGCCTGCAAGCAGCCTGGCTGGGCGAGGATGTTACGCTCTGCCTGCTCTGACATGACATGCATGACAGTAACTGTTTACTCTGACAACAAGATAGCCTTATACGAATCCCATAGGTGCGAAAAAGAAGGTATAAAACACTTCTGTCAGTGTGGACAGCAACCGTTTTACGTTTCACACTTACGCGATTCATATTATGCTATCCTGGGCCGCGTTCAAAACCTGCACTCTGACAGCAACCGTCTTGTACCCTTTTTTCACTCTTACGCGATTTATATTGTGCTATCCTGTTCTCTGAGTGAACGGTTGCTGTCAGAGTGCAGGTTTTGAACGCGACCCAGGATAGCATAATACATATAAATCGCGTAAGTGTGAAACCTAGGTTCACTAATAAAAAGTGAGGGTAGCTGCACGGATGAAATACGCCGAAGAGCCGGGATGGCCAAAAGCGTAATGGTGAATCTAGACAAGATTTGGAGGAACCGTGGTATTCGCCGGATAACCAAGGTGCGACTTGTACGTGCTTTGGTATTCTTAATTTTCCTGTATGGGGCGGAAACCTGGTGCTGCAAGACCAGTGACAGCAAGAAGATCGATGCCTTCGAAATGTGGTGTTGGAGAAAGCTTCTCAGAATTCCATGGACCGCTATGAGAACTAACGAATCCATATTGCAGGAACTACACATCACAACGAGGCTCTCAGCAATATGCCACCAAAGGTCCCTTTGCTTCTTTGGACATATTATGCGGTCACCAAGGCATAGTTTGGAGAAGCACATAATTCTGGGGCAGATGGATGGCAAACGAGCCAGGGGTAGAGCACCTTTCCGATGGATCGATGTGGTGAAGAAACCTGTAGGAGGCAACATACAGAGGGTCTTTGGTATTGGAACGCAACCTTAAGATTTCACTCGGGGTGATGCGAATTTTACCCTAAATCGTTCTAAAACCGAGCCGAGTGAAACCGAGGGTAACCGAATGATCGCCTGACAGTTCTCCGTCGGGATTTTGGAACGCCTTCGTGGATGCGATTTTCACTCTGACAAGTGCGATTTTTAACGCTGTTTGATTACCGTTAAAATTCGCCTGACAGTTTATTCGACGGGAAGTTTAAAGTTTTTGAAGTCAATGTCAAACAGACTAAGACAAACAAAAATTTTATTTTCGGAATTGTTTTGAAATACGATTGTTTGTATCTGCTATGGTGTTAAAGCCATAAATAAAACAGAACACTACCCAAAAAAGCTAGAAACCTTTCTGAATTATTTTCGATGACGTTTGTTACCCTGTCACTCTGGAATCACTCGCAAGCGTTCCGAAATCGTATTTTTTTCTCTTTCTCAAAATAGCTACGTCTCTTTCATTTCTCCGAGTTAAATTCTACCTCACCCTACCTTGGTTTTGGAACGACTTCTTCACAACTTTTACAACCCAGCGTGTTGTCAAACGGATTTCTTGAGTTGTGACAAAATGAAACAAATAAAAGGTTCTAAAATGAAAATTGCAAAGAAAAATACAGTGAAAAAGCCGAAAATGAAAAGCAAGGTGAAACAAATAGTGAAACCGAAAAAGGAGCAAGTTTTGGTCGTCGCTCAAGAGATCAAGTTTGCCACCCTGCTCTCTGGGAACGAGAAGAAAACACGCGACAGGGCGCTGAAAACATTAAAAAAGTGGCTGCTAAACTGTTTCCAGAGGGGCTACGGTATGTGCTCTGCTATATCCAACGTATAATTGATCAATTTTCACTAAAATTCAGCCAATAAATGACATGCTTGTACATAACCTCAAAACTACGTCACTTGGTAAATACTCGGTGTTAAATGTGAGTTTTGTTACAGAGTTTAAAGAGGGAGATTTCACTCGGATATGGAAGGGATTATTCTACGCCGTGTGGATGTCCGACAAACCTCTGGTTCAGGTTAGTTTTTTGATCCTCAGATTTATTGTTTTTGTTGCTTTTTCACGCTCTTATACATAAAATTGAATAAAACGAGCAACACTCACTCCTGCCCTCGCACGCATGTTTCCACTCTTAGATTTTTCCAATCCTTGCATGCTCTTCACTTTTAACATTATTAAGATGATTTGTGTTGCTATTTCTGTAAACTGCACATGACCGCGGGTGATGCTATGTGCAACACTAGGCAATTGCTATCTATCCTTTGTAATAGAAACTATTTAATTGGGCCACATATTAAGAAAATTTCTGTGAACTTTGTTGTACATTTTAATAAGTTACATTCGAAATATTCCCTGTGATCTTTGCATAAAGAACTATTTTCTCATTGTACAAACAGGAGGAACTGTGCGAGAGCATAGCGGGCCTATTGGACGTGTTTCCAGAGGAGCGGCTGACACAGGCGCTGCTATTCACGAAGGTCGGACTGAAGGTGCTCGCTAGCGAGTGGTACGGCATCGACCAGCACCGCATGGACAAGTTTATGATGGTAATGTGGTTTTTATTTGTGTGTTGGAGGAGTATTCGTCAGAAGATGGTAATTTTTTCCTATACAAATAGCAAACTTTGATTTGGGAAAAAGGGTAATAGGACTGCCCATGCCCCATGTTGATGTTTGGCAGCAAGACTTAGATAAGATAGTGGTAGCTAGCCAGGTGGGCTCAGAAAATGTCCTACCACCAACCAGAGTCCTACAAAGTTGGACCCCGCCGGGAGTCAAACCCGCGACCTCCTGATGGACTAGCCACTAGACTACGGTCAAACACTGCAATCTGTTGTGGCCACTGCCCCTCCAGTATTATCTCCTCAAGGCCAGAGGTTCAGAACCGTAATGTATATAATAATATTCGATGTAACACTGTCAGCTGTTGCGGCGCTATTTGCACGCCAGTCTGTGTTGTTTGCATCCAACGGCTTCCCACAACTTCATTCTGTCATTGGTCCAAGTGGGAGACCTGCCTACGCTACGTCTTCCGGTGCACGGTCACCACTCGAGAACTTTAATGCCCCAATGGCCATCTGTTCTATGAGCTATGTGCCCCCAATGACCATGTGACAAAGTCAATACAGTAGCGTAACGTTCAGTGTAACTATCAGTTGGTGCGTCGCTACCTGCGTGCGAGCCTGCGCTGCGCGCGCCGCAGCGCGTGGGGCGTCGCCGCCTGCCGCGCTTACGCCGACACGCTCAGCGAGGGCGACGGTGAGTGCCCCCATCCAATAAACAGTAGACTTATTTGACACAACTAAACTTAATTTAAGTGTTTTGTCTTTTTCTCTCTGTATTGAAAAGACAAGGATAGGACGCTTAAATTTAGTCCTCTCAAATAAGTTTAATCATAAACACAGAATCGACACCATAGCGGGTGTCGATTCTGTGTTTACAATTAAATAAGTTTAATCGTAAACACAGAATTGTGAATAATGAAAGTGATAGTGCTGATAAACTTTAAAAAGTGAAAATACTATGAACTATCTTGGGGGAAAGGCATGTTGTGTATCGAAGTTGAAGGTAGTTATGAAAAATCCAGTCTGGTTATGTCAGGTGAGTGAACATGTGCTAAACTCCTTAATCTCGTGATTTTCGGTGGTTATTTTAAACACCATTAAAAAACATTTATCCTCAACACTACAAAAAATTAAGAAACCAAAAACATCAACATAATAATCGTTACTACACTCCTGTGCTTTGTGCCCATGAGACACATAACATTAGTCATTACCCATACACTTAGCTAGGGCGACGGTGAGTGCCCCCACACACTTCACATAAACCATTCCATACACACAGGATGGACGCACACAAACACACGCACACACACTGCTCCAATTAGTTTCTTGAAGGTTGGAAGGTTGTTGTTGTTGGAAGGCCGGCAACGCACTTGTGACTCCTCTGGTGTTGCGGGTGTCTATGGGCGGCGGTAATCGCTTACCATCAGGTGATCCGTCTGCTCGTTTTCTGCCTATCACATAAGAAAAAAAACTATGTTTATTGATAAAAATATGTCTATGTGTATGCTATACTGCACACATGGGGGCCAAGTCCGGATTGATGGAGGTTGTGGGGCTGGTGGCCATCCTCAGTGTGAGAAGTTTTCATGTAAAGCCTCTAACATTAACGACTACTATCTAGTAATAGCACCCGGCACCAATGGGGAATCACCCACCACTTGTATTTTCATACCGACTGCTTTAACGGTGAAGGAAAACTTCGTGAGGAAACCTGCACATCTCATTTCTGGATTTGTATGATGGTCGCGTTGCACACGTCCGTGGGTGTAAATGTAAATGCCCTACACGTGACTGCGGGTGATGCTAAGTGTAACACTATGCAACCGCCGGCTATACCTTGTGGATAGAACGGTTAATTAATGTGCCGCACGATAACAAGAAGAAGTCACAAACGGTTGAAATCAAGCCGCTAACAGCCAAAAATTATCTAGGTTATGACCGTGTCTGTAGTCAGTTAACCTGCGTGATCGACGCCACAACGCAAGTCGCACTGAGCCATGACATGACCACTTCAATGACATAATTTTTATTAACTTCTTGGTTGTGTGTGGCCGAAAGCGGACTGTATTCCATTGTCAGAGTGTCAATATTGCAGGACTGTTGGCGCCGAAGACACCGCTGTACGCGCGGAACGCAGGTTCCATGATCTTGCACTTCACCGATTGCTTCCTCGAGGAGTTAGCTAAAGTAGGTATTGTCTAGGCAAATAGTATTTAATTAATTATTTAGACTACATGTAATGCATTTTTTAAAATAAATAACCAAATAGATAATGCTAATTTGAAAAAGAAATAACGCTTATTTAACAATTAAATTATAATTAATACATTTATATCTATAAAGTTTATACAAATTATTTTTTTGGAATAATTTCGCTTCACTTACTCTGTGAAAATGTTTAACCTGCGACCTATTACGATTCAAAAGATAGCGCCAAAATACAAAAGCAGGTATGTAGCGCCTATAAACTTTAAACCTACTGCTACATATAACAAATATAGATAATACTTGCTTGTTTTTAAATTAAGGCAGCGCCATCTAATGTTGAAGTAAAAATTTCTGTTTCTAGACATTCTTCCGGGAACTTGAGTTTTCCGGGATAAAAGTATACTATATGTTAATCCAACTTATAAACTATCTGTGTGCCAAATTGTATCCAAATCCATTCAGCCATTTTTGCGTGATTTAGGAACAAACATAAATATAATTTTTGATTGATTTGATAATATCTGAAGCTTTGTACCTGTGCGGTCAGGTGTCGGAAGGCGACATCCCCGAAGCGAGCGTCGCGGAACTAGTGCGCCCGTTCTGCCGCTACGTGTGCTACGGCTCCGCGCCTGCGCAGTGCAGCGCCGCGCGCCGCCTTCTGACGTCACTGCTGCGGCAAAGCGGGCCCGCGCTCGAGTACCGCGCCCGCACCCGCGCCTGGGAGCAGGTAGCACTCACTCACTCACTGACACACACCGCCCGCTGCGTCACTGCTGCGGCAGAGCGGGCCCGCGCTCGAGTACCGCGCCCGCACCCGCGCCTGGGAGCAGGTAGCACTCACTCACTCACTGACACACACCGCCCGCTGCGTCACTGCTGCGGCAGAGCGGGCCCGCGCTCGAGTACCGCGCCCGCACCCGCGCCTGGGAGCAGGTAGCACTCACTCACTCACTGACACACACCGCCCGCTGCCGTCACTGCTGCGGCAGAGCGGGCCCGCGCTCGAGTACCGCGCCCGCACCCGCGCCTGGGAGCAGGTAGCACTCACTCACTCACTGACACACACCGCCCGCTGCGTCACTGCTGCGGCAGAGCGGGCCCGCGCTCGAGTACCGCGCCCGCACCCGCGCCTGGGAGCAGGTAGCACTCACTCACTCACTGACACACACCGCCCGCTGCGTCACTGCTGCGGCAGAGCGGGCCCGCGCTCGAGTACCGCGCCCGCACCCGCGCCTGGGAGCAGGTAGCACTCACTCACTCACTGACACACACCGCCCGCTGCGTCACTGCTGCGGCAGAGCGGGCCCGCGCTCGAGTACCGCGCCCGCACCCGCGCCTGGGAGCAGGTAGCACTCACTCACTCACTGACACACACCGCCCGCTGCGTCACTGCTGCGGCAGAGCGGGCCCGCGCTCGAGTACCGCGCCCGCACCCGCGCCTGGGAGCAGGTAGCACTCACTCACTCACTGACACACACCGCCCGCTGCGTCACTGCTGCGGCAGAGCGGGCCCGCGCTCGAGTACCGCGCCCGCACCCGCGCCTGGGAGCAGGTAGCACTCACTCACTCACTGACACACACCGCCCGCTGCGTCACTGCTGCGGCAGAGCGGGCCCGCGCTCGAGTACCGCGCCCGCACCCGCGCCTGGGGGCAGGTAGCACTCACTCACTCACTGACACACACCGCCCGCTGCGTCACTGCTGCGGCAGAGCGGGCCCGCGCTCGAGTACCGCGCCCGCACCCGCGCCTGGGAGCAGGTAGCACTCACTCACTCACTGACATACACCGCCTGCTGCGTCACTGCTGCGGCAGAGCGGGCCCGCGCTCGAGTACCGCGCCCCCACCCGCGCCTGGGAGCAGGTAGCACTCACTCACTCACTGACACACACCGCCCGCTGCGTCACTGCTGCGGCAGAGCGGGCCCGCGCTCGAGTACCGCGCCCGCACCCGCGCCTGGGAGCAGCTAGCACTCACTCACTCACTGACACACACCGCCCGCTGCGTCACTGCTGCGACAGAGCGGGTCCGCGCTCGAGTACCGCGCCCGCACCCGCGCCTGGGAGCAGCTAGCACTCACTCACTCACTGACACACACCGCCCGCTGCCGTCACTGCTGCGGCAGAGCGGGCCCGCGCTCGAGTATCGCGCCCGCACCCGCGCCTGGTAGCAGGTAGCACTCACTCACTCACTGACCCACACCGCCTCACTCACTGACCCACACCGCCCGCTGCCGTCACTGCTGCGGAAGAGCGGGCCCGCTCTCGAGTACCGCGCCCGCACCCGCGCCTGGGAGCAGGTAGCACTCACTGACACACACCGCCCGCTGCCGTCACTGCTGCGGCAGAGCGGGCCCGCGCTCGAGTACCGCGCCCGCACCCCCGCCTGGGAGCAGGTAGCACTCACTCACTCACTGACACACACCGCCCGCTGCCGTCACTGCTGCGGCAGAGCGGGCCCGCGCTCGAGTACCGCGCCCGCACCCCCGCCTGGGAGCAGGTAGCACTCACTCACTCACTGACACACACCGCCCGCTGCCGTCACTGCTGCGGCAGAGCGGGCCCGCGCTCGAGTACCGCACCCGCACCCGCGCCTGGGAGCAGCTAGCACTCCCTCACTCACTCACTCACAAATTCACTCGCTGACATCCTGCCTTCGCACAAACTGCCTCATATAAAATGTTACTCAAATAACTAGCATTCATCTTATCTATTATAATAATATCGTGATGTGTGTATCCCTGTATGGTCATCTGACCTGACCTGGCCGTGTCCCCACAGATGGGGTGCCCCGAGGGCGGGCCGGACGCATTAGAGCCGGTCTCGGACGACGGCAGCGAGGGCGACGACGATGACGACCCACCGGATAGGTGAGTCTCCTCATTATTTAAACATTTGAGTGCCTCTGGCAACATCTCCCCTGATGTTAAGTGACGATAATTAAGTTTTGATAATAGATAGATGGATTAAGGTCTCCCCGAAGTAATAACATTTCACTAATATTACGAAGATTCAAAAAATGCATTTTATTTTAACTTTGCAGCATTTCGAAAAATTGCACACTTTTTAACCCCTATAAAAATAGTAAAAATCTTAAATGCCCTACACGTGACGGCGGGTGACGCCAAGTGCAACACCAGGCACCCGCCGCCTATACCTTGTGGATAGGACGGTTAAATTGTGCCACACGATAAGAGAAGAGAGAATAGTAAAAATAATTATAGCGTGCTAGATTTATTACGGCCGCTATGCTATATATGTAAGCTATAAATGTAAGTGCCTGTTTCTAGCTCCGAGCGGGCCCTGGATCCCCGCGCCGGCCGCGTCGACGTTGAGCTGCCTTCGCTGCCGGTGGCGAGCGCTCAGATAGCGGCCTGCCTCCGGAGCCTGCTGCCGGCCGCGCCCGCGCCGAGCGCCCAGCGGCGGGCACGCATCTGTCTGCAGCGGTGAGTGACCCAGACACAGGTGCAGCCTTGTAGATGAACCCCCACGCCGAGCGCCCAGCGGCGGGCACGCATCTGTCTGCAGCGGTGAGTGACCCAGACACAGGTGCAGCCCTGTAGATGAACCCCCACGCCGAGCGCCCAGCGGCGGGCACGCATCTGTCTGCAGCGGTGAGTGACCCAGACACAGGTGCAGCCCTGTAGATGAACCCCCACGCCGAGCGCCCAGCGGCGGGCACGCATCTGTCTGCAGCGGTGAGTGACCCAGACACAGGTGCAGCCCTGTAGATGAACCCCCACGCCGAGCGCCCAGCGGCGGGCACGCATCTGTCTGCAGCGGTGAGTGACCCAGACACAGGTGCAGCCCTGTAGATGAACCCCCACGCCGAGCGCCCAGCGGCGGGCACGCATCTGTCTGCAGCGGTGAGTGACCCAGACACAGGTGCAGCCCTGTAGATGAACCCCCACGCCGAGCGCCCAGCGGCGGGCACGCATCTGTCTGCAGCGGTGAGTGACCCAGACACAGGTGCAGCCCTGTAGATGAACCCCCACGCCGAGCGCCCAGCGGCGGGCACGCATCTGTCTGCAGCGGTGAGTGACCCAGACACAGGTGCAGCCCTGTAGATGAACCCCCACGCCGAGCGCCCAGCGGCGGGCACGCATCTGTCTGCAGCGGTGAGTGACCCAGACACAGGTGCAGCCCTGTAGATGAACCCCCACGCCGAGCGCCCAGCGGCGGGCACGCATCTGTCTGCAGCGGTGAGTGACCCAGACACAGGTGCAGCCCTGTAGATGAACCCCCACGCCGAGCGCCCAGCGGCGGGCACGCATCTGTCTGCAGCGGTGAGTGACCCAGACACAGGTGCAGCCCTGTAGATGAACCCCCACGCCGAGCGCCCAGCGGCGGGCACGCATCTGTCTGCAGCGGTGAGTGACCCAGACACAGGTGCAGCCCTGTAGATGAACCCCCACGCCGAGCGCCCAGCGGCGGGCACGCATCTGTCTGCAGCGGTGAGTGACCCAGACACAGGTGCAGCCCTGTAGATGAACCCCCACGCCGAGCGCCCAGCGGCGGGCACGCATCTGTCTGCAGCGGTGAGTGACCCAGACACAGGTGCAGCCCTGTAGATGAACCCCCACGCCGAGCGCCCAGCGGCGGGCACGCATCTGTCTGCAGCGGTGAGTGACCCAGACACAGGTGCAGCCCTGTAGATGAACCCCCACGCCGAGTGCCCAGCGGCGGGCACGCATCTGTCTGCAGCGGTGAGTGACTCAGACACAGGTGCAGCCCTGCAGATGAGCCCCCACGCCGAGTGCCCAGCGGCGGGCACGCATCTGTCTGCAGCGGTGAGTGACCCAGACACAGGTGCAGCCCTGTAGATGAACCCCCACGCCGAGCGCCCAGCGGCGGGCACGCATCTGTCTGCAGCGGTGAGTGACCCAGACACAGGTGCAGCCCTGTAGATGAACCCCCACGCCGAGCGCCCAGCGGCGGGCACGCATCTGTCTGCAGCGGTGAGTGACCCAGACACAGGTGCAGCCCTGTAGATGAACCCCCACGCCGAGCGCCCAGCGGCGGGCACGCATCTGTCTGCAGCGGTGAGTGACCCAGACACAGGTGCAGCCCTGTAGATGAACCCCCACGCCGAGCGCCCAGCGGCGGGCACGCATCTGTCTGCAGCGGTGAGTGACCCAGACACAGGTGCAGCCCTGTAGATGAACCCCCACGCCGAGCGCCCAGCGGCGGGCACGCATCTGTCTGCAGCGGTGAGTGACCCAGACACAGGTGCAGCCCTGTAGATGAACCCCCACGCCGAGCGCCCAGCGGCGGGCACGCATCTGTCTGCAGCGGTGAGTGACCCAGACACAGGTGCAGCCCTGTAGATGAACCCCCACGCCGAGCGCCCAGCGGCGGGCACGCATCTGTCTGCAGCGGTGAGTGACCCAGACACAGGTGCAGCCCTGTAGATGAACCCCCACGCCGAGTGCCCAGCGGCGGGCACGCATCTGTCTGCAGCGGTGAGTGACTCAGACACAGGTGCAGCCCTGCAGATGAGCCCCCACGCCGAGTGCCCAGCGGCGGGCACGCATCTGTCTGCAGCGGTGAGTGACCCAGACACAGGTGCAGCCCTGTAGATGAACCCCCACGCCGAGCGCCCAGCGGCGGGCACGCATCTGTCTGCAGCGGTGAGTGACCCAGACACAGGTGCAGCCCTGTAGATGAACCCCCACGCCGAGCGCCCAGCGGCGGGCACGCATCTGTCTGCAGCGGTGAGTGACCCAGACACAGGTGCAGCCCTGTAGATGAACCCCCACGCCGAGCGCCCAGCGGCGGGCACGCATCTGTCTGCAGCGGTGAGTGACCCAGACACAGGTGCAGCCCTGTAGATGAACCCCCACGCCGAGCGCCCAGCGGCGGGCACGCATCTGTCTGCAGCGGTGAGTGACCCAGACACAGGTGCAGCCCTGTAGATGAACCCCCACGCCGAGCGCCCAGCGGCGGGCACGCATCTGTCTGCAGCGGTGAGTGACCCAGACACAGGTGCAGCCCTGTAGATGAACCCCCACGCCGAGTGCCCAGCGGCGGGCACGCATCTGTCTGCAGCGGTGAGTGACCCAGACACAGGTGCAGCCCTGTAGATGAACCCCCACGCCGAGTGCCCAGCGGCGTGCACGCATCTGTCTGCAGCGGTGAGTGACCCAGACACAGGTGCAGCCCTGTAGATGAACCCCCACGCCGAGCGCCCAGCGGCGGGCACGCATCTGTCTGCAGCGGTGAGTGACCCAGACACAGGTGCAGCCCTGTAGATGAACCCCCACGCCGAGCGCCCAGCGGCGGGCACGCATCTGTCTGCAGCGGTGAGTGACCCAGACACAGGTGCAGCCCTGTAGATGAACCCCCACGCCGAGCGCCCAGCGGCGGGCACGCATCTGTCTGCAGCGGTGAGTGACCCAGACACAGGTGCAGCCCTGTAGATGAACCCCCACGCCGAGTGCCCAGCGGCGGGCACGCATCTGTCTGCAGCGGTGAGTGACCCAGACACAGGTGCAGCCCTGTAGATGAACCCCCACGCCGAGTGCCCAGCGGCGGGCACGCATCTGTCTGCAGCGGTGAGTGACCCAGACACAGGTGCAGCCCTGTAGATGAACCCCCACGCCGAGTGCCCAGCGGCGTGCACGCATCTGTCTGCAGCGGTGAGTGACCCAGACACAGGTGCAGCCCTGTAGATGAACCCCCACGCCGAGCGCCCAGCGGCGGGCACGCATCTGTCTGCAGCGGTGAGTGACCCAGACACAGGTGCAGCCCTGTAGATGAACCCCCACGCCGAGCGCCCAGCGGCGGGCACGCATCTGTCTGCAGCGGTGAGTGACCCAGACACAGGTGCAGCCCTGTAGATGAACCCCCACGCCGAGCGCCCAGCGGCGGGCACGCATCTGTCTGCAGCGGTGAGTGACCCAGACACAGGTGCAGCCCTGTAGATGAACCCCCACGCCGAGCGCCCAGCGGCGGGCACGCATCTGTCTGCAGCGGTGAGTGACCCAGACACAGGTGCAGCCCTGTAGATGAACCCCCACGCCGAGCGCCCAGCGGCGGGCACGCATCTGTCTGCAGCGGTGAGTGACCCAGACACAGGTGCAGCCCTGTAGATGAACCCCCACGCCGAGCGCCCAGCGGCGGGCACGCATCTGTCTGCAGCGGTGAGTGACCCAGACACAGGTGCAGCCCTGTAGATGAACCCCCACGCCGAGTGCCCAGCGGCGGGCACGCATCTGTCTGCAGCGGTGAGTGACCCAGACACAGGTGCAGCCCTGTAGATGAACCCCCACGCCGAGCGCCCAGCGGCGGGCACGCATCTGTCTGCAGCGGTGAGTGACCCAGACACAGGTGCAGTCTGTAGATGAACCCCCACGCCGAGCGCCCAGCAGCGGGCACGCATCTGTCTGCAGCGGTGAGTGACCCAGACACAGGTGCAGCCCTGTAGATGAACCCCCACGCCGAGTGCCCAGCGGCGGGCACGCATCTGTCTGCAGCGGTGAGTGACCCAGACACAGGTGCAGCCCTGTAGATGAACCCCCACGCCGAGTGCCCAGCGGCGGGCACGCATCTGTCTGCAGCGGTGAGTGACCCAGACACAGGTGCAGCCCTGTAGATGAACCCCCACGCCGAGCGCCCAGCGGCGGGCACGCATCTGTCTGCAGCGGTGAGTGACTCAGACACAGGTGCAGCCCTGCAGATGAGCCCCCACGCCGAGTGCCCAGCGGCGGGCACGCATCTGTCTGCAGCGGTGAGTGACCCAGACACAGGTGCAGCCCTGTAGATGAACCCCCACGCCGAGTGCCCAGCGGCGGGCACGCATCTGTCTGCAGCGGTGAGTGACACATAGACCCAAGTGGCGCACTGTAGGTACCGCATACGACGATCACCGAGTATACAGGGCAGCGGACAGGAAGCGCCAACGGTTATAGATCATCCCCTATACAGGTTTATTTTTGGGCCCCCCACCAAAACTTTACAGTGGCTTCTACTCAAGAAACTGAGCAACTTTCCCCAAGTAACCAGTGGTCAATTCGCAAACGATTATTATCATTACTGGGCAGGATCGAACCCATGTGCCGCTCTTGCCCCTGCCGTGGGGACGATATGGGTTGTTAGCACGGTGTTACTTATGTTGTGCAGGTTCGAAGCCATGTCCCGCTCGGAGTACCCCCTCAAGGTGCCCGAGGGGAGCGTCCCCGCGCCCCCCGCCGCGCCCGCCGCCGCCCCCGCCCGCGCCGCCGCCGCGCTCAGCGCGCTCGAGAAGAAACTGGTGGCCGAGTGCGATGAGCTCGCTCTTAGAGGTATGTTACATGCCAATGAATTTTTACTTTTATCTCTTTTGAATCCTTTCTTTCTTTATTCTTCTTACTTTATTCTTATTTTTGTATAGTTTATACGACATTGTATAATTCATTTATTGATGTAAGATGTAAGATGACTAAGATGTAATAGAATATAAGACTTAAAAAAAAAATGAGTTGGAGGGAGTTTCTTTAGGGCCCGGCGTTTCTTCTCATTCCGCAAACACTTCCCGAAACGGCGGGTATACGAGTTC
The DNA here is from genome assembly GCA_958295455.1 of Coleophora deauratella. Classification (NCBI taxonomy): domain Eukaryota; kingdom Metazoa; phylum Arthropoda; class Insecta; order Lepidoptera; family Coleophoridae; genus Coleophora; species Coleophora deauratella. The sequence continues at coordinate 9,939,065 of OY282414.1, read as the reverse complement.
CGAGTGGTAGGAACCTCGTATTAGGCAGATAAAAGAATGATGTTCGAAAAGTGTACACTGCTACCTACTTCGAATAAAATATGTTCATTCATTCATACATGAATGAATGAATGAATGAAAACACTTTATTGCACAACAAGACAGGAAAATACAATATAAACATAAACATGAAAAGATAAAAGTTATACAGGTAGGCGGTCTTATCGCTAAAGAGCGATCTCTTCCCATTATAGGGCTTTTAAAAAATACCTTTAAAAAAATGTACAGCGGCTTCTACTCATGAAACTGGACAACTTTCTCCAAGGAACCATTAGTCAATTCGAAAAAATATTTTTGGAGTCCTCATATTTGAAACTTCATCCAAACCGCCAATTTTGTGCGGGAAGTCCAAAATTTTTTACGAATTGTGTATAGGTTCCTTGGATAACGTTGTTTAGTGTCATACATAGAAGCCACTGTACATATTTTTTTTTTCAGGTATTGTAGAAGGACCCTATACTTCATTCCAATAAAAAAAAAGCAAAACGTAAACAAACTTACTATGGAACTGACACATGTCAATGTCATCTGCATACTATGTTTGTTTACCTTTTGCTTTTTTTTGATTGGAATGAACCATATATATATATGGGGCCGTCCATTAATCACGTGATGTTTTTAGCAACTTTTTAGACCCCCCCCCCCACTCCCCCTGGTGATACGTGGTGAGGTTTTAGACTACCCCCCACCCCCTACCCAGAATCACGTGTATTTTTTGGTACAAAATATTATCTTTAAATACAGGTATAATGTAATTTAATTCTGGAAAATTAAGCACCGTGATAAAATTTTCCAGACATTAAGGTCGCAGGTTGTTTCTGACTGCCTGAAGCCGTTTCGCACCTTGGGAAGAGTTAGAAACAACATAACATAACAACAACAGTCCGACGTTTGGATATTACTCTAGAAATCGCACTTTCACCGAAAAAATAAATACACGTGATATCCCAATACCTCCCCCCCTTGTGTTTTTTCTGAACCCCCTCCCCCCTTTTGAGCCTTACGTGATTAATGGACGACCCCTTTACGTATCTATACAACATTTCAACTATTCTTTGTCAATTCAATTTTTTTTATTTAGTAATACTTATACATATTTTTTCTGTGTGACATCTTAAATTACCTTATTATTTATTTAATTATTGCCTTGACGATCATATTATCCTCGGACATTTTTGTAATATTATTGTAAACTTGAGGTTAAAGAAGTTACATTTCACTTAATGAGAATACATATAACAATATAAACTAGTAAACTTGACATTGATAATATGAAATAAATAAATCTTATCTAATCTAATTCTGTCACAGGGCTTGTTACTGCAAATAAAATATTTTCCATTCTATTCTCCCCCAGGGCTAAGCCGCAAGCACCGCAAGCGGGTGTTGGCTCGCCGCCGCGCCGGGGAGAGCGTCATCGATGACGTCACCACCGCGCGCCCCGCGACAGACACCGCGGCGCCCAACGCCACAGTTAGTACAAATGTATTAGATATAGACACATACAGTTCACATGGTCATTGAAACGAACATATACACAACTGCGCGCTTATATATGCACATAAACGCGCACACATAATATGCACATAAATAATAATAATAATATCCGGGACAAATCACACACGGTCATCTGGCCCCAAACTAGGATCCCCTGTGCTATGGGAACCAGAGACTGATATACATACACAAATACATTTTTTTAATACATACATATATAGATATAATACACCCAGACTCAGAGCAAACAATTCTGCTCATCACAGAAAAGTTTGCCCTGTGTGGGGATCGAACCCACGACTCTCGGATCAGTGGTCAGGGTCGCTAACCACATAGCCACCGAGTCAGTCTCAAACGCGCACACATAATATGCACTTAAACGCGCACACATAATATGCACATAAATGCGCACACGTAATATGCACATAAACGCGCACACATAATATGCACTTAAACGCGCACACATAATATGCACATAAACGCGCACACGTAATATGCACATAAACGCGCACACGTAATATGCACATAAACGCGCACACATAATATGCACATAAACGCACACTTATGCATTCAAAATCATAATATGCACGTAAACGCACACACAAATATGCACACCATGCAAACACATGCACACTAACTCGCACATACATGTGCACACATACACATTTAAAAGTATCAGTTGAATCGAAACTGTTTAAACTCGGGCTAAATTGAACAAATCTCCTGAAGGAACCCGTAGTTAGTTTCAGAAGAAGCTTTTAATTTCCTGTTAGCGATCCTGACTCTGATCCAAGAGTCGTGGGTTCGATCCCCACACAGGACAAACTTTTCTGTGATGAGAAGACTTGTTTGCTCTGAGTCTGGGTGTATTGTATCTATATATGTATGTATTTAAAAGTTTATGTGTATGTTTATCAGTCTCTGGTTCCCATAGTACAAGAAATTCTAGTTTGGGGCCAGATGACCGTGTGTGATTTGTCCCAGATATTATTATTATTTTTCTAACGAGTTGATCTGACAACTTAGTAAGTTGTCAGATCAACTCGTTAGAAAAATAATAGTAAGGAAGGTTATATTTTTCGCTATGTCTGTCGAGTCTTTAAGGCATGCCATTTAGTTTTATGAGTGGAAGCCCCCAGTTTCAATAATTTTAGTTCATTTTGAATAGACCTTGTATGCACACAAACATGCAAACACACACTCTAGTGCACACAAACGCGATACACACAGGCACACGCTCTAGAACACACGCGCACTCACATACACACGAGCTCAAATAAGATTTAGACAGCAATAGTAAGGCCCATTCCAAAAATATCAGACCCTAAAGAGCTAAAAGACCTCCGACCAATTAGTATCCTGCCCGTTCTCTCAAAAGTGCTAGAAAGAGCGGTTTATCAACAAGTCTTAGATTACTGCGAAACTAATAACATACTCCCTGAGTACCGCTACTGCTCTTATAGACGTAGTTGACAATATTCTCGCTGCTGGAGAAGACGGACAGGGTACTATATTGACTCTCCTTGACTTCTCACGCGCTTTTGATTCTATTAACGTTTCCTTGCTTCTTTCAAAGTTGTCCTACTACGGTTTTGATGCATCTGTCACTAAATGGTTTGATAGTTACTTGACTGATCGAGGACAACGCGTTGTGATAAATAAAATGGATGGTTCTCATCTAATATCCAATCACCACCCTATAAATCGTGGTGTACCACGGGGGTCCATCCTTGGGCCTCTTTTATTCATTTTGTATAGTGCTGACATTACTGAATGCATTCATCATTGCAAATTCCACCTTTATGCAGATGATTTGCAAATCTATTTATCTTTTAAACCTCAAGATACTAACGATGCTGTTTTACTAATAAATCAAGATCTTGATCGGATTTACGAATGGTCTCGTCGCAACTCCCTCGTGCTTAATCCTAAGAAATCAAAAATTATGATCCTTGGGACACCCAAGAAAGTCCAGAGCACTGAAAATTTAAGCCCAATATTAAGATCTCAGGTGAAAGTATTGAAATTGTTAAGGGTGCGCGAAACCTTGGTCTGCAAATGGATAACCAACTTAAGTTTGAAAGTCATGTCACTGAAATCGTACGTAATTGCTTTTACCGCCTAAAGGTTTTGTATAGCATACGGCCGTTTATCGGCACTGAATTACGAGTAAGGCTGGTTGATAGTCTGGTGCTCTCTAAATTTAATCACTGTTTAACAGTATATGGCCCTTGTGTACTAAAACGATCGTTTCGATTGATACAACGGGTGCAAAATGCATGTGCCCGGTTTTGTTTCTCCATTCCACCCAGAACACACGTGACCCCGTTTTTAAATAATTCAAACATTTTAAAAATGTAGGGACGCTTGAAATTGTACTACTATTCTCTTCTCTTCGATGTCATCCACAGTAAATCGCCAAATCATTTATACAAAAAACTTAATTGGAGATTTTCCTCATGTAGGTATACTCCAAGACAAACGTCATGGCAACTAGCTATTCCGCAACACAAAACAGCTGCATTTCGGGGCAGTTTTCGGTACGCGGCATCTAAATGTTGGAATGATCTACCGCCGCCAATTCGTAATTTACCCTCTAAATTCAAATTTAAAAGAGAGCTTCGGCTCCACCTTCTCACTTTGCAGAAGCAATAAGCCGCGTACCTACCTGCTTAGATATATACACCCAAACTTACATACTTACCTAATGTAGCATTTATATACACATATATATGATTGCATATATATGTGTATATATTTTGTATATACATTGTATATACATTTGACTACTAGATACTATTGAGATCCTTACTACAATATTTTGATTTGATATGTCACGGTATAATTTGCAAAACTCTGTTTTTTAATTTTCTAATTTTTTCCCCCAAAGTGGCCCCTCACTCAAAACTATCAACATTCATTCAGAATTTTCTATGTGTGCCAAGTTCCAACTTAACCGGTTCAGTAGTTTCAGAGCAAACTGGCTGCGACACAGACGGACAGACATACAGACAGGCGGATGGACAGACAGACAGACGGATACAAAAAAAAAAAAAAAAACAGACAAGCAGATAGACAAACAGACACACGACTGATGCTTAGACGGTTCGATTTTTTCTTTTTAGGTACGGATCCATAAAAAAATATATATATAAGGTGCTACTTTATTAGTGCCCGATGTTTTAGTCAGTGCTTCTACTCCTGATTCTGATCAACTTTCCCCAAGGAACCCATAGTCAAATCGCAAAAAAAATTTTGGACTCTTCATACAAATCAATCAGCCGAGCGGCCAAATTAGTATGAAGAGTCCAAAAATTTTTTTGCGATTCGTCTATGGGTTCCTTGGGGAAAGTTGATCAAAATCAGGAGTAGAAGCACTGACTAAAATATCGGGCACTAATAAAGTAGCACCTTATATATATAAATTCTTTCTTCTACTGCAGATATCTATAACTGAGGATGTGATGTTAGCAAGCTAGACAAGATAATATTTTCATGTTGCAAATTGTATCAATCCTACTTAGGTATATTCTATTTATGGATAGATCTACTTTATTTATTTGTTTTATTTTACGCTAGCGCGCGCGACGCGTACAACGGTTCTGGCAGAATACCAGCGCTGTAGTGGGTATTTACCTTCTTACAGCATATGCTGAGTCAGGACCGGTTCCTGAGCACAGCACTGCATTGATTAATATATTTCAATCACTTTTGTAACAAATAATGTATGTATGTGTTGTGTCTTTGGAATAAATGGTTTTCTTTCTTCTTTCTTTCTTTCATTTAAGTAATTTATATAATATCGTATGTTTCATTGTTACACTCTGCTTGCACTTTATATTTATATTAATATTTTGCCAACAGAACGGCGACTGGCAGGTCGAAGAGACAGAGCCGCAGCCAAAGAAGAAACCTCAGGACACGTCCAACAAAGAAAACGTCAACAAAACCAAGAAAAACAGAAAGAAAAGAGAAAATAGCGAACAAAACGTCGTAGAAGAAGAGATCTCGCAGAGAGACGAAGGAACAGATAAGAGGAAAGAGACAAAAAACAAAGTTAACGAACCAAAAGTGAGACAAAAACAGCAAAATGAATTTAAAAAGGTGAAAAATAAAGGCGAGCTTGAAGCTAATGTAGAAACCAAAGGGTCGAAGGAAAATAAAAAAGGCGACAGTTCTCAGTCGGTCATCAAAGAGAAATTCAAAAAGAACCAACAACAACAGCAGATAAACCAAAAAAACGAAAACAACAAGAATTGGAAAAAGGAAAAAAATATCAACAATCAAAATAAAAAAAATATCGAAAACAATTTAATAGTGAACGGTAAAAGCAAATCCGATACTGGGACGAAGAGAACGAAGAATATGCAAAAAGTTTCTAATACGAGTGGTCCGGAAAATATTTCGTTGACACCGAAGAAAGTGAAATTTGTTTTGAAGAACAACTCTATGCAGGGTCCCGTGGATTACTACCGCAGTGTCCGCCAGAGTCCCAACATCCCGTTCGACAGCAAAAAGCAACCTTCCAAAACAAACTTGAAACCCTCAACGCCGTCACCCATAAATCCGTTCTTTAAGAAAAAATTAAAGCTCAAAAAGTAATTTAAATAAAAATATAGCAAATTTATCAACAATTTTAAATTTCACATCAAAAAAACGTAAATTTTAAAATGCATTTGGAATAAAATATCTTAAGCCAACTCCTGATTTGTGCGACAAAGCTATAGATTTCTAAGTCTTGCCGCCAAACATCAGTGTTAACAGCATTTTGTTCCAGCATGAAGATAAATGCCAACTGCTGGATGAAACAAAATACGTTTGTAGGGTATTTCAGATATAAATCTAAGATGCAGTCAAAAATATATAAATCTAAAACATCTAAAATGACTAAAAAATACCGTTCATAAAATGCCGGTTCAGTTTAACTTGATTTTGAATCACCTTTACATTTACATCCTGTGTATAAATTAAGCTGTTTTAAAACTGCCAAGTAGACAGAGACAATTTCATACATATAAATAGCTGTGTATAAAAAACTGTGGAAGAGACAAATCGATACAGATACAATGTTTCTTATATAGCTGTCTCTTTTGCACCTTTTTTTTTTAAATTGAATCAGAGATGTTTACGAATTATTACATTCATTTAACAGTGCATTAAAAAAAACAGAACTTCATTGTTATGTAAGAATAGGATTTTTTTAATATTACAAATGTGTGACAAAAAATTAATTGACGATAATTATTGACACCGTTGTTTGCTGTTGTATTAAAAAATGTTTAGATGCATTGCAAGGGTGGACTCAAAACCGTTATTTTTTAAAGTTTAGGGTAATATTAAATGAGAGGTAATAGGTTACCTAATTTTTAACTGTAATAGGTTACCTAATTTTAGTTAGAAGTTATCTAATTATTTTATAATTTATCTAAAAATTGTCCTGTTGTAAAGTTAGTAAATGAAACTTAAATTAAATTGTTTCTTGTTTTAGTTCCAAAGCAAAGACCCATCCGTCACAGACCTCAGCATTATTAAAAATCGAAATGAATGAAAACACTTTATTGCACAACAAGACAGGAAAATACAATATAAACATAAACATGAAAAGATAAAAGTTATACAGGTAGGCGGTCTTATCGCTAAAGAGCGATCTCTTCCAGACAACCTTTAGGTGAAGGAGATCGCGTGGAAACATATTAGGGTAGTGCACAATAATAAAAATTTAGATTTAAAGAAGAAAGTTAGATATTCTGATATTAGTTATGAACCAAACGATCGATCCTAATGAAGGTTGGCACACCACAGATAGCACACGCATAAACTGGCTAAAAAGTCTACTGGTATAAAATAATATCTGGGACAAATCACACACGGTCATCTGGCCCCAAACTAGGATTCCCTGTATCTTGGGAACCAGACACTGATATACATACACATATACTTTTTAAATACATACATACAGGTTGATTGGTAATTCGACGTGATCCTTTAAAGGGGTTATACTAGAGGTAATTTGCAACAAATTAAGTCATGTCAACCTGGGGTCAAAAATGGAAAAAAATCCTTGCCCAAAACTCACATAGTCTCAAAAATAAACGGTCTTAAGTTGCATGAAAATATTATTTTGTATAAATTTTCCATAAGTAATTGAGTATTACTAGAAAAATATGTAGTGAACTTGGCGTACAAATTAATGACAAAAGTTCCTTGTTTCATAAGCTTTCTAAAAAGGTACAAATGTTACCAACTTTTGCACGGGATCGAAAAAAAAAACCAATTAACCAAACAAGTAACACATTTTTTCCATACATATCCTGCACGGTGCCACCCTCTCTTTTACTCGTGTCGTGCATGACTCGTGAGCTTAACATGATTCGATAACTTGTAGCAATCTTCGCGACAGACTGTTAGTTCGTGCGGACAGAAAAGTCACAGTATTCGTTAAATAATAGTTAAAAACTGTAATATCTCAGTAACCATACATTTTTGACCGCTGGTTAACTGGACTTAATTTGTTGCAAATGACCTCTAGTATAACCCCTTTGAAGGATCACGTCGAATTACCAATCACCCTGTATATAGATATAATACACCCAGACTCAGAGCAAACAATTCTGCTCATCACAGAAAAGTTTGCCCTGTGTGGGGACCGAACCCACGACTCTCAGATCAGAGGTTAGGATCGCTAACCACTTAGCCACCGAGTCAGTCAACTTATCCTTTTATACTCTGTAATACCGTGTATTTGTTATTATTGTTGTTTTTTATATTTATTTCATAAACAAGTGAAACTTCTTTTTATGGAAGAGCGGGACTTTCTGTTACATGTTATTTATATTGATATAAGCGTCTGTGGCGCAGCGGATAGTGACTGCATCCTCCTAACCAGATGTCTCGAGTTCAAATCCTGGCCAGGGCACCAATGAGTTCTTCGAAATTTACGTGCAGTTCAGTTTCATACCGACTGCTTTAACGGTGAAGGAAAACATCGTGAGGAAGCCTGCACATCTGATTTCTAGATGTGTATGATAGTCGCGTTGTTGCTAGGGCATGCAAATATTCGAAAATTTTGGTATTCGAATATTCGAATATTTTTGCCTGAGATATTCGAATATTATTCGAATAGTTATAAAGTCAAATAAAATAGGGTTTTACGTGGTAGGACACTATTTTGCAATTAGATAAAATAGACTCATTAAAATTTCTAAAATCAATCATATTTATTCGCGACAACATGTTAAAAAATTATAAAATCAAACAACTACCTACTTCAAATAAAAGAAACAAGGTAATTAGTTTTAACTTAATAAACCCCATCTCTTCCCGTGGGTGTCGTAAACGGCGACTAAGGGATCCATAAACCGGATGATGGGCAGCAGCGTCTTTTCCGCATACCATCTCGGCTCACGCCACACTGCGATCGCCAACCCGCATGCCAAGCGTGGCGATTACGTCAACTCCCCCCATGGATATAAACCCTAAAAAATGGCCCCTAGTCCCCGGCAGCCCCGCTATTCCTGACTCCGGTAGCGGTCACGGTAACGGCGGGGCATGGGGTGAAAATAATCTCCGGCAGAGGCCAGGCTACCAAAAACGAAGACCTTTGGCCCTGGCAACATACAACACGCGCACACTGCGAACAGACGAGAAACTCGCTGAACTGGAGGAGGAATTGAGCAGGCTACGGTGGGACATTGTAGGATTGTGTGAGAGGGAGAGGACACCATGATCCTTAAGTCCGGAAACCTGCTCTATTTCCGGGAGGGCGACCATCTGTCCCAGGGTTGTGTCGGGTTTATTGTCCACAAGTCCCTCGTTAACAACGTGGTCCAAGGTCGAGAGTGTTTCGACGAGGGTAGCGTACCTTATACTCAGAATCACCAAACGGTATTCGCTGAAGGTCATACAGGTATATGCACCGACCGCGGAACACCCCGACGACGAGGTGGAGGCTATGTATGAGGATATCTCCAGAGCCATACATAGCTCCAGGACCCATTACACCGTTGTGATGGGGGACTTCAACGCGAAACTAGGCAAACGAAGTGACAACGAGCTGAGAGTGGGGAAATTTGGATACGGAGAAAGGAATGCGCGGGGTCAGCTGCTGGCCGGCTTTATGGAGAAGGAGGGCCTCTTTGTGATGAACTCTTTCTTTGAAAAGCCAAAACAGGCCAAGTGGACATGGATGGCTACATCCCAATGGTGTAGTAAAAAATGAGATTGACTTCATCTTGTCGACAAAAAGGCAAATATTCAATTATGTCCCCTTGATCAACTCGCTGAAGACAGGAAGTGATCACCGAATGGTAAGAGGCACATAGAACTGTAGGGTAACTTTGTAAATAATAGTTTAGGGTAGTTTAGGATTAATATTTAGATTTACGGTAGAGTAAGATAAATACGAGATATAGTTATAGTATATAGGTTAGCTTGTAGTATAAATATAGGTGACATTTCATGAATAAAGACACTCGCAACTGAGAGCTCAACCAGCAACAACTCTTTTACTTAACTCCTCCACTGGACCTTTTAGTTGGGTCGCACGTATCCCACATTGGTGACCCCGACGCGAGTTTTGCCGACGAAGACTTCGTAACTGAACGGGGTATACCGCATTGGTGACCCCGACGCAAGTTTTGCCTACGAAGACCACGAAACTGAACGAGGTAACCACATTGATTCCCCGACGCAGGCTCTACCGACGAAGCCGACGAACGCACGTCCGGTTACCACATAACTGGGCATCCACATTGCACCAAAGAACGCACGGGTTACGCACGTTAACCTTACTCTACGCTAGCTCTATCTATCTATCTTCGTCATGTCGACAGACACCGACACTATGTCCAAATTTGCTTCCGCTGTAAATTCTAACAGCGACGCAGCCGTAGCTGCAATATCAATACAGTTTCGTCTTATACCTTTTTGGCGCGAGCCACCGTCCGTTTGGTTTATCCAGTTTGAGTCCGTAATAGATCCACTCAAAACTTCTGACGAACAAAAGTATAGATATCTGTTACAACAGCTACAGACAGAAGATTTACGACATGTAACAGATATACTAAGAAATCCTCCTGAAACGAATAAGTACGACGCATTGAAGCATAGACTTATTTCAGTGTATGAGGATTCAGGGGTACAGAACTTCCAGAAGCTGGTCAGTGGTTTAGAGCTTGGCGACCAAAAACCTTCGCAACTTCTACGAAGAATGAAAGAATTAGGTGGCAATATGATAACTGAAGAAGGTTTGAAGATTGAATGGCTGAAACAGATGCCTAATCACTTTCGATCAGTTTTAGCTGTCAATTCAGAGGTATCGCTGGACACTTTAGCAACCATGGCTGACAAAATGATAGAGTTTACACCTAACTCAAGTATTGCAGCAGTAAGCGCACAGTCTTCGACTTGTACACAACTGGATGCTTTGACAAAGAACATTAAAGATCTTACCCTCGAGGTGGCAGAACTGAAAAGAGGAAGAACTAAGCAACGATTCTTTAATCGGTATAAATCACAATCTAGATCGCGTCCACGATCGTTATCAAGAGGCACACGTCCATCAACAAATGGCAAGAACGTTCACAAACCTGGCGACGCCGACTGGGAATGTTACTATCACCATAAGGCGGAAAACACATTGAGGCGGAATCCGGACGGGAGCGCGGAGTAACGGAATTCGCGCGCGGCAGCGGTCCGCTCCACCGGACGGTTTCCGACCGAATTTCGCCCGAAGCCGCGGTGCACGACGAAGGCGCGGATTCCGCGCCACCGGGCGGTTTCCGTCCGAATTTCGTTCGAAGCCGCGGTGCACGACGATTTTCGTCATGCGTTTATTTAATATTCGAACGTGTATGTATGTAACAAAGATTGTTTTTGTTTGTAACAAGGATCATTTCGTGAACCCCTCACGCGACGTACCCCCCAACCCCGCGCCCTCCCCCCGTGTCGCACTCCCCCTCCCCCCGCGCTGCAGCCCCTCCCCCCGCGCCCTGCAAGGCCCCTCACACCGCACACCCGGCGCTCTGCACCCACCGCGCTCTGCAACACCGCCACCCCCGCGCGCCGCACCCTTCTCCCCCGCGTCAGGCAACCCCCCCGCTCCCCGTTATGTTGCGAGACTCACGCTTTACCCTGCGAATAGCACCACGCGGGAGCGCGGATCCATCAAAGGGAACCGCGCCTCCGGGCGGAGAAGCGGCGTCACGTCAGTGTGGCATACCCTGCGAATCGCACCGCATCTCCGTGCGGGAGCGCGGATTCGTCGGCGAATAGCGCCTCCGGACGGAGAAGCGGTGTCAGTGTGTGGTACCCGGCGGTTTTTCCATACAAATCAACATTTTACAGTACAAAGTTTAAATCCGCGCCACCGCCATTCGCCGCGGTGAGCGGAGCAGTGTGTTTTCCACCTAAGTTTGGTAACAGAGCAAACCGCTGCGTGTCACCGTGTTGTAGAAAAACCAAGCAATCGGAAAACTAGAGTCAACACCGATTGTAGCGGGCATCGGTGTGGTTACGTCAAGTCACCGCTTATGTATCTTTGATCGCGACACCAGAGAGCGTTTCCTCATTGATACAGGCGCTGAAATCTCAGTTTTAGCAGCGAAAAGCAACAAAAAGCCAACAAACACTTACAAACTTTATGCAGCAAACAACACACCGATACAAACCTATGGAGAAAAATCAATTTTACTGAATTTGGGATTGCGACGTAACTTCAGATGGACATTTGTAATCGCTGACGTTAAGACATTCATACTTGGTGCAGATTTCCTTAGCCACTACAAGTTACTGGTTGACATTCACAATAGAAGACTAGTGGATGGAGTCACAGATTTGCATGTGAATGCTATAAAGATAACGTCAAACCAAGAGTCGATTCACGTACTAGACAGTAATCAAACATATAATGACATACTGAAGCAATACCCAAACGTACTTCGACCTTTATCGCTGAAAGAGCCTGCTAAGCATGATGTTTTGCATCACATAGAGACCAAAGGTCCACCTTTGTTTGCCCGAGCTCGTCCGTTGCCGGAACCTAAAAACAAAGCCAGAAAGATGTCGACTGATGAAGTCCACGCTCCGACCAGCGCCTATCCAACTCCAAAACCCCGAAAGCTTTCAGCTCGAGTTGCACAACCGCTTCGAATGCCTAGGAGAATGCGAAAATGTGGACAATTACAACGACAAGTTCGTGGAAATTGTCCAAACGGCTGGGAATAAAGCTTCCAAAACTAGACGTTCAAAAAGAACATCTCGTATCTCAAACCCCACCAGCAAGCTCATGGAGGAAAGACGAAGCCTGATTCTAAAATCCTCTGAAGATCCTTGTCAGTATCGGCGACTAAACAGACAAATCTCCAAGTCCTTGACCCGCGATATACGTCAATTTAATACAAATCGTATTAAAGAGGCTATCGAGCGTAATAAAGGGTCAAAAGTATTCGCAAGGGATCTGTCTGCTGGTCAAAGCCAACTGACAAAGCTGAAGACCGAGGATGGCAGAGTCGTGTCGTCCAAGCCCGAGCTGTTGGAAGAGGTTGAGAAGTCCTACGGACAATTATACACAACTACACGCTTACCTGTCAGTAATCAAGCTGAAGACCCGAGAGCCAGATTGACCCGACACTATACCGAAGATATCCCAGATGTCAGCCTGTGCGAGATAAGAATGGCTCTCAAACAACTTAAGAACAACAAGGCACCGGGTGATGATGGAATTACAGCTGAGCTTCTGAAAGCAGGTAGAGAACCGGTACTTATAGCTCTTCAGAAGCTATTCAATTCCGTCATGCTCTAGGGATGAACGCCTACAGCATGGCACAGGAGTGTGGTGGTGCTCTTCTTCAAGAAGGGTGATAAGACTCTGCTGAACAATTACAGACCCATCTCACTCCTGAGCCATGTCTACAAGCTGTTTTCGAGAGTCATTACGAATCGTCTCGCACGCAGGTTTGACGACTTCTAGCCTCCCGAACAAGCCGGTTTCCGAAAAGGCTTCAGTACCATAGACCACATACATACGCTGCGGCAGATTATGCAGAAGACCGAAGAGTATAATCGGCCACTATGCTTGGCGTTTGTGGACTATGAGAAAGCCTTTGATTCGATCGAGACCTGGGCTGTGTTGCAGTCTCTCCAACGGTGCCAAATCGATTATCGATACATCGAAGTATTGAAGTGTTTGTATGAAAACGCCACCATGTCGGTCCACCTCCAGGATCAGAATTCAAAACCTATCCGGCTGTAGCGTGGGGTGAGACAGGGAGATGTTATATCTCCGAAACTGTTCACCGCTGCACTGGAAGATGTTTTCAAGCTTCTGGACTTGGCATTAACATCAATGGCGAGTACATCACTCACCTTCGATTTGCTGACGATATCGTGATCATGGCTGAGACCTTGGAGGACTTAGGCGCGATGCTCGAAGGACTCAGTAAAGCCTCCCAACAACTGGGTCTTAAAATGAACATGGATAAGACGAAAATCATGTTAAACGTCCGTGTTACACCCACTACTCTGAAGGTTGGAGACTCTACACTTGAAGTTGTTGACGAGTATCTATACCTGGGACAAACAGTCCAGTTAAGTAGGTCCAACTTCGAGAAAGAGATCAATCGCCGAATCCAACTCAGCTGGGCAGCGTTCGGGAAGCTTCGCAATATCGTCACGTCCAAAATACCGCAGTGTCTCAAGACTTAAGTCTTTGACCAGTGTATGTTGCCAGTGATGACATATGAATCCGAGACATGGTCGCTTACTATGGGCCTCATAAGAAGGCTCAAAGTCAACCAAAGGGTGATGGAGCGCGCTATGCTTGGTATTTCTCTACGTGATCGAATCAGAAATGAGGAGATACGTAGGAGAACTAAAGTTACCGACATAGCTCTCAGAATCGCTAGACTTAAGTGGCAGTGGGCAGGGCACATAGCTCGTAGAACAGATGGCCGTTGGGGCAGTAAAGTTCTCGAGTGGCGACCGCGCACCGGAAGACGCAGTGTGGGCAGGCCTCCGACTCGGTGGAGCGACGACCTGGTGAAAGTTGCGGGAAGCAGCTGGATGCGAGCCGCACAGGACCGGTCAGTGTGGAAATCCTTGGGGAAGGCCTTTGTCCAGCAGTGGACGTCTTTCGGCTGATAGATAGATAATAAACCTATCATAAATGAGATCATCAATTATCACTGATTATCTAAAATAAAGTAATGAAAACAAATTTAAACAATTTCTGTTAACTTGGCAGTAGCCTAAATAGAAACAATCACTCTCTGAGATCACATGCGTAAAAATAGTCCTTATTGGAAAATATAACAAATGAAAATACTTTAACAAATTTAATCCAGGTAAATTAAAATATGGCAGTTTGACCGCCGTGAACATAGCCGCCCCATTTCTTGAAACCCGCGTTTTTTAGCTTAAATCGTTAGTTCTTCGTTAGTTCCGATTTGTTCAGGCCAAATTTCGTTTGTTCCGTCACGCGTAATAGCGATTTTTTTAAAATTAATATGGAGGCGGCTATGTTCACGCTAGCCGCCCCATTCCAGCTTTTTTGATTTTTTTTCGCTATAACGATAGGCATTCGTTAGTTCTGATTTGTTCAGAAGGAAATTCGTTTGTTCTAGTAATAGTTTCCGCGAAAAAAAATACCAAAGTGGGGCGGCTATCTTCACGTGAACATAGCCCGCCCCAAAGGATTTAAAAAAAAAAAGTATACCATTCGATAGATATTGGTTAGTTCTGATTTGTTCTGAAGAAATTTTGTTTGTTCTAATAAGCATTTCTGAGAAAACAGCAAAAAACCCTCAGTTCATTTGCCAATTGAAATTAAACTCTATACCAAATGGAATACACTGGAGATATGGCTCAAAATACTTATCATATGTGTCGACTCCTAAGATTTTGGTCATAGCAACGAATCAATCGTAGTAACAGTTCATGGATCTGAACATAACGTCAAAAATAACTATGTCACTTTGCTTAAGTAAGGATATTGATTCCTCACCAGATTAACAATACATAGGACGAAGTTGTAAAAAAATAATATAGGCTGAGGACAATACCCTAACTTTGTACCCACGCTCGATTTAAATAATTAGCAAAACATTTCGTTTGTTCTGGTATTCCATTCTAGTCCAGTGGCGTATTTAGGCTGAAGACGATTTTCAAATACCACACCAAGAGGGGTGCGTTTGCTGTCTAAATTCTATTTGTTCAAGCATTGTGCCCGCTATTTATCTTCAAACACATGTAGAACTACCTATTGGCTAACGTCAGGCAAAATATTTCGTTTGTTCTATGAATAATTTCATGACCAGAATTTTTTAAACTGAGATACACGGTTTTCATAGAAAATTTCTATAAGGTAGGACTGTAGATAAATTTATCATTTGTTCTAGCCTTGTGCCCGCATTTGAACCTAATAACCATGAAGGATGGTCTATTGGCTCACGTTAACCAGAATATTTCGTTTGTTCTACTATTCTTATCGTATCCAGAGACGTATTTAGGCTGATGGCGATTTTCAAATATCACAGCAAGAGGGGTAAGTTTGATGTCTAAATTCTATTTGTTCTAGTATTGTGCCCGCTATTAATCCTCATAAACATGTAGGACTACCTACTGGCTAACATCAGGCAAAATTTTTCGTTTGTTCTATGAATATTTTCGTGTCCAGAATTTTTTTACTGTGACTAACTATTTTCATAGAAAATTTTTATAAGGTAGGACTGTAGTTCACTTTATCATTTGTTCTAGCCTTGTGCCCGCATTTGAACCTAATGACCATGAAGGATGGTCTATTGGCTAACGAAAGCCAGAATATTTCGTTTATTCTAGCATTCGTTTCGTGTCCAGGGACGTATTTAGGCTGAAGATGATTTTTAAATACCATATCAGTAGGGGTAAGTTTGATGTCTAAATTCTATTTGTTCTAGCATTGTGCCCGCTATTGATCCTCATACACATGTAGGACTACCTACTGGCTAACGTCAAGCAAAATTTTTCGTTTGTTCTATGAATATATTCGTATCCAGAATTTTTTTACTGTGAGAAACTATTTTCAAAGAAAATTTCTTTAAGGTAAGACTGAAGTTCACTTTTTGATTTGTTCTAGCCTTGTGCCCGCATTTCAATCTAATAAACATGAAGTATGGTCTATTGGCTAACTTCAGGCGGAATATTTCGTTTGTTCTAGCATTTGTTTCGTATCCAGGGACTTACATAGGCTGAAGATGATTTTCAAATACCATATCAGTAGGGATAAGTTTGATGTCTAAATTCTATTTGTTCTAGCATTGTGCCCGCTAACGATCCTCATACACATGTAGGACTACGTACTGGCTAACGTCAGGCAAAATTTTTCGTTTGTTCTATGAATATATACGTGTCCAGAATTTTTTTACTGAGAGAAACTATTTTCATAGAAAGTTTCTTTAAGGTAAGACTGAAGTTCACTTTATGATTTGTTCTAGCCTTGTGCCCGCATTTCAATCTAATAAACATGAAGTATGGTATATTGGCTAACTTCAGGCATAATATTTCGTTTGTTCTAGCATTCGTTTCGTGTCCAGGGACGTATTTAGGCTGAAGATGATTTTCAATTACCATATCAGTAGGGGTAAGTTTGATGTCTAAATTCTATTTGTTCTATTACTGTGCCCGCTATTGATCCCTATACACATGTAGGAATACCTACTGGCTAACTTCAGGCAAAATTTTTCGTTTGTTCTGTGAATACTTTGGTGTCCAGATTTTTTTTACTGTGAGAAACTATTTTCATAGAAAATTTCTTTAAGATAAGACTGCAGTTCACTTTATGATTTCTTCTAGACTTATGCCCGCATTTCAATCTAATAAACATGAAGTATGGTATATTGGCTAACTTCAAGCAGAATATTTCGTTTGTTCTAGCATTCGTTTCGTGTCCAGAGACGTATTTAGGCTGAAGATGATTTTCAAATACCATATCACTAGGGGTAAGTTTGATGTCTAAATTCTATTTGTTCTAGCATGGTGCCCGCTATTGATCCTCATACACATGTAGGACTACCTACTGGCTAACGTCAGGCAAACTTTTTCGTTTGTTCTATGAATATTTTCTTGTCCAGAATTTTTTTACTGTGACTAACTATTTTCATAGAAAATTTCTATAAGGTAGGACTGTAGTTCACTTTATCATTTGTTCTAGCCTTGTGCCCGCATTTGAACCTAATAACCATGAAGGATGGTCTATTGGCTAACGAAAGCCAGAATATTTCGTTTGTTCTAGCATTCGTTTCGTGTCCAGAGACGTATTTAGGCTGAAGATGATTTTTAAATACCATATCAGTAGGGGTAAGTTTGATGTCTAAATTCTATTTGTTCTAGCATTGTGCCCACTATTGATCCTCATACACATGTAGGACTACCTACTGGCTAACGTCAAGCAAAATTTTTCGTTTGTTCTATGAATATTTTCGTGTCCAGATTTTTTTTACTGTGACTAACTATTTTCATTGAAAATTTCTATAAGGTAGGACTGTAGTTCACTTTATCATTTGTTCTAGCCTTGTGCCCGCATTTGAACCTAATAACCATGAAGGATGGTCTATTGGCTAACGAAAGCCAGAATATTTCGTTTGTTCTAGCATTCGTTTCGTGTCCAGGGACGTATTTAGGCTGAAGATGATTTTTAAATACCATATCATTAGGGGTAAGTTTGATGTCTAAATTCTATTTGTTCTAGCATTGTGCCCGCTATTGATCCTCATACACATGTAGAACTACCTACTGGCTAACGTCAAGCAAAATTTTTCGTTTGTTCTATGAATATATTCGTATCCAGAATTTTTTTACTGTGAGAAACTATTTTCATAGAAAATTTCATTAAGGTGAGACTGAAGTTCACTTTTTGATTTGTTCTAGCCTTGTGCCCGCATTTCAATCTAATAAACATGAAGTATGGTCTATTGGCTAACAAAAGCCAGAATATTTCGTTTGTTCTAGCATTCGTTTCGTGTCCAGGGACGTATTTAGGCTGAAGATGATTTTTAAATACCATATCATTAGGGAAAAGTTTGATGTCTAAATTCTATTGTTTCTAGCATTGTGCCCGCTAACGATCCTCATACACATGTAGGACTACCTACTGGCTAATGTCAGGCAAAATTTTTCGTTTGTTCTATGAATATATTCGTGTCCAGAATTTTTTTACTGAGAGAAACTATTTTCATAGAAAGTTTCTTTAAGGTAAGACTGAAGTTCACTTTATGATTTGTTCTAGCCTTGTGCCCGCATTTCAAACTAATAAACATGAAGTATGGTATATTGGCTAACTTCAGGCAGAATATTTCGTTTGTTCTAGCATTCGTTTTGTGTCCAGGGACGTATTTAGGCTGAAGATGATTTTCAAATACCATATCAGTAGGGGTAAGTTTGATGTCTAAATTTTATTTGTTCTAGCATTGTGCCCGCTATTGATCCTCATATACATGTAGGACTACCTACTGGCTAACGTCAGGCAAACTTTTTCGTTTGTTCTATGA
Source organism: Coleophora deauratella (assembly GCA_958295455.1). Lineage (NCBI taxonomy): Eukaryota > Metazoa > Arthropoda > Insecta > Lepidoptera > Coleophoridae > Coleophora > Coleophora deauratella. The sequence continues at coordinate 9,920,010 of OY282414.1, read as the reverse complement.
ATATTTTCATGTCCAGAATTTTTTTACTGTGACTAACTATTTTCATTGAAAATTTCTATAAGGTAGGACTGTAGTTCACTTTATCATTTGTTCTAGCCTTGTGCCCGCATTTGAACCTAATAACCATGAAGGATGGTCTATTGGCTAACGAAAGCCAGAATATTTCGTTTGTTGTAGCATTCGTTTCGTGTCCAGGGACGTATTTAGGCTGAAGATGATTTTTAAATACCATATCAGTAGGGGTAAGTTTGATGTCTAAATTCTATTTGTTCTAGCATTGTGCCCGCTATTGATCCTCATACACATGTAGGACTACCTACTGGCTAACGTCAAGCAAAATTTTTCGTTTGTTCTATGAATATATTCGTATCCAGATTTTTTTTACTGTGAGAAACTATTTTCATAGAAAATTTCATTAAGGTGAGACTGAAGTTCACTTTTTGATTTGTTCTAGCCTTGTACCCGCATTTCAATCTAATAATCATGAAGTATGGTCTATTGGCTAACTTCATGCGGAATATCTCGTTTGTTCTAGCATTCGTTTCGTGTCCAGGGACTTATTTAGGCTGAAGATGATTTTCAAATACCATATCAGTAGGGGTAAGTTTGATGTCTAAATTTTATTTGTTCTAGCATTGTGCCCGCTATTGATCCTCATACACATGTAGGACTACCTACTGGCTAACGTCAGGCAAACTTTTTCGTTTGTTCTATGAATATTTTCGTGTCCAGAATTTTTTTACTGTGACTAACTATTTTCATTGAAAATTTCTATAAGGTAGGACTGTAGTTCACTTTATCATTTGTTCTAGCCTTGTGCCCGCATTTGAACCTAATAACCATGAAGGATGGTCTATTGGCTAACGAAAGCCAGAATATTTCGTTTGTTCTAGCATTCGTTTCGTGTCCAGGGACGTAATTAGGCTGAAGATGATTTTCAATTACCATATCAGTAGGGGTAAGTTTTGATGTCTAAATTCTATTTGTTCTAGCATAGTGCCCGCTATTGATCCTCATACACATGTAGGACTACCTACTGGCTAATTTCAGGCAAAATTTTTCGTTTGTTCTGTGAATACTTTGGTGTCCAGTTTTTTTTTTACTGTGAGAAACTATTTTCATAGAAAATTTCTTTAAGATAAGACTGCAGTTCATTTTATTCACAGAACAAACGAAAAATTTTGCCTGACGTTAGCCAGTAGGTAGTCCCACATGTGTATGAGGATCAATAGAGGGCACAATGCTAGAACAAATAGAATTTAGACATCAAACTTACCCCTACTGATATGGTATTTGAAAATCATCTTCAGCCTAAATAAGTGCCTGGACACGAAACGAATGCTAGAACAAACGAAATATTCCGCCTGAAGTTAGCCAATAGACCATACTTCATGTTAATTAGATTGAAATGCGGGCACAAGGCTACAACAAATCAAAAAGTGAACTTCAGTCTCACCTTAAAGAAATTTTCTATGAAAATAGTTTCTCACAGTAAAAAAATTCTGGATACGAATATATTCATAGAACAAACGAAAAATTTTGCTAGACGTTAGCCAGTAGGTAGTCCTACATGTGTATGAGGATCAATAGTGGGCACAATGCTAGAACAAATAGAATTTAGACATCAAACTTACCCCTACTGATATGGTATTTAAATATCATCTTTAGCCTAAATACGTCCCTGGACACGAAACGAATTCTAGAACAAACGAAATATTCTGGCTTTCGTTAACCAATAGACCATCCTTCATGGTTATTAGGTTCAAATGCGGGCACAAGGCTAGAACAAATGATAAAGTGAACTACAGTCCTACCTTATAGAAATTTTCTATGAAAATAGTTAGTCACAGTAAAAAAAATCTGGACACGAAAATATTCATAGAACAAACGATTAAGTTTGCCTGACGTTCAAATACCATATCACTAGGGGTAGCAGCAGTTCACTTTATGATTTCTTCTAGCCTTGTGCCCGCATTTCAATCTAATAAACATGAAGTATGGTCTATTGGCTAACTTCAGGCGGAATATTTCGTTTGTTCTAGCATTCGTTTCGTGTCCAGGGACGTACGAGGGCGACACTGAAAGTTCTTAGAAAATCAAAAACTGAACAAACTAGAAAGTTATTAGTTTTATTATATCTTTTCAAAATAGTATCCATTCACATCAATACATCGCTGCATCCGAAGGATCCACTAAGAAAAGCACTTTGCCCACTCCTCCTTAGGGGTCTCTTCGACGGCCTTTTCAAACACAGCCATAAAACGTTTTCCTCGAAGTTTTTCTTTTATTTTCGGGAATAAATAAAAATCGCAAGGTGCGAGGTCGGGGCTATACGCCGGGTGACCCAGTAATTCTACGTCTGACGTCGCCAAATAGTCGATCGTTTGCTTGGCGGTGTGCGACGAGGCGTTGTCGTGGTGAAGGAGGATTCTACTGCGAGGTCGTTTCTCCCGAACTTTTTCCAAGACAAGTGGCAAACAATTGTTAGTGTACCACTATGCAGTAACTGTTTTTCGATCCTCTAAAACAATTGTTGCGTAATGACCTGTCCTTCCGAAGAACGAGGCCACCATCTTTTTTCCCACCTCTCTTCACTTTAGTTGGCAACTCCTCGGAAGGAAACACCCACATAGCAGACTGTCTTTTAGTTTCAGGATCATAACACACGAAACAAAACACGAACAAACGAAAAATTTTGCCTGAAATTAGCCAGTAGGTAGTCCTACATGTGTATGAGGATCAATAGCGGGCACTATGCTAGAACAAATAGAATTTAGACATCAAACTTACCCCTACTGATATGGTAATTGAAAATCATCTTCAGACTAAATAAGTCCCTGGACACGAAACGAATGCTAGAACAAACGAAATATTCCGCCTGAAGTTAGCCAATAGATCATACTTCATGTTTATTAGATTGAAATGTGGGCATAAGGCAAGAACAAATCAAAAAGTGAACTTCAGTCTCACCTTAAAGAAATTTTCTATGAAAATAGTTTCTCACAGTAAAAAAAATCTGGATACGAATATATTCATAGAACAAACGAACAATTTTGCTTGACGTTAGCCAGTAGGTAGTCCTACATGTGTATGAGGATCAATAGCGGGCACAATGCTAGAACAAATAGAATTTAGACATCAAACTTACCCCTACTGATATGGTATTTAAATATCATCTTTAGCCTAAATACGTCCCTGGACACGAAACGAATGCTAGAACAAACGAAATATTCTGGCTTTCGTTAGCCAATAGACCACCCTTCATGGTTATTAGGTTCAAATGCGGGCACAAGGCTAGAACAAATGATAAAGTGAACTACAGTCCTACCTTATAGAAATTTTCTATGAAAATAGTTAGTCACAGTAAAAAAATTCTGGACACGAAAATATTCATAGAATAAACGAAAAAGTTTGCCTGACGTTAGCCAGTAGGTAGTCCTACATGTGTATGAGGATCAATAGCGGGCACAATGCTAGAACAAATAAAATTTAGACATCAAACTTACCCCTACTGATATGGTATTTGAAAATCATTTTCAGCCTTAATACGTCCCTGGACACAAAACGAATGCTAGAACAAACGAAATATTCTGCCTGAAGTTAGCCAATATACCAAACTTCATGTTTATTACATTGAAATGCGGGCACAAGGATAGAAGAAATCTTAAAGTGAACTGCAGTCTTATCTTAAAGAAATTTTGTATGAAAATAGTTTCTCACAGTAAACAAAATCTGGACACCAAAGTATTAACAGAACAAACGAAAAATTTTGCCTGAAGTTAGCCAGTAGGTAGTCCTACATGTGTATGAGGATCAATAGCGGGCACTATGCTAGAACAAATAGAATTTAGACATCAAACTTACCCCTACTGATATGGTATTTGAAAATCATCTTCAGCCTACATAAGTCCCTGGACACGAAACGAATGCTAGAACAAACGAAATATTCCGCGTGAAGTAAGCCAATAGACCATACTTCATGTTTATTAGATTGAAATGCGGGCATAAGGCTAGAACAAATCAAAAGGTGAACTTCAGTCTCACCTTAAAGAAATTTTCTATGAAAATAGTTTCTCACAGTAAAAAAAATCTGGATACGAATATATTCATAGAACAAACGAAAAATTTTGCTTGACGTTAGCCAGTAGGTAGTCCTACATGTGTATGAGGATCAATAGCGGGCACAATGCTAGAACAAATAGAATTTAGAAATCAAACTTACCCCTACTGATATGGTATTTAAAAATCATCTTCAGCCTAAATACGTCCCTGGACACGAAACGAATGCAAGAACAAACGAAATATTCTGGCTTTCGTTAGCCAATAGACCATCCTTCATGGTTATTAGGTTTAAATGCGGGCACAAGGCTAGAACAAATGATAAAGTGAACTACAGTCCTACCTTATAGAAATTTTCTATGAAAATAGTTTCTCTCAGTAAAAAAATTCTGGACGCGAATATGTTCATAGTACAAACGAAAAATTTTGCCTGACGTTAGCCAGTAGGTAGTTCTACATGTGTATGAGGATCAATAGCGTAGCGACCATTCTTCATGGTTATTAGATTCAAATGCGGGCACAAGGCTAGAACAAATCATAAAGTGAACAACAGTCCTATCTTATAGAAATTTTCTATGAAAATAGTTTCTCACAGTAAAAAAAATCTGGACACCAAAGTATTCACAGAACAAACGAAAAATTTTGCCTGAAGTTAGCCAGTAGGTAGTCCTACATGTGTATAGGGATCAATAGCGGGCACAGTAATAGAACAAATAGAATTTAGACATCAAACTTACCCCTACTGATATGGTAATTGAAAATCATCTTCAGCCTAAATACGTCCCTGGACACGAAACGAATGCTAGAACAAACGAAATATTATGCCTGAAGTTAGCCAATATACCATACTTCATGTTTATTAGATTGAAATGCGGGCACAAGGCTAGAACAAATCATAAAGTGAACTTCAGTCTTACCTTAAAGAAACTTTCTATGAAAATAGTTTCTCTCAGTAAAAAAATTCTGGACACGAATATATTCATAGAACAAACGAAAACTTTTGCCTGACGTTAGCCAGTAGGTAGTCCTACATGTGTATGAGGATCGTTAGCGGGCACAATGCTAGAACAAATAGAATTTAGACATCAAACTTATCCCTACTGATATGGTATTTGAAAATCATCTTCAGCCTATATAAGTCCCTGGATACGAAACGAATGCTAGAACAAACGAAATATTCCGCCTGAAGTTAGCCAATAGACCATACTTCATGTTTATTAGATTGAAATGCGGGCACAAGGCTAGAACAAATCAAAAAGTGAACTTCAGTCTTACCTTAAAGAAATTTTCTTTGAAAATAGTTTCTCACAGTAAAAAAAATCTGGATACGAATATATTCATAGAACAAACGAAAAATTTTGCTTGACGTTAGCCAGTAGGTAGTCCTACATGTGTATGAGGATCAATAGCGGGCATAATGCTAGAACAAATAGAATTTAGACATCAAACTTACCCCTACTGATATGGTATTTAAAAATCATCTTCAGCCTAAATACGTCCCTGGACACGAAACGAATGCTAGAACAAACGAAATATTCTGGCTTTCGTTAGCCAATAGACCATCCTTCATGGTTATTAGGATCAAATGCGGGCACAAGGCTAGAACAAATGATAAAGTGAACTACAGTCCTACCTTATGGAAATTTTCTATGAAAATAGTTAGTCACAGTAAAAAAATTCTGGACACGAAAATATTCATAGAACAAACGAAAAATTTTGCCTGACGTTAGCCAGTAGGTAGTCCTACATGTTTATGTGGATTAATAGCGGGCACAATACTAGAACAAATAGAATTTAGACATCAAACTTACCCCTCTTGCTGTGATATTTGAAAATCGCCATCAGCCTAAATACGTCTCTGGATACGATAAGAATAGTAGAACAAACGAAATATTCTTGTTAACGTGAGCCAATAGACCATCCTTCATGGTAATTAGGTTCAAATGCGGGCACAAGGCTAGAACAAATGATAAATTTAACTACAGTCCTACCTTATAGAAATTTTCTATGAAAACCGTGTATCTCAGTTTAAAAAATTCTGGTCATGAAATTATTCATAGAACAAACGAAATATTTTGCCTGACGTTAGCCAATAGGTAGTTCTACATGTGTTTGAAGATAAATAGCGGGCACAATGCTAGAACAAATAGAATTTAGGCAGCAATTGCACCCCTCTTGGTGTGGTATTTGAAAATCGTCTTCAGCCTAAATACGCCACTGGACTAGAATGGAATACCAGAACAAACGAAATGTTTTGCTAATTATTTAAATCGAGCGTGGGTACAAAGTTAGGGTATTGTCCTCAGCCTATATTATTTTTTTACAACTTCGTCCTATGTATTGTTAATCTGGTGAGGAATCAATATCCTTACTTAAGCAAAGTGACATAGTTATTTTTGACGTTATGTTCAGATCCATGAACTGTTACTACGATTTATTCGTTGCTATGACCAAAATCTTAGGAGTCGACACATATGATAAGTATTTTGAGCCATATCTCCAGTGTATAGAGTTTAATTTCAATTGGCAAATGAACTGAGGGTTTTTTGCTGTTTTCTCAGAAATGCTTATTAGAACAAACAAAATCTCTTAAGAACAAATCAGAACTAACGAATATCTATCGAATGGTATACTTTTTTTTTAAAAAATCCTTTGGGGCGGGCTATGTTCACGTGAAGATAGCCGCCCCACTTTGGTATTTTTTTTCGCGGAAACTATTACTAGAACAAACGAATTTCCTTCTGAACAAATCAGAACTAACGAATGCCTATCGTTATAGCGAAAAAAAATCAAAAAAGCTGGAATGGGGCGGCTAGCGTGAACATAGCCGCCTCCATATTAATTTAAAAAAAATCGCTATTTCGCGTGACGGAACAAACGAAATTTGGCCTGAACAAATCGGAACTAACGAAGAACTAACGATTTAAGCTAAAAAACGCGGGTTTCAAGAAATGGGGCGGCTATGTTCACGGCGGTGGCAGTTTGCCATTCTTCTTTCCGAATAACGGCGAGCGCTTACGCAGGAATCCACGATCCTTCTTTTGGGTGCGTTCACGCAAGATGTGTTTGATGAAATATGTTAAAAACATTTTTTTAGATTTTTTTTAAAATAATTGTAATACTGTCTTTTAATATTTAATGTGATGAAATAAATAAACTCGTCACCACTATGGATCAAATATTGTATAAAATTCGTTTACTAGTCAGTTCAAATGTCTTTAAAAATAATCGAATATTCGAATATTCGTAAACATTATTCGAATATTCGATTGCAGGCCCTAGTTGTTGCACACGTCCGTAGGTGTAAATGTAAATGCCCTACACGTGACCGCGGGTGATGCTAAGGGCAACACCAGGCAACCGCCGCCTATACCTTGTGGATAGAACTGTTAAACGTGCCCCACGATAGGAGAGAGATTGAAATAAACTTTTTTAGATAACTGTAGCCAATAATAGAAAACAAAGGAAAGAGTGAGTTTTGATTCACTGTAGAGAAATCTAAGGAACTCAAAAAAAAAAAGAGATTGAATTTATACGACTCAATTTATTTAACTATAATTCCTCAATAAAATAATTTCATTTCAAACTAAAGGTACAACATTTATAATATTATAATAATCATTAAGACATTATAATTTACTAAAATATACTTACAAACACACACGAATACCCACCCATTCATAGTAGACTCGTAATTCTACCGCTCAAGGGCCGCGTTCCGAGGGTGCACTCTGACAGCAACCGCACTAACGCAATTTATATTATGCTATCCCGTTGTCAGAGTGAACGGTTGCTGTCAGAGCGTACCCTCGGAATGCGCTACTGCAAATACTTAAATAATAATTTAAAAAAATCTTTTTAAATAGGGTACTTGACTGCATCAACAATTGATTATGATATTATGAAATTTTTTCACTAAATAACGATTTTATTGAAACAAAAACTTTCAGGCTTAGAATCTCATTACCTGTGAATTTTTTGTTAATAAAAAAATTATAATGAGTGGGGAAACGACTATACGAAGTTATGACGTCATAGTTCGCTATTTCAAACGTTTTAATTTTTGGAAAAAAAATCGTTTTTGACATTTAATAAAAAGTTTGAGGGAGTTTCTTTTGGACCCGACGTTTCTTCTCTCTCCGCATATACTTCCCGAAACGTTGGGTATACGAGTTCAAAGTGGTAAAAACTTCGTATTAGGTAGATAAAAAAATGACCTGCGAAAAGTGTACAATGCTACCCACTTCGAATAATAGTACATTGTTCATCAAGGCGAGAAAGTGACCGATTACCAACGAGAGATGTAGTTTGAGTTCAATACACTCGAGTTGGGTATCGCACTTTCTTCCGAGTGATACATAGTGCTTTATACTACAACTACGAGGAAAATAAAAAACACATGTTCTTATGTTTGGAAAAAGCTAGTGGCCAGTATCATTTTGCGAGCTTGGAGATAAAATTTTTTTGGCATTTTACATTTAGTTTACCGACATAGTCTTACACAATTTTTTTTTTTTAAAAAAGCACGTTAGTAATGGATTTTCATACACTTTTCCCTCCCGCTCAGCGCGTTTTCTTCCCGCATATTTGTACGATAGTAATGACGTACATTCTGCCTCAAATTCGATAAAGTATTAAGGTACTTTCTAAGTAGGTGTAGTATAAACATATTTTGACTCTGAGTGACTGAGATGACTTGCCATCAAGTACCCTATTTTTGATTGCGCGACAGTGCTGCCACTGTGTCTGTCGGCGCATGCGCCAACGCCGTAATTGAGCGGTAGAATGGCAATTTTATAAATATCTGCAAAAATGTACTACAATGACTGTTGACAAATATTAAAACTACACTTATTACAATAAAATTTGGTGTTCTTTTTCACTTAAATTTAATTTATAATATCTATACATTTATTTAAATATAGCTTACAATAAATATATCTAAAAAATTGCGTCGAATTTGATGTTTCAGAATCAGAATATTTTATTACCTCAATTTCAATTTAATCAATTTAAAACATTTCAATACATAGCTCTTACAGGTTTGAACCCAAATAACTATGTTTAATTATTTGGGTTTAAATGCTCTGAATATCTCAAATTCGACGCATAAAATGTTTACTTTATCTATTACAAAATTCATTGTCATATGTACAGTACAGTACAGGTTAAACACCACACGGACAGAGGTCACCTCGAAGATACATATATTCAATATAAATCTCAAAAGTTTTTTTCATAGCTATTCAAATTTTTTTTAAATCTTTTTCTTATTCCGTCAAAGTCCCATAATATACAATATTATAGAGCGTTTCAACAAATAGTTCCTATGCCGTTATGTTGGCTCCCCTGTCTATCAACGACATCAACACGCGAAGACTTCTACCCATTTTGTTAGTGTGTGTCTGCATTCTATGTAATGTGTGTCTGAGTTCTATGTAGTGTGCGTGGAAAACATTGCTGCCAACATAACGGCATAGAAACTATTTGTTGAAACGCTCTATATTCAATATAGGTACATCATATAAATCACGGGAACATTAAAAAATGTCAACTGGTCTACCGCTCAGTTGAGATTCAGTCACATAACACTACGGACACTCCAACATCCTGCCGCAGTCATAATTAGCTACCTACTTTTTTATTTTATATGATAGGTGGCAAACGAGCAGACGGATCACCTGATGGTAAGCGATTACCGCCGCCCATAGACACCCGCAGCTCCAGAGGAGTCACAAGTGCGTTACCGGCCTTTGAAATGGGAGTACGCTCTTTTCTTGATACTACTGGGATGCGTTCTAAACATTGGTTTCACATAGATGTTTTCCTTAGTATTGCATCACTATGTTTAGCCTGAAGAGGCATACAAATAGAAACTAAACATTGAAAATTATAAATTCAATTAAAATAATATGATCCAAGATAAAATTAAAATCAATTTTTAGCCTTAAATAAAATACAAGGGTGCACTTGACAGCACCTTCTCTTTCACACTTACGCGATTTATATAATGCTATCCTGTTGTCAGAGTGAACCCTCGGAACGCACTACTGCTACTACATACATAAAATATGACGTTTGTTAACGCGTAAACGTGTACGCAATACACGCGTTAAGCGATTGTCGCCGGATCTTCCCGCAGGGGGTGAGGTCGCCGGATCTTCCCGCAGGGGCTGAGGTCGCCCTTAGAGGAGGGGGGGAGTGTCCATATTTACAACTGTGGTCGCGAATCGACGGCTCAGGGGCGGTAAACCTACATAATATGCCGATAATCCACTTTTTCGCGTGACTAGTTAATACAGATAGTTCTAGTTTTTTGAAAAACAAAATAAATTACGTCAAATCCATCCACATACAACTGAAGGGTCCACTGCAATAACGATGAATGTCCAAAATGATTTTAGTTCTAAGTAAGAGCGTCATTCGTCATTTTTCCACCATTTGTAAACTTAAAACCAAATTGTCTTAAAATAATGAAAAAAAAAGGACATTCATCATTATAGTTTACTCTTCATTTGGTTTTAAGCTTACAAATGATGAAAATATTACGAATGACGCACTTAGAATCATTTTGGACATTCATTATTATTGAGTTGAGTTGGTTATACAAGTTCCGAGTGGTAGGAACTTTGTACTAGGTAGAAAAAAAAGACGATTTAAAAGTATGAGTACAGCATCTACTTAAAAATTTTTTTTTTTTTTTTAAATTGCAGTGGACCCTTCAATTATTCTCAATTCACATTATCTTGGACTTAATTTTATTTATCTAGTTATTTTAGTATTATACCTACATTTTCTAGAATATTGTATAAAATATCAATAATCGATTTTTTTAACGGAAAACGTATCTAATTTTGTACTAGTCAAAAGTATATTTATTTACTTAATGTTTTTGAAAAGCCTTTTATCAGGATTGAAATAATAAACAAATATCGGCAAGGACAAACATACAAACATGCTCGTCCCCAAATACCTCACATCTATGGACGAGGTCAATCAAATATTGAACGACGCAAAAACTAGTTCTTATCTATCTAACACACTCTTCTGTATAAAGCAAGTATAAAACCGAGAGATTTTCATATAAAAATGGTACCAATACAGAGTTCTGCATAGGCCAGCACATGTTAGGCATGATGTCACACCTTCAGTACTGGATTCGATGAAGTACATTTTCTAGTGCAACCAATGAATATTTATTTAGATATATTTGGATATTGAAAGTATCGTCTTTGGCAGTCCAAGTTAGCTCTGAATGAGATGGATGTCAGTTTGTAAATAAACTTGATTACGTTTGATGTCACGTTTTTTGTTATTTTCACTAAAAATTCAAATAGATATTTTTACTCCTTATAAATTACCTTTGCCCCAACATCTACTACAGACATTATCGATATAAAAAGAGTTATACACACTAATAAAATTATATATTTTTATATACATACATTTATTCTTAAATGCTGACTAAGTTACACATATAATTAATATTAAATTAAATAACAGTATAAAAAGAAAAACATTAAAATTATCTACAGAAAAAAACGAATAATTTAAGTATTAAATTACAATAATATTTGAGATACTTTAAACAATAAATAAATAACTCTCGTCACATAAACACGAAAATATACAACTTAAATAAAAAAAAAATATTTGTTCTTATAATCTAATTTGAAAATATTGTGCGTAAAAAATTGCTAGACTGTGTACTTTTTGGGCTTATGTTGTGAAATAAAATCAAGTGTGAATCTACAAGTCCCATAATTGTCTCGAATCAAGACGTCCGCTCTATCTGCCTCCCACACATTTAGATCAAGTTAGGATGACAGGAACTCACTGAATCACAGTAACTGGACTTCTATGGCAAAAGCCTATATCGACGGGGAAGTGCTAACAAAGTTTAAAAAACTTAGTTAGAATACATTTCCAGCCAAAATTAATCAGGCTGTGATGGACCTTAATATAGGTGATATTTCCTCGGTGCCTAGCTAGATCAATTTTGCGAATTTCAACTTAATTCATATACCAGTAGACGCGCAAATTCATTCTCTATTGAACTGCATTCATAGGTCGTTTTCGTATATAAATAAAAATATAAGTTAGGAGTTGTTAGCACTTCCCCGTCGATATGCAACGGCGGACATATTGAAGTTGATTTGTTGATCAAAACAATCAATTCAGTAGTCATTGAGGTATCTTCAACATTGATATGTTTGTTAACCGCATTATTTGATAAAATAATGGCATTTTAAAAGCATTTTTAACTTAAAAATGTGTAAAGTTAATATGGTGCTTTTAAGTGTCCCTCCAAAAAATCTTCCACTGTTGCATTTAGGCCTCCCATTCAATTTTCCATACTATGTTTAATAAAATACATAGAGTAACTCGTTTTAGTTCAGTCTACTATTTACTTTTTCTAAATAGTACGTCCTTCATTTAAAAAAAGCGTCATTTAATTTAATTTAAAATAAGTACACATTTGAAAATTAAGTGACAACATAATTTTTCAAAACAGTTAACAGTACACTTACAAGGATTTTGTGTTTTACATACTTTCACGCTTATCAGGTTTGTAAAAAATTGTATGGGAGACAATTTAGGGAACCAAAATAGACACCTATTTATTAACGCTGTATTCCTTGCTATGCTAAGCGAGTCCCTCAGTAAAAAACTATTTTGGTCACATGTAATACAACAAAACACCTTAAAAATCTAAATGAACTATAAATTCGGCAAGCAAACCTGCTCAAAGAGACATAGGACCTTATGTATTAGCTCGTATTGCTCAGAATTCTGTACCATCCCACCGCGGTTCAGCCTCATGTTACAAACAATACCCAATATATCAACTTTTTGCTCATTCGTCAGCTGTTTTATCCCGTTAAGAATACCTATGAGACAGCCGGTGCGTCCTATACCTGCAGAACAGTGTATTATAGGCTGCGGAGACTTACTTTCAAACGAATGGTTCAGAGGTATCGTCACATTGACACCATCATTGACTTCACACAGGGATCCTTGAGCTTCTAACGGTGGAAACACAAACTTAGAATCTGTTTTTGGACTGCTACTGCACTTGCACATGTCACTACTATCCACTTTCACTTCACTAAAGTCATACATATTGTCTAAGAGCACATCTAAACTTAAATTGAGGAGAGCGTTCACGTCCTTAGGACACTTGTGATCGGCCCAGTTATGGAACCAGTAGTGATACACCGTTACAGCACTTTCATTTTCACTGTTGCTCGTATTGTATTTAACACTTAGCTTCCGTATAGTATAACCGGGTTTGCTCACCATACCCGTATTCTTAATAGTAAAACTATTATTCGCATCACCGGAGCAAACTTCTGTGTTTTCATATTTGCAGAAAGTGACCTCCTCACTCAATTCCACCGGGAAGTACTTCTCGCATTTCTGTCGGTTGTTCTCAACGAAATTTGTAAGCATCACTATCTTCTGGACGCCTGGTCGGTCAGAACAGGTGGATGGAGCCAGTTGCTTCGCCTGCCGTTGGAAGTCCTGATGGTTCTGGCGCACCATTAGCCAGAAATCATATATGGTGTTGGGTAGCGGGCCCTGCGTCGCAATGTAGCAGTCCTTCGTGTATTCATGCCCCTGATGAGAAAAAAATTATAATTTACAAAACGTTGTCTTCAGAAGTGATAGCAGGGTTATACGTGGATGATATTTTTAAGCCCTTTTTCAGACAAAAAGTTGTCTGTTTGCCCTTTGGCATAGGCCTCCGTGGATGATATTGGGGCAGGAAAATTCTCAAATGGCATAGACAGGCTTCCCACTCGGTGGACTGATGACCTGGTGAAGGTTGCAGAAAGCCGCTGACTGCTGGTAGCGCAAGACCGATCATTGTGGAAATCCTTGGGGCCTTTTTTCAGCAATGGACGTCTTTTGACCGATATGATAGTGATTGAGGACAAAAGAATCTTAAAAATATACCTACGTGCTATATTATTTGCATTTCATATCAGTGTATCTAATACGTCATACCACTTATACCCGCAGTTTCGGGAAGTATTTGAAAAGTGAGAAGAATCGTCGGGTCCGTGCGAGTGACCACAGACCCAGTAACAGATCTGCGTTGCACACGTTCGTAGTAGGTGAAAATCTTAAAGCCTTACACGTGACTGCAGGAAATGTTAAGTGCAACCGTTTATACCTTGATGATAGCACGGTCAAATTGTGCCACACGATAAGAGAGAGAGACACAGATCTGTGTCAGAAGAGTCACGCAGATTTGTCAGTAAAACGGAAGGAAATAGTAATAAAAACTCACCTTAATATAGCTGGCATTGATGTATCCCTCGCTGGTCGTCCCAGCGTCCGCCTTCAGTATAAACCTCGAATGCTCATTTGGCAGAATAGCCTTATATCTATTCTTCGGATGAGAGCCAGACACAATGGGCTTCTCCTGAAAATTCGTTGGCATATCCCAAAATTCTTGATGCATGCTTCTCAATAACGTCTTCTGGTATTCCGAGCAGGGTTTCGATACTAGCTCCGGTATCACCATTTGAGGGTTCTCGGTGGAAACGTCCGAGTTTTTGACCCAACCAGAGCAACAGTGCTGACCGTCTGAAGTCCCTCGACATTTGACAGTTGAGTAACCGTTCACGAAAACGTCATTCAAGTCTCGAAGTTGCTGACGTGTTAGCACGCTCGACGCGTTCTGCAGATGTTGCATGTTGGCTAAGTACATACGAAAGTCTTCTGAAGTGCTTTGCGGACTCAGAGGTTTCGTCGTAATGTTTCGAACGAAACCCGGTTGAATAGAATCTTCTTTGCTGCCGAAAGCGTAGATGATTTCGTTTTCCTGATCACCGCCGACGCACGTCAAATTCCTTGGATAGGATTCTTGCTCAACGTACGAAGACGACCACAAGTTGTCGTGCGACCCGAATCCGATTCCTTTCTCCGAGCTGCGCAACCTTGTGCGACATTGGTACGACTTTGGCATTAAATTCTCCGTGCTCAAAGATTTTCTGTGCTTATCCCTGTGCGGTGGTTCCTTTAACGACTGTACTAGCGTTTCATCTATTTCCAAATCTCTGGGCTCTTGCGGTTGTATGTTCAAAGTAAGAGATGTATTTGAGCTGCGTCTTTCCAAAATACCTTTCCGAGGTTCCGCAGGAGGATTATCGATGCTATGGTTACTGTTGTATCTGCTCAAATTGCAAGTCGATCCGTTTAAGTTATAGTTTGAAATGCTGAGACCTCGACTCACGACTGACAATTGTGGATTTGAGTTGTTAATATTCAATGTTAGCGACGTGTTTGAACTTCTGCGTTCGAGAAGCCCTTTCTTCTGACTCTGCTTTGCTTCTTTATTCAAGGAACTGTTGCTGGAGTGTCGACTCAAAGTGGTTGTTGGGTAAATGTTCAAAGATAAGCTGTTATTTGAACCTCTTCTTTGCAACAAACAGTTTTTTGACACTTCCCCAGGGAGATTTGTGTTAGAAGAGCATATTACTCGAGTGGTGGGCGTCAAGTGTTCAGTTGTCGATATGGAGTCCCGCCTTTCTAATGAGAGTTTCTTTTGTCTGCCGTCAGAGTTAAGGCTAAAGTTGGATATGCTGTTTCGCACCGAGGCGAGGTTATGGGACGAAGCCCCCGCGCTGCTAAGAGAACAGTTTGAACTCTGCAAGCTATGCGTGCTCACCAATAAACTTTGATTCGAATTTCTTCTATTCAATTTCTTGGACAACTTCTCGTCTTCCGCGCTCAGCTCAAAATCATCCGATGGCACTCCCTCGGGTAACGTCTTCAAGTTTGTGCTGGAAACGCTCAAGTTCTGCTTGTAATTCAACAGGTTGGTTCCCAGCAGTTGATTTCCGTCGTGATACCCAGCTCGGTTGTCAGTGCCCGATATGTTTATCTCCGGTGCGTTTTCGGAAAAATCCGAGATATTTTCGTCGAAAGAGCCCATAGTTCGTGAGGCGAGGCGAGAGGTACTGGGCTGGTATAGCATAAGGTTGGCGTGGTTCTCCCTTAGGAATATGCCACTATCTTGTGCCTTCATGTACAACCGACGATCCGTGTTACCTTGTAGGGAGTTATGCCCAATTTTGGCGCCAGAAAAATTACTCTTCTGCGCTAAAATTCTCTTCAATTGTCGTTTCGGTGTGTTAGGAACTGAAATGGAATTTTGTGGGACATCCAAAGATTTTTTCTGCGGAAGAGACAGATTGACACTTTCAGAGGAATCCAAGGACGTAGCTTTAACTTTTAATGTTGGCGTTTTCACTTTCTTCTCCTCGGCATTCGTATACAACTGCTCAAATTCTAATAGCTCTTTCTCCAAATCGCTGTCTCGTTTCGTCAAATCGATTGTCAAGTTTCGTAAATTCTTTTGTTTCTTCTTAGTCTGCGCTTCCGGATTCAACGTCGCGCCTTCCTCGCTCGTCACAGTGATTTCGAATTCCTTCGGGGAAAACCTCGGCATGTCTATAAAAGATTGCGTATCCGAGCTTTGTCGTAAACTTCTCTTATGTTTCAAGTCTGGCGATTTTGGCTCCTCCTCTTCCGAGGTTTTCTCTTTGACGTGTTCTTCAAACTTAAAGATGGGTCGTTCTGCCGTAGGAGTCCTTAAATGCCGCTCCATACTTTCACAAGATGTGCTTACTTCCTGATTTTTATACGCTTCGTTCATCTGATCTTTCATTTGTTTCGCAATCGGCAGTCCGAGGTTTTGTTCGATAATTTTCGCGTTGTCCGAATCGAGTGAAATCGATTTCAGTCGCTGCCGTCTCGCTTGCGCTGTGCTTGATTGAGGGGGCATTAACTCTGTCTTTTCTTTTTCTGTTTCTTTATCGTTATCTAAGCTAATAATGTCCATTTTCGCGCAGCAGTCAACGACGTCTTTCTCCGCGACCGGAATGACAGCTTCGGCTTGTTTATTATCGTCTCTAGATATATTCAACTCGATGTTTTTGTAATTCGTATCGCAGCTGTTGTGTCTCCGATATTTCTTTATATCTTTATCTCCGGGCGGCGTGAAACGTTCCCGCTCAATCGAGTTCCTCCCCCCGTACTTTCTAGGTCTTGGAGATATTCTAGACGCTCCTTCCTCACCAACTATGACATATTCAAAGTTAAAGTAATTTTCTTTGTTGGAAGTGAATATTTTTGGACTAGGGCGTGCGCTCAGCACTTTTGGTGAACTAGGCTTTTCTACTCCATTGCTTCTATTTAGATGATCGCCGAGCGCTCTTGGCGACTGTGGCACTTCTGCATCCCTCGGAGTTTCAGGGAAGAACTTTGGAGATTTGACGGTATCATAATAAACGGATTTTGGAGACGGCTCAGTAAAGAACATGGGCGACGCCATTTCTGGAGGAGTGAAGAAACGCGGAGAACTCAAGCTGTCAGCAAACTTGGGAGAAAAGTTGAATTTCGACGTTGATTTAGCGGAGCCACATTCTAAAACTCGGGGGGAGTTTTGCATTTCAGCCCTCTCTTGTGTGACCTCGGGAGGTTCGTCATCGACGGTGCAGACATTGAGTCGCGTGCTGACGGACCTGTATCGCTTCAACCCTGAAGACTCCATCTCTGCGCCCTCTTTCGGAGACATCGCTTCCACTTTATCGCTCATCTCTATCTTCTCCACACTAACCGGATCAAAGCCAAACACTTCGGACTCCAACTTGGCACTACCTAGAAAGGGTGACTTATCGTCTTTCTCCAAGGAGGGGGATCTCGTTGCGCTGAACTTTTTAGCCCGACTCTCCTGACTGAGGTCTGAGCCCAAATCTGATTGGATTTGCACTAAAGGTCGCGGAATGGCCGAGTACTTGTAGTCAAAGGGTCGTTTGTGAAGCCACTGCTCTGGAAGAGGGAGCTTGGGGATGCTAGGTTCTGGTGTAGGGTCCGAGCGTGACGTGGAGGGCTGTGAGGGGGCTGGGTTGGGGAGGATGACTATCTGTGGGGGCGAGGGGGGCGCTTCGTCCGCGGGCGGGGGGGCGGTGAGCAGAGTGAGCGTGGTGCGAGGGGGCGCCGGCGGGGGCACCGCAGGGGGCGGTCGGGCGCGCCGGGCGAGGGGCGCCGCGCCACCCACCACTACCTGCACCTGTCGAAATAAGAATTATGTGATTTACGTTTGAAAGGTGATTGGGTTGGGTTATTTTTATTGAACTAAATGGAATTGGTTCTGTACAGAAACATCTCACTCTTGATAGGTCACAATGATCCTTGTGTTAACAGCGACGGATAAGACGGGTGTTGCGGCAGGTGAAAATAACAACACGATGATAGGTGAGTATAACCGTGTACACTAGTGTGTGCTGTATGTGCAGTACAGTGTGCAGTGTCCTGTGCTGAATTTTACAGTGTGCAGTGACCTGTGCTGTGCAGGTACAGTGTTCAGTGACCTGTGCTTTGTAGGTACAGTGTAAAGTGACCTATGCAGTGTAGTATAGTTTGCAGTGAAATGTGCTGTGTAGGTACAGTGTGCAGTAAAACTGCGCCCAGTGACCTGTGCTGTGACTGCGCACTGTTTTACTGCAACACAGGTCACCCGTGACCTGCGCTGTGTAGTAGTCTGCAGTGACCAGTGCCGCACGGTACAGTACCTGCACCGCTCGGGACGGCTCTGCGCGCTTGCGGCGGCGGCACAGAAGCAGCAGCACAGCGCCGGCCAGCGCGCCGCACGCGGCCCCCACGCAGCCCTCCCAGCCCCACGCCCACATGCCACCCCGGTCACATCTGACGACAAAGGATTCAAGAGATAAAAGTAAATAAGTAAGATAATAGTATTACCTAACTGACAACCGGTAGACAAAGAGAGTTATGGATTCAAGAGATAAAAGTAAATAAGTAAGGTTATAGTAGTAACTGACAACCGGTGGACAAGGACAGTTCTACAGTGGAGATTGCGTTTGGGCAAACGTAGCGTGGGACGCCCCTCGGCCAGGTGGAGCGATTATTTTTGTTCTTATTCTTACGTGCTTTGAAGGAGGCCTATGTCCAACAGAGGACTAATACAGGCTGATGATGATAATGAATAGTAACTAAAAATTGGAGACCGCGTTTGGGCTAGGTGGAACGATGATTTGCGCCAGGTTGCTGGTTACAGCTGGATGCGCGTGGCTGAAGATAGGTATAAGTGGCGTGCCTTGGGGGAGGCCTGTGTCCAACAGTGGAATAATACAAACTGATGATGATGATGAATAGTAGAGCAAGCTAACAATTACGTTATGCCAATGACAAGAGCAGGCCAGTCACGAGTGTAACGCGAGAGTCAGCCATCGCTCCCCTCAACCATAACTGAGCGAAGGGAACGTCCCGGCTCCCGATACGCCACCCCGCACGAACATTTTTGCGAGCATGCACCACTCCGATCAATCGACAAATAAAAAATCTACAAGGCAAAGTTAGTGAATCCCTTCAGTTCTTTTACAATATAATTGACACCTCCTTGTTTTACAATGTCATGTCAGTGTTGCTGTTTGTTGGAGAAACACTTCCTGCCCAAGCATTTCTATCTAAGTTCTCAGAGGTCTTATTTATAGTATGCTTTAATTTTATTTATTTTTTTACCATGTTTCTTAATCTCTTGCGTTTCTGGGCTAAGCGATACCCGCTTAAGCAACTATTGCTTCAATGAATGTCAATACAAGGGCCTTATCTATTCTATTACCATAGATATAATAATATATTCTTTTAGCAGCTTGCTATTGTCATCTCTTTTATTCAAGGACTGCAGCCAACCATGAAGATTAGCGATCAAAGTTATTTCTGAAAGAAGATTATCTATGTCTGTCACATATATAAATAAAAGAAATACTGCAAATGGTTTGTTTAAATGTTGACTACCATTTACATGTTATAGAAGGTATAGTATGTATGTATATGTATAGCTATTATAAAAAAAAGATTACCGTATCTTTATCTACATTATTTTTTACCTTTCAGGATACAGGAAGTCATTACCAAAAGTTTAAAGTTTATTGGCTAGCCAATGAAGGCATTTTGTTGTCTTGAGACTATGTAAACCACATTTTATCACTACAACATTCTTTAATCTTGCAAAACATCTAATCAATTGCAACAGTATTACAAACAATACATTTCTTATCTCTTGCGTAAGTAATGTAAATAAATAGCATCTACATGAAAAAAATTTGTAACCGTTTCTAGATTTTATTTATACACGTCAAGAGATGTTGTAACGTAAAACTTTTATTGTACTTATTCAGTGTCCTTCAAAGCATTTATACTTGCACTATAATAAAATTGTGATAAAAATCTAATTCAAAATAGCATTTTGTAATAAATTAACTTCTTAATGATATGACTGATATTAAAATGTCTTGAAGTGAGTTTCCTTTGAACTCAAAAGATTTTTGTTTCTTTGTAAATACTAATATTATTATTTTATTTTATTTTCTTTAGCATCACAAAATTACATTTGCAAAATATTAGTTCGTTTTATATGTATTCCGATAATTTTGAATCTATAGTTGAATTTTAGATTCCCATAAAGTTGAATCTAACAGCAATACAATTTGAATGGTAAGATAAAGAGTAAGTATACCAAGTCCTTGGCGCATTTATCTCCTTGTTGCGGAATCAGCCTATCTTTAGAATTACAGATTCTGTGTGGCAAGTACGGAAGGTAAAATGAAATGAAAATATTTTATTCAAAGTAGTTAGCAGTGTACACTTTTCGAACGTCATTCTTTTATCTACCTAATACGAGGTTCCTACCGCTCGGAACTCGTATACCCGCCGTTTCGGGAAGTGATTGCGGAGTGAGAAGAAACGACGGGCTCTAAATAAACTCCCTCCAACACATTTTTTGAAAATGTCATATTCTATTACAAAGTGTTGGATGCCCCCCCCCCCCCCCCCCACCTGCTGGACGCAGAACTGTGCTAGATGGAAATCAATGTTGCCGCAGAGTATAATTGGGTGACCCAATTCAAGAAATCACTAAGTCCAAAATTTACTTTTGACATATTGATGTTATTATGTTTTAAATGTATTCTGAAATAATATGCGCAGGTTAAAAAAATAATTAAAAGTAAAAGTAATATAAATAATTTAGCGGTTTTATTTGTTAAAAGAATCATAACCTTATGTTAACAATGAATGTCATAAAAAAATAAAAACAATTCAAAACCGTCAAATTTGAACTTAGTGATTTCTTGATTAGGAGCATCCAAATGAGTGACCCAATTCAAGACATCACTAAGTGCTTTGACGGTTTTGATTTTTTTTTATATTTTTCATGACATTCATTGTTAACGCAAGGTTATGATTCTTTTAACAAATAAAACCACTTAATTTTTTCGAAATAGTTGCATATGCTGGTATGACATGGCGCAGAGATACAAGATGTAAAGAAACATGGAAAAAGAAGGGGGATTCCTTTGCCCAGCAGTGGGATGAAACATAATAATAATAAAATAAAATAAATAAGAATAAACTTAAGAGCAAGCTATGTAAAATTATTATATAGGCTTTAATAAATAAATAAATAAATATATATTTTTTCTATTACTTGTATATTTTTTTAACCTGCGCATATTATTTCAGAACACATTTAAAACATAATAACATCAATATGTCAAAATTAACTTTTTGGACTAAGCGATTTCTTGAATTGGGACACCCATATGGAGTTTCTATATACTTATGACAGCAGTATGAGAGGCTATAGTCATCAGCAGTAGATTTGTGTCAACTTATATCGTCCCTCGCACGACTAGCTCTCCTATCTCATAACCTTGATGATTTGAGTTTGGACATCTAACTGAAATAGGGTTTTTTTAAAAACTTACGAAAAATGAGATAGGAGAGTTAGCCATGTGAGGGACGATATGACAATTTTGTGCTAGGAAATATTTAAATATTAAATTCTTTTGACTATCAATATTGGGTTGTGATTGTTATTACTTGTTATAACAACCAAATCTTTATTTACTTAACATTTGACACAAGGCAATATGTAAATAAAAACAAAATAATGTCACAATAACAATGCTTATTTTAAATGGAACAGGATGTTTAAAGGTGTTGCGTTGTGGTTACTGGTTCTGACTTCTACAATGAGGAGTGTAAGTTCGACTCCTATCCAGAGCAAACATTTGTACAGTGAGCGGATTTAATTTTGCTGCGTCTCTAATTTTCATAGTATAGGGAATCCTAGTTTGGGAAGATATGACTACTAAAATTGTCCTGGAATATTTATTTAATCTACGAAAGAAGGCTGAGTATACCTCATTCCAATCAAAAAAAAGCAAAAGGTAAACAAACGAAACATCCACCGATTTCGTCAAATTCCTCAAGAATCACACATTTTCTGCTAACACTGACACATACTAATCGTAGGTCGGAACAATTATTGCCTTTTCTAATAGATTTCACTAAATTATGATACGAAACTGGCATGAAAATACAATATTTCCAGTCTAACCTCAGATTGTTAGGTTATGTTTCAGTGACAAGACATTACTGTTATCTGTAGAAAATAGTGATGAGGTTGTGTCAATACTTTGAACGAACTAGTGAATGAATGAGTGAATGAGTGTTACGTGATAAGTGTCTGACGGTTGTGTGTGGCCTGTTTTTAATATTTTGGGCTATCATTGGTGGTGGTATAACTTTTTAGGCGTTCAATAACGTTTTCTTGTTCTGTATTTAAAATGTATTTAATTTAAATATCCGTAACTTTTTAAATCCAAGATACATACTATATACATACATACATGCTATATTGTACTAGCAACACTAAATTTAAAAATTTCGCATGGTAGGACCTTTACATAACGTAAAAAAAATAAGAACGTAGAAAAAAAATCTGCATGCAATACATTTTTATTTCACTCATGCTCCGTGTGAGATGTCGACAACGGATATTATATTTTAAATGATATCGATATTTTTAGATATTAATCAACATTTAGTTCCAGTTCCTACCACTATGTTCACATTGTTTGCCGTTAGAAACTGCAAATAATATCCGTTAGTACGTTCGTCATTAGTCATTATACAATGAACTGGTAACACTGTATTTCGTTCGTTCGTACCGTTACGCTCATTTCTTGCTTCGACTCTGTCAGGCACTGGCAACACTGAATTTCGTTCGACATACCGGTCTGCTCATTCGTTGCTTCGATTCCTTGTCATGCGTACGAGTGTTCTTCTGTGTTTGGATATTAACGACTTGGCTTTTGATATAAGTACACTGTTAACTTTGCGATTAGGATTGTGATTTTTCTTGGAACTGACGATTAACCGCTGCGCATTAAGGACTTTGATATTGCTCACGATTGGATTTGTGTTGACTACGTGCGAGTCCTCATTGGGTAAGTTTTTAAAATCCTTATTTGATTCTAATAGAATCAACTGACTACATGACTGAAGTTATTTTTATTAATTTTCAGTGGTTCGAAATCAGTGATTCATCTAGTGATCTCGATCCCGGGTCTTAATAAGTTTTTCCTAGTTAGCATCACGAAAATCGTCATAAATGACACCCATAACAATATTTTTCTATAAGTGCATATCCGCCATTTTGTAACCGAAAATTGTGAAATTTATTTTATATCTATTTGATCTCATTGGTGGTTCCGAACTCTGAAAACAGTATCAAATAACTAAATTTTATTTAAACTCCTCGTTCGTTCATCCATTCATTCACTCATTCATATGTAAACTTGCACATCTCTAATGTAGTGTCATGGCCGATCACAAGTGTCAGTGTCAAACGATTGTTTACATTTTGCTTTTTTTTGATTGGAATGAACTATAAAAGGTTATTTACGATATGTAAATTGTATGAGAAATTAAGATGTTTTTAAAATCTTTACCCATGAAGATATTAGGATTTTTGACATTTAAAATGACTTTTCTTCATCAAGTAATGAACGAGGTTAGAAAGTTAGTCCCATAAGGCACCCTAATCACCACTGTAACATTTTGCTCTACAATCAACAAACTATACAAATGTATATTTCAATAGATACTATATTTATACAAGCAGTAAGAAAACACTAAGTTGATAAATGTGACAATTTGAATATTTTTAGATTCCCACCTCCACACTCAGGTAAAATATTGCTGAGTACAACTAAAAATACTCCTTAACTTGTTCGTATATTAAAAATAACCTTTAAAACAATATTTTCGCGCGGATACGCGGAGAAATTTTTACAATCCAATGTTATTTGTGAGCAACAGAGGTGATAATCGCATGAATTCTATTTGTGGCTGTGACACATACAACCAACTCATAATCGTGTAGATTTTGGTGGATATTAGCCTTTACAGCAGCAAATACTTTTGTTTCTACCTTGTACCGATAATAACATAACGTATAAAGATATATGAAGGTTGCAGCGCTTTGTCTAAAGGAAGAAATCAAGGATTTTGTAAAGGAAACCTTTGATGATACATCCACTGAGACCAAACGTCATTTCCATATTTTATGGACTTCAAAAGAAGACTTCAACAATAAGTCCCTCTCTAAGTATTGTTATTGACGTAATTACTATACAGACTAGTGAAAAACTATAATTTTATAGCAGAAATTACGTACTGTGCATTTATTTCTCCTGTCAGGAATCTAGTGCCGTTCTCGGCTCCACTTTGCACGGAGAACGGATGAATTTCAACAAATCACAAGAACACTAACACTGTTACACCACACTGTAGATAAATATGTTATTCTCGCGATTATTCCGTGAATATTCACGAATTTTCAGCGTTTAGCACTCGCCAGAACCTATTTGACGTTAGTCAGGTCGGCCATTTTTCTTTTGGGACAACAAAAGCTGGGAGTGTTGCCAGCGTACGATTTCATTTACCCTTTTCTATGATCTACTTCCATCTTATTTCCACGATCAAACTCGAAAGAAAACTGAAATAAAATTGACGTGATTGTAGGTAATTTATTCTGCTTTATAAGTATTTGTAAGTCGTTCAAAACATAAAAGAAACAAATGCTAAAAACATACAGACGAAGTAGACAGGCACACACAGTTATTATGTGTGTAAAGAAAGAATAAAGATGCATACCTCAGGCGCGGTCCGAGGGGAGGGGGGGGGGTGTCGTATGATGACCCTCTCCCCAAAATCATACACGTCAAAATGTCAAACCTTATAAAATAGACAATTCACGAATATTTAATAAATAATTTACCTCCTGCTTAATTTTTTTGAACCGACAAAGAAGAGGTTCTATTTTGCGAAAAAAGTTGCTTGCGTTTTCTTATATGTATACAAGGAAGATTAGTTGTAACTTGTACTGCCTCATAAATTATTATACTGGAGCGACATGCAAAAGGGGGCGTAAAATTGATAAAACTGAGGTTTTTGTTTGAATAAATTAAAAATTTGTGAAACAAAACCTTCCTAAAAATGCAGGGAAAATTAAATGTTTAATATGATCAATCAAAAATTTTCGCGCTCGTTACGCTCGCGGCTTTTATACAAGTGGAATGCTTGATTCTCCTACCTCGTTAATTACAATAGTAGAGATACACGCAGAAGAGAGCGTAAAATTTGTATAAAAGTTCTTAAAAATGCAAATCATCTGAGTCACTTTAAATTACATTACTGGAGGGACATGCAAAGAATGCAGGTAAACTGAGGTTTTTAATTTGATAAACAAAAAACGTCCGCGCTCGCTTCTTTTTTATAATTACGACAGTTAGTACCTTCTGTCCCTCTTAAATTACTGGAGTGCAAAGGAGGGTGTAAAATTAAACTAAAACTTCCTAAAAATGTAGGGAAACTGAAGTGTTTAATTTGATAAATAAAAAAATTTCGCGCTTGCTACGCTCGCGGCTTTTTATACATTTATAGGGTGGTTGATTCTGTTACCTCGTTAATGTTTGCTACTAATTATATTATATGACCCCCCAAAGTGTTTGGCTGCGACCGCGCCTGGCATACCTACCTAATATAGATAAAAATAGGTGACTTACTTTCTTCAAGTCTTTGCTCACGGTTTTCATACAGAGGCAGAGTGTCAAAAATAGGTGCACGACCCGTAACTTTTAGTAAAAAAGCAAAAAAAAAAAACTTTATATTCTATGTTGCTATATCTGCTGAGCAATTTGTATGACAAGTCTAACATTTATTTTTGCAATAACAGCACTCGTAGAAAAACTCAAAAAATCCCCTTATCCTCGGAAATTCTACCCCGCCACCCCACAGGTGTAAACTGCGTATCCTAGCCCCATTGATAGGGCGGACGCATGCGCCCCAGGCCGCTTCTGGGGCACTAGGGCATCGACTGCCCTCGAATGCACACCAAACTGGGTCACCCCTGGCACCGGCACCTAGTAACTTCACACTTTCCACCTGTAGGTACGCCGATCGCAATATCTGGGGAAAACTACCGTTGTATCTGGACCTGTCTACCTTAGATGATATTTTAAAAAGTCAGAACCCCTTACGATGGTAATGTTACCTTACGCTTGCGATCGACTATATAAAATATTGTATAGATGTAGAAGGAAAGGCTGCATGTGGTAAATGGTGCCGATGAATGAACGTAGTATGTTCTAATATGTTAACATGAATGACGAGAATTTACAGGATTTTTTGAATGCAGCTCACCACTTTGTACTTTCATTATTTTATTTCTTAGGAGAGCTTCATTATACAGCGTAGTAAATCTATCTAAAATAATATGACAATTAGATTTTTTAAAGTTATTAGAAGCTTCTGCTCATATTTTTCTTCTTCTTTAACGCTTTGACGCTTCTTTTCTTTAACCTGTATACTAGTAAAAATATAGATATAAAAAAATATATATTTTAGAAACAGACATCCATAATCAGTTTTTTGTAACTTTTATACACACGAGGGTTTTAGTCAAGCCGAGCTTCTCTTGTTTTGTTTTGTTGCTTATAATTTTTTTTATATTTCATTCTGTGTGTTACCAACGCAATAAACTACTGACAAATAAATTTTACCCTACATCCACACATTCGGCCAATGCAACGATGAAGACCGATAGTAATAAAAATCGGTCACCACAGCCGCAGTTCAGTGTGACTTGCACTCTTGCTTTTTCGCGTCGATAACGTAGGTTAACTGAATAAAAGTTAGATAATTATCTGGATAAGTTTTTCTGTTAGTGACATTTAACTCGACGGTTTTCGCGTTTTTCAAGACACTCTGACACATTCGTGCCAATTAATATATTTAGATGGTAGTCGTAAAGTTATTTCAGGTGTCTGACAGTGGGGTTCACCACTAGCCCTATAATCACCATACAAATAAAAATATTTTTATTTGAAAAAAACTGACTTTTATGTAGGTACAGTGGTTTTGAACGCGGCACTAGGTATACCTTGTTTCAATCCAATTTAAAAAAGGCAAACAATCTTATTAGGGAACTGACACATGAAAACGTCAAAAATTTCGTACCTGCTTCATATTTTCATTGATTATTTTGATGAAGTTGTACCACGGAACCCTACTCTGCGCGTGGCCCAACACGCACTTGACCGCTTTTTATTCAGTCGAATTTAAAGGATTTAGTATGGAATATGAATATGACTAATGTGTTGGTCGAATGTGTGGATGTAGGGCGTTTTGCGTTTTGTTTTTGTACTGCTATATACAAATATTGGAGCATGGCTAATAAAATCGGAACGATGCCGCCGCCGCCACCACCAGCAAGATGCAATGATGAACCACAAGCGTTCCGTATTATAGATATTCCGCTATCGTATGATTTACATGTATTTATTCCCATAGAAATATATAAAATCGTCCTTGTTTCTAGTCTTTATCAATGTAAGTGACAATCGATAGTTTGAAACTGAAATGTACCTTATACTCACAGCACAAAGTTAGTTACTGCTTGAACTAAAAAAATTAAGAGCGGCAACGTCGCAATCTGCCGCGAGTCGCCGTAATTATTCAAAAAATTGGCGGGAAAAATCAGTTTTTAGCGTCTACCGCTGTAACTATAACGTTTGGGATTCTAGTTTTTTTTGAGCAGAATGCTGTAATTTTGTTCTAAATCTGAGCATAAGAACCAGTCTTGTATTCATATTAGTTGCAAAGCTATACACCTTTGTCACTTTTGTAATGTCCACCCAGCAAGGAAAAAACATTGGCTCGTAGCACAAAAAGTACTGATTTTTGGGATTGAAAAATAATTCAGCATAGGTTTTTCGTGTTGCTCTAAATCCTGGCATAAAAATTTTGAACCAAGATGCTGTAATTGCTGAGATCTGATGTGACTGCTAGAAAGATTCGTGAAAAGAACGTGAAGCAGGTTTTGCGTTCTAGCGAGATAACTATTAACATGACATTCATGAAACTTTGCAGTCCGACTCACTTTATGATGCTCTAAATCTGTGCATCAAAATTTTTTCCCAAGTCTTCGTAGTTTTTGTGCACCAGTTGTGCTTGCTGGGTGGACTGCCATCGAGCAAGCACACCTTTAGGCGCTCGTATCTCGAAAAGTATGATTGCTCTAATTTTTTCCCTTGGCATGATGATTGCTCTAATTATGCTCTAAAATTTGAGATAGGTAGGATTATCCTAGGAGCCCCAGGAAAAAAGTGCTTGCTGGGGTCACTGACACATATAAGTATGTATTTAAACGTATATGTATATCAGTCTCTGGTTCCCATAGCACAGGGAATCCTAGTTTGAGGCCAGATGATCGTGTGTGATTTGTCCCAGATATTTATTATTATTATTATTTGATACAACCCATTGGGGCATGGATTTCTTCCTTTACCTTGCGAAGGTTAGGCCATACTTCCACACAGTGACCGATGTCCGGATTAGTAAATCGGCATGGTAAGTTTATTACCCAGACTTTTCAAGTCTTTTAAATGAAAGGGCCAAACTCTTGTTACATAAATCTTACCTTCTTGGTTCTGAAACGGGACCTGGCTAAAAATGCTATAAATAAATAAAAGTACTGAAATATTTTTTCATACTTTATTATTTGTTGTAAAAAAAGCTATCCTGCCTACCTAGTTTACAATGTTTGGTTAAAAACTTTGAGTAAATATAAAAGTTATACGCGTATTCAACTTACATAACAAATTAATTAGTAACTATTATTTGATTTGAACAAGTCTTGAATACGCTTGAACTAGGTTCTTAAATAAGCTTTAAAGTAACTTAAATGTAAGAAAAAAAATTGCTCAATATATAGGGTGACTTTAAATTAGTTCTTGATACGAAAGGCTATGAATGTACTCATGATAACAAACAACTATCCATATGGAACCCATATTCAAATCGCAAATTTGGACTCTTCATACAAATCGATCAACTGATCGGCCAAATTAGTATGACGAGTCCAATTTTTTTTTTGCTATTTGACTATGGGTTCCTATGGAAAAGTAGTTCGTTATCATGAGCAAATGCATAGCCTTTCGTATCAAGAACTAATTTAAAGTCACCCTATATACAATAATTTATTTTTCTAGCATCATCATCATCATTCTCCTGCCCTTATCCCAATCATTTGGGGTCGGCGCAATTTATTTTTCTAGCATAATAGAAAAAAAATATATACGTATATTTTTTAATTTCACAGCCACGCACGACTTAAAAACACCTTTGTTTATTTTAATACTATACTAAACTGCTTTGACAGCAATAAAAGAGCTAATGTACTGTAGTCCTTCCCGGGAGTGCCGTTAGTGCTATAGAGTCGCCAAAGCCCCCACTCCGACGACCCTCGGCACCCGAATCCCCTTTTAGTCGCCTTTTACGACAGGGCCCTAGTCACCCACCCTGTATGTATAACCGCTAAACTATATATATGCAATGAACAATACAAAATTAGTATAACACTTAATACTCTACTGAAAATAAGATCTTATAACTAGAGGCTTCGAATATAAACAAGCCAAGCATTCGATTTTCTATAAAAAATCATAAATTCCCTTTTCAGGGAAGACTTCTGAGGAATCCTTGCATTTCATACTATTTCTATAAACTCCTTAAGAAACTATCAAATCAATATACTGTACTGCACAAAACAAAAAAAAAACACTAAAGTGAAATTACAGGGTTAGGGTTACAGTTGAGCGTTTCTTGTCAGTCAGTCATTAATATAAAAGGATTAATAAAAAACTGCGCACTTCATTTCACCTATACCATTCACGTGCTTTATACACTGGACTCTTGAGTAGGCTTAGTGTTTCTAGTGATACTTGGTTTTTGGCATATTCCCTAGTTTTTTTTGGATGAAAATTGCTAATCGTCTCCCTCCCCCCCCCCTAAATCCCCCATCCCTAAATCCCCCATCCCATTTCAAAGGTCGACAACGCACTTGTGACTCCTCTGGTGTTGCGTGCGTGCGTTGCAGTGTCTATGGGTGGCGGTAATCGCTTACCATCAGGTGAACCGTCTGCTCGTTTGCCATCTATCACATAAAAAAAAGCTCACTTTGCTAATTGATTTCGCCAATGACAAAATAAATAATAGCAGACATCATTTAATAAATGAAATTAATAAAAGCGCAAGAAAGAAGTTATTAATATGAAACATAGAAAAAGAAATTGGAAAAAGAGAGGAACTTATAAAAAAACTTATATCTTGATGCTAATATTATTATCATCAATCACTGCAAGTAATTACAGGTGAAGCTAATAAAAGTGTGTTAGAAAGATTGGAACCTCCAACGCCATCTATTTACAAATTATCGAATTGTCTATTTACCAATAGAAGCTACATTTCATCATAAATCTAGAAGACGAGTATGGACACTTGTCATGTCACTCTCCTCGCAATCACATCGACCAACGCCATCTATTTACAAACTGCCGTACTATTACGAATATAACTTACACTAACAGAGCTAGAAAACGAGTTATGTGCGCTTATAACTCTACGCACTCACATCAATCAACGCCATCTATTCACTGCGGCATCTATCGAGACATTATTTCACTGCGGCTCATCGCCTGCAACTTTATAAGGCGCAGGTTCGGCCTCATATGGAATACTGTTCTCATCTCTGGGCAGGGGCACCCCAGTACCAGCTTCTCCCTCTGGACCGCATTCAACGAAGAGCAACTCGAATCGTCGGCTGCCAGGATATTTCAGATCGGCTTGACTCCTTGGCGCTGCGTAGAGATGTAGCCTCGCTCTGCATTCTCTATCGCAAGTACCATATCGTATGTACTATGGGGAGTGCTCAGAGGAATTGTTCGGATTGATCCCTGCCGTCTCTTTTCGCCATCGCTCTACGCGAAAACATTTTCATCCCCATCACTTAGATGGTTGGCAGTCCACAACTGTGCGTTTCACTAGAAACTTTCTGCCTCGCACAACCAAACTGTGGAATGAATTGTCGCTTGCGGTATTTCCCGACTGATACGACATTCAAACCTTCAAGAAAAGAGCGTACTCCCATATCAAAGGCCGGCAACGGACTTATGACTCTTCTGGTGTTGCGGGTGTCTATGGGCGGCGGTAATCGATTACCATCAGGTGATCCTTCTGCTCGTTTGCCACCGCTGCCATAAAAAAAATACAAATTGCTGAACTACCAATAGAACCTTCATTGATAACAAAGCTAGAAGATGTGCATTCGTCACTCTGCTCGCACTTACATCAACCAACGCCATCTATTTATAAATTGCCGTACTATTACAACTAGAAGACGGGTATGTTTGCACGGTGCGTGTCGCGCAAGGCATCGTCCACAGTGAGCAGCATGTTGAACGAGAAGAACAGTGCGGCGGCGGAGGCGGCGTGCCACAGGTCGTGCGTGTCGTAGAACTGCAGCGCTGCGCACGCGCCGTTGTGCCGCCGCGAGTTGGCCGGCGTTTCCTGCGCCACGGCACATGCGGCAAATGTTAAACAGGGTGTTAAAAATTGGAAGGGGTTACTCAGAATCAAGTATTCTATATAGGAAAAATATTTTAAAATCCGATCTTCAACTTTTTTCAGTTTCTCATACTAAATCTGAATAACGAATCAAGACTTTGTATGGGAAACTGAAAAAAATAATTAGATCGAAGTTTTTTCAATATTTTTCCTGTATTCTGAATAACCCCTTAAAATGCACTTTTTTAACATCCTGTATAATGTATAATATAATTGCAATATAAATAAACAGGATGTAAAAAGACTACTCCCGCAAACTGAAAAACTTTTCTCAAAGAACCAACAGGTACTTAATTCTCTGTTCCTACACCTCGGCAAGGTTATTCTTCAGATACGGGGGCAAATTAATTTAAATAGGAGAATAGATATAGAGTCCAAAAAAATTGACAGTACAGAAAGTCAGTACAGTAATCAGTGTAGGTACATCAATATTTTTACCTGCATAATAATGTGGACTTGTGTCAAAACTCTGGTGTTACAACACACAAAAATATTTTCACCATGTTCAAACTATATTTTTTATTTGGCAACCCTAACACCTAATTAGTGTTTTTATTGATCGAAATTAAATTACCCACCTTTTGGGAAAATTATTTACAGGTTGACAACACTTTTAATTAACAACTTTTTGCGCCATTTTTGAGCATGAAATGTCAATTTTAATTTAAAAAAATGTTTTTCCGAAAGTATAGGTGCTTTGAGAAAAGTTGTTCAGCCAAAGTTGTTCACTATTAAGATGCTATTGATGGCATCTTAATAGAGATGATCATCATCAATTATAGGAAGCCCCAGCCTGGGGACGATAACTCTTCTCTATTTTGAAATTGGCTATCGTGGAAACCAGCCACCCCCATTTTTGAAGAGTAGTAGTTGTAACGGAAAAAAATTAAGGTTAAACGTCAGTCACCCTATTTCATACAAATTTACCTGGCTATTAACTACACAAATAACCACTATATTTTCGATTTTATCTGTCCAACGTAAACTTTGCAACCTTTTATTTTCTCCAAATGTATATAATTATATTATTTATTTCTGTAATATCATTAAAAACTGCAGTAAAATATCATAAATTTTACGCATGTAGTGGTGTATAATTCAGCACCACCTTTCTGATATTACAGTAACTACAATCTCAACTAGTCTGTTAAGCTTTGTTTAGCCCAGGATTTCGTTTTTAGCGCCATCTTGCATTTTGCTTGAGCATTACCAAAGTAGCAAATTTATTATAAAGACTTTTTAGTCTGAGTAATTTATGCTGGCAAACTTTTTTTTATATTCAGAAAAAAAGACGCTGTCAGTCTCACGTCAGGGACATCTGAAAGACGAAAATATTGTTCACCCAACAAGGTCTAGTTGTGAGTTTCAGCTCGATATTTGTGATATACAGGCTGATATTTTTACTTATACAGGATGTAAAAAGATCACTCCGGGAAATTTAAATTATGGGATCCACTCATGAAACTGAACAACTTTTCCGAATGAACCTTAAGAATGCTGAATACTTAAGACAATTTTTGGACACACCATACAAAATTGGTCGGTTAGCTTACCATATTATATGAAAACTTCATTTTTATGCGAATTTTGTATGGGTTGGTATGTTAAAGTTTCCAGAAGTTACAGCCTGTATAAGGTGCATTCAAAAATTTTTTGATTCATACCATGCCCCATTTCAAATTTTAACCGCCTCCGCTTGTCCGCTCGCTTCACATCAGTAGGTCGCGGGTTCGATTCCCGGTGGGGTGTAACATTCTGGATTCGGTTTGGTTGGTGGTAGGGCATTTTCTGAGCCCGCCTGGTATATGCCACCATCTTATTTAAGTCTTGCCGCCAAACATCAACGTTAACAGCATTGATGTGTTCCGGCATGAAGGTAAGATAACCAGTTCCCCACTGCGTTGGGGAATCTTGGTAAGCCCGCTTTCGTATTCGGCATCATCGTCACTTACCATCAGGTGAGATGATGCCAAGGGCTTACCAATTGGGGGTAAAAAAAAAGATGATAGCTAACCAGGCAGGCTCCGAGAATGCTCTACCACGGACCAAACGGAGTCTTATATATTATAGTTAGACTCTGCCGGGAATCGAACCCGCAACCTCCTGATGTGAAGCGAGCGACTAGACAACGGAGGCGGTTTTCCGGGAGTATTATTATTGTCTCGTTTGACAAAAAGTAAGTAGTTACCAGCAACCACGTGATACAACCCGAACCTTAGATATGTAGATTTTCATACACGGAAAGTAAAATCCCGACAAAAAGTTTCACATATCAAGTAAAATGTCTTACACGTCAATATTTATAGACTCGACTGTAAAAAGTAATGAATTCACGCCATGTAGCACAAAGTTTCAGGTTATAGAATAATTTATTTCTCACAAAAGGATAAACAGTTATTCACTTACACAATATTTTTTGTCACCAAAATATATTCCTAAACATAGTCGTCTATGTACAAAAACCTCGTTTTATTCAAACTCACTTGTCAAACATGGTTATGAAAATTTTTTCCAAAGTATTTTGGCGCTTTCAATGTGGAGACATTGAAAGCGCCAAAATACTTTGGAAAAAATTATCAGGCATTCCAGGTTTCGAACGCGGTTTTCTTATCTCTTCAATTAAAGGCTAAAAAACAGTATCACTCCCTATCAGAGCATGAAGTATAGGCAGCATTGTTGCTTTTTATGTTCTTGAAATTGTGTCAAAATCGCAGCATGTTAAGGTTTTATTTTAAATTACTTACCTATACGAAAACTTTATTTTTAGATACATTTTGTAAATACGAAACTCCTGATTTAATTCTATTACAAGACCAAAAAAGGAACAATGTTGTCCTTATTCTATGCTCTAACAGGGTGTAACACCGTTCCAGCCTCTAATGGAGGACGAAAGAAAACCGCGTTCGAAACCTGGACTGTTTGTTCTCCAGCAACTCTCGGTTTCAAAACGCTGGCTTGTGGAGACATTGCAAGCGCCAAAAAATCTTTCGAAAAATTTATCATAACCATGTACTTATGACAAGACAGTTTGATTAAAATTATATTTTTGTATTGTACATAGATTTCTCTGTTTGTGGTATAAAATTATTTTAAATTGATTTGTTTTAAATATGTTTAAGATCCAGCTAGTGCACCAGCTTAACCGATTGCAGGCGAGAATTATTCTCTAAAAGAGACCGACAAATATATAATATTCCATCAATGGACAAAAGTTTTCAACAACATCTTCTGAGAGCACTATACCAGGGTGTCCACGTATGGGATTAGACATTAGTGCCCATTCAAAATCTCTCACGTCCGGCTTAGTGAAGGTGGGAAATAACCACAAATAATCAGTAGATACCGACATGGACTACTGCTGTGGCTGCTACCGCTTGTTTAGAGCTAATTTGGTGCAAATGCAGTTCAAATCACATTGTGGCTTTAGATGTAACTGTTAAAAAAAAAAACAAATGAAATGCCCCGAATTATGCCTTTGCAGTTCACATTTTCAAATGTCGGAAGAATGAGCACTCAGCTAGAACAAAGGTATACTCGTTATTCATTAGTCATGGGTTTCTGGCCTAATAAAACATAAGCTTCCCTATTCCCAACTAGTTGTTGTGCAAGTGAGGTACTTACACATCTGGATTCTGGACAAAGCGATCGCCCGCCCTTTAGGATACGGTGCTAAATATTTTAAGAGGGAATAAAAAATGGACAGTAATATTTTTTTTAAACAAAAATAGTTAAGATAAGATAAGATAAATATACTTTATTGCACACCAAAAGAGTACAAATAAGAACGAAAACATAAAATATTTAAACATTGATATGCAAAGGCGGTCTTATCGCTATCAAAAATAGCAGGTTCGATTTTTGTTAATTTTAATTTTTTTGTCTGACATGGTACAAAATCAATCCAAAACTGAAGGCTGCATCCTCGGTTCATCCGAAAACTACACCAAATTCAAGATTATTGCCCAATATAATAGATAACTGAAGCGCGGCAGATTAAAACGCTCACGCATGCCTTGCGCCGTGCAACGTTCAAAATTTATTTCTGAAGCTTTTTATTTAGTAATTGCCGTTAGTTAACTAACATATTTTTAAGTATATGCTAACAATATATGTATTGTGATCCTAAGTTGGTCTTAAATAAATGAATTGATTGATTGATTGTTAGTGTCTCTGTTTTTTTATTTTTGATTAGTTTGGTTTTCTACAAAAAATTTTTGTTTATGCCATTAGTGCACATTTTTTAAACTATAGCATCTTGTTGGTTTTTTTTTATTTTTATTTTATTAGGTTTTTTTCACAATATGAGTAATAGATTGAACAAAAGTAATACAAAAAATGAAAGCTCCATTCTCGGTTTATTCGAAAACGATACCAAGTTCAAGATAATAGGTCAAATAGACCTGCCAGGGGGTGTGGGGTGGCTACCGGGCTAAATCAGCTTCTATTTATGTACCATATACGTGTGCCAAGTGGTTTTCTTTAATCATAAAATTTTACCTCGGATACATATAAGCTTACACTATTCAGGTGCCAACAGTGAAGGAAGAATTTTTAAATTAAAAGAATTATTTGTGCTATGTTAGGTACCTTGTATTTTTGTATTTTATCCTGTACAAAGAAAATAAATTAATTATGAATTATTTATTAATATTCATATCCGCCATTAAAAAAGTTACCTTGTGTATCCAGAATTCAAATAAAATTAAATGTATTTCAGAACAGAAGTTACAAATGGCACATTTAAAACACATTTTTTATCATCAGTACAACAAAAAAAACCCGCCAAGTGCGAGTCGGACTCGCGTACGTACGTACGAGGGTTCCGTATAAATTCATAATCACACATGTCTTGAACTCTATATTTTTTATATTTCCGTTGATTGAATGAAAGGTAATTTTCGGTTTACGATTTATGACGTATTAAAAAAAAAACTACTTACTAAAGCTCGTTCAAACCAATTTTCGGTGGAAGTTTGCATGGTAATGTACATCATATAATTTTTCTACTTTTATCATTCTCTTATTTTAGAAGTTAAAGGGGGGGGGGACACACATTTTACCACTTTGGAAGTGTCTCTCGTGCAAACTATTCGGTTTGGAAAAAAATGATATGAGAAACCTTAATATCATTTTTGAAGACCTATCCATACCATACACGTACATGTTTGATGAAAAAAAATTTTTGAGTTTCAGTTCTAAGTATGGGCAACCCCCAAAATTTAGTGTTATTTTTTTTTCTATTTTTGTGTGAAAATCTTAATGCGGTTCACAGAATACATCTACTTACCAAGTTTCAACAGTATAGTTCTTATAGTTTCGAAAAAAAGTGGCTGTGACATACGGACGGACAGACAGACAGACATGACGAATCCATATGGGTTCCGCTTTTTGCCATTTGGCTACGGAACCCTAAAAAACTAGATGCTTTATCCTATACTATTAAACGAGTTAAGTGTCCCGACGATTTTGAAAACGGCTTGAAACCTTTTGATGAAAATCTAGGATTAGGGGTTAAAAATCACCATAAATCCAGATTTTATTTTTTATTTTTTTTATCCACAATTGGTAAGCCCTTGGCATCATCTCACCTGGTGGTAAGTGACGATGATGCCGAAGATGGAAGCGGGCTTACCAAGATTCCCCAACGCAATGGGGATATGAGAGAATTATCTTCGAAAAGATTCATTTAAGGGAGAATTCATTTAATGATCGAAATTACATATAAGGAGAACGCATATGATGCTTAAATTTAACCATCGCTTATAGGTACATTGGTAGACTAGCGGTTTTGGTGCGAGCCGCTTACGTTTTGCTGCTTTTAGGTCCGGATTCGAATACCACCCATGAGACTTTATAGTTCTTTGTTTTTTAATTTTTTTATTTTGTGTGAACTTATGTAAATATTATGAAAATAAATATAAAGACTTAAGAGTGATAAAAAATATATTTTAACCTCTTTGTATTTTAGAGACAAATAGCGCCATCTTTGGCCATATAAGTTAATAATATACCTGGTGATTGTGCCGCTCTGTCCCGTGTTTGAAAATAGGAAATTTTCCAAGGTTTTCTCTAAACTCAACCAGATGGCGCTGATAACATTTGCAATAAGAAAATCTCTAAAAAGTCGCCAAAACTGATTGATATTACTGACTTATAAATGATGAACAACTTTCTAATATTACGTATCATTGAATATTTTTCTATATTTTTTTATCAAAAAAAAGGATGATTTGCATGTATTTTTTTCAATAGAATCAAATTATAAAAAAATATTATAGATATTTTCAGAACAAATATTGCTTGTCCTTTCGTCCCTTAGAAGGCCACTACCGACTAAAACAACACCCTGCAAAATGTTTCATAGAAAATATATCTTATATGTACTACTAAACAATTTATCGTAGTTTATAAAAACTCCGATTGAACGAGCGACGCTCGATCTCCCAGCTAGTTCAATATAATAAGAAAATTATCAGTATCATTATTTATATTAGAATGAATTATTTTAAAATTATAATACCCATTTAAATTCAGTGACTGGGACGATATTGGGTTGTTAAATAAGTAACTATGATGGTTATCATCCCAGCGAATGTGTTATTATCAATCAATCTGATGAGACCGTGAGAGTGAGTGACTGAATTTAAATGTATATTGGAGTAATTTATTATTCTTTAAATGATTATACTGATAATTATGTTATTTTAATTAACAAAACATCAACTTTTCTTAATCAATTTTATCAATTGAAAAACTTTCATCTGTATGGATAAAATAAATTGAAAAAATTAATAAAAAAATGAATCTATTTTTCTCGACAATGAAAACTAATTTTATGCTGCCACTACACGGAAGTAATAAGGGGGCCATTCCCTATGACATATAAATAAAAGTTATGGTAATCTGTGATTCCTAAGTTTGATACTCTCCTTAGCTTGCGGAGGCACTACCGTGATTCCAAATAGCGTAAGACTTGGCTTGTAAAGGCTTGCAAGGCCGTGCCTCCACAAATTTTCGACATCACTTCGTATCTCCTTGCATGATACGTATCTCCTTGCAGGCTATTGCTAGGCAACGTTGTTATTCAATAAATGTTATGTGACTGAACAGATATTTTATGTTTTTAATATTGGCGACGAGGCCAATTCAATGGATTTAAAGAAATTAAAACGTACAAGAAGCTCAGTACAGTTTATTAACGCGCACAGAAAATGTGCTCGACACTCAAGACCCAAGTAAGTATATAGCCCCGCTTGGAGTCACTCGACAAAACAATAAAGGAATTTCACGAAATACAGAACAACATAGAACTAGAAACCGAAGATGAACATCTTGAGGAAGAAACCTTCTACATATTCGAGTTTGAGGAGTTGTGTATAGCACTGAAAACTACATTACGAAAACTAAGTATTGTTTCACCACTCAAGGGGAGACCTCAGTCCGCTTGAGGCAGACAGAAACTCCAAGAGGGACTCCCTACCTACTGATGTTTGGAAAAGAGTTCAGAACGAAGCTACATGCCATGCTAGTCCCATACCTAGACCGGAGCCACGTAGTCAGAGGACAAGGAGGCATTTCTCTCCTAGAGACAAGGTGGCCAGGAGTTACTCCTCTCTTGCCCAGAAGTTTGAATTCGGCACAATAACCCGACGTCTGGGTGGAGTACATTATGAAGTCAGAACCGATGGGGGACTCCTGTGGATCCGTCACCTCGACCAGCTGCTGCTGTGTCCTGATTCGCGGGGGAGACGTGATACATATATCCTTGCAGGCCAATGCTATGAATGATTGCTATGCGACATTGTTATTCAATAAATGATTTTTTTCTTTTAAAAAATCTTTTCTTTTATCGCTCTTGGGTCTTGTTATTTACCTATTTACTTATGTTCATACTAAATAAAAAAATTAAAAGACAAAAACAACAAAGTCTCGTAGGATACGAACCCGGACCTAAAAGCAATAACGTAAAAAGTTCGTACAAAATTTGCCGCCTGCACCTCTGGGTTATGGACTACTTATAGAGGTTAGTCAAAAATAAGCATCATATACGTAAAAAAATTATGTATGTGTGCGTAATTTGAGCCCTTATTCATACGAGATAAACGCAAAACTATAATTGTAAGGGGACAAATATATCGAAATCCTTATTAAATTAACATTATTATGGTTTATTAGCGTACATTGATCATGTAGCTGCTCGCTGTTTTACGTAGTATAGTTTAGGGTTATTTATACTATTTTTAAATCGAGAAACCAAGTTATAGTCAGATTAACGCCATCTAACGGATTTTTTCAACCAGGGAGCACTAACGTTTAACCTTAAGTAGCGATTACACTATCCTGAATTCAGGAAGCCTAATTAGGAAAGAAGGTAGTAAGGAAAGTGTAATCGAACTTAGGAAAGTTGTTTGATACATTTTTTCAGACATCCTTACTGGTTTCCTAATTAGGCTTCCTAAATTCAGGACTGTGTAATCGCTACTTTACAGTTTTGCGCTACTACTACACTACTACTCTTAAAAAAGGGTAGCAGGTTTCCATGATTTAATGGCGGTAGCCAATTTCAAAATAGTCAAGAGTTTTCCTTCCCTAGGGCTGGGGCTTTCTATTTTATTATGTCTAAATTTTTGTATGTTATTTGCTACTAATAAATATTTTCTTTCTTTCTTTCTTTTCTAATTCGGAAAGGTTAGACCTTACTCCATGCACGGGGCCAAGTCTTCTGTTCCGGCGGGTGGCGCGAGATAGCCAGCGCAGTTACCGGCATAAGAGGCGTTCCATCTTAGCCCTCAAGATCGGCAAGACATTGATACCTTATATCTGGCGTTACAGATGCTAATTAGTAGCCACTAAAAAGCGTCGGTGTCTACAGGTCGCGTCAAACTTTAAGATCGCTGAAGGGTACTGAGTGGGGGAAGTGTGCTTTCACTTGGAATCCTCATGCTCGAATTTTGATATTCTGATTATGCCAATATTTATTGTCTAATAGTGCCAAAAGGAAAAAAATGTGCTATCGTAGTTTTAGAGAA
Source organism: Coleophora deauratella (assembly GCA_958295455.1). Lineage (NCBI taxonomy): Eukaryota > Metazoa > Arthropoda > Insecta > Lepidoptera > Coleophoridae > Coleophora > Coleophora deauratella. The sequence goes on along the minus strand of OY282414.1, from coordinate 9,879,073 downwards.
AATCGAGTTTTTCACTGAGGCTGCTAGCGGAATGTTTCGCTGGCAGCCTCATCTCTGGAACCAAGGAACTACTTCGAAATTCGAGCATGAGGATTCCAAGTGAACGCACACTTCCCCCACTCGGTACCCATCAGCGATCTTAAAGTTTGACGCGACCCGTAAGCGGTAGTGACTCCGACCTTCTAACCAGAGGTCGTGGGTTCAAATCCTGGCCAGTGCACCAATGAGTTTCTCGAAACTTACGTGCATTTTCTTACCGACTGTTTTAACGGTGAAGGAAAACATCGTGAGGAAACCTGCACATCTGATTTCTAGATGTGTATGATGGTCGCGTTGCACACATCCGTAGGTGTAAATCTAAATGCCCTACAAGTGACCGCGGGTGATGCTAAGTGCAACACTAGGCAACCGCCGTCTAGTCCTTGTGGATAGAACGGTTAAATATGCCACACGATAAGAAGAAGAAGTTGCCACTTTCAACCAAATAAGCCGTGAGCCTTTTGCCCACCTACACGACAAAACAAAAAGTTTCAGCAACAAACATTCATCACTCACCGACCACTTAGTCTTCGAGTCGAGAAAGAGCGAGATAGCAAGAGCCCAGGCCGCGTGAGCGAGAGCGAAATAGCACCATGTGTGCACCAGTATTCGCTCGCGATGCACCAGCTTCATTGCCACGTAGAAGCCGGTGTAAAGCACTGTATTGCCCATTAGGATTGCTAGTAAGTGACGCGCCAGGTCCTTCTTGTGCTCGTATAATCTGTGGATACAGCAATAGATATAGACAGGGATACAGTAGTAGACATAATCGACGGAAACACGCGAAACACCAAGTGTATTTTTAACCGACTTCAAAAAAGGAGGAGGTTCTCAATTCGTCGGAATCTTTTTTTTATGTATGTTCACCGATTACTCGAAGACGCCTGAACCGATTTAGATAATTATTTTTTTGTTTAAAAGGGTATATATTTTACCGGTTATTTCAAAAATAATCGAAAAAGCAATGACAAATCGGGTTTATAACTTCTTGGAAAAATTTGGTCTACTCCATAATTGTCAAAACGGTTTCCGTAAAAACAGATCAACTACGCACGCTGTTAACAAATACGTACAGGAAATTCATACCTTCATTCGAGACAAAGCTTACGCGGTAGGGTTGCACTCGACATGTCGAAAGCGTACGATAAGGTTTCACACAAAATTCTACTGGAAAAACTTAACGGCTCGGGTATCAGAGGCAAAGCGTTTAACTGGTTCCGCTCCTACCTATCCAACCGGAAACAGTATGTCGAAATAGACTACTGCAACTGTGAAAGCGGCGAGGTAAGAAAAATTTATTCTCAAACGCAAACAATGAATTGCTCCATTCCCCAAGGTAGTGTAACTGGCTGTATATTATTTTTAATCTATATTAACGACCTTCCCCAAATAGTAAACCACCTCTGTATCCTGTTCGCGGACGATGTATCATTGTTATTTAGGTGTCAAGATGATAAAAATTTCGAACACATAATAAAAACATTCGAGGCAGTAAATGATTGGCTATCAGATCACAATTTGGAAATCAACTTAAATAAAACTAGGATTATTCAATTCAAACCCTACCAAAAGAAACCCTTAAACTTAAAACCCATCACCACAAAATTAAATATCGACGAAGTCAGTGAATTCACTTTATTAGGCTTAACCATCGACTCACATCTAAACTGGAAAAACCATGTCGAAAAATTAAAAACTAAATTGTCACAGTTTACATATGCACTAGCGATACTAAAATCAAACACCAATTACGCGACAGCCCTATCCGCCTACTATGCATACGCGCACGCGTGGCTGCGGTACGGGGTCATGCTGTGGGGCCACAGCACAGACGCTACTGACATATTTATTCTTCAGAAGAAATGCCTCCGAATACTGTTAAACATCGGCCCTAAAGTAAGTTGTCAACCACATTTTAAAAAAGAAAACATTCTAACACTCCCGTCCATTTATATTTTAGAAACTGCCCTCTTCGTAAAAAAAATTTAGATCAATTTACATTCTGCTCCAGCGAACGTCGTAAAGACATCCTAGTTGCCCCAGAACCAAAATTAGAAATGTACAAAAATAGCCCCCTCTACAGAGGAATACAGATTTATAATAAATTACCTAAAATAATAAAAAGTGAAAACAAATATACGTTATTTCAAAATAAACTTAAAAAATACCCAATCGAGAAAAGCTATTACTCAGTAAATGACTACATAAATAATAAATAACATCTAACAATAAAATCAAAATATTTAGAGTACATAAACACAAAACAAATACTTAAAATTTCTTTTTTTAATTTCCTATAAAAATAAATAAATAAAACTATCGTAATCTTATATTAAATAGTAGTACATAATTAATCTTTATATAAAGACAATATTACGATCTGCTCCCCGCATGCAACTGCTGTGCCCTTACAGGGTGCATGTACAATCTACAAAATTCACTTACCATCTTTATGTTATGTACATGTTATGCAGAAATAAATGAATATGAATATACTTTACAGGTGGTCCCATATAAATTTTATCGAAATCGATACAGCGGTTTTTGAGAAAATCAACAAAAACATAGCAAAATTGGAGTTGTTGCGATTGAAGTCGGTTGTTTTTAACGTATTCAGCGTGGCCAATTATGTCAATATCAATTTCTTTATTGGACAGACATAAACAGGGGATGGGATACGGTAGTGAACATACACATAACAACAGAGAATTTAACTAGATTCAGTATTTTTTAATTTTTTCAATGTTTTTTACGGCTCTGGATTTAGTCATTTTGAGCCACTTGTTTACTTTGTGGCGAAATATCGCCACGCGTGAATAAAGTGTGTATACGTGTGTTGGTGCGGGTAGACATGCTATCTCCTTGACGAAGATGTGAATGTTTACAGTTAAGACGCTTATGCGATCTTTCTTTTACGATGTCAGACAGAAGATACAGTAGAAGACATAAACAGAAAGTTTGTATATCAATGTTGGTATGAGTAGACATGCTATCTCTTTGGTGACGATATGAATGTTTACATGTTATGGCGCGTAGACATGCGATCTCTTTGGTGATGATTGATGATGTAGGTGTCCGTGTAGGCATGCCATCTTTTTTATAATGTTAGACAGAGGATACATACAGTAGAAGACATAAACAGAAAGTTTGTATATCAATGTTGGTATGAGTAGACATGCTATCTCTTTGGCGACGATATGAATGTTTACATGTTATGGCGCGTAGATATGAGATCTCTTTGGTGATGACAGATGATGTAGGTGTCCGTGTAGGCATGCGATCTTTTTTATAATGATAGACAGAGGATACAGTAGAAGACATAAACAGAAAGTTTGTATATCAATGTTGGTATGAGTAGACATGCTATCTCTTTGGCGACTATGTGAATGATTACAGTTAAGACCGCGTAGACATGCGATTTTTTTGGTGATGAGCAGTGTTCGGAGTAGGTAGATTGATTTAGGGTCAATGACCGCAAACGTATATGTTATGGTGTAATATGGACATGCTGCTCGGATTCCGGGAGTTTAACATTTTTAAGCGAACAAAAACGAATATTCTTTCTGTTATTCTAAACATAAATAAATTGCTTCCTTCCGAACCAATTGATTGAACCAGATTTACTTTAATAATACTCAACTCAATCCGAAAATACCGGAACTTTTCGGTAAAAAGGATTGTCCATGTTATAAAATCACGATGCAAGTACCAAAAATCAATCTGGCTACTCCGATCTCTGGTGATGGATGAGTGATCACTGACGATGTAGGTATCCGCGTAGGCATGCTATCTTTTTTATAATGTAAGAAAGTTCAATAGCTCATAGAAACTATTGAGAGCAGAAGAGAAAATACGATTGGACGTTTGTTACGACACGACGACTTCATAATGAACATCATGGCGGGAAAAACAAAAGGAAAGAGAGGCAGAGGGAGGCCGAAAAATATGTAGTTACATCGATCAAGTGAAGGCCAAAGTCAACGTCGTGTAAAGTTGGCGAGGAGTAGGAAAGAATGGCGGTTTTCCACCGACAAGAGCCTAGCTCTCAAGATAAAGAAGAAGATTATGTACATGACATGCGGTCTCTTTCGCTACGCTGTGAATGTTTACGTGCTAAGGCGCGTAGCCATGCGATGTCTTTGTTGATGATGTAAATGTCCGCGTAGGCATGCGTAATGGGGAAGAAAACTGACAAAGCTCGCCGATAGAGGCGCTGATATCGCTTGACTCATACTAACTGTCAAAACGTATAGAAAAAATTGTTTACGTAAACTAAACATCAGATTATTAAAAAAAAGCCGCGTTGTGTGGCGATTGGTTGCAATAATAATGGAAATCATTAATTTCCTAAATATTCTCGGATGAAGAAGACGTGGGAAAACTTACGATTTCAATTATGTATTTTTGAACTTCGCCTTTAATTAAGGAACAGTCCAAGTCGCATACGTTTTCCATTTAACAATTTTACAAAAAAAATAAACTATTTTATTACACCTCGATAATAAAAAACGCGGAACTAATTGAAAGTTGTTATGAGTCAAGCGTCCGTAGCGCCATCTGCAAATAGCTTTGCGTTTTCTTCCCCATCCTACTAATATTATAAATGCGAAAGTATGGCTGTTTGTTTGTTTGTTCCGCTTTCACGTCGAAACTACTAAACGGATTTGGGTGAAATTTGGTATGTAGATAGAATAAATTTTGGACTAACACATAAGCTACTTTTTGTTCCGGGAAAATGCATAGTTCCCGTGGTATACCTTAGAGACAGACATAAAGCGACACCCACACGGGAGGAGCCGCGGGCGAAAGCTAGTTTTTTTTATATAACGTATTATATGACATGCGGTCTCTTTGGCGACAATGTGAACATTTTAACGTATTGATATTGACACTCACCCATAAGCAGCGAGTGCCCAGTTAGCGACATTAGCGAGAGCGAGTAGCACGGCGCGCGCGGTGTAGCGCGGAACTAACGCGCGTCTGCCCGCCGCGCGCATGCGCCGCCACGCGCGCGCCGGCAGCCCCCCCTCTATACAAATGGGGAGATGGTCGCATGAAATATATTGTTAACAACCCATTACGTCCCCACTGCAGGGGCACGGGTCCCATAACTCAGGAAGGTTAGGCCATACGCCACACGCGAGTGCCAAGTCCGGATTGGTGGAGGTTGTGGGGCTAGTGGCCAACCAAAATGAAAAATATAGCTATTCACTAAATTGATCAAATTCAAATACGTTTATTGTGGGACTCAAGCGTTCCCGGAGGAATGGCTACAAACTGATTTTTTTACTTTGTTTCTAGATGGCGCTGTTTTAACATTTTATTTCTCTCTTGATCCAATTCAAAAGTTCACGCAGACGAAGTCGCGGGCGGTAGCTAGTAATAAATCTATAATATTTGAAAACAGAGAGAACATAACAATAAACATACCGAGTTTGAACCGGCCGACATAGTAGATCTTCATGGTGAGGTAGAAGCAGGCGCCGAGGTGGAGGACCGTGAAGAATATCCAGAAGTACACGCTGGGGTACATGATGCCTACCACTCCTGCCGGCGATTGAAAACTTTGAACATAAAATACTGCATTCATATCCTAAATTAATCAAAACGGTAGCGCGTTCTAACACGCGGCGCCATCAAGCGACATGCCGCGGTACTAAAACAACGCCGAGCTCACCTATCGCCATGATGGCCTAGTCAACAACCAGATTCATTGAACCGATAGCGCGTTCTAACTCACTCCTGGCGCCACCTAGCAACATGCAGCGGTACTAAAACAACGTCGAGATCACCAATCGCTATGATGGCTCAACTCCCGGAATAATAAAAAGGATAGCGCGTGCTAAAACACGTTAACAACCCATATCGTCCCGACTACATAGCCACGTGTCTCTTCCTCATACCTAGGGTAGGTTAAGCCGTACTCCACACACGGGGGTCAAGTCCGGATTGGTGGAGGTTGTAGGGCTAGTGGCTAACCCCGGTGTCACAAGTTTTCATGCCGCCTATAAGGTCTCCGACAGGGCTTAACGACTTCCATCTGCCGATAGCAGCCAGCACGGCTTAAAGTGCCTTAAGAAGCACAGAAGCGGTAGAGATAAATGCCACTAACAGTCAAACCCATCTAGATTATGACCATGTATGTAGTCAGTTAACCTGCGTGATCGACGCGACCACTCAAGCCGCATTCAATTAGGTACGACCACTTCAAACTAGCGATGGGCGTTTTAAAACGTAAATAGTTTCTGTAACTATGTATTGGTGCAATAACCGAAATACGGTATTCGGTATTACAAAAACTATGTATTTCCGAAACTATTTATTGGGAACATCTGAGATGCATGTTTCAAATCTCAAGTTATTGCAAGTCATGCATTATTTGGCAAGAGTGTCCCTTTCTCACTTACGAGGTTTGCAAAAGACCATCCTGCTATCAAGGAATAATTTCTCGTGCGGAAGTGTTTCAGAACACGCACGAGCAACGAAAAAACACAGGAGTACGTTCCAAGTCTACGTTCTGACAGCAACGGTTCGGTCTGACAACAGGACGGACTATAGCAAGTCTCCCAAGTGTGAAAGGGACACCAATATCACACAATACCATGTTAACCACCATAACGCGATAACACCGACAACCACAGATAACTGGTAACGTAGAAATACCAACATCCTACAATACCAGTATCGTTTTCTCGGTCGCCGATACATAGTTATTAAAATAAATAGTTTTAAAACCCGTTATTGGGTACTGATAACTAGTTACGTTTCGGTATTGGAAAATCGCGTACCGACCCACCTCTACTTCAAACTAATTTAACACACACGCGGCGCCACTTAGCGACACACCGCGGTACTACTACACCACGACGCTCACCACCAATCGCCATGATGGCCTAATCAACTCCCGGATGAATCAAAATTTTTTTTTTTTTTTTTTTTTTTATTTATTGATCCACCAACAGTTGTTACAATAATTCTTATAATCTAATTTACTACATAATGTTTTATGCTTAATGTACAACCAATTACAGGTGAATACCGCATGCACCATACAACAGAAAGAATAATTATTAATTTAATCAAACATAATAAACAACGCTAACTTTGTAAAAGAAAAAACGTATACTAATAAAATAATTAGCTAGCTTAAAAATTCAAGTTGACGTAATGATTCTACGGTATCCTGCTAGGGTATCATTAAATATATCTATAGTGTCACTACGCTCATTATACAATCTACAAAGTCTAGGGATGGCAGAGTGGGCTCCATGCACTGTTCTTCTCAGTGGAGGAACAAGTGGAGTGATAGGATTCCTTGGGTACCGCGAGGGAGAACGGAAATTAAATTTAGAAAGTAATAGTGGGCAATCAATGCTACCAGTTAGAATTTTATACAAAAAGATTAAGTCAAGAAGATTCCTACGGTTTTCCAGTGTGGCCATGTTGAAATTAATTAGTCTTTTTGCATAGGACTTAATCCTTTTAGTGACACCATTCGCAAATGCAAGGTGCCATAGGAACCTTTTCTGGATTCTCTCTAATCGCAGAATGTGAGTAGCATAGTGAGGTCGCCAAACTGGACAGCAGTACTCTAAAACGCTACGTACTAAAGTGTTATAAAGCAGTATTTTAACTTTGATTGATTTAAAGACCTTTGCGTTTCGAATAAAAAATCCCATCATTCTAGATGCTTTGGTTACGATGTGTTCGATATGAGGCAAAAATGTTAATTTTCTATCCAAAATTACTCCCAAATCCCTGATTGTATCCACTTCTGGTAGAATTACTCCATTAATGTTGTAACTGGATTCAATTATGTTTAACTTTCTAGTAAACTTAACATGACAGCATTTCTTAATGTTTAGTTCCATTTGATTCGCATTACACCATTCACTTAATCTGTTTAGATCCTCTTGGAACATTACCACATCTTCAGAACAATTAATTACTTTAGAAACTTTCAAATCATCTGCAAACAAATAGGGGGTTGAAGAAAAAAAGCATTCTGTTATATTGTTAATGAAAATATTGAATAAAATGGGTCCCAAGTGCGAGCCTTGTGGTACACCAGACGTAATAGCATATGTGTTAGATCTAAATCCATTAACGACTACATAAAAAGAACGATTTTCCAAGTAGGATTTCATCCAGCTATGAAAGAATCCACAAAAACCATAAATGGCCAATTTCTTTAGAAGGATACAGTGGGAAACACGGTCAAACGCTTTACTGAAGTCTGTATAAATAACGTCAATTTGTTGGTTTTTATCCATCGATCCAATTAGACTATCAGTGAAGGTTACCAGGTTTGTGCATGTGGATCTCGATTTAACAAAACCATGTTGATGCTCAGTAAGAAATTTACTAAAGTGGGATTGAACGTGCGGACATACTAAGGATTCAAATATTTTCGCAAAAGTGCTCAAGATCGAAATGGGTCTGTAGTTCCCAACAAGGTTGTTATCATCAGCTTTATGAACTGGCACAACCTTAGCCAATTTCCAGGTCTGCGGGAAAGATCCTAGCCTCAAAGACTGATTAAATATAAGATGGAGAGGGGTGACTAGATTAGGCGCACAACCGACTATAAAAACAGGTGGAATTCCGTCTGCACCAGCACCTTTGGTGATATCAAGATGCTGCAGTTTTTTGGCAATAGATTCCTCACAAATACTCAGAGGTGAGAAAAAGTCACCATAGAGATCAATGTCTTTCAAGTGGTACAATATCTCGTTATTTGTATTACTAGTGCCAGTATTTTTACTATAGATTTCAGAAAAGAACTTAGCAAATAAATTACAAATTTCCGTGCCCTCAGACGTTGTTATCGATCCATCCGACATTGTCGAAGGGTATGTGCTTTTGCCCCCACGTTTTGCTTTTATAAATGACCAAAAATATTTGGGATTCGTAGTAATTATATTTTCAATATTCTCAAGGTACGAACTATAACAGGACAATGATAATTTTTCACAGCGCTTCCTCAATAGCTTGAAGGAGAGTTCATCAAGAGGGTTTTTATATTTCTTAAATCGGCGATAATAATTGTCTTTTTCCCTGAGTAAATTTATTAATTTACAACTAAACCAAGGTGGATACTTATTTTGGCCTATCTTCTTACATGGTACATATATACGAATAACTTCTCTTAGAACTTCGTAAAATTTATCGGTCATCTGGTCAATATTAAGGCCCTCAAACTCGGTGTTCCAGTTAACATTAGCAAGATGTGTATTAATCGAGGTGAAATCAGCTTTCCTAAAGTTCAGTCTGCTAGACGTGTTACATAATAATTGATTGTCATTTTCTGAGGCTCCGAGTTGTATTTCAAGGGGAGGGTGGTAAGCGTCAATGATACTTAAAATTTCTGACGCCTCTTTTACTTCACAATGAGGCAAATCAGTTAGGACTAGATCTAAGATTTTGTTTTTGTGATTCAAAATAGTATTGCATTGTTTAAGGTTGTTGAGGCTTGTGAAGTCAATGACATATTGTGCTTTCAGAGATGCTTGAAATGTTAAAGAAGGATCATAAACCTGTTGCCAGTCAATACAACTAAGGTTGAAATCCCCTACAATACATGTTTTATAATCATGTCTTTCGATAACTTTATTTGAGTTGTCAACAAAATGTTTTATTGCATCTGTCCTAAGTGGTGGTCGAAAGTAAACAGTACAAAAAGCAATGTGATTTATTGATTTGCCATTTGGTATCTCCACTATAATCCAAATATCTTCACAGTCAGACTCCCATGAAGTTAACCTACGAGAATTGAATTGTTTAGCTACCGCTATTAAAACTCCACCCCCATCTTTATTTCTATCAAAACCAGTAGTTTCCCTATCTCTTCGATAAACAGTATACCTGTCATCAAATAATTCTGCAGAATGTACACCGCTCATGAGGTAAGTCTCCGTTAACATTAGTACATCATAATTAGATGTAGATAAATTGCGAAAAAAATCATGAGTTTTGGTCCGAAGTCCTCGGACATTTTGATAATAAACATTAAGAATCATTTTTATTACTTGTTTACCGCTACGTTCACATATATACACTAACTTAAACTAGTTTTTGCAGACTGTCCATATCCCTCACATATATGTAAGCCTCGGTGTCATCTTTGCGTGCATAGATGCGACCGTTGCGCACCCAAACGTACTTGTAGCCTTTATCTTTAGCTTTTTGTCTCGTAGCCGCGTGCAGTTGCTTATTAGCCGGTGACAGGTGCTCAGTCACGAAAATCGGTGTGTTTTCACGAAGACCAAGATGTGATGCATTGAGTTTCTCTTGAGGAATCTGCTTAGACTTGTTGAATTTGATAGCTGCAGCTAAAAACTGGTCCCGGAAGCGTGGTGAGCTGAGCTGAACCACAATGGATCGAGGTCTAGTATTCTCTCGGTTAGCCTTGGCAACGCGTGTGCAATTTAAAATTTTATCCTCTGGAACGATACATTCGATAGTTTGGCCAATTTGAGAGATGATATTTACGAGATTCTCGTCTTTCCTTTCCGGCACACACTGGATTTCAATGTTATTGCTCCGAGATTGTTGTTCGAGTTGGTTAATGCGATTATTCAATTTATTAATTGTTTCATTCATAGATTGTTTTTCTTCTCGCAGTTCCCTGACAGCTTCCAAAGTGCTCTTGAACTCTTTCACAAAGTCCTCATACTGACTGCTCACAAAATTCATAAATTGTTTAGCTTCACTTATTTCCTCCTTTATAGTTTTCAGTTCAGAAGACAAATTTGCGGTGAGTGTGGTAAGCAAACCCTTTATTTCAGTTTTAATCACTTGTTGGACGACATCTTTCACTTCACTCCTTGTAATAGGGGCCTCACTTATGTTTTTGCCTAAGGCATCATGAATCAGAGCTTGTACTTCGTCTCTCGTCATCAGGTCATCGCCCACTTGTTCAGGCGAGTTCATAGCGCAACGTTTTAGAGGCCTTTGTGACGAAGGCGCGCCATCCTTGTTACTTTTCTTGGCAGTACAGAGCGGGCAGTTCCAGTTTTTAATATCGACATCGTCAGAAATCGACAAGCATGTAAAATGAAAGGCCTTTAAACAGGTGATACACTTAAGGAACCTATCTCCTGCTTTTTGTTGCTCACAGCAACCCCAAGTCGATTGTTTCGAAGACATAGTTAAAGGAAGTTGCGCTGCACAGCAAAACAAAAAAAAAACTTCTGATTTAGTGTTTTTCGTGTCCAGGTTATTGCCGCCTCTAGTTCCAATCGTCTCCGCCGCCGTTCTAACTTAATTCCGCCTTCAGCGCAGGCGCAGCCAATGTTTGTTTACAACACGTCAGTTAGTATCGGCGCACTTGTAGGTAGGAAAATATTATGTGAGATTAGCTCGTACTGGTATTAATTAACTTTTGAGGTGTACAGCAAAACTAATTACACAGTTTCGAAGACAAACGGCTAGTGCACAACTATAGATACTTTGCACAATCGCGGAATCACTTTAAGTATTTTTTATTAGAAAAATATTGAAGAGCGCTGTCACTCGAGTTACGTTCCGAAAACGATAGCGAATAGCGCGTTCTAAAATACTCCTGGCGCCACCTAGCGTCACATCCCAGTACTACTATAACGTCAAGCTCACCAATCGCCATGATGGCCGCTAGTAGCATGAAGGTGGCGTGTGCGCTGGCGTTCACGTCCGGGTGCCGGTTCTGGTACAGTTGCACCATGCATATCACGGCTATCACGTACATGAACGACGAGTCTGGAAGAGGACAAACATATTGTAATCTACACAAATAACTTGTTTTTTTTTTTTTTTTTTGTGGGACAAACCACACCCGGTCATCTGGTCCCAAACTAGGATTCCCTGTGCTATGGGAACCAGAGACTGATAAACATGCACATATACATTTAAATACATACATATATAGATATACTACACCCAGACTCAGAGCAAACAATTCTGCTCATCACAGAAAAGTTTGCCCTGTGTGGGGATCGAACCTACGACTCTCGGATCAGTGGTCAGGATCGCATTTATTAGAAACAAACAGTCATTTAAAAAAAAATAACAAAATGTCTTATTATACTTAAGACCTATAGTTTCCTATGTATAATAGACTTTCATCATCAGCCGAAAGACGTCCACTGCTGGACAAAGGCTTCCCCCAAGGATTACCACACCGACCAATCCTGCGCTGCCCGCGTCCAGGGGCTTCTCGTGACCTTCATCCTGGACATCTAGCGTCACCTTTTAACCGCGGGAGAGCCATGCTTCGGCACGAATGGGCCGGCTCGACCGGAGTGATACCACGGCCTCACAGGAAACCGGCGTGAAGCAACGCTTGTGTTGTGTTTCGCCGACTGAGTGAGGGCACCGAAGGTCCAACCCCCCCTCCCCCAAAATCCTCCCATTTCAAAGGCCGGCAACGCACTTGTGACTCCTCTGGTGTTGCGGGTGTCTATGGGCGGCGGTAATCGCTTACCATCAGTGATCCGTCTGCTCGTTTTCCACCTATCAAAAAAAATCTTGCGATTCTAAAATACACGTGGCACCATCTAGCGTCGTCTCGCTTTACTAGTATTTACTATACTATAGCGTTCTAAGTTCTAACTAACTTCTAACTAAGTTCTTCTAAGCTCCATCTAGCGGCACTTGGTTGTACTATTGCAACTGAAACTGACCGAACTGGAAGTTCATCTTGTTGGGACACACGTGGTAGCACGCAGTATAGAAGTGTAACCGCGTTCTAATATACACGTGGCGTCATCTAGCGTCGCCTCACGTTACTAGCAGGTACTATATTAAAGCGTTCTAAGTTCTAATATACACGCGGCGCCATCTAGCGTCACCCCTCGGTACTATTATAACAACTGACCGAACTGGAAGTTCATCTTGTTGGGGCACAGGTGGTAGCACGCGGACAGCACTCCCTCCATGCAGAGCGCGAGCCCCATCGAGTAGAATAGGCCGGAATGTTGGGGGATGCCGAGAGATTGGTTCTGTGGGATTTTTTAATTATTTTATTTTATTCGAAAAACGTGCGGCTTGACACAACAAGATAAGAAAACTTAAATTCTAGACACCCAGATTGTGTCGGTGGATATCAACCCACATGCAAATATGGCCGAAGTTTGCCAACTATGTTAGGGATAATGTACTTTATGCTAGTGACATAAGGGGTCATTCGTCACACGAATTTCATGATTTTTTTATCCCCCCGTTCTTGTCTCAGATGGTCACATTTGTAGGACCACCCCCTCCCTGGTGTGACGTCACAACAACAAATAACAAATTTTTCGCCCAGAATTGAATAAATAAAAAGAGAAATTCCAAAATTATATATTTATTTATTATGTGACGTCACAACGTTTATCCCTCCTCCTTGACGTATGACTTACCTAATTTATGGATGGTCCCTAAAGTACATTATTCCATTCCACTTACAAATACTTACTACTACTTACTTACTTGACAATTGGCATGAAGTTAGCTGATTTTGAAATCCACCGACACAAAAAAAAACTTCAATACCGCATTGCACCCTCACTGACCTGCGCGCGCGCCCTGGCCGCATCCCGCGCGCGCATGCGCACCTGCACCATAAACACGAGCCCCAGGATCACGTAGTTGACGTTAGAGTACACGTGGTTGAAGTCGGCTAGGAAGCCGAGCGGGTGCGCGCAGAGGAAGTTGTAGTAGCACAGGTCCTGGTCTCCCGTCTGGTATACCATCTGGGGGGGGGGAGATGAATATAGTAAACTAGTAGATAACCATAACCCCTGATAGTGAAATATCTCTTTCTTAAATGGTCCCTTTTGCAAAATGTCCCTTTATCAAACTGTCTCTCTTTCTCAAAACGCCGCTCAAAAGTTTTTATTCTTAAAATGTCCCATTCTCATATTTCCTATTCTCAAAATGTCCCTTTCGCAAAACGCCCCTTTCTCGAAATGTCCCTTTCGCAAAAGGTCCCTTTCTCAAAATGTCTCTTTCGCAAAAGTTCTTATTCTTGTACAAAATGTTGTACTCTTCATATAAATCAATCAGCCGAGCGGCCAAATTAGCACTGATTACAATATGACGCACGACTACATTTACATACTGTATAGTAAATTAGTAGATAACCACAGATGCAAGGGTTCTTCGCAGAATGTCCCTTTCGCAAAATATCCTCTGTAGTAAAATATCTCTTTATCAAAAAGTCCCTTTTAATAAACTTAACGGGTTCTTCGCAGAATGTCCTTTTGAATAAACTAAACCAATTGACATTACTACATTACGGGGGGGGGAGGGGATTAATTATAGTATTGTAAATAACCACAGAAAGTTCTATTCTATTCTAAGGTGTAGTACCATTGGTACTCACCCAGTCGGACCTTACACAATAGGATCCTACCAATGGTAAAAAGCTGCTAAGTTGCTATAGGTCACCAAAGTTGCCATTGCCACACCAGAAGAAGAAGTAAGAAGAGTGGCTTACGTGCTGATAAGTGGATAGGAGCTGAACCACCGGCAGCGCGTATACCACGGCCACCGTTAACGCGCTCCAGAAGTACCTGCCACCAATAAATATACTTGAATTTTATTTTTTAATATATTTTTGAATACTAGTTTTTATTCAAAATTCAAAATCATTTATTTCTTTACGTAGGTACATTAAGCACTCTTATAAACGTCATATCATTTTTCTGGAGGAATATTCCAAATGTCATTATCATTAAAATAATCTACCGTCTTATAGTATCCTCTTGAACAAATACAGCGTTTTATATGTTTCTTAAATTTACATTCTGGTAGTTCACACACGTCATTCGGAATTTTGTTATAAAAGCGTACACACTGCCCCACAAATGATTTTTTCACCTTACTAAGCCTCGAGAAAGCTATTTCAAGATTATTTTTACTTCTCAAATTACGGTTATGTCTGTCACTATTTTTGAAGAACAAGTTTAGATTTTTACGAACGTACATGATATTTTCGTAAATAAACTGACCGGCAACTGTTAGAATATTTATTTGGTATATAGCTCGGACTGCTCTTTTTTGTAGAATGAAAATGGTTTCAATGTCTGCTGCGTGTCCCCACAGCAAAATGCCATAAGACATTATACTGTGAAAGTACAGTAATACCCCGCTTAACGCGACCCCTTTTTACGCGGATTCGTTATAGTGCGATTTTTAAAATTCGCGCTAATTTACCTCGCTTTACGCGAATGCGTTGATTGGTTCATTTGCATGCTAAGTGGTGTGATTTCATTGACTAATAGCAACCCGTAACTGCTCATTAATTGAAAAAGATTGACGGTTGACTCGCCGGTAACTCCAAAGATAGGAAAATAGTTTTTAGAATTTTGCAAGAGCGCAAACAAAATGCGACACAAAAAACCTTAGACAGCTATTTTTCTAAAGTGCGAAAAAAAAGTGCAAGTGATTAATATTTTGTGTCAATTTTCTCTAACAAAAGTACATTGATTTATATTTTAGCTCGTTATTTGTTTGTGCCCCGTTATGCGCGAATTTCGCTTAACGCGATTTTGTCTGGAACGCATCACTCGCGTTAAGCGGGGTATTACTGTAACTGAAATATACTAATCTGGCAGTTGTTACATCCGTCAATTGCCTTATTTTCCTTACGGCGTAGGCAGCCGAGCTAAGCCTCCCCGCTAGAGTTGCAATATGTGGGCCCCACTTTAACGTGCTATCTATAGTTATGCCGAGAAAAACTGTACTAGGAACAAAATCTAATTCGTTACCATTTAATATTACTTTATTATGAGTCTGTTTAACATTTGGCAAAGAAAACTTGATGCATTTTGTTTTTTTCGCATTTAGTAACAGATTATTAGCAGTAAATCAGTCTAGTAAATTAGAGAGAGTGTTGTTCACTTCGTCAATTTCGATTGTATTTATACTCACCTTAAAAAGAAGGGAAGTATCATCAGCAAACAACACAATATTTGAAAGGTTTTGCACCATGAATGGAAATTCATTGATGTACGTCAGAAAAAGGAAAGGGCCTAAAATAGATCCTTGTGGCACGCCCATTTTCACAGTATTTCTAGTCTTATAGGTTGTTAAAAAAACTATATGAACGAGAGCTTTTGAAGGGAGGGAGCTTCTTTGGACCCATCATTTCTTCTCATTCCGCAAACAATCTCCGAACACGAGTTCCGAGTTGTAGGAACCTTTTATTAGGTGGACAAAAGGATGACGTTACCGTTACGTTACGGGGGATACCGCCGACTGCGTATCCGTATAACGTATCTTTAATTTTTATTGTTAGTGATAAGTTCATTTGTAATATTATGTTTAAGTTATTTTTTGCTTTCATTTCATTTCATTTCATTTCAAAAGTGTACACTGCTACCTACTTCGAATAAAAATATTTTTATTGTTTGTAAACATATTCTTTTTTGTGTTATATACTTTCTTTGATAATACTGTGAAAAGGCGTAACTGTAATGCAGTGGTATTAAAATGAAAATAAATAAAGAATACATATTTTTATTTTCATAGTCATTTGTGATCGGTTTTCACTCACCTGTTGGACCGGCGATGGTGGTGCGCGGGGCGCGCGCGGCTCAGCCCGGCCACCGTTAGCGGCGGCAAGTCGTCCTCACACGAGCCCTCAGATTCTGAGGCATCGCCTGTATACATCATCGTCATCATCATCACAAGGTAACAAAAAAACTGTTTCTGGATGTGCAACATTATTTATAATCAGATTCCACAATATATTAAGGAACTACCATTTAATAGATTTAAAGTAGAACTAAACAGATGGAAATCTGCGAAATACATTCTACTCAGTTAAGGATTTTCTGGACTACAAATGCACAACATAGGTAGGTATTCACAATATGAGTGACTGTACGCCTCATCGTACGTACGATGAGTAGAAATCCCCAGTTAACGGGTCCTACACCAGTTTTGTTACAACCTGTATAGAGTTTCCGTCTACTTTGCGGCTTTGTTTCTTATGACGGCAGCACTGACCTCCACGGCGCTCGTCCCGCTCGATGATGGGAGTGGCGTCTGTGGGCTCCTCGCAGCGCGACGTGGACGGCTCAGGAGCGTCTTCCACGACCACCACCACTTCTGACGATAACATTCATAAGTAAAATATATCTTTTACCAAGGAAATACAGTAATACACATTTAATAAGGCTTACGGATGTACCTGCGCAGTAGACAAAATTTTAATTACGCGGGAAACTGATGGACCAATCAAGTAGATTCATTGTCATCCGCCATTAGACATTCCTAAAATCTCTGCCGCTATTGGTCGATTGATTTCGCGCCTGATTCAGTGAAATCGTCAGCTGTCAGAAAGCTGTCACCGTGCGTTGATTGTTTCGGGTGTTTCCGTCGATAGTCTGTCCTTGTCTGCGCGAACGAAGACTACCGACGCGCCTTATTTTTTGTGTACTACTGTAATTATTATGAAAAAACAGAATTTTTCAGATCATGAATACACCCACAAACATCATCTTCTATTTTCACTTCAGAATTACAATTTATTTGTTGTGCAACTTTGTATTTGACTTGAAATAAGTAAGCTGCCAATAAATTTATTCTATTGTATAATAATAATAGCGCGTTCTAAAAAAAAATTGCGTCATCTATGAAGTTTTCTAAGTATAACTAATTACATGTGCAGTACTATAATAAGCATATAAGGTCACAAGTAATCATAACGAAGAGAAAGCGCTTTTAAATAGACCTTTGACGTCACCTTTTGATGATTTTTATTTATTACAATGTCTTTCATAAATTAAGTTCCGGATTCTATGAACAGATGGCGCTGGTTGCGCTGTTCAGAGTGCATATAAATTGTAAGGAGTGGGGTCTCCTCGGTTGACTGAGGAGATTAAAAAATTGAAGTTGACAGCCTGTGATGGCTCACCTATAGAGGAGCTATAATCTGCTATTGATCTTCTTATATACCAACTCTAGTTTAAACAATTACTTGCGCCATCTATTGGCAAGTGTGGACCGTGAGACAGTGATACCACAGCATCACAGAAAACCGGCGTGAAGCAACGCTTGCGTTGTGTTTCGCCGAGTGAGTGCGGGTGAGAGGCCCATCCTCCCCCCCCTCCCCCCAATTGCCCCCATCCCATTTCAAAGGCCGGCAACGCACTTGTGACTCCTCTGGTGTTGCGGGTGTCTATGGGCGGCGGTAATCGCTTACCGTCTGCTCGTTTGCCGCCTATCACATAAAAAAAATGTACAAACTAACTACTCACCGGTGCACGAGCAAGTCGGTACGTAGACGACAAGCGCGAACATCGCAATGAGCGCCACCTATTGATCTTCAATTGTAATAACTCCATTTTAAGCAATCACTAGCGCCATCTATCGGCAAACGTACAAACTAACTACTAACCAGTGCACGAGCAAGTCAGTGTGTAGACGACAAGATACACCTCTAGCGCCATCTATTGATCTTCTGATGCACCAACTCCAGTTTAAACAATCACTAGCGCCATCTATCGGCGAACGTACGAACTACGTACTCACCAGTGCACGAGCAAGTCGGTACGTAGACGACGAGCGCGAACATCGCAATGAGCGCCGCCAGAGCCAGCGTAACGAGAGCCCCCGCCACGTACTCCTTGTACGAGATCGTGGCCACTATGCGGAAGCTGGACAAAAGTTTAATAAGTACATTATAAATCGGTCGTTATATAATAATAATAATAATATCTGGGACAAATCACACGCGGTCATCTGGCCCCAAACTAGGATTCCCTGTATCTTGGGAATCAGAGACTGATATACATACACATATACTTTTAAATACATACATATATAGATATAATACACCCAGACTCAGAGCAAACAATTCTGCTCATCACAGAAAAGTTTGCCCTGTGTGGGGATCGAACCCACGACTCTCGGATCAGAGGTCAGGATCGCTAACCACTTAGCCGCCGAGTCAGTCAGTTATGAAGCGATCGTGACTCAGTGCGGCTCAACTGACTACAGACACGGTCATAACCTAGATGGGTTTGTCTGTTAGTGGCATTTATCTCGACTGTTTCGGTGCTTCACAAGGCATGATAAGCCGTTGGTGCCGGCTGCTATCGCTAGGTTGCAGTCGTTAAGCCATGTCGGAGGCCTTATAGGCGGCTTAAAAACTGACACTGGGGTTGGCCACTAGCACCACAACCTCCACCAATCCGGACGTGGCCCCCGTGTGTGGAGTAAAGCCTACATTTCCCGAGGTACGGGAGGAGACCGTTCCCCTGCAGTGGGGACGATATGGGTTAATAACGATAAGTTGAACGCGCGAAAGAAGGGGTGAATCTTTAATTTTTCGAGAATTTTCGCCGCAGGTGTTATAATATTATTAATTACGCCAGTTCCATTTTGCGAAAACTGACAAATGTTTAAATCCTTATATTTTGTTCATAATATCTTAAAACTGGCTTATTTTATAAATAATTAACATTAAAAATAGGAACATATGATCGATACGATTTTCGAAAAATATAAAAACATGGAGTCGTAAATAAAGATTTTCGAAAACTCTCGAAAAAAATTGATTTTCGCGCCAACATCATTCTATCTCAACTTGTAAAACCATACCGGAAATTCTTCACTCGGCCGTTTCCGTCCGCTTCCGCGACCCACTCGGAGGCCCAACCCACGGGTGTTGCCGTCTCGCTCGCACCCGTGCACTCCTCATCGCTCTGTTTCACTATGAACACCACGTAGAAACCCACTGGGAACATTGATTGCTAAAACAAATAAAATTAGTATAATGCCAAAATAATGTATTAATTTCCCTACTGGTAGGAACCTCGTATTGGGTAGACAAAAGAATGACCTTTGAAAAGTGTACACTGCTACCTTCTTTGAATAAAATATGTTCATTTTCATATGGTAAGGTAGTATAATATATCTGTACACAAAAAATAAGGCGCGTCGGTAATCTTCGTCTGCGCAGACAAGAAAAGACTATCGACGGAAACACCCGAAGCGATAGCTTCCTGACAGCTGACAATTTCATTGAATTACGCGCGAAATCAATCAACCAATAGCGGCAGAGATTTTAGGAACGTTTCATGGCGGGAGATAATGAAGCTACTTGATTGGTCCATCAATTTCCCGCGTAATTAAAATTTTTGTCTTTTTGTCTACTGCGCAGGTACATCGGTAAGCCTTGTTAAATGTGTAATACTGTACCTAAATATTGTAATTTGTTTTGCAATAGGGATATAGGGATATTGACTGCTAATCATATGAGTAACTTTTAATTAAATGTCAAAAACTATTTGTTCTAACTAAATGTTCAACATCGCTATGGCAACATTACATATTTCTTTTTTTTTATGGCAGATGTGGTTAACGAGCAGACGGATCCCCTGATGGTAAGCGATTACCGCCGCCCATAGACACCCGCAACACCAGAGGAGTCACAAGTGCGTTGCCGGCCTTTGATTTGGGAGTACGCTCTTTTCTTGAAAGTTTGAATGTCGTATCGGTCCGGAAATACCGCAGGCGACAATTCATTCCACAGTTTGGTTGTGCGAGGCAGAAAGTTTCTAGTGAAACGCACAGTTGTGGAGTTGTGTATTTATTACACTGACATTAGCAGGATAGCCTATGTCTTAAGTGTGAAAAGAACAGACTCTTGTCAGGTAACTCTTACCTTGGTTCTGGATTGTAACCTGAAACTAGAAGTCATTTATTTTCTTTATTGACTCAGCAGTGTACTATCTTACGAGCAATAACCAACTTTTTATACTAAGAAATAATGTTATATTAGCATATTAGATTTAGATAAACCTGTACCTTAAACTTATGGTAAATAAACTAATTGTATTTGAGTGACTATTTATAATAATTCAACTTTATTTCAGACTAGCTTCCGCCCTCCACTAGATGGCGCTATCCAGTCTTATTTTATTTTATTTTATTTTATTTTATTTTTCACATAAAACAAAATTTAGTCTTTTAATTTTAGTCTTTTTAATTTAGTTTTTTAGTCTTAAACATAATATCACAATATTTGCAAAACAACTCTAAGTTGGGGGGATTACAGCAATACGCATTTAATAAGGCTTACTGATGTACCTGCAAAGTAGACAGAATTTTAATTTCGCAGGAAATTGATGGACCAATCAAGTAGCTTCATTGTCACCCGCCATGACACGTTCCTAAAATCTCCGCCGCTATTGGTTGATTGATTTCGCGCGTAATTCAATGAAATTGTCAGCTGTCAGAAAGCTGTCACCTTGCGCTGTATCGGGTGTTTCCGTCGATAGTTTGTTCTTGTCTGCGCGATCGTCGCGGGTTTTCTTCTCGTTGCCCCCGGAGGGGGCAACGGGGAGACGTTGTCGGGGCTCTGCCCCATAAACGTGGTGGACCTCGCTGCCCGTTAATACGGGCAGGTCGTTGGGGCGGGCGCTTGGCCCACAGCGGTCGCGTCGGCCGAGCCGAGCAACTGCTGCAATAGTCCCAGGGTCTGCAGGAGCACATCCTGGAACGGTTTGGTGGTTGCGCTGTCACTCGGCCTCGGCGGGACGGTGACGAGTGGGGCGGCGGGAGCTGGGAGGGCAGAAGCCCCCTTCTTCCTCCGACGCGGTCTCTTTTTGGTAGCTGGAGCCGAGGCCCCGCGCCTGCTGGTGGGCAGGTTGGCGGGGGCCATCAGGCTCGCAGCGGCCGACTCCTGCACGGCCGATGGCCGAGCGGGGGCGGGGCGGGGTGCAGCGGTGGTGGTGCGGGCGACGGTCCCGGCTTTCTGATTCCGGAGCTCCCTACGGAACACCGGGCATGAGGTGTTGTTGGCAGGGTGAGGGCCGGCGCAGTTCACGCACGTCGGCGACTCCTCCCGCGGCCGTGGGCAGTCCTAGGCGGCATGGGGGCCGCCGCATCGGACGCAGGCCTGCGGGCGGTGGCAGCAATGGGAGGAGTGCCGGAAAGCCTGGCACCGGTGACACTGCGCGGGGCCTCTCTTCCCACGCCAGGCCTCAATCTTGATTCCCGGCATGTAGAGGAGCTCCGTGATGCCATAGATGTTGCGAATCAGGTCCGGGGTCCGTCGCAGCTGCACGAAGAAGAGGCACCCGGGGCGTCCTGCGCGCCCCTGGATATTCTTCACGTGTTCCGCCTCAAAGCCTCGCTCGGCCAAGGCGGCGCTGATGTCGGCGGGATCGGTGGTCAGAGGGAGGCCACGAATGGCAACCTTGAAGGGCCTCTCGGCCGGTGGCGTGTAGGAGAACCAGCTGATGTTGCTGGTCTCCTCGAGGCCGCTGAGGTACCGCTGCACAGTGCGGTACTCGTCGCCGTCCTGGGGTGTGAAGCGCACCCCGTCGCCGTAGGGGCGGGCGGTGGGAGCTCGCCCGAGCGCTTCAGCGAGCTTCTTAAAGTGGGCCGACCAGTTCGGAAGGCGCTCCACTACCAATGGTGGGTAGCGGGCCTTCTTAGTCTGGTCGGCAGCAGCTGTGGTGGCGGTGGTGGCGGGGGCGGCGGGGGCGGCGACGAGTGTCGCAGCGGCAGCGGTAGCGGTGGCCGAGAGGCCCGGCACGGTGGCGGTTGCAGCGGGGGGCGGCGCCTTCAACTGGGCCGCATAGGTAGCCCAGGGGGGCGGCGCGGTGGTAGCGACCGGTGGTGCCTTGCTGGGCCCCGGCTTCGCCAGGTACTCGTATTGCCGGGCGAGGTCGGCATACGAGACCTCGGCGGAGCGCCGGGGCACCGGCACAGGCGGTGGCGACCGGGTGGTCGGCGTCGGTGGGGCGGCCGGGCGAGCCGGCGCGGCCAGCGAAGGCGGGGTCCGCTGGCGCAGGCGCGGGTCGCGCTGCGGTAGCGGTCCCGCGGTCGGGGGTGCGAAGGCGAATGGCCTATTCGCAGGTGGTGAGGCGGGGCGGTCTCCGGCGCTCAGCGAGCGACGGAACGCCCTCGCGACAATGTCCTCGGCAGTCGTGGGGTCCGAACGAGGGGGGGGCGGGCTTCGTGAAGCAGCTCCAAGCAGAAGCGCTTGGCCGCGTTCACGTCGTCCTCCCCCTCGTCACGCTTGCGACGGGTGCGGAGAGGCGGCAGCGAGCAGGGCGACTGAGCCGCCAGCTCGATCGCCGCGACGTCCTCTGGCAGCAGGACGGCTCTCTGGCCGAGACGCTCCTCCTGGATGCGCAGGTATGCAGCCATCCAACGGAGCATCCCCTTCGACAAGAAGTCAGTGCTTCTTAGCCGGGCCGTCATGAGCAAGTCACGTTCATAACGGCAAAGGAGATGCTCCCTCGGCAGGAAGAACTTCCCTGCTGGAGAGCCGGTGGCTGAGGGCCGAGGCAACGGCGAGAGGGTCTCGCGCGTGGGCGTCAGTGGAGGTGTTGCCGCCGGCGATTTAGTGCGCGGCGGTGGCGGCATCTTGTTGCTGTCCAACGGCGAAGGGATGGTAGGTGCCGTCGGAGGTTTCTTCTTTGGGGTGAGGAGGAATCCCTTCCTCATCCCAGCAGCTGGTATGGGGGTTTGCGCGCGCGTGCGACCAAGCAGCGAGTGGAGCAGGGCTGCCACTCGCCGCGGCGCTAGTAGGTTGGGGCGGTCCCCGCCGACGTACGCGACGTCGGGTGCAGCTCGGAGGGTAGTTGCTCAACAACTACCCCCGAGATCGCGTGATAGAAGGTCCGTGCACGGCAATTTGTGTGGACGCGAAGTGCACACAAAGCGAACAAATGGCAATCCAACCTCTGCGCGATCGAAGATTACAGACGCGCCTTATTTTTTTGTGTACTCCTGTATTGGTCAGACACTGCGGCAAGAAGACTCCCGTCTCACCAAGTAGGCTCTGTGTTACTCTCCTGCAGGAAAAAGAAAGAGAGGCCGACCAAAGTCGACTTGGCGGAGGACTGTGGCACTGGATGCCGCTTCTCTAGACAAAAGCTGGCCGGAGATTGTCGCTGTCGCCGCCGATCGGAAGCAGTGGAAAGCTGTTATTGAGGCCCTATGCTCCTCGAGGAGTTAAAGGAACCAACAAGAAGAAGAAGACTGTAGCAAACTATTAGCACAATGATCCTACTTAAAAGCTTACCGTGAGAGTGATGCCACCCTTCCTGTTCATCGTGAGGTGGTACCCCTGGTACAGCATGTCCTTCTCGTTGTCGAAAACCGGGCACTGCGGCGAAATTTACGTACATGTAATTAAAATCTAAGTAAGAAAGTTTTTCTACAATTTCAATAAAATTACACTGTGGACTAAAAAACTGACTCTACGTTTGTTGCACAACTTTTGAAAAAATAACTCAATCTAGCAAAAAAAAAACTAAACCAAAAGTTAAAAACACGTGTTGTGTAGTTGTGATTTCTGTTTTTAGTAATAATAATAATAATATTTAATAATATTTATTGAGATAAAACTTAAATGACAATGTAATAACTAAGACTAAACATATTATTAGAATACAAATTAGTGTTTAGCAGTTTTGTAGACTGAGTTATTTTTTCAAAAGTCGTGCAACAGACCTTGAGTCGATTATTTAGTCTACATTTTATTTATTTAATGGTTTATTTTCGACTAGCTTCAGCCCGCGACTTCGTCTGAGTAGACTTCAGAATTAGGTCCAGAGAGAAAGAAAATGTCAAGGTGGCGCCATCTAGTGACGAAGTAAAAATTTCCGTTTTTAGCCATTCCTCCGGGAACCCTTATGTTTTCCGGCACAAAAACTATCCTATGTGTTAGCCGAGTGCTTTATCTATCTACCTACCTTTCCTTCAAACCGTTCAGTAGTTTCGGCTTGAAAGTGTAACAAACAAACATCCATACTTTCACATTAATAATATTATTTTACTCTGCCGTTATAACAAAGAAGACCGCAAAGTACAGTCTGACTACAATATTTTGGCGTGTAGATGACATTGACAGGGCGGCGCTTTTGTCGCAAATCTGACATCTATTTCATACAAAAAGTGTCATTTTTCAAGATGGCGGCGTTAGTTCCGGCTTTCACCACGCGCCAAAAGATCGTAGTCGGACTGTATATGTATATGGAGTTTCCGTAAAAAGTGTTGCTGACTTCAAATCAAATCAAATATTCTTTATTGTATAGAGACAATACTTGATAGTATAATATTCTTTCTTCGGCCTGAATATGAGGACAGAGCTCACCGAGTTGTTTTGTATGGAGATGGTGGCGCACACGTCGTCATCTGATTCCACCATCAGAATCACACTCTTGGGGATCGAGTAGTTGAACCTAGAACGATAGCAAATCCACCGAATACGGTTTTTGATGGTAACAAAAATTAATAGCTTAAAGCAAGGAAGGAAGGCAGGAAGAGAGATAAAGAAAGAAAGAAAGAAAAGCGAGAGGAAGAACGGGTGAAATAGAGAAAGGGGGGACGAGAGAGAAATATAGAAAGAGAAATAAAAATGGAAGAGAGAGAGAGAAAGAAAAAGAGAATGAAATAAAAAAAGAAATAGTTTACTACGCCCACTGGCAACAAAATTAGAAAGGTGCAGAGGTTTTAACCAGCTAGTATTTTAGTTAATTGTGGTTCAGTGCGGCTTGCGTGTTCGCGTCAGTCACTTCTGAGGCACGGGTCTCTTCCCATACCTCGGGAAGGTTAGGCCATACTCCACACGGGGGCCAAGTCCGGATTGGTGGAGGTTGTGGGGCTAGTGGCCAAACTCGGTGTCAGATGTTTGGCTTAACGACTGCCACCTAGTGATAGCAATCGGAACCAACGGCTTAACCTGCCATGCAAAGCACGGAAACGATCCATATAGATGCCAATAACAGTCAAACCCATCTCAGTTTTGACCGTAGTAAGTTATCCACACATACCTTGGCAGAAATCCTTTTTGCAAATAGCTGGTGTTCCACGGATCGGTGTCAAACGAAAAGTAATAATATTTCGGGGTGCTCGGAGTGACATTGAGTTCAATTTCCTGCAAACAGAGTTCAAAATCGTGGATTTCTAGTTATAAAATAAACTTATATGGAATAGAATACTAGAGAACAGAACAGAATCATTTATTTGGAATAAGAAAAAAAATAACTCACACAAATACAAAAACAAATAAAATTCAACTTTCTATCTTAACGCGTTCCTGAGAAAAACAGTCTTGACAGACAGACGGACAACGAAGTGATCCTATAAGGGTTCTTTTTTCCTTTAGAGGTACAGAACCCTAAAAAGAAACAAGGAGCGAAGAAATAATAACCATTAAAAAATACTAGCTCTTGCCCCCTCTCCTCATAGATATCGTTCTTATTATGACTGTCGTTGTGGTTGTGAGTTGTGCTTGTGATATACATTTACAATAGCGTATGCGTAGACATACAATCTTTTTGCTTTCAATCTCAATCGTTATGCGCCATGTACTGATTGTTTGTAGTACTGTTGACAAACGTTGCTTAGTACCAAAGATTTTTGTGCGACTAGTTTGTACAGATTCTCCGAATAACTCGAATTCAATCAAATAAGTATTCAAATAAATATTTCTTGTTCTTATTGTACACAAATCACAATATTTTACATCGTTAACTTTAAACAAGAAACCAAAATTTTTGTGGATGGTATGGGTATCGATTTCTTAGATTAGTGTGCAGAGTAAGACCAAAGAGAAAGCTGGATTGTGTGAAGGATGATATGAGTATGAAAGGAGTGGGAACTGAAAGAACAGTCAGAAGAGATGAATGGAAGAAGACATTTTGCACCATCCCAAAATGATTGGGAACAGGGTAGGCAGATGATGATGTTATCGGTTTCTTGGGGAATTTCAAAATTCAAAATCATTTATTTCTTTACGTAGGTACATTAAGCACTCTTATAAACGTCATATCATTTTGCTGGAGGAATATTCCAAATGTCATTATCATTAAAATAATCTATAGTCTTACATATAGTATCCTCTTGAACAAATACAGCCTTTTATATGTTTCTTAAATTTACATTCTGGTAGTTCACACACGTCATTCGGAATTTTGTTATAAAAGCGTACACACTGCCCCACAAATGATTTTTTCACCTTACTAAGCCTCAAGAAAGGTATGTCAAGATTATTTTAACTTCTCAAATTACGGTTATGTTAAGGTATGTAAGTTCGTTCATTTTCATGCTTGGAAGCCATTGTACAGTTTATTCAGCTTCTGGGACGATATAGGCAAAAATACGAACTATTTCTACGTTAAAAAAGACACTAACATTTCCCCGCCAAAATATCGGCGCCTGCAACTCATTGCCACATTAAGTGGCGCCATCTATTGAAGCTGGTGAGAAACTAAAACGTTACCTTGTTGACTTCTATGTAAAAATCCTGCACTCGCCGCACTTTGATGTCGACGGAGACGTTCTTTGGGTTCGACGTCGTTATCTGTATTAGCGGGCGATTCTCCGACGTTATATCTATGTGGACAAACGGTAAATATCACAGTGTGGCGGAAAGAGTTGCTCTGTTACACCGACAGATGGCGCTGACACAATTCGTGTATGAAGAAAACGCGCTATCGAAATGAGATATGAAGGAAAATTTATTGGAAATTGTGAGGAAATGTGCACATATGATTACAAGACGTGCACAACGCCCGTAAGAGCGCTTTTATAGTCACGCGGGTTTTTACCCGTATGCAAGCCGTGCCCGGATGAGTGCCGCCCGCAACCTATCGTTTCAGTAAATTTTTTACGTCTCGTTTATTGTCATGCGTGTTACACGCATGCGGGTCGCTTTGGAAACGCCGCACGTATGCGTGTAGAAACCCGCGTGACTATAAAAGCGCTCTAAGTGTAAATATAAAGGTGTTACATGATCGCAGAAGATTTTAAGTGCAGGCAAGCGTCCCCATCTATCTCTCATATAGGTAGCAAGATCAAATTCAGGTTCGTTTCTCGAATGGTTCTCGAGTGGCGCCTACGAGCTGGAAGACGTAGCCGAAGAGCAGGTGGAATGATGATCCAGCCAGGCTTGCGGGAAGCCGCTGAATGCGTGTGGCTCAGAGCCGTGCTGAGTGAAACCCATAGTAAAAAAAGACGCAGAGGCCATTGGTGAAACGCTATGGTTTATTATCAGGCTTGTGTGGACGTCTTTCGGCTAATATGATATAATAATTGATGATCATGGTGTTCAGCAGTAGGTATTTTTTTATGGCATAGCTGGCAAACGAGCAGACGAATCACCTGATGGTAAGCGATTACCGCCGCCCATAGACACCCGCAACACCAGAGGAGTCACAAGTGCGTTGCCGGCCTTTGATATGGGAGTACGCTCTTTTCTTGAAGGCTTGAATGTCGTATCGGTCCGGAAATATCGCAGGCGACAATTCATTCCACAGTTTGGTTTGGTCAGGTAGAAGTCATCCGGCTTTCATGACGTGATGGTACTTACTGGGGCCGGCATCGTGAGGGCACAGAGTACGCGCCATGTCATTGAACTGCATCATCGAGCGAGCCGTCTGGACCACCAGCGGTATCTCCCATGACGACACTCCTGCCGGGGGCAGAATATTATCGTTATTCTTGATTATTTCATTTCAAGTCAAAGAAGATCTGGCTACTAGAAGAAATCGTTAAAAGCGATAAGGCCGCCCTTGCGCTGTCTGTATATTTATTGGATTTTTCTGTTCAACTGGTGTGCAATAAAGAATATTTATCTTATCTTAAAGACTCATCGGTTTAGTACATACTTAACCTAAAAACTAAAAAGCAAAAATACTGATTGTTTCAGAGCGCCATCTAGTTTAAATCGACCTGAAACCCTAGCGCCATCTAGTTTCAAAGATAAAGATAAAATTCTCAGTATGAAGGTTAGCAATCTATTTTGATTAATATCTTTTCTAATTTAGTTTTAAGTAAAAAACTGGTTGTTTCATAGCTCCATCTACACTGGTGGACTAAAAAATCTACTCAAAATCTGTTGACCGACTTTTGAAAAAAGAACTCAGTCTACAAAACTACTAAATAGAAAAAACAAAAAACTAGAAAATCACCAAACTAAAATCATAAAGATTAAACACGCAGATTTTGAACTTTTGATTTATTGTTTTTTTGCTAGATAGAGTTATTCAAAAGTTGTGCCACAAACCTTGAGTCGATATTTTTGTTCATGAGTATAGTTTAAACCATCCTGAAACAAACTGGCGCCATCTACTCGTAGTTCAAAGATAAAGATACAATTCTCAATATGACAGTTAGCAATCTATTTGGACTGGATTTTCTTTTCTATTACCAACCTTTTTGCTGCGTCGCTGTTATGAAGAGCGGATACTGGCCGTCTATAGAGTCATTGGCGGACACGTGCACGCGAGAGGGGTACCCGCGGTACTGGTCCGTGTCCTGAAGGGAACAAGAGATTAAATAATAAATACTAAATAATAATAATTTTTTAATATTAATGAGTTTGTGTAAGTTTTTTTTACCCTCAATTGGTTAGCCTGATCTCACCTGATGGTAAGTGATGATGATGCCGAAGATGGAAGCGGGCTTACCAAGATTCCCCAACGTAATGGGGAACTGGTTACCTTATCTTCATGCCGGAACACATTAATGCTGTGTTTTGATGTTTGGCGGCAAGCCTTAGATAAGATTGTGGTAGCTAGCCAGGTGGGCTCAGAAAATGCCCTACCACCAACCAAACCAAGTCCTACAAAGTTGGACCCCGCCGAGAATCGAACTCGCGACCTCCTGATGTGAAGCAAGCGGACAAGCCACAAGGCTAAGGAGGCGGTTAAGTTTATTTTACTTAAGTTTTTTAGCTCTTATTCCTATAAATTCTAAGTTGTTATTTGTTTTACTTTATGATTACTGATTAATTAAAAATCCTCTACGATTTGAATGCTGACTGGATTCGCGTTGTTCGTAAACAGAAGCATGCCATGACCTGCACCAGGTTATCTGACCACCGAGTGAGCCAGCCTACTGACCACACGAAGCCATGTGGGGGGAGGGGCACAGAAACGACGCCGAAGTGCTAACAACTCCTAACTAAAAATTTTTACGAAAACAACTTATGAATGCAATCGATAGAGAATAAATTTGCGCGTCTACTGGTATATCCTATATTAAGATTATCGGCTCTTGCCAGCTATAGGGATCAAAGTATTAGAAGCCTAAGGAAAACTTTTTAGTTGTAAATAACTTAATTAATGGTACCTTAAAAATTTGGAAAATTTTTGTATTTAAATTTCTAACAAACCTCATAGAAGTCTAAGATTTGTTCAGTGCTGTTGTTCACCAAAACATTTATTATTGTGTCGTATTTGTATCTGAAAAAAAAAATTATATATTATTTTTATGGAGACACTGAACAGTTCTAATCTAAGATGCTTTGTAGCCTGCCAAGGACCAAAACTGATGTTAGCATTCTGTAAGAGAGGACTTTTAGGAAGCTCAAAAGCTATAAATGTATCAAAATGTTATGAAAATGGCATGAAAAAAAATGTTAAGTTTATTATAATTATTTTATTATGATGCTTATTTTTATTATAGTTTATACACTAGCAGCTAAAACAGCTGATGCGTGTAGTTCACTGCACTTATGTAGTTTTTAACAAATGTTTGTCCAATTTATTTTTGAAACTATTCACGGATGGAGCACCTATGACTGTCTCTGGTAGTTTGTTCCACTGATTTACTACGCGGAGTGGCAAGAAGTGGTGGCGTGGGTTGCTTGTATCTTCCCGAAACTTTAGGTCAGGGATCACCGAATGGCAGACCGCCAACCTGTTTTGTGCAGACTATCAGTAAACAAATCAACTTATGCAATTTTTTAAACTGTGCAAGTCAAGCTCGTTTCCCACCTCTGCCATAGTAAAAAATAAAATAAGCTGTCAAAATTTACATAGAACAACATTAAATTAGTGTCAAATCCCATACATTGTTTGACAGCTCGACCTGCACAGACCAAAAAAAATGCATTATGCGATGGTCATATTATTTCCTAAAACTGACCCCAAATGAAAACCGTGCTTTAGGTATACCAGTTCAAAGTAGAAAAGAAAAGACAGGAGCCTGACCCTTTCACAATTGAGACTGATTTATAATAGGCTATTATACTGTCAGGGCAATAATTAGAGATAAAGAAACTAAACTTATACATGTCAGGTTATCTCAAACTCTCTTCAATTCTTCAAGTGGTACTCAAATAGGTACCTGGCATGTCTCCAGGTCTCACTTGGTTGGTCCATATGCTAACTTATTATTAACATTATGGTCAAATATATTCCAAAACTGAAGAGGAACACTTACGTATTATAAATGAAGGTTCTGCCGGATTCATTTTTAGAAACTACACTGGTTTGTAAGGCACTATGGATTAATATACTTAATAATAAAATGGAGAACATTTCACCGTCTTCATTTGCAGACTTAGCGCGCTGAAATTGCACAAGAAACGCCGAAAAAATTGAAAACTTGCAAACAAAACAAATCAATTCCAACAATCTGGAAAGGAATACTTTTCAGTAGCGACTTTTTTGTTACTACATTGTTTAATAAATCTTTCCTACTCATGAGAATTTTAAATCAAATGTGCGATTAAAATTATTAGATACATTGATAAGTTTTAATTAGCATTACTTATCCGGATAAATATTTTGTAGCTTATTTTAAAAAATATGTAAAAATGGATACTCAAAATAGAGACATGAAAAAATACCTTTTCAATTGACACTGACATTGACAGTGACAACGCAAGGGTGTATTCACACGGACGACAGTCGGCCCGACCGACTTGATGATCGTGCGACTAAATTGATGTGTATTATTGGCCGAGCTGAGTTTTTTTTTATCTTAATTGGTAAGCCCTCATCATCATCTCACCTGGTGGTAAGTGATAATGACGCCGAAGATGGAAGCGGGCTTACCAAGATTCCCCAACGCAATGAGGAACTGGTTATCTTATCTCCATGCCGGAACACATCAATGCTGTTAACATTGAATTGATGTTTGGCGGCAAGACTTGGATAAGATGGTGGTAGCTAGCCAGGCGGGCTCAGAAAATGGCCTACGACCAACCAAACCGAGTCCTACAAAGTTGGACCCCGCCGGGAATCGAACCCGCGACTCCTGATGTGAAGCGAGCACACTAGCCACTAGGTCACGGAGGCGGTTAAAAGCTGAGGATTAAGCATGGGCTGAAGCTAAGATCAAATCCATTAAGGGCTTATGACTTTAAACTACCTACACAGGGCTCATAATATTTACGAAAATGTTTTCTTTGTTTGTAAAGTTCTCGGAAACGTCCTACGTGGTACTAGTTTCTAAGTGAAGTAGATTTTAAAAACTTTTTGTTAGTGACATTTATCTCGACCGTTTCCGCGCAAGGTACGTTAAGCCGTTGGTGCCGACTGCTATCGCTGGATTAGGATCGTTCTAAGTAGATCTCATGTAGGGTATTATGAGTAAATAAATATGCATTAGTTACTTAGACGTTTATTAAAATATTTCAACAAAAACAAATACGTTGACGGACGGTCTCAGTTTGGTTCTCGCCCCAGGTATACTTCATTCCAATCAAAAAAAAGCAAAACGTAAACAAACTTACTATGGAACTGACACATGTCAATGTCATCTGCATACTATGTTTGTTTACCTTTTGCTTTTTTTTGATTGGAATGAACCATACATCCATATGTAAAAGCTTTAGAAGAAAATAAAATCTCATTCATCTCATCTCACTAATATTATAAATGCGAAAGTAAGTTGTTTATTTGTTTGTTTGTTCCACTTTTACTCTGAAACTACTGAACGGATTTGGATGTTTGGTAGGTAGATAGATAAAGCACTCGACTAACACATAGGGTACTTTTTATCCCGAAAAACTTAAGAGTTCCCGGAGGAATGCATAAAAACCCAAAATTTCCACTTCGGTACTAGATGACGCCACCTTAACATTTTCTTTCTCTCTGGACCCAATTCTGAAGTCCACGCCGACGAAGTCACAAGCGGAAGCGAGTACAATACAATACAAGTGTAGTGTTGTTTGAAGATTCCTGATCTCGAGCTACGACCCCTGATCGTTACAGTTCTAATAAAAATAACAACTTTAACCGGCTTTCAAAATGTCCTTCCGATATAGGTATTTGAAAAATAAATACTTATACAACTTTCCCAAAGCACATATATAGGATGTTAAAAAAGTGCGTTTGAGTTTTAATGTGTTACTTAGGTATAAAATACTGGAAAAATATTGAAAAAATCCGATCTATATATTTTTTTCAGTTTCCCCCAAATTCTTGATTCACTATTCAGATTTAGTGTGAGAAACTGAAAAAAAAAATATGTAGATAGGATTTTTTCAATGTTTTTCCTGTATTCTATACTTGTTTCTGTCTGACTAACCTCTTAAAACAAACACACTTTTCTTAACATCCTGTATATTAAAGAGCACACAATACAGAATAAAAATGAACGACTAGCTGTATTCGTCTCCAAAATAGACACAAGAATTACCAGAGTCTGGGCAAGTACTTAGGTAGTAAGGGTCTATTATTTGAAGGTTGTTTACGAACGTGTTATGTGTGAAAAACAAATAAGTAAGTACTTATAGAGGTAAGTTAGTAAGTTATTTCTTAGTTAGGCTTTCGCCCGCGGCTCCATTCGCATGGATATTGTTTTTTTATGACTGACTCGGTGGCTCAGTGGTGAGTGCTCCTGACTACTGATCCGAGAGTCGTGTGTTCGATCGCAACTCAGGGAAACAATTTCTGTGATGAGAAGATTTGTTTGCTTTGTATCTGGGTGTATATTAAATCTATATCTATATGTGTATCAGTCTCTGGTTCCTACAATACCTACAGGGAATTCTACTTTGGGGCCAGATGACCATGTGTGACTTGTCCCGGATATATTATAAATATTATTACTGTGTCGTTGAGGATGCGCAGTACGCGAGTCGTAAGCGGGTCGCCGAGCATGGAAATTAAATTAGTTTTTCGGGGTACTTGGTTAAATTAGATTTTTTATGTTGTTCCCCGCCTACTGTCTCAAGTGCCTCAGCTATTTGCCTTTTAATGAAATCGGTTGAGTAATTAGAGCGATTAAAATCGCTGCTTTGTCAAGTAGCATTATTTTTGAGTTCCTGGTGTGATTAAAAAGAGGAAATTCGATTGTTTTACATGATTTTATGAAATGGATAGGGCATACATTGCGAAGAGGAGAAGAAAACTCCACCACTGAGTTGTTGGAGCGAAGCGGAGCGCGAGGCGCTAAACAGAGCGAGATGGCGTCGACTCACAAATGCCCTTTGTACCACTGGGGTACCAAACAATAACAAAATGAAGAATAGCTTATATCACTTCCCATCCCGTTAATTATCTAACTGAATAACTCTGTGCAAAAAAAAAATATGTTCTTCTATTACTCCGTTGTGATTGTAACGACAAAGATGAAAAAGAAACAAACTTATATTGGATTTATAGTTTTAGTGAGGATTTATATATGAAATATTGTATTTATTGATGTAATATATAGGTATTGTGTCATACCATCTGTCAGTCATCGCGATCTTTGACACGGCGGGCGGCGCCGACGCATATCCTATTTTTATAAATCTTCATATTTTGTAAATACACAAATAAACAATTGACTTTACTGACACAGTGGTTCAGTGGACCAGCAAAAATGTTTTTAAAAATATATGTATAAATAAGCCTCGCACTGAAATTAAATTAATTAATGCCCTACACGTGACCGCGGGTGATGCTAAGTGCAACACTAGCCAACCGCCGTCTATACCTTGTGGAAAGAACAGTTAAATGTGCCACACGATAAGAAGAAGAAGAACCTCGCACTGAGCTCCAGCCCACTGTGCTTGTGCTGTAAGTGTAGGTGATCTTGCCACTTCGCCTAGTGCCTAGTGGAATTTATAATTATTCTTTATATCTCCTCTTAGCAATCTAAGTTCTTTACGAGTTAGATAATTGTAATTATAGAAGACTCAAAATACTCAGAATTCTTTTTTTTTTAATTATTGAAGATGCTGTATATTTTTTTTTATTGTGGATTTATTGGTAAGCCCTGGGCATTATCTCACCTGGTTGGTAAGTGATGATTATGCTGAAGATAGAAGCAAGCTTACATTACATTACATTCTTTAATATTGTATTTCTGTACCTAGTATAAAGTCCCTACCACTCGGAATTTGTACATTTACGCTTCGGAAACTTAGAGAAGCGAGAAGAAATTAATCAGCCCTTATATGTATAGGAGCAGGCAAAAAAGACACACATCTTCTTCTCCTTCTTCTTATTCTTATCGTGTGGCACATTTAACTGTTCTGTTCACAAGGCATAGACGGCGGTTCCCTAGTGTTGCACTTAGCATCACCCGCGGTCACGTGTAGGGCATTTAGATTTACATCTACGGACGTGAGAAGGTAAAAAAAAAGACACACACACCTATGGTTCATTCCAATCAAAAAAAAGCAAAACGTAAACAAACTTACTATGGAACTGGCACATGTCAATGTCATCTGCATACTACGTTTGTTTACCTTTTGCTTTTTTTTGATTGGAATGAGCTATACATCCCAGAAGCCAAAAAAACATCATGCTTTATCTGAGGCGTTTGAGTAAAGTTACACCTCTACAGAGTGTAATAAAGTCAAAATATGATTTTCGAAGTACACTTTTCGCAAGCGCAGTTCTTTGTTTAATCTACCTAATATGTACGAAGTTCCTACCACTCGGAGTCGGAACTCGTATACCCAACGTTTCGGTAAGTGTTTCCGGAGAGAGAATAGAAGAAACGTCGGGCCCAAAAGAAACTCCGTCCAACACATTTTTTCAAACATTATAATTCTTACATGCTATTACATCATTCAGGTAAACAACTCCGGTTTTTTTATGGCATAGGTGGCAAACGAGCAGACGGATCACCTGATGGTAAGCGATTACCGCCGCCCATAGACACCCGCAACACCAGAGGAGTCACAAGTGCGTTGCCGGCCTTTGATATGGGAGTACGCTCTTATAAATAACGTTATAGTTAATTTAGCTGCATACTATTAGAACAAAAAGCGTAGCAATATTTTAAGGGAGCCCACTCGTGATACTGAACAACTTTATCCAGTGAACTTGTACTGTCGTCAAATCGCAAAAAACTTCCTAATTTTCTCATACAAAGTCCAATGTATAAATATACAAATGTATGTTTACATACACAGTGTTATAGCAAATAAAGGCTATGGACTTTGAGTTAAAAAAATGCGATACCTATCAGAAAAGTCGTATGTACACTCGCCCACAGAGATATCTGAACCCCTACTAAAGCTATTCGTGATACATGTTGTATTACGGAGAGGTTCAGTTATCTTTGTGGCTGTCTGTACTACAAGAGATTTTTTAATTTCACGTAGAAGACGACATCACTCTGATGGGCATTCGGTCTCCTAAAATCTTACCTGGATAATATAATGCAATGTTGCAAGCCGAACACACTTAATTCTTCTGAGTCCACTGTGAACATGGGCGTGCCACAAGGATCGATTTTAGGCCCTTTACTCTTTCTTACGTACAGAGTTTTAAATAAATAAATAAATTTTATTTATACTCTATTCCTCCTAGTCCCATATAAATTTTATCGAAATCGATTCAGCGGTTTTTGAGAAAATCAAAAAAACATAGCAAAATTGGAGTTGTTGCGATTGAAGTCGGTTGTTTTTAACGTATTCAGCGTGGTCAATTATGCATTTCTAGTAAACACGCAACACATTCTACTCGTTTGAGAATTTTAACATGCAGATATCAATAAAAAAACATATCAAAATTGTTAAAATTTATTTTAAATACGATACCCAAACAAATGGAGTTATATGCACATGCAATTTTGGTTAAAAAATAATATTTCAAATATATTCTGTTGTTTGTTGTGATGACATTCCCTTCTTTTTAAAGTGATTAGAAAGACAAACGAAATTGATGAATGATGAAATCAATCATACTCTCTGTATCAAAGGTACTAGATTGCTAAAAGTCTATCACAAAATAATAATAAAAAAAACAAAATCAAAAGGCATAAAGTTCATTTCTGTCAAATGTTAAACATACTCATAATAAAGTGATATTAAATGGTAAAGAATTATTTTTTTTTAATTCATAGTACAGTTTTTCTCGGCATAACTACAACAACAACAAAAAAAAACTATGGATAGTTTTTATTTTATTTTATGGCAGAGGTGGCAAACGAGCAGATGGATCATCTGATGGTAAGCGATTACCGCCGCCCATAGACACCCGCAACACCGGAGGAGTCACAAGCACAATCACAAGTGCGTTGAGGCCTTTGATATGGGAGTACGCTCTTTTCTTGAAGTCTGTTAAAATGGGACCCACAAATTGCAACTCTAGTAGGGAGCTTGTCAAAAAAATAAGGTAACTGACGTAACCACTGCTAGATTAGTATATTACAGAGCAGCCAAAGCAACGAACCCGAAAATCACTTCGAGATAGATTTAAAGAAATAAACATACCAACATTTGCCAGTTAGTTTATTTACGAAAATATCATGTACGTTCGTAAAAATTTAAACATGTGTTTAAAAACGTTGATAGGCATAACCGTAATTTGAGAAGTAAAAATAATCTTGACATTGCTTTCTCGAGGCTTACTAATTAATGAATAAGTCAAGGGGCAGTGTGTATCTACTGTATTATAATGACGTGTGTGACCTACCAGAATGTAAAAAAAAATTACAGAAAATACTTCATGTTCGAGAGGATACTATAAGACCGTAGATTATTTGAATGATAATGATATTTGCGTAATTTCTTCACCTAAATGATAATTATGACGTTTATTAAGAGTGGGTTTCCAAAAATGTATTGGAGGGAGTTTTTTTGGACCCGTCGTTTCTTCTCACTCCACAAACACGTCCCGAAACGGCGGGTATACGAGTTCCGAGTGGTAGGCACCTCGTATTAGGTAGATAAAAGAATGACGTTCGAAAAGTGTACACCCTACTTACTGCGATTTATATTATATTTTCATTTCATACCTATGTAAATAAATAAATGATTTTAAAATACACCGCTAAGC
This sequence comes from Coleophora deauratella, assembly GCA_958295455.1. Taxonomy (NCBI): domain Eukaryota; kingdom Metazoa; phylum Arthropoda; class Insecta; order Lepidoptera; family Coleophoridae; genus Coleophora; species Coleophora deauratella. The sequence continues at coordinate 9,841,085 of OY282414.1, read as the reverse complement.
AGTTCTTGAGATGCTCCATAAAAACATTATTTTCGTACGTAGTGGCACCACAAGAAACGGGGTATTTTACCATACAATAACTGCCTGAACTAAAATAACCGTCTTATTGCTAATTTCGTATGTTATTGCTACTTAAATGGAAAAATCGTCCTGTATATGACGTTTCAGGTTGCTCTTAAAAAAATATTTGAATTTTTAAGAAGTAAATGGTTAATATTAATTTGATACCTGTAATTAGATGGGGTATAAAAAGTAAATTTAAAAAATATGTAAATCACTATATAAGTTCGAGAGGATACTATAAGATAGTAGATTATTTGAATGATAATGATATTTGGATAATTTCTCCAGCTAAAAAAAATGATTTAACGGATATCTGTGTGTCGATACCGTGTCACTTGTTTGAAAATTGAACAAAAATCGATTAATTAATCGTCTATCGATAATAAAATAAGTCATATTCACCGAGTTGAAAAAAATATAAAATTAAAAAAAAGAACGGTTATATAGGCTGCTCTCAAAATACTTTGAGAGCATTTAAGTATGATGTAATAATGTAGGTATTTTCAATTTTTCAAAAAAATTAAATGTGAATTTAAAAAAAGACTACGAACTAATTTTTGATATTTAATATTTTAAACATACGTCAAATTGATCTCCAACGGTGCCAAATTGATTATCGATACATCGAAGTGTTGAAGTGCTTGTATGAAAACGCCACCATGTCGGTCCACCTCCAGGATCAGAATTCGAAACCTATCCGGCTGCAGCGTGGGGTGAGACAGGGAGACGTTATATCTCCGAAACTGTTCACCGCTGCACTGGAAGACGTTTTCAAGCTTCTGGACTGGAGAGGACTCGGCATTAACATCAATGGCGAGTACATCACTCACCTTCGATTTGCTGACGATATCGTGATCATGGCTGAGACCTTGGAAGACCTAGGCGCAATGCTCGAAGGACTTAGTAGAGTCTCCCAACAAGTGGGTCTTAAAATGAACATGGATAAGACGAAAATCATGTCAAACGTCCGTGTTACACCCACTCCTCTGAAGGTTGGAGACTCTACACTCGAAGTTGTTGACGAATATGTATACCTGGGACAAACAGTCCAGTTAGGTAGGTCCAACTTCGAGAAAGAGATCAATCGTCGAATCCAACTCGGCTGGGCAGCGTTCGGGAAGCTTCGCAATATCTTTACGTCCAAAATACCGCAGTCCCTCAAGACTAAAGTCTTTGACCAGTGTGTGTTGCCAGTGATGACATATGGATCCGAGACATGGTCGCTTACTATGGGCCTTATAAGAAGGCTCAAAGTCACCCAAAGGGCGATGGAGCGTGCTATGCTTGGTGTTTCCCTACGTGATCGAATCAGAAATGAGGAGATACGTAGGAGAACTAAAGTTACCGACATAGCTCTCAGAATCGCTAGACTTAAGTGGCAGTGGGCAGGGCACATAGCTCGTAGAACAGATGGCCGTTGGGGCAGTAAAGTTCTCGAATGGCGACCGCGCACCGGAAGGCGCAGTGTGGGCAGGCCCCCGACTCGGTGGACCGACGACCTGGTAAAGGTTGCAGGAAGCCGCTGGATGCGAGCCGCACAGGACCGGTCGGTGTGGAAATCCTTGGGGGAGGCCTTTGTCCAGCAGTGGACGTCTTTCGGCTGATAGATAGATAGATAGAAACATACGTCATACGTAAAATCACCCTTACGTGTTGTTTAAACTAACATAAATATTCGCCTTTTTTTAAGTTAATTTTGTATTGTTAAACGGTAAAATCATTCTGAATATTATTATGCTATTTAAACTAACTTATTCGTCATTCATTTTTAGTTGCATTTTGTATACTTACGTAGCTAAACGACAAATTCACCTGTATATTATGTTCTTTAAGCTAACTGAAATCTCGTTCAACTTTTAATTACAACTGTATACCTAAATGGCAAAATCGTCTTGTATGTTGTGAAATGAAATTATTTATTTATTATTATTTACTGTGAAGGAGTGCTGTATTTCCCGATTCCTACAATCTGGGGATGTTCAAGGCGAGAGTGAATAGGCATTAATTGTGTTTGCCTTCCTTATCACATAAAAAAAAAAAAAAAAAACATCCTCGACTAAATCATCACTTTCCATCGGGTGAGATGTAGTCACACGCACTCAAATTTTTAATAAAAAAATTACTCGTTTATTATTTATTTGTTTATTTCAGGCAACGAGGCCCATGTAACATGTACAATAATATAAATTTTATACTTTAAATACTATACATAAATATTTAATATAAACTAACTAACTAAAAAAGTACATATCGAGGGTTCACGGGCGACTTGTATTAAGCGACATTTTTAGAAATGTTCAGGAGACTGATTTAAAAAAATATTTCTTAGAAAAATAATCATTAAAACTTAACTTCTTAGTATTATATAGATTCTCGATATTCTTAATATTTTAAATATTATTCAGAAGTTATTTTTTGTGAGGTATTTTGTAAGAAATAAATTTTTAAAGTAGAGGTTACCTGTGTTTCCAAAAATGTCGCTTAATACAAGTCGCCCGTGAACCCTCGATATTATTTAGTACAAGGTGTAGGTATTATTTCGGTGGCAGTGGTCGGCAATTATTGTGTATAGAATCCAGGTTTAGTTAATCTTGTACAGTCAAACGACAAAAACTTGAAAACTGTATATGAATCATCCTGTATATATTGTTTAACTCCTGTATATGTAATTTAAGCTATCTTAAATATTCGTCATTCGGCCGTTTCTCAGTTCGAGGAGCATCGCGGTGATCAAGACTCGTGTTTCCCCACTTAACGTCGAATATTTACTACCTTCTTATATTCGCATTTGCGTAGTGCTAATATAATTTACTTAGGAGTTCTTACACTATTCCTAATAAGCATATGTGTACGTGCGAAGTAATAAAAAAAAAACAATTAATAACTCGTAAATTAAAAAGTTTCTAAAGTAAAAAAAAAACTTTTAAAAAGTTCTTATTACTTACAACTTTTTTGGAGTTTAAAGTTTTAAGTTTGGTAAGTTTTTTTAATATTTTTTATATTAAGTAAAAACTAACAATGATATTTTTTTATATAGTTGACCCTGTGTGATATTTTTATTTTTCTTATTATAATTTAAGTGCATTGTGAAGTAGATAGATATAACATTTATGCACTTAGATGGCACGAAAAAAGACAATTAATATATTTTATTTTACGAAATTGAACTCATACGTTTTCCCACTTAAAAAATAGGATAAGGATTTTTGCTCAGTATACAGGGTGATTTTAAGTCTCTAAAACGTATACCGTTTGCCACCTTGTGAAATTTAAAGAAATCTTTTTCGCTAATGAACTCAACTCAACTACAAAGAGTACCAACCACCTCCATGGTTTAGTGGCTAGTCTGATCGCTTCAGATCAGGAGGTCGCAGGTTCAATTCCCACTGGGATCCGACTTTGGAGGACTGGGTGCAGTTGGTGGTTGAGCATTTTCTGAGCTCGCTTGGCTATCTACTACCATATTAGTTTTGCCGCCATACATCAATGTTAACAAAATGTTTTCCGGCATGGAGATTAAGATAGCCAGTTCCCCATTGCGTTGGGGAATCTTGGTAAGCCCGCTTCCATCTTCGGCATCATCGTCATCACTTATATTCACGTGAGATCGAGTCACTGCAATGGTTTATTACAAATTGTAGTTAAAAAAAGTCTCTTTTACATTTTCAACAAATTTTACAAATCGACTGTAATTTTTTTGACAATTAGTGAGGGAAATCCTTTCTTTTTGCTTTGTTCTGAAAGATCAACTTGCAGTTTTGAGCCGATCTGTTTTTTTATAAATAATTTATTTCCAAAAACAAAACATAAAGATTGTAACGAACTATAAAACATTGACCTTTTATTTAATTCACCATTTTAAAAGTACATATTTATTATTTGTTTATTCGGAAAATCAGCAGATCGATAAATTTTATTGTAATTTCCAATTTACTGAAATGTCAACAAACAAAATTAAGTTTCCATAAAAAAAATTGCCATAGGGATTCATTTTTAGTGCAGATGTATGTTGCAATTTTCACAAAGTCCTAGTACAAAAGTTATTTCAGTATGGTGAGTAAAGAGCCTCACTTATTTTATACCAATTTTTTATACCTTGTATGTATATACGTACATGTGTATAATACACCCAGACACAGAGCAAACAAATCTGCTCATCATAGAAATGTTTGCCCTGGGTGGGGATCGAACCCACGACTCTCGGATCAGTAGTCGGGAGCGCTAACCACTGAGCTACCGAGTCAGTCAAAAATAAACTTTACAAAGTCTAAATTGCAAGTGTTCGATTTACTTTTCGACATTTTTTTTTTAAAGAGTCTTGTTTTAATATATCAAAGAATAAATTAAATTGCGAATGATTAGGATTAGATTAGCTTCTTATTTATTTATAATAATGTTACCTATTTTACATTTCATTGAAAATTAAATTAAAAGGGAAACGATTAAATACGATAACTATCATTAGAATTAAGTGGAACTACATACATATTATTTCGAAAATGTTAGGTTACACCTTCTAGAAAATCTAGAATATAAAATGAAATGAAATGTATTTATTTGCTTTAAATATGGCGTTTTAATTTCAATTGCGTCTAGGTATACATATGTAATTTTTTTTAATTACTATTGGCTTGTTGATTTTAAAAAAGATCCTCTTTGTATGTTTTTAACCGACTTCAAAAAAGGAGGAGATTCTCAATTCGACTGTATGTTTTTTTTTGTATGTTTGTTACGCGATTACTCCACCAATTATGAATCGATTTTGATGATTCTTTTTTTGTTTGGTAGGCAATACTTCAGAGGTGGTACAATATAAATTTTATCTAAATTGACTCAGCGCTTTTTGAAAAAATAAACAAAAACCAAAAACATAGTAAAATTGTAGTTGTTACGATTAAAGTCGGTTTTTAACGTGTTCAACGTTGTCGATTATTGTCACATAAAAAAGACTATAGGTATATATCTTGTCTCTGGTTTCCACTTCTTGCAGGACCCTCAATAATAATTCAGTCAATTGCTTCGTTTCGTTGCACGCCTTGACCAACCCACTTAGTTTCACAAATACTTACCTAAGTTTATCTAGCGCTATAACATATGTTTAGATATTTATTATATTAATAATATGTATGATATAAGTGAGTTTAATATAAAAGCTGTTTGCACGTGCGTCAATGAGGTGAATATTATCATGATGTTACACCTAGCTTTACATACTAATGGTTTTAAAATTTAACTAATGCATAATACATATTCGTTCTCTAGGACAGTGTTTTTCAACCTGTGGGTTGCGACCCCCCGGGGAGTCGCGAAGCCTTTCTAAAGGGGTCGCGGGAAAAGAAAAAGTAAGTGGTTATAGGCCCTACACTGCAATGAAAAAATACGATTTCAGTGAGAAGGATGGTCCTGTTTATTTTTTAACAATTTGTCAAAACGCGGATCTATTTTGGAGACTTGAAGAAGATTATAAACGTAGTTTTCAAATCACTAACATTTTGTATGTTTATGGCCCTAGGGGGGTCGCAAGAATTTTTTAACTTGTAAAGGGGTCGAGTATTAAAAAAGGTTGAAAAACACTGCTCTAGGACATACCATTGTAGGAGATAAACTCCTTGGATACTAGAGCTACTGCTCTGTGTTCTGAAAAATTTAGTTTTCCTATGCAATTTGATTTCATAATAACCGTCTCTGTAGCTGGCTAGTCCGCTCGCTTCACAAAAAGGAGGTCGCGGGTTCGATTCCCGGCGGTGTCCAACTTTGTAGGACTCTGTTTGATTGGTGGTAGGATATTTTCTAAGCCCGCCTGGCTAGCTATCACCATCTTATCTAAGTCTTGCCGCCAAACATCAATGTTAACAGGCTAACAGCATTGATGTGTTCCGGCATGAAGATAAGATAGCCAGTTCCCCATTGCGTTGGCGAATCTTGGTAAGCCCGCTTCTATCTTCGGCATCATCATCACTTACCATCAGGTGGGATGATGCCTAGGACTTACCAATTAAGGGTAAAAAAAAGTTCGTGAGTATCGGGAGCCGGGTCGTTCCCTTCCCTCAAATGTGGTTGAGGGGAGCGACGGCTGACTCTCGCGTTATACTCGTGATCGGGTGCTGTCCGTGTGAACTGGCCTACTCTTATCATTGATGTTTGAATATTAATAGTTAACCGACTATTTTATCAATCTTTTAATATTCTTTTATAACATTATGCAACTAAATATCATGTGGTAGCTAGCCAGGCAGGCTCAGAAAATGCCCTACTACCATCCAAACCGAGTCCTACTTAGTTGGACACCGCCAGGAATCGAACCTGTGACTTCTTGATGTGAAGCTAGCAAGTCCGTTTGCCACTAGACCAGAGAGGCGGTTAAACAGCCTTAAACAGCTTACCATGTGAGCAGTAACTTAAACTACACAATAATATAGATTTTTTTTATGGGACAGGAGGCAAACGAGCAGACGGATTACCTGATGGTAAGCGATTACCGCCGCCCATAGACACCCGCAACACCAGAGGAGTCACAAGTGCGTTGCCGGCCTTTGAAATGGGATTGTTTGTTAGCTCAAACATGACTGCATGTGCTTAGGACAGTGAGGTTAAGCGAGGCCTTGCAAATGCGTACCAAGATCATTGTTATTTGCTTCATACAAACATGGTCAACAGTCAACACAAGTATGCGTATGAGATCAAAATTAGCTATGTAATCATTAGATTAGATGCACATTTGTTTAAATCATACTACGGTTCCCTCTATAGGCCCCAAACTAGGGTTCCCTCTATAGACTGATTGATTTTTCTATATTTTCATCCAAAAAATACTTTTCATAATTTTTGATGCACAACGCTTGTCAGTATTGTTTTTGTATTTTCTTAAATATTTTAATTCTCACATGATACTAAGTTATTAATTGCATTTTAATCATTATTTATTTTTTGTTTGCAAGAAGAAATTACATATTTAACAGAGAAACCAGAACGCATCCAGCTTATTCATACTTGATCAAGTTGAAAATTTATCGTTTCTGTTAATTCAATGAATCTATGTTTTTGTGGCTGTTTATGGTGTGACTGACATACGTCATCTGAAAATTCCCTAATACAGGTTTTTTTTTAATTTATTTCATTATATATATATATATATATATATAAGGTGCTACTTTATTAGTGCCCGATATTTTAGTCAGTGCTCCTACTCCTGATTCTGATCAACTTCCCTCAAGAAACCCATAGTCAAATCGCAAAAAAAATTTTTGCATCTTCATATAAACCGATCACCCGAGCGGCCAAATTAGTATGAAGAGCCCAAAAAATTTTTTGCGATTTGACTATGGGTTCCTTGGGGAAAGTTGATCAGAATCAGGAGTAGAAGCACTGAGTAAAATATCGGGCACTAATAAAGTAGCACCTTATATATATTTTGTAAAAGGATAATTTGCATGTATTTTTTTCAATAGAATCAAATTATAAAAAATATTATAGATATTTTCAGAACAAATATTGTTTGTCCTTTCGTCCCATAGAAGGCCACTATCGACTTAAACACATCCTGCAAAATGTTTCATAGAAAATAAATCTTATGGGTAGGTATAGCTCGCGTCACGTAAAAAGAGCGCTGGCGGGCGTTCCGAGGTCCCATCAGTTTACTCTGAAACAGGATAGCATAATATAAATCGCGTAAGTGTGAAAGAGAGGGAACTAAACAGTTGCTGTCAGAGTGCATCCTCGGAACGCCAGTCAGCGCTCTTTTTACGTGACGCGAACTATACTAACTAATACTAAAAAAGTTATCTTACGTAGTTTATAAACGCTCAGATTAAACGAGCGACGCTCGGTGTCCCAGCTAGTCTACCTAATACGAGTTTCGGGAAGTGTTTGCGGAGTGAGAAGAAACGATGGGCCCTAAAGAAACTCCCTCCAACACATTTTTTGAAAACTTTTTATATATTCTATTACATCTTAATGCTATTGTAGGTCAAGCAGTGCGTTAAAAACTAGGACTAATTTAAATTTGCATCTCAAGTTGTGTTGTCTGTGGCCCGCGACGCTGGCAAGGCTGTACGCATGCGTGCAAGTAGGCCGAACCTCTTCTGTGAATTAACAATCAGTTAATTAATGTTTACGTTTGTCTCTTGTTAATTGTAAATAAAAATACGCGGAGTAAGCTTGTTTTTACATTCTTCGACGGTGCAGTGCAATAGCTGGCAATATTACATTGAGTTTGTTTCAATAAGCAGTAAATACTGTTTGTCATTTGGTGCGAGACTCAATTTCCAGTGAAATAACATAATGTCATAAATTATAAATAAGTAGAGACTAGCTTCCCCCCGTGACATCGTCTGAGTTGACTTCAGAATTGGGTTGAGATTTTTTAGCCATTTCTCCGGGAACCCTCGAGTTTTCCGGGATAAAAAGTTATGTGTTAGCCGAGTGCTTTATTTATCTACCTACCAAATTTCATCTAAAACCGTTCAGTAGTTTCGACTTGGAAGTGGAACAAACAAACAAATAAACACCTATACTTTCGCATTTATAATATTGTTAGTGAGATGAAATGAGATATACAGGTGTTGTTTTGGTCAACAGTTCCCTTTACAGGTTTTAGTCGCAAAAAATAAGAAAGCGCATTGACTAAAATGCTATTTTCCAGTTGGAGTAAATCATGCAGTAATGGTTCGCAGTAATTTTGACTGACTCGGTGGCTAAGTGGTTAGCGATCCTGACCTCTCATCCGAGAGTCGTGGGTTCGATCCCCACACAGGGCAAACTTTTCTGTGATGAGCAGAATTGTTTGCTCTGAGTCTGGGTGTTTTATATCTATGTATGTATGTATAAAAGTATACGTGTATGTACGAGTATATCAGTCTCTGATTCCCAAGATACAGGGAATCCTAGTTTGGGGCCAGATGACCGTGTGTGATTTGTCCCGGATATTATTATTATTAATATATTTTTCGTTTCATTAAACCTACAATTTGCTTTTGCGTTAATGAATCTCTAATACAGAATGAACAACATAACATACTCGTATAGCAATATAAAATAAACTGTCTTTTATTTTATATTGCTATATGTTATTAATGGTTAATAATGGTTTAATTTAATACATCGACAGTTTCAAATACGTACTTTGATTTACATATCATGTTTCTTGCCGCAAACGAAATGTTCATAGATTTATATTACAGTATGTATTTGAGTCTTTTTTAAAATAAATGTTTTCATTCTTTTGCGGGTGTCCATGGGCGGCGGTAATCGCTTACCATCAGGTGATCCGTCTGCTCGTTTGCCACCTATCACATAAAAAAAAAAAAACATTCAGGTTATGGCCGCGCCTTTAGTCAGTTAACCTGCCCGATTGACTACGCAAGCCAAGTTTTATGGGTACCTCAGTATAAATAGATGATCTACAAGTCAAACAGTAAACGTTTGGGTCCATTTGCATACAGTCAATTAGCGCCCCCTCGGTAGGTGGGAACTTGTGTTTTCCTTGTCAAATACAAGTAAGTTTATACAAAAAAATATTGTCTTGCTAAAAATTTTAACTTCCTTAAAAGTCTTGAAATATTTTTTGAAATGAAAAGCTATTTTTTTAAGATTAGATTAGATTCATTTATTTCACATTATCAATTTCAAATTACAATAATAGCTTATTACAAGTATAATGTGAGAACTCCAATAAGAGAAAATCCATTCAGCAAAAATAAGGAATGAAATAAAAATATAATATTTTATTCGAAGTAAGTAGGTACCGTGTACACTTTTCGAACGTCATTCTTTTATCTACCTAATACGAGGTTCCTACCACTCGGAACTCGTATACCCGCCGTTTCGGAAAGTGTTTGCGGAGTGAGAAGATACGACAACGGGTCCAGGGACGTATTCTCCATAGGGTCATTCGGGCGAATGCCCGGGGCGGCCCGTCTCAAGGGGCGGCCCGCCCAGTTCTCCAAAAACTCTCATTTTTTCATTAGCTGACTGCGAAAAATGTTAGGTAATGTACAATTTACATGGGCGCGGGAGTCTCGATGAGTATTGATATCTTTCTCTAAGTTAACCTAGCTAGCTAAAGTTTGTCCCAGGTATACATTCGTCAACTACTTCGAGTGTAGAGTCTCCAACATTCAGAGGAGTGGGCGGATATTTTACATAATTTTTGTCTTGGCCCTGTTCATTTTGAGACCCACTTGTTGGGAGACTAGTCCATCGGGCATTGAATTGTGCCTAAGTCCTCGAAGGTCTTAGCCATGAATCATGATCATATCATCAGAGAATCGAAGGTGAGTTACGTACTCGGCGTTGATATTAATACCGAGTCCTCTCCAGTCCAGAAGCTTGAAAACGTCTTCCAGGGCAGCGGTGAAGAGTTTTGGAGATATATGTAATGTCTCCCTGTCTTACCCCATGCTGCACCCAGTTTCGAATTCTGATCCTGGAGGCGGATCAACATGGTGGCGTTTTCATACAGGCACTCCAATACTTCGATATATCGATAGTCAATTTGGCTCCGTTGGAGAGAGTGTAACCATTTGTCTCTGGTGTAACCAACTCCTGTGCCATACTGTAGGCGTTCGTCCTTCGAGCATGACGCAATTAAACAGCCTCTGAAGACCTATAAGTTCCGGTTCTCCACTTGCTTTCGGAAGCTCAGTCGTAATTCCATCATCACCCGTTGTTCCTTGTTGTTCTTAAACTTTTTGGGAGCCATTCTAATCTCGCACAGGCTGACGTTAGGGATATCTTCTGTATGTTTCTGGTCACTCTGGCTCTCGGGTCTTCAGCCAGATTACTGACAGGTAAGCGTGTCGTTTTGTATAAGTGTCCGTAGAAATTCTCGACCTCTTCTAATAGGTCAGGGTTGTACGACACGATTCTCCCATCGTCAGTCTCCAGCTTTGTCAATTGGCTTTGACCAACAGACAGGTCTCTTGCCAATACTTTTGACCCTTTATTGCGCTCGATAGCCTCTTTAATACGATTAGTATTAAATTGGCATATATCGCGAGTCAAGGACTTGGAGACCTGTCTGTTTAGTCACTGATACTGACAAGCATCTTCAGGCTTCATCTTTCCTCTATGAGGTTGCTGATGTGATCAGAGATGTTAATTTTGAACGGCTGGTTTTAAAAGCCTTATTTATTCCCAGTATTTTATACAATTTGCTCGAACCTGTCGTAGTAATCGTCCATATTTTCGCAGTCTCCTAGCCATTCGAAGCGGTTTTACAACTCGAACTGAAAGTTATCGGGATTTTGGAGCTGGATAAGCGCTGGTCGGAGCGTGGGCTTCATTAGTCGACATCTTTCCAGCTTGATTTTTAGATTCAATGTACCTCTTACCATTCGGTGATTGCTTCCTTTCTTCATCGAGTTGATCACAGCTCATTTTCAGTGTTGAAAAGAATTAAAAATTATATGCGCTCTCGCATGAATGAGAAACGACTCAATTATTTCGCAATCCTCAACATTGAGGCTGATTTAACGAACGCAGTTGATTTTGATGATTTTTCAAAACAAATGTCGCATTGTCGCTCATTGTAATCAGCATATAAGCTCGTTTCTGTATTTAATTCTATTTTACTGTTGTTTTCTTTGGCTATGGAGGGTAAGGGGCGGCCCGATCGTATTCGCCCAGGGCGTAAAAATCTAAAATACGTCCCTGAACGGGTCCAAACAAACACGTTTTTTTTCTATTTTCTTTTGAGAATTAAATGAATTTTGTTAAGTCCTAAAGAGGAATTGGACTATAAAGTGCAAAATATTGAAAAAAAACTATCTGCTGATAATTTATCGATTTTACTTTATTAAAAGAGTATTCTTAGAAAAAGTGCTGAGCTAAAATGGGTCAGAAATAAGTAAGTCTAAAAATTCGGCAAAGGAAATCTGGGAAATTGCCAATAAATATAGAAATAAGAAATCTAAAAATGGAAATTAAAAAATAAACAGTAAAATTATCGATAAGCCACAAGATATATTGTAGCTGACGCTTTATGTGACACTTTCAGTAGTAATAAATCAGAGGGCACTGAGGATATTGCTACAGCTCTTAATTTGTTGCAAATGTCTAATCAGTGAGTGAATATTGATATGGCATGGCTACCCGTAACTTCCTATGAGGTAGCTAAAGTGATCAATACAATGCCAAATAAATAAAATCCTGTGGGTACGATGAGGGTTACCTGTCAGTGTTATCAAGAATAATAGTAGACCTTTTGGCGGATCCTCTGGCCACATTTTATGATAAATATTCTGATGTAGGCATTTTCCCGGAACAATTAAAAATTAGCAAAGTTTACAAGAAAGGCTGTAAGAAAGATCCTAAAAACTACAGACCTATTTCCTTGCTGCCTATTTAGTCAACACTTTTTGAAGAATTTATAAAAGTCCGATTTGTTAAATTCCTTAACCTGAACCGAGTACTTAGTCCTGCACAATTTGGATACCAGAAGGGTATTGGCACTATCGAAGCGATAAGCGCTTTAGTGGATGACGTGGCAGGTTATCTTAATGAAAGGAAGAGAGTTGCTGGTTTATTTCTCGATCTTACCAAGATTCCCCAGCGAAATGGGCAACTGGCTATCTCCATGTCGGAACAAATCAACGCTTGGCATCGCCAAGGGCTTACCAATTGTGAATAATAAAAAAATACAATTCAGGTAGTACTAATTAGAGACAATATTACAGGTCGCGTCAATCTTTAAGATCGCTGAAGGGTACTGACTGGGGGAAGTGTGCGTTCACTTGGAATCCTCATGCTCGAATTTTGATATTCTGATTATGCCAATATTTATTGTCTAATAGTGCCCAAAACAAAAAAAATGTGCTATCGTAGTTTTAGAGAAAATCGAGTTTTTCACTGAGGCTGCTAGCGGAATGTTTCGCTGGCAGCCTCATCTCTGGAACCAAGGAACTACTTCGAAATTCGAGCATGAGGATTCTAAGTGAACGCACACTTCCCCCACTCAGTACCCTTCAGCGATCTTAAAGTTTGACGGGACCTGTAGTAATGTATATACTGTTGTTAAGTTCATGGGAATCAAGTATCAAGATGTGTCGAGAAATGAATACTGATCAAGGTTTTGACGCTCGAGTTTAGCTACTTGTACATGCTTGTACTTAATATTTTGAATATGTATGTATCATGAAATGATTGGCCATATAATAATAATAAAAAAGGTTTTATTAAAAGTAATATAGTCGAGAAGCTTCCACAAAACAGAGGCAACGGAGCTATGCCTTGCGGGGCTCGGTAACACCCTGTATATTTATAGTAAGTTCTTTTAATTACTATACAGGACACTCCTAATCGTTAACAATCTTAGAGGTCAAATAGTTTTTTGTCGACCAAAATATAATGCGAAACATTTCCAAAAATTTAAGCGGTGTCAAAGAAACCGCTGGGACAACTCTAGAGCTTAATAATAATTAAAAACATTTACATTTTTCCTGACATAAAGGTGATTTTTAGTGATGAAAAAATCCGCTTTGTTGGCTTCCACACCACTACTGTGCTCTCAAAATATTCAGACAACGAACATTTAGCAAGCATTATATCTTTCTCCACGGTGCTACTTCAAGAATAGATAGTCGTTTTAGTACCTCAGTTGTTTTATACTTATTACCGTTTCTATAAACTATTCGAAAATTTCATAGACAAGCATCTAATTCTAATACTCCTGCGCTCATACGCTGAAGTTACGAAAAAAACAATATGCATATCAAAGAACTTTGTACTTGTTTTTTTTTGTAAAAATTACGTAAGCACAGATATGGTTTAAGTTTACATAATGACAGCAAGGAGATTTTACACCACGACGTATTTACACAGACAAACAGTCACGTGTAAAACTGTTTTGGCTGGACTCAGTTTTTTAACATCTCCGCGAGAAATGTCAACATCTAACAGCCGAATTCACGTTTTGCTATAATTATAGGTATAAATATGTACGCATATCACACTGTTGTTGTGTTTTCAAAAAATTAACAGCAATTACCATAGGCTCTTGATACAATAGCGGATATATACCATAAATAAAACAAGCCAAACGAAATAATATTGTTAATGAGTACCTACTTATGTAAGCATCTCATTGTCAAACTAAAAAAAAACATGTAAGCATAGCGTAAAAGACCAAAGTACAAAATGTGTCAATAGATTCATCTTAATGAATGAATAAATAAAGAAAAGACTTTTGAAACTGGAAGCAAACGACACAGCTCATGTTTGAAAAAAAGGTTAACAAATTGATAAAATCTTTAGTACTTTATAAAAAAAAATACATAGGTCAAAATTACAAAATAAATAATCATAATAAACTACAAAAAGACTACCTATCCAAACCAAACCCGCCCCTATATGACCCCGGTCCAAAAGTGCCCATAACGCTGGCCGCATTGCCGCGTTGAATGGCCACATGGCCAGTGACAATTGTTGGACCAGGATAGAGCCGGCGCGGGGTTAAATTGATCACCGGTCTGGTCCCCCTCTCCCCCCTTTTTACGCTCATGTTTGTAAGAAAATAAAACTGCTTTTTAAATTATTTCCGTCTCAAAACGGCTTGAGATATTTTTAAGACACATTAAATAGAGCAGTCGAGCACAAAATTGCTATACACAGAAGGTCCGCTTAATACAAATCACGTATTGAGTGGACCTTCTGTGTATACTATTTTGTGATTTGAGTGTACAAGTTTCGCGTGGTAGGAACTTTGTACTAAGTAGAAAAAAAAGCGGCCAAGTGCGAGTCGGACTCGCCCATGAAGGGTTCCGTAGCAGCAAGTAACATAATATAAAAGTTCTTGTAGGTCGTTGTAACTTGAATGAAAGGTAAATTGCGGTTTACGATTTATGACGTATTAAAAAAAACTACTTACTAGATATCGTTCAAACCAATTTTCGGTGGAAGTTTGCATGGTAATGTACATCATACATTTTTTTTAGTTTTATCATTCTCTTATTTTAGAAGTTACGGGGGGGGGACACACATTTTACAACTTTGGAAGTGTCTCTCGCGCAAACTATTTAGTTTAGAAGAAAATGATATTAAAAACCTCAATATCATTTTTGAAGACCTATCCATCGATACCCCACACGTATGGGTTGGATGAAAAAATTTTTTTTGAGTTTCAGTTCTAAGTATGGGGAGCCCCCAAAATTTATTGTTTTTTTTCTATTTCTGTGTGAAAATCTTAATGCGGTTCACAGAATACATCTACTTACAAAGTTTCAACAGTATAGTTCTTATAGTTTCGGAAAAAAGTGGCTGTGACATACGGACAGACAGACAGACAGACAGACAGACATGACGAATCCATAAGGGTTCCGTTTTTTGCCATTTTTGCTTCTCTCGAAGCTCTCACGCTGATACTATGGCTAAAGGAGTGGACAGACAAGTGCCGCACCCGCCGCGTTCCTCCCTCTCGTAGATTCGCTTACCGTACCGTTCCGCTATTCCGTATATCATAGTCTAGCTTTCTAGCTCTTTGGATAGATTTGGTGATCAGGATCACCAACCGGGCTGTACCTGGCAGAGAGTGGCTCGATGCGGAAGTCGAGCAACCTCTCCAGGTTTAACTTCGCTTAGAGCAATAGATCTTGGGACCGGGACTGCTCGGGGTCGCCGAGTTACACCCGCTCCTAAGCCGCGTGCCGTTCCAGGCTAGCTTCACTAGCCAGTCGCCGACTTAAGGCGGCATCCTCAGAGGATTCGGGTAGGATCCGCTCAGCTAGGGCTGTAGGGACGTCTCCTAGGTACCTGGCACCGTCAGCCAAACTCCCGGGTAGGCCGTTTAGTCTAGGGTTCTTCCCGCGCGTGGTGGCAAACCACCGAATCGTGTAGCATAGGATGAGTGACTAGTTATAAGGGTTTTGAAAGCTAAATAAAGACACTCGTGTCAGTTATAACTTTAATTAATCTTTAATTTGCTCCTCCTGGCTAGGTTTCCCGAAGGAAATAGAGTCAGTGCACAGGCACCACCCTATTCCAATGTCAACGTGGTGGTCAGGCTAGCCGGCCCGAAGAACGCCACGTTACATTTGGAGAAGTATCCTAGGTACCTGGCACCGTCAGCCAAACTCCCGGGTAGGCCGTTTAGTCTAGGGTTCTTCCCGCGCGTGGTGGCAAACCACCGAATCGTGTAGCATAGGATGAGTGACTAGTTATAAGGGTTTTGAAAGCTAAATAAAGACACTCGTGTCAGTTATAACTTTAATTAATCTTTAATTTGCTCCTCCTGGCTAGGTTTCCCGAAGGAAATAGAGTCAGTGCACAGGCACCACCCTATTCCAATGTCAACGTGGTGGTCAGGCTAGCCGGCCCGAAGAACGCCACGTTACATTTGGAGATCAAATGTAACGTGGCGTTCTTCGGGTTCTTTACATT
Organism: Coleophora deauratella; assembly: GCA_958295455.1. Taxonomy (NCBI): domain Eukaryota; kingdom Metazoa; phylum Arthropoda; class Insecta; order Lepidoptera; family Coleophoridae; genus Coleophora; species Coleophora deauratella. Next base: position 9,824,651 of record OY282414.1, on the reverse strand, counting down.
TGGAGATCAAATGTAACGTGGCGTTCTTCGGGCCGGCTAGCCTGACCACCACGTTGACATTGGAATAGGGTGGTGCCTGTGCACTGACTCTATTTCCTTCGGGAAACCTAGCCAGGAGGAGCAAATTAAAGATTAATTAAAGTTATAACTGACACGAGTGTCTTTATTTAGCTTTCAAAACCCTTATAACTAGTCACTCATCCTATGCTACACGATTCGGTGGTTTGCCACCACGCGCGGGAAGAACCCTAGACTAAACGGCCTACCCGGGAGTTTGGCTGACGGTGCCAGGTACCTAGGAGACGTCCCTACAGCCCTAGCTGAGCGGATCCTACCCGAATCCTCTGAGGATGCCGCCTTAAGTCGGCGACTGGCTAGTGAAGCTAGCCTGGAACGGCACGCGGCTTAGGAGCGGGTGTAACTCGGCGACCCCGAGCAGTCCCGGTCCCAAGATCTATTGCTCTAAGCGAAGTTAAACCTGGAGAGGTTGCTCGACTTCCGCATCGAGCCACTCTCTGCCAGGTACAGCCCGGTTGGTGATCCTGATCACCAAATCTATCCAAAGAGCTAGAAAGCTAGACTATGATATACGGAATAGCGGAACGGTACGGTAAGCGAATCTACGAGAGGGAGGAACGCGGCGGGTGCGGCACTTGTCTGTCCACTCCTTCAGCCATAGTATCAGCGTGAGAGCTTCGAGAGAAGTGCCCTAAAAATGACGATTTAAAGGTATGTGCAAAACATCTACATAAAAAACATTTTAATTTTGAAATATTTTTTTAATTAAAATTATTTAGGTTTGTAAGATCGAAGCCATGTTTTCAAATGAGTGGACCGGACCGATATATCTGAGCCTTTTTTTCAAAACAGGATTCACCGCGGTGTTTTTAAGCTACGATTAGATGTTTGAATTATTTGATTTTGCTGTCGGGGGCAGTTAATTTTTAAATTTTGTATTTTTTATTGTGAATTGGTAACATTATTGAATTTATTTTGTCTGTTTCAGTCTCCGGAGTCCAGTGCAGTGCTAAAAGATGCGCGCGAACGTTCCTCGCATCCCCGAGTTTTACGCGGGACGTTCCATCTTCATAACCGGTGGTACTGGATTTATGGGAAAGGTAAGTCGCATTACTTCTCTATAATTAATTTTATCACTGCTAGATATTTGCCTCCCACAAGGTTTTCCACGCCAACCGATGCTGCGCTGCCAGCTGCCATCCAAGAACATGGTACGAATAGAATATATCTCTTTTATCTCTTTTGAATCCTTTCTTTCTTTATTCTTCTTACTTTATTCTTATTTTTGCATATTTATTTACAGACATGACATTGTATAATTCATTTATTGATCTAGCATTAAGATGTAATAGAATATAAGACTTTAAAAAAAAATGTGTTGGAGGGAGTTTCTTTAGGGCCCGCCGTTTCTTCTCACTCCGCAAACACTTCCCGAAACGGTGGGTATACGAGTTCCGAGTGGTAGGAACCTCGTGTTAAGTAGATAAAAGAATAACGTTCGAAAAGTGTACACTGCTACCTACTTCGAATAAAATATTTTCATTTCATTTCATATGGCCGTTGGGGCATTAAAGTTCTCGAATGTCGACCGTGCACTGGAAGACGACGTAGCGTAGGCAGGCCTCCCACAAGGTGGATCGAATTAATTTCCCCTTAATATTGTACTATAAACGCGAAAGTATGGAGGTTTATTTGTTTATTCCACTATCACGCCTAAACAGCTCAAGGGATTTTAACGAATTATACAAAATAGTAGAGTGCAGTTCGAGGGATATGCGGTTTCTGTGCTCATTCAAGGGCAGTGTATTAAAACTATAATCACGCGAGCGGAGCCGCATGCAAAAACTAGTGTCATAATAAGTAAGACTGACCCGCTGTACGATGGCTCAGTGGTTAGCGCTCCAGGGTCATGGGTTCGATTCTTACTCATAGCTAACATTTCTGTGATGAGCAGAGCTACTAATTGTGCCGGACAGACGGACGGAGTAGCCTTAGTAGTATCGAAAAGATCCGCTCAGTTGCCTTATAGTTAAGAAAATCTTAAACGTGGACTACTTAAGCTTTACGTATTGTAGGAACTGTGTGTTCCTACTCTTCGGAGGAAAAGGGAGGTACTTCAACTGCAACCAACTGGAGGGTTATTGAGGAGTGTGATGTCGAAGGTTGCGCCATGATGTTCAGCGTCAGGGGTCACCACTGTAGGAACTGGATGGTGACTGCACTTCGGCGAGAAAGGGGAGGTACCTCCGCCAGGCGAGGTGGTATGCCTGGGGACCGGCCGTGGTCCAACCGTGTTGATGGTTGGAAGTCGTATATATGCGTAGTGCGAAGAAACTTTCGATATCGCGTTCTAGGATTAGTTTGTGGCGGTGCGTCAGATGTCGCCACAGTATCATTATATATAACGGGGCTTTTATACTCAGTTTATTCCTAGACTGTCTAGATTTTTTGTAATTAGGCCCCGACGGGCACATTTTGGCATGTTAATTACAAAAGAAGTAGGTACACAGCACTTGATTACAGCCCCTTTACATATACAAGTGTAAGGGACAGGTTTCCGAAAACTTTAAGGGCTTGCTCAGTAGACGAAGCTGAACAACTTTCCACAAGAATTTTTTTCAGGAAACGAAAAAAAATCGGCTTCTCCATACAAAATTGTAAGCTTGATTGAACAGTTTGTTGAAGAAGCCGATTTTGTTGTTTCGTTTCCTGAAAAAAATTCTTGTTGAAACTTGTTCAGTTTCGTCTACTGAGCAAGTCCTTAAAGTTTTCGGAAACCTGTCCCTTACACCCTGTATATGATAACGCTAGGCTGTAGGTTCCATGATTATACGAGTGTCTGAAATGAAATGAAATGAAATAATATTTATTCGAAGTAGGTATCTCTGTACACTTTTCGAACGTCATATTTTTCTACCTAATACGAAGTTCCTACCACTCGGAACTCGTATACCCAACGTATCGGGAAGTGTTTGCGGAGAGAGAAGAAACGTCGGGCCCTAAAGAAACTCCCTCCAACACATTTTTTAAACGCCCTCTACGCCCTCTTTGTACATTTGCAGGTGTTAGTGGAACGGCTGCTTTCCACCTGTCCCGACGTTCACCGCCTGTATCTGCTGATGAGAACCAAGCGGGACATGCCTCCGGAGAAGCGTCTCATGCAGCTCAAGCAGTCCATGGTCTGTGTTCTTTTTCTTATCTTGCGGCACAACTAACCGTGTTTCACACCGCGAGCGGGTGGGCTGGTGGGCGAGCACTTGAGGTTCACACTGCGATGCGAACTATACAGCTAAGCTACGCGAGCAAACTATCCGATGATCTTAGCTAAGCTAAGCTATGGTATGGTTAATGGTATATTGCGCAGGGGTGTAGCGGGCGTGAGAGGCGTGAACCCACATAGCTTAGCCCGCTCAACTCGCATAGTTTAGCTCGCTTAGCTTAGCTTAACCCGCTAAACCACCCGTGTGTGAACCGTGCTGTCACTAGTAGAATAGACGGCGATTGCTGGTGTTGCACTTAGCATCGCCCATGGTCACGTGTAGGGCATGTATATCTACATCTATGTATATTGTTGTAGATCCGAATTTGTGTTCAATATCTTCTCACACTTGGACTCATAGGCTGAGTCATTTGTTTGGGTGGGAAGTACAAAAATTGGTTTTGGTGTTCATGGGGGTTTTTGGTTGAAAAGTTGTTTGCCTTCTTAAATGCTTAGGTACACAATTGATTCAATCCATCATCTTAGATATAACATTTCTACAGGATTACCTTTTTTTATACATATCCCGAATAAACGTCACCCATCACTTTACCTTACTTCCTTCCTGTCCAGGTATTTGACCACCTGCGCAAAAGCAGCCCCTCACAGCTGGACAAGCTGCACATCATCCCGGGAGACGTGTCCTGCCCCAAGCTCGGTATGACGCCGGAGACCATCGCCCAGCTTAAGGATGTAAGTCAGTCTTCTTATCGTGTGGCACAATAGTGTACTGCTACTAGTATAAAAAAAGGAATGGCGGTTTCTATGATTTCGCCAATGACAATAATTAGAGTGGGGACCATATGGGTTGTTAACAAGAGCTGACTGATCCTCTAGGTGTCTGTGGTGTTTCACTCGGCTGCCACTCTGAAGTTCGACGAAGCGCTGCGGACGGCGGTAGATCAGAACGTCAGGTCCGTCATGAGAATGATGGAGATATGTGACACGCTGCCGAATATCGAGGTGAGTAGTCATCAAGATCTAGAAGTTTTCTCCGTGTGAAGGATCACACGATCTATAAGTCTTCCCCATTTGATTAACTCGGTGGGTCAGTGGTCAGTGCATCTGACTCTCGATCCGGGGGTACTGGGTTGTATTCCCATCTAGAGCAAACTGTTACGAGCTTTCTTTTCTCTGTGTCTCGGTGTATTATATCTATATTTGTATTTATTTAATCGTATATTAGATGGAATTCGTTAAGGCATGTCAGATACCTTGCAAGCGGCTTGTGACTTCTGACATGGGATTTGTCACTAGCGTGACAACCTTTATCGATCCGGACTTATCCTCCGTGTGTGGAGTATGGCATTATCTAATCTGTGGTATGGCCTTAGCTCCCTGATATATGGGACCCGTGCCGCAGTAGTAGAGTCGACATTTATTGTACACTATTGCTGGTTGTCTTAATCTGTTCTACCATCATTCCCCTCAGGTCTTCATCCACGTGTCGACGGCATACGCGAATGCAGACCTGGATACCGTGGAAGAGAGGGTGTATCCATCGCCGGTCCCTCCCGAGGATCTGCTGGCGCTGGTGGACTCCGCACCTCCTAACCTGCTCGCTGAAATCACTCAGAAGTACGTCGACCAAATTAATGATTTTTAATTTATGTTCAGGAAAAATCCTAAATTGATACAAAATATTTATACTGCGGGAAGCCGCCGCTGGATGCGGGCAGTACAGGGCCGGTCGGTATGGAAATCCTTGGAGGGAGGTCTTTGTCCAGTCCAGTAGACGTCAGTAGATGATGATGGATGATTTAAACTTCACTCATTAAACTGTCTTTAGTATCCTTTGCTATTTCAATTAATCCTATACATATAAAATAAAAATATTCTCGCAAAATATTTTCTAGGCCTTTAAATGGGATTTCTACGCATGAATCTTAAAAACTTTTTCCAAGAAACCCATACTTAGTAAATCGATCAGCTTACAGGCCAACTTTGACTGTGTTCCTTAGAGAAAGTTGTTCATCATATTCCTGAGTAGAAACCCTAGTTTGAGCCCCGATAGATATTTTAAGAACATTCTGTATATTCCAGGTACATATCCCCAAAGCCAAATACCTACACCTTCACGAAGGCGGTAGCCGAGAGCATGGTGGTTCAGCACGGAAACCGGCCCTACTCGGTGGCTATCTTCAGACCTACTATAGGTGAGTCCCTGGCCAATATTGTACTCTTGTAAAATAAATTGATGTAAAATTAAGACGTCCTAACAACCTCCACCAATCCGGACTTGGCCCCCGTATGTGGAGTATAGCCTAACCTTCCCGAGTTATGGGAAGAGACCCGTCCATGCCCCTGCAGTGGGAGCTGTGTGAAGTTAGCCGAAAAAGTTACACGAAAATTATAACCCGACCAAATTAGGGAGTTCGAAATTTTAAATTCTTTAAATTGTTTCTAATTGTCTTAAATTTACTAGAAAACGAATAAATATGATGCTAAATATATATATATATAAGATCACGCCTCTTTCCCGGAGGGGTAGGCAGAGACCACATTCTTCCACTTACTACTTATATGATGCTAAATAACAAATAATATTTTTTTAGAGTTGTGTTTAACTGTTTATATGCACTATAAGTTTTAAAAAGCATATTTCTTCTAAAACATAAAAGTGGCATTATATCAAGGTTTGTGCCCTGGTTTTAACCTGTTTTCCATTAAAAATGAAGAACGAATATACTTAACCTGCTCAGAAAACAGATATCGAAGAGAAAAATAAATAATTCATTATGACGGAATCATGTTTTTTATTTACCTAGAACTTTACCTAGAAAAGCCAGTTCCATGACGATTTTAGGGTATACTGAACATATCAGGCTTATCGAGTTGCATATCGCTGGATAGTTATTAAAAATATCTATCAATTAATACCAGATTAAGACTGTACGTCATAAGCGACAGGAGTTACGAGCCGCTGAAGTTCTTCATAACCTAGCGATTCACCCACTGTTGTCGTTGAATAGCTACTGTAATTACCTTTCATTTAAACGACATTTGAAGAATGAACCTTGTCCACGAGCAGCGCTATGAGCTCTCAAAGTTTTTTTACACCATCGGCGGGAGAAAGGAAGTTCCGTGACGTTTTTAGAGTATACCGACCATATCAAGCTTATCGAGTTGTATATCGTTCGATAGCTATTAAAATTACCTTTCATGTGAAACAAATTTGAAGAATGAACCTTTTCCACGAGCGGCGCTATGAGCTGTCAAACTTTTTCTCAGCAGCGGTGGGAACAAGCAAGTTCCGCGACGTTTTTAGGGTAGACCTACCATATCAGGCTTATCGAGTTGTATATCGTTGAATAGCTACTGTAATTACCTTTCATTTAAACTACATTTGAAGAATAAACCTTGTCCACGAGCAGCGCTATGAGCTCTCAAAGTTTTTTTACACCATCGGCGGGAGAAAGGAAGTTCCGTGACGTTTTTAGAGTATACCGACCATATCAAGCTTATCGAGTTGTATATCGTTCGATAGCTATTAAAATTACCTTTCATATGAAATACATTTGAAGAATGAACCTTGTCCACGAGCGGCGCTATGAGCTGTCAAACTTTTTCTCAGCAGCGGTGGGAACAAGCAAGTTCCGCGACGTTTTTAGGGTAGACCTACCATATCAGGCTTATCGAGTTGTATATCGTTGAATAGCTACTGTAATCTCCTTTCATTTAAACTACATTTAAAGAATGAACCTTGTCCACGAGCAGCGCTATGAGCTCTCAAAGTTTTTTTACACCATCGGCGGGAGAAAGGAAGTTCCGTGACGTTTTTAGGGTATACCGACCATATCAAGCTTATCGAGTTGCATATCGTTGGATAGCTATTAAAATTACCTTTCATGTGAAACAAATTTGAAGAATGAACCTTGTCCACGAGCGGCGCTATGAGCTGTCAAACTTTTTCTCAGCAGCGGTGGGAACAAGCAAGTTCCGCGACGTTTTTAGGGTAGACCTACCATATCAGGCTTATCGAGTTGTATATCGTTGAATAGCTACTGTAATTACCTTTCATTTAAACTACATTTGAAGAATGAACCTTGTCCACGAGCAGCGCTATGAGCTCTCAGAGTTTTTTTACACCATCGGCGGGAGAAAGGAAGTTCTGTGACGTTTTTAGAGTATACCGACCATATCAAGCTTATCGAGTTGTATACCATTCGATAGCTATTAAAATTACCTTTCATATGAAATACATTTGAAGAATGAACCTTGTCCACGAGCGGCGCTACGAGCTGTCAAACTTTTTTCTCAGCAGCGGTGGGAACAAGCAAGTTACGCGACGTTTTTAGGGTATACCTACCATATCAGCCTTATCCAGTTGTATATCGTTGAATAGCTACTGTAATAACCTTTCATTTAAACTACATTTAAAGAATGAACCTTATCCACGAGCAGCGCTATGAGCTCTCAAAGTTTTTTTACACCATCGGCGGGAGAAAGGAAGTTCCGTGACGTTTTTAGAGTATACCGACCATATCAAGCTTATCGACTTGTATACCATTCGATAGCTATTAAAATTACCTTTCATATGAAATACATTTGAAGAATGAACCTTGTCCACGAGCGGCGCTACGAGCTGTCAAACTTTTTTCTCAGCAGCGGTGGGAACAAGCAAGTTACGCGACGTTTTTAGCTTATACTTACCATATCAGGCTTATCGAGTTGTATATCGTTGAATAGCTACTGTAATTACCTTTCATTTAAACTACATTTGAAGAATCAACCTTGTCCACGAGCAGCGCTATGAGCTCTCAAATTTTTTTACACCATCGGCGGGAGAAAGGAAGTTCCGTGACGTTTTTAGAGTATACCGACCATATCAAGCTTATCGAGTTGTATACCATTCGATAGCTATTAAAATTTCCTTTCATATAAAATACATTTGAAGAATGAACCTTGTCCACGAGCGGCGCTACGAGCTGTCAAACTTTTTTCTCAGCAGCGGTGGGAACAAGCAAGTTACGCGACGTTTTTAGGGTATACCTACCATATCAGCCTTATCGAGTTGTATATCGTTGAATAGCTACTGTAATTATCTTTCATTTAAACTACATTTGAAGAATGAACCTTGTCCACGAGCAGCGCTATGAGCTCTCAAAGTTTTTTTACACCATCGGCGGGAGAAAGGAAGTTCCGTGACGTTTTTAGGGTATACTGACCATATCAAGCTTATCGAGTTGTATATCGTTGGATAGCTATTAAAATTACCTTTCATGTGAAACAAATTTGAAGAATGAACCTTGTCCACGAGCGGCGCTATGAGCTGTCAAACTTTTTCTCAGCAGCGGTGGGAACAAGCAAGTTCCGCGACGTTTTTAGGGTAGAGCTACCATATCAGGCTTATCGAGTTGTATATCGTTGAATAGCTACTGTAATTACCTTTCATTTAAACTACATTTGAAGAATTAACCTTGTCCACGAGCAGCGCTATGAGCTCTCAAAGTTTTTTTACACCATCGGCGGGAGAAAGGAAGTTCCGTGACGTTTTTAGGGTATACCGACCATATCAAGCTTATCGAGTTGTATATTGTTCGATAGCTATTAAAATTACCTTTCATATGAAATACATTTGAAGAATGAACCTTGTCCACGAGCGGCGCCACGAGCTGTTAAACTTTTTTCTCAGCAGCTGTGGGAACAAGCAAGTTACGCGAGTTTTTAGGGTATACCTGCCATATCAGGCTTAACGAGTTGTATATTGTTGAATAGCTACTGTAATTACCTTTCATTTAAACTACATTTGAAGAATGAACCTTGTCCACGAGCAGCGCTATGAGCTCTCAAAGTTTTTTTACACCATCGGCGGGAGAAAGGAAGTTCCGTGACGTTTTTAGAGTATACCGACCATATCAAGCTTATCGAGTTGTATATCGTTCGATAGCTATTAAAATTACCTTTCATATGAAATACATTTGAAGAATGAACCTTATCCACGAGCGGCGCTACGAGCTGTTAAACTTTTTTCTCAGCAGCTGTGGGAACAAGCAAGTTACGCGACGTTTTTAGGGTATACCTACCACATCAGGCTTAACGAGTTGTATATTGTTGAATAGCTACTGTAATTACCTTTTATTTAAACTACATTTGAAGAATGAACCTTGTCCACGAGCAGCGCTATGAGCTCTCAAAGTTTTTTTACACCATCGGCGGGAGAAAGGAAGTTCCGTGACGTTTTTAGAGTATACCGACCATATCAAGCTTATCGAGTTGTATATCGTTCGATAGCTATTAAAATTACCTTTCATATGAAATACATTTGAAGAATGAACCTTGTCCACGAGCGGCGCTACGAGCTGTCAAACTTTTTTCTCAGCAGCGGTGGGAACAAGCAAGTTACGCGACGTTTTTAGGTTATACCTGCCATATCAGGCTTATCGAGTTGTATATCGTTGAATAGCTACTGTAATAACCTTTCATTTAAACTACATTTGAAGAATGAACCTTGTCCACGAGCAGCGCTATGAGCTCTCAAAGATTTTTTACACCATCGGCGGGAGAAAGGAAGTTCCGTGACGTTTTTAGGGTATACTGACCATATCAAGCTTATCGAGTTGTATATCGTTGGATAGCTATTAAAATTACCTTTCATGTGAAACAAATTTGAAGAATGAACCTTGTCCACGAGCGGCGCTATGAGCTGTCAAACTTTTTCTCAGCAGCGGTGGGAACAAGCAAGTTCCGCGACGTTTTTAGGGTAGACCTACCATATCAGGCTTAACAAATTGTATATCGTTGAATAGCTACTGTAATTACCTTTCATTTAAACTACATTTGAAGAATGAACCTTGTCCAAGAGCAGCGCTATGAGCTCTCAAAGTTTTTTTACACCATCGGCGGGAGAAAGGAAGTTCTGTGACGTTTTTAGAGTATACCGACCATATCAAGCTTATCGAGTTGTATACCATTCGATAGCTATTAAAATTACCTTTCATATGAAATACATTTGAAGAATGAACCTTGTCCACGAGCGGCGCTACGAGCTGTCAAACTTTTTTCTCAGCAGCGGTGGGAACAAGCAAGTTACGCGACGTTTTTAGCTTATACCTACCATATCAGGCTTATCGAGTTGTATATCGTTGAATAGCTACTGTAATTATCTTTCATTTAAACTACATTTGAAGAATGAACCTTGTCCACGAGCAGCGCTATGAGCTCTCAAAGTTTTTTTACACCATCGGCGGGAGAAAGGAAGTTCCGTGACGTTTTTAGGGTATACTGACCATATCAAACTTATCGAGTTGTATATCGTTGGATAGCTATTAAAATTACCTTTCATGTGAAACAAATTTGAAGAATGAACCTTGTCTACGAGCGGCGCTATGAGCTGTCAAACTTTTTCTCAGCAGCGGTGGGAACAAGCAAGTTCCGCGACGTTTTTAGGAAAGAGCTACCATATCAGGCTTATCGAGTTGTATATCGTTGAATAGCTACTGTAATTACCTTTCATTTAAACTACATTTGAAGAATGAACCTTGTCCACGAGCAGCGCTATGAGCTCTCAAAGATTTTTTACACCATCGGCGGGAGAAAGGAAGTTCCGTGACGTTTTTAGGGTATACCGACCATATCAAGCTTATCGAGTTGTATATTGTTCGATAGCTATTAAAATTACCTTTCATACGAAATACATTTGAAGAATGAAACTTGTCCACGAGCGGCGCTACGAGCTGTTAAACTTTTTTCTCAGCAGCTGTGGGAACAAGCAAGTTACGCGACGTTTTTAGGGTATACCTACCATATCAGTGTTGAGATGCAACAAATCTCTTTAGATATTATTAGTTCATAGTTTCGCCACAGGCTCAAGTGTTGCCACCATCAATGCGATAAGCCCTCTTGAAAACGTAATAGTAAAAATATACGCCATTTTATAATTCATATTTCTTGTTTTACTATAAATCCGCCCCAAAGCCAACTGGTTATGGGCCCAGGACGCTCTGGCTTGTTGAATTTTACGGGTGGTTTATAGTAAAACAGTCGGCGGTAAAGTCGAAGTAAAAAAGTGGTGTGATCCGGCTAGCGGCGGTTTCAGTCGTTTCAGGATAAAATTGCGGTAAAGCACACTAAAAATGGAGAGCATAGATAACAATACTGCGAAGTTGGAAGGTAATTCCAATTGGGGCAGTTGGAAGTTCAAACTGCGGGTGCTTTTAAGAGCGGCAGATGTGTATGACGTTGTCGATAGTAGTACACCGCAACCATCAGGTGATGAAAAGGATGTAAAGGAGAACATTAGAAAATGGAATGCCAAGGACGCAAAAGCCCAAGGTATCATAGTGTCAAGGTTGTCTGACAAAGTAATAAGCCAAGTTATTAGTTGCGAAACAGCATCAGAGATATGGAACAAGCTACATACCGTTTTTGAACAGAAAGGTGAACTGTCCGTTCATTTAGTTCAGCAGCAATTTTTCTCGTTGGAGTTCAAGCCTTCAGAAAGTATGTACGAATTCTTAAGTAGAGTTGAAGAAATTTTAGCACGATTGAAAGCCTTAAACTCAGTAGTTCCAGAGAGTATGGCAATCACTAAAATCACAGCAAGCCTTCCAGACCATTACCAGCATTTTATTTCTGCTTGGGAGTCGGTGCCAGTCGAAAAGCGTACCATGAGCGAATTGTCGTCGCGTTTACTTGTTGATGAGCAGCGCTACCTCGCTCGTCACGGTGGAAACGAAAACGCTAGTTCGGCTTTAGCAGCGGTAAACAAAAATAGGAAGTGTTTCAAATGTGGTAAGTTAGGACATTTTAAGAAAGATTGTAAAGTTAAAGAATTTTGTACATGTTGTAAAAAGTCTGGACATAATTTTAAAAATTGTTGGTTCAAGAAAAACGTTCATATAAATAATGGTAGTAGTAGTTCAAAAAGTAATGCTTTTCGTGTCTCTGTGCTGTCAGCGCTAAGTCCAAATACAAAAGAGTTTTCAAAAACTGAGTGGGTGATGGACAGTGGAGCCACTGAGCACATGTGTCACTCAAAGGAGTTATTTAATAACTATAGGCCTTATAAAAAGGAGATTTTGATAGGTGACGGTTCAGTCATTGAGGCCATAGGTATAGGTGAGGTAGAATTGCTCGCTTATAATGGTAAAGAATGGATAAATACTACTTTGTACAATGTGTTACATGTTCCAAACATACAGTTAAACTTGTTTTCTGTCTGTGCGGCAACAGACAAAGGGTATATAGTAAACTTGAACAAGGATGTATGTGAGTTTATTAAAAAGGGTTGTGAACAAGTAGGTGCTATTGCTGTGAGAAAAGACAAGTTATACATAATGCAGTTTAAATATCAAGGAAGCAATGCACTAGTAGGTCATCTTGTAGGTGGCTTAGAGGAATGGCATAGTAAAATGTGTCACTTAAATATTGAGCAGGTGAAGTCAATATTAAAAAGGAGCAACATTGATTTCGAAAAGAGTAACAACAATGAAAGCTCAACTTGTATTCCGTGTGTTAAGGGTAAGTTACACAAACAGCCGTTTAACTTGAGTTTAACTAAAAGTGAAAGGCCTGGTCAGTTGTTCCATCTTGATCTATGTGGACCAATGGAAGGAACATCCTTAGGTGGAGCGAGATTTTATTTGCTGATCAAGGATGATTATTCTAAGTTCAATACTGTTTATTTTCTCAAACACAAGTCTGAAACTGTAGGTAAAGTTAAAAGTTTTTTGCAATATGTTACAAAGAATCTAGGTCATAAAGTTGAATTCATTCGGTCAGATGGGGGTACAGAATTTGTAAATAGGGAAATGAAAGCTCTCACTGATGAAATGGGAATAATTCATCAAACTAGTGTGGCGTACACGCCAGAACAAAACGGTCGTGCGGAGCGCGAGATTCGTACTATAAATGAGGCAGCTAGGTCGATGCTAATATCAGCTAATTTAGACAAGGTTCTGTGGGCTGAAGCAGTAAATACTGCAGTTTTTGTGCTGAACAGAACAGGTACAAGCAGAGTCAAAGACAAGACACCGTATGAAGTATGGTACGGAAAGGACTTATTTGATGTTACGCAGTTAAAAGTATTTGGCTCATCTGTGGCAGTACATATACCTGATCAGAAGAGGAAAAAATGGGATAGTAAAGCTGATGTAGGAATTTTCGTAGGTTACGGGGAAACGTCTAAGGGTTTCCGGGTTTATTTTCCTCAGAAAAGTGATGTTTTGGTAAAGAGAGAAGTTGTATTTTTAAAAGGACCTACTGTAAATATAGATATTGTAAATAAAAATATTAAACAGATTCACGAAGAGTTTTTTCCTAGAGTAGAAGAGAGAGTTCAGTTAGAAAATAAATATGAAAGTGAAAGAGAGCCTGAAGAAGAAGGTGAATTTCATAGCTTTCTGGAAGATGAAAGTCAAGCTGTAATATTAGAAGATAAGGACAATTCTGGAGAAGAAGGAAATAGTGAAAATGAAGTGATGCAAGAGCAAACTGAAGAAGACGTGCAATGCCTAGAAACAAGTGAAAGACCAAAAAGGGAAAGAAAGTTACCACTAAAGCTCAAAGATTTTGAAATAACTTGTCTTACTGTTGATGATGATGAGAGTTTAACTCCACAGACATATGAAGAAGCACTGAAAAGTAAAGACAAATCGAAATGGGAAGAAGCTATCAAAAGGGAAATGGATACTCTAAAGGAAAATAACACTTGGGAAGAGGTAAAGGAAGTACCGAAGGGAGTCAAAGTTATCTCTAGCAAATGGGTTTTCAGAATTAAAAAAGGCAGCGAAGAAAAAATTTATAAAGCCAGATTGGTGGCACGAGGTTTCGAACAACCAAAGTGTGATTTAGATGCTGAAGTTTATTCTCCCGTAGCAAAGCTGCCAACATTCAGAGTTTTCATGGCTGTTGCAAACAAACTTAAACTGCCAGTTTACCAAATGGATGTGGTAGGAGCGTTTTTGCATGGAGATATCGAAGAGGTTGTGTATTTACAGCTCCCAGATGGTACAATCTGTAAACTAAATAGGTCTTTATATGGTTTAAAAAGGTCGCCCAAGTATTGGAACAAAAAATTTGATACGTTCATGCATAAACAAGGATTTCTAAAGTCCAAAAGTGACCTTTGTTTATATTTTAAAAGGGAAAACGGAAAATTTACTTACTTGTTGATTTATGTAGATGACATTCTATATTTTAGTTCAAATGAGACTGAATTAAAAGCTTTGCAGTCTGGTCTAAGCAGCAACTTCAAAATGAAAGATTTAGGTTTAGCGTCGAATTATTTAGGAATTCAGATTAAACAGGAAAATGGAAAAACATTTTTAAGTCAAGAAAAGTATTTAAAAAAGGTATTGGAAAAATTTGAGATGCAAGATTGCAAATCAGTCGATACTCCAATGGAGCAAAATTTCAATTTTCAAATTCTAGATCGGAAAACGTCGGAAAGTCAAGATATAGAAACAAAGTGTAGGCAACTGATAGGTAGCCTCATGTACGCGGTCTATGGCACACGTCCCGATCTGTGTGTTAGTGTAAGTTTCTTAAGTAGGTTTCAACATTGTGCAAGTGAACTTTTGTATAAGTGCCTTAAGAGGGTTTTAAGATACATCAAAGGTACTCTTGATCTTGCTTTAGTATATGACAGCACAGATACCGAAATTCAATGCTTTGTTGATGCTGACTGGGGCGGGGATATCAAGGATAGGAAATCCACAACAGGTTTTTTCTTAAAAGTTTTTGACTGTGTCACTATGTGGTGTTGTAAAAAACAGATTTCAGTGTCTCTTTCCTCAACTGAGTCAGAATATATAGCCTTAAGTTGCGCCATTTGTGAAGCATTGTGGCTTAAAAATATATTGAATGATTTTAACGTCCCAAAGTGTGAAATTGAAATGTTTGAAGATAATCAATCTGTTATTAATATCTCCCACAACAATGAGAATAACAGAAGGCTAAAACATGTCGATATAAGATATCATTTTATTGTTGAAAAGGTTTCTAAAAAAGAAATAGAGTTAAGATATATAAAGTCAGGTGATAACATTGCAGATATGTTAACAAAGCCTTTAGGCAAAGTTTTATTTATTAATTTTAGGGACAATGTTCTCAAGATTGTTAAGTTTTAGTGTAGAAACAGGCATGTTTTATATTTTATATAAGTTTGAAGAAGTTCTCCTTTATTTAAGTTGTTGTGTTATAAAAGTTCCTGTTGGGATATTTGTTGAGGAGGGGTGTTGAGATGCAACAAATCTCTTTAGATATTATTAGTTCATAGTTTCGCCACAGGCTCAAGTGTCGCCACCATCAATGCGATAAGCCCTCTTGAAAACGTAATAGTAAAAATATACGCCATTTTATAATTCATATTTCTTGTTTTACTATAAATCCGCCCCAAAGCCAACTATCAGGCTTAACGAGTTGTATATTGTTGAATAGCTACTGTAATTACCTTTCATTTAAACTACATTTGAAGAATGAACCTTGTCCACGAGCAGCGCTATGAGCTCTCAAAGTTTTTTTACACCATCGGCGGGAGAAAGGAAGTTCCGTGACGTTTTTAGAGTATACCGACCATATCAAGCTTATCGAGTTGTATATCGTTCGATAGCTATTAAAATTACCTTTCATATGAAATACATTTGAAGAATGAACCTTGTCCACGAGCGGCGCTACGAGCTGTTAAACTTTTTTCTCAGCAGCTGTGGGAACAAGCAAGTTACGCGACGTTTTTAGGGTATACCTACCACATCAGGCTTAACGAGTTGTATATTGTTGAATAGCTACTGTAATTACCTTTTATTTAAACTACATTTGAAGAATGAACCTTGTCCACGAGCAGCGCTATGAGCTCTCAAAGTTTTTTTACACCATCGGCGGGAGATAGGAAGTTCCGTGACGTTTTTAGAGTATACCGACCATATCAAGCTTATCGAGTTGTATATCGTTCGATAGCTATTAAAATTACCTTTCATATGAAATACATTTGAAGAATGAACCTTGTCCACGAGCGGCGCTACGAGCTGTCAAACTTTTTTCTCAGCAGCGGTGGGAACAAGCAAGTTACGCGACGTTTTTAGGTTATACCTGCCATATCAGGCTTATCGAGTTGTATATCGTTGAATAGCTACTGTAATAACCTTTCATTTAAACTACATTTGAAGAATGAATCTTGTCCACGAGCAGCGCTATGAGCTCTCAAAGATTTTTTACACCATCGGCGGGAGAAAGGAAGTTCCGTGACGTTTTTAGGGTATACTGACCATATCAAGCTTATCGAGTTGTATATTGTTGGATAGCTATTAAAATTACCTTTCATGTGAAACAAATTTGAAGAATGAACCTTGTCCACGAGCGGCGCTATGAGCTGTCAAACTTTTTCTCAGCAGCGGTGGGAACAAGCAAGTTCCGCGACGTTTTTAGGGTAGACCTACCATATCAGGCTTATCGAGTTGTATATCGTTGAATAGCTACTGTAATAACCTTTCATTTAAACAACATTTGAAGAATGAACCTTGTCCACGAGCAGCACTATGAGCTCTTAAAGTTTTTTTACACCATCGGCGGGAGAAAGGAAGTTCCGTGACGTTTTTAGGGTATACTGACCATATCAAGCTTATCGAGTTGTATATCGTTGGATAGCTATTAAAATTACCTTTCAAGTGAAACAAATTTTAAGAATGAACCTTGTCCACGAGCGGCGCTATAAGCTGTCAAACTTTTTCTCAGCAGCGGTGGGAACAAGCAAGTTCCGCGACGTTTTTAGGGTAGACCTACCATATCAAGCTTAACGAGTTGTATATCGTTGAATAGCTACTGTAATTGCCTTTCATTTAAACTACATTTGAAGAATGAACCTTGTCCACGAGCAGCGCTATGAGCTCTCAAATTTTTTTACACCATCGGCGGGAGAAAGGAAGTTCTGTGACGTTTTTAGAGTATACCGACCACATCAAGCTTATCGAGTTGTATATCATTCGATAGCTATTAAAATTACCTTTCATGTGAAACAAATTTGAAGAATGAACCTTGTCCACGAGCGGCGCTACGAGCTGTCATACTTTTTTCTCAGCAGCGGTGGGAACAAGCAAGTTCCGCGACGTTTTTAGGGTATACCTACCATATCAGGCTTATCGAGTTGTATATCGTTGAATAGTTACTGTAATTACCTTTCATTTAAACTACATTTGAAGAATGAACCTTGTCCACGAGCAGCGCTATGAGCTCTCAAAGTTTTTTTACACCATCGGCGGGAGAAAGGAAGTTCCGTGACGTTTTTAGAGTATACCGACCATATCAAGCTTATCGAGTTCAATATCGTTTGATAGCTATTAAAATTACCTTTCATATGAAATAAATTTGAAGAATGAACCTTGTCCACGAGCGGCGCTATGAGCTGTCAAACTTTTTTCTCAGCAGCGGTGGGAACAAGCAAGTTCCGCGACGTTTTCAGGGTATACCTACCATATCAGGCTTATTGAGTTGTATATTGTTGAATAGCTACTGTAATTATCTTTTATTTAAACTACATTTGAAGAATGAACCTTCTCCACGAGCAGCGCTATGAGCTCTCAAAGTTTTTTTACACCATCGGCGGGAGAAAGGAAGTTCCGTGACGTTTTTAGGGTAGTTTATCGAGTTGTATATCGTTGGATAGCTATTAAAATTACCTTTCATGTTAAACAAATTTGAAGAATGAACCTTGTCGACGAGCGGCGCTATGAGCTGTCAAACTTTTTCTCAGCAGCGGTGGGAACAAGCAAGTTCCGCGACGTTTTTAGGGTATACCTACGATATCAGGCTTATCGAGTTGTATATCGTTGAATAGCTATTGAAATTGTCTTTCATTTGATCCATATTCAAAGAAAAAACCTTGTCCAGGAGCGGCGCTATGAGCTGTTCATATTTTTTTACACCATCGGCAGGAGAAAGCAAGTTGCGTGATATTTTTAAGGTATATGGAACATATAAGGCTTATCGAGATGTATATCGTTGGATAGCTATTGAAATTACTTTTCATTTATACCAAATTTTAAGAATGAACCTTGTCTGCGAGCGGCGCTATGATCTGTCCAACTTTTTTTGCAGCAGCGGTGGGAACAAGCAAGTTCCGTGACTTTTTAGGGTATACCTAACATATAAGGCTTATGTAGTTGTATATTGTTGGATAACAATTGAAATTATCTCTCATTTGGTGGTAGATTTGAGACTGTAGGACATAGGCGAAAGAAGTTATGAGCTGCTGAATCAGTGGGTGAATCGCTAGGTTATGAAGAACTTCAGCGGCTCGTAACTCCTGTCGCTTATGACGTACAGTCTTAATCTGGTATTAATTGATAGATATTTTTAATAAATATCCAGCGATATGCAACTCGATAAGCCTGATATGTTCAGTATACCCTAAAATCGTCATGGAACTGGCTTTTCTAGGTAAAGTTCTAGGTAAATAAAAAACATGATTCCGTCATAATGAATTATTTATTTTTCTCTTCGATATCTGTTTTCTGAGCAGGTTAAGTATATTCGTTCTTCATTTTTAATGGAAAACAGGTTAAAACCAGGGCACAAACCTTGATATAATGCCACTTTTATGTTTTAGAAGAAATATGCTTTTTAAAACTTATAGTGCATATAAACAGTTAAACACAACTCAAAAAAAATATTATTTGTTATTTAGCGTCATATTTATTCGTTTTCTAGTAAATTTAAGACAATTAGAAACAATTTAAAAAATTTAAAATTTCGAACTCCCTAATTTGGTCGGGTTATAATTTTCGTCTAACTTTTTCGGCTAACTTCACACCGCTTGCAGTGGGGATGATACGGGCTGTTAACAAAATTAAGATTTAATCTATTATTCTAATATAAGAATAATAGATTAAATCTTAATTTAAAAAAAAACTTACTTTAAAAAAATACACGTGTTCGAGGAAGTTTCTTTGGAGCCGTTGCTTCTTCTCAGTCAGCAAACTTCCCGAAACAGCACGTTTACGAGTTCCTTTTAACCGCTTCCGCGGTCTAGTGGCTAAAGTCCACTCGCTTCAGTAATGTCCCGTCGAAGTCGGGTCTTTCAAAGTTGTTGTTGTCGTAGTTAAACGGCCACTCAGTATTACTGAATATGCTAACAATTCAGTTCATGTACATAATTGGTATTAAAACTGTGTAGCCTGGACTCGCACAGCCTACAGACTGTATCTTAGGCGACATCTCTTATAATATAGGACGAAGAAAGCACATGTACTTACCGTGAGAGAGCCATGCTTCGGCACGAATGTGCCGGATCGATCGAAGTGATACCACCGCCTCATAGAAAACCGGCGTGAAGCAACGCTTGCGTTGTGTTTCGCCGAGTGAGTGAGGCCCAATCCCCCCCAATTCCCCTATCCACCTATCCCATTTCAAAGGTCGGCAACGCACTTGTAACTCCTCTAGTGCTGTGGGTGTCTATGGGCGGCGGTAATCGCTTACCATCAGGTTATCCGTCTGCTCGTTTGCCACCTATCTCATAAAAAAAACATGTGTTTGTATGTTGTGCTATGTATGTGTTGATAATTCCACGTGCACCCCCAGTGGTCTCCTCCCTGCGCACGCCGGTACCGGGCTGGATGTGTTGTTGTTGTGTGTGTTATGTATTGTAAATTCCACGCTTGCCAACAGTCGTGTCCTCCCTCCGCACACCGATGCCAGGCTGGATAGAGAACCTGAACGGGCCAAACGGCGTCATCGTGGGCGGGCAAGGGGCTGCTCCACGTATTGTCGAACTAATGTCTTATCCCGTTAGTTCGACAAGTAGTTTCGGTATCTGCGCTATTATTTTTTACCGGATTGCTTAAGAGAAACAGTTTTCGTTTTTGAAATGTCTTTTTTTGTCGATGTAGTGTCCTGTCGAACTAGCGACCTTTCGAAGTATCGTCGTGTCGAAGTAATGTCCTGTCGAAGTTGGGTCTTCCGAAGTAGCTGTTGTCGAAATTCAACCGCCACTCGGGATTACTGAATAAGCTAATATTTTATTTCATTCCATTCCATGCTTGCCAACAGTCGTCTCCTCCCTCCGCACACCGATGCCGGGCTGGATAGAGAACCTGAACGGGCCGAGCGGCGTCATCGTGGGCGGCGGCAAGGGCCTGCTGCACGTGTTCCCGTGCCGCAGCGGCGCGCGCGCGGACCTGCTGCCGGTGGACATCGCTATCGACACGCTCGTAGCCGCTGCCTGGGAGACCGCGCTCGACAGGTAACTATGTATATTATATGTACATATTAGGGTGCGTTTCCACTGACGCGGAGCGGAGCCGAGACGTGCCGAATTGACCAATATTATATTGGTCGAAATGAAGTGGAGCGAAGATTTTGAGCAATCTGATTGGTCACTTTGCACGTCTCCGCTTCGATCCTTGTCAGTGGAAACGCACCCTTCGGCCTGATACGGCTAGGAAGATCCAAATTCGAGAAAAATATCAATCGTCGGTCAACTCGGCTGAGCAGCGTTCGGGAAGCTCCGCGATATCTTCACGTCCAAAATACCGCAGTCTTGGTGCGATGACCTACTGAAAGTCGCGGGAAGCCGCTGGATTAGGGCAGCGCAAGATCGGTTGGTGCGGAAATCCTTGGGGGTGGACATATTTTGGCTGATGATGATGAAGATGAAGGGCCTGCTGCACGTGTTCCTGCTGGGAGACCGCGCTTGACAGGTACCTAAAAGTCGCGAGGAAACCTGCACATCTGATTACTATATATCATCATTCACAACCAAAAGACGTCCACTGCTGAAAAAAGGACTCTCTCGAGCAGACTTGCGCTGCCCGCATCCAGTAGCTTCCCGCAACCTTCACTAGGGTATCGGTCCACCGAGTGGGAGGCCTGCATAATAATAAAACTTCAGGATAAAAACTATGTTAAAAAAAACATTGTACAGAAAACAGGAACCTTCTGTACAACTCCCCAAGTGCATATTTCCTACTTTCTCTATGTTGTTTAAAGCATAATCATAACTTCCCAATTCCCAGGTCTCAAGAAGTGAAGGTATACAACTGCAGCACGCAAGAGAACCCCATCCAGTGGCGCACGTTCAAAGACGGGGTGCGGCGCTACGTGCGACAGCATCCAATGGACAATGTGATGTGGTACCCTTGCGGCATGCTAGTCGAGAGCAGGTCAGTGATACAGACCGGACAGTGACACATATTGGACAGTGACAAGACTTGAACGGTGACACATCTTGGACAGTGACACATCTTGTATAGTGACACAGACCAGACAGTGACACATCTTGGACAGTGACACAGACCAGACAGTGACACGACTTGAACGGTGACACATGTTGGACAGTAACACATCCCGAGCAAACTGTCGCGTTATAACTGCCTACTTGCACCTAGGAACTACATAAAAATATTTGTTGCTCGTGGCACTACTGCTTGGCACTACCACTACCAATAGTGGTAAAGGAAGTTTTTCTTCCCCGTGATACTACCGGTAGTTTTTTTAATCCTCAGTTGGTAAGCCCATGGCATCATCTCACCTGATGGTAAGTGATGATGATGCCGAAGATGGAAGCGGGCTTACCAAGATTCCCCAACGCAATGGGGAACTGGCTATCTTATCTTCATGCCGGAACACATCAATGTGGTAGCTAGCCAGGCGGGCTCAGAAAGTGCCCTACCACCAACCAAACCGAAAAGTGCGGGAAGGTTAGGCTTTACTGCACACGTTGGCTAAGTTCCAGATTGCTTGGGGATGTGGGGCTAGTGGCCAGCACCAGTTTTCAAGCCGCCTTTAACTCCCCTGACATGGCATAAAACTGCCATCTAGAATAGAAATCATTTTTAAGAAAACAGCTATCTAGTGGTAACAACTGGCACCAACAGCTTATTCAAAGCCAGGAAACGACCGATAGAGTCCCATCCACATTATGACCATGTCAGCTCAATTAACATGCGTGATTTAAGCCACCACGCAAGCCGTACTGAGCCACGACCGATCCATTTAAGTATGCTTGATGTGTTTCTTACAGTTTATGGGAGAGGCCCCTTCAGATGCTTCTCCAAACGGCGCCGATGCATCTAGCCCAGTACGTGATACAGACTCTCGGCATCAAAACACAGTAAGTATCCTACACCTATAGTAAATACATTAGTTTTTATCCCGTTTTCAAAGAAAATTTACAGTAAGACTTGACAATCCGTGATTCAATTTATTACTACTAATATAAAAACCGGCCAAGTGCGAGTTGGACTCGCGCACCGAGGGTTCCGTATAAAGTCATAATCACACACGAACACACACACAAATATTACGTGTTAAACATATTATTATAGAGTATAGCAATCGAACACACACACACACTCACATACTCACACACACATACACACGTACGCATACATATAAACACACAAGCGCACACACACACAAATATTACGTGTTAAACATATTATTATAGAGTAATATATTTAGTATTTTATTTTATTGTATTTTTTTACCTAATGTAACTTGCTCACTACATAATATATATAATTCTTCTTTTTTGTTAATCATCTATTTTTAGTCTTTACTTCTTGCTATTATAGTACCTAATAATTATTGTTACCGGGAAGAGACTGACTCCCCCGACACAGGGTATCCTAGTGGGAGAGTTAGTGCGACATGTCTTTGTAAAAAACCTGTTATTTGTTACTAAATAAATGATTTATTATTATTATTATTTATTATTATAGTTATATAACAGTATTGTTATAGTTTCGGAAAAAAGTGGCTGTGACATACGGACGGACAGACAGACAGACAGACATGACGAATCCATAAGGGTTCCGTTTTTTGCCATTTTGCTACGGAACCCTAAAAAAGGAATGGCGGTTTCTATGATTTTAACGGTATCTAATGATGACATTTTAAACTATAACATGTATCTGTTAGATAATTTCGAGATAGAATATCTATTTATATAATCTATTTACAAGCAAAAAAATATATTTCACAGCGCCGCCACCTAGTATTAATTAACTTAAAACTACCTGGTGCTATCTAGTTCAAGGAAAAAAAAACTGATTATTTCATAGCGTCACCTAGTATTAATCGACGTGAAATTACTTGGCGCCATCTAGTTAGATACAATTCTAAACAATCTATTCTGACTTGCTTATTTTTGCCCACAGAGTGAGCCTAATAACAGCCGACCAGAAGATCAGAGCTATGTCGAACGTCCTGAAGTTCTTCACGCTTCGCGACTGGCGGTTCGAGACTAATAACGTGCAGAAACTGATGGCGAGATTGTGCAAAGAAGATGCAGAGATCTTCAACTTGGACCCTAAGACTATAGAGTAAGTTCACTTTCATTTGAAGAGTGAGTTCACACTTATTTGAAGAGTAATTTCACACTTATTTGAAGAGTGAGTTCACATTTATTTGAAGAGTGAGTTCAAAATCAAAATCAAAAATCAAAATCAAAAATCTTTTTTATTTAAGTAGATGCTTTACACATACTTTTAAATCGTCATATTATTCTACCTAGTACAAAGTTCCTACCACTCGGAACTTGTACACTCAACGTTTCGGGAAGTGTTAGCGGAGCGAGAAGAAACGTCGAGCCCCAAAGAAACTCGCCCCAACACATTTTTTGAAATAAAAACTTAATAGCTATTACAATTGATGTTATTACTAAAGCTATGAGCTGAAGGATCTATACATGTCCACACATCTGTGTCATTTACATAATCTATGGTTTTATAATATCCTCTTGAACACAGGCATTTCTTTACATAAGTTTTAAACTTATTTTCGGATAAACTTGTAACATTTTCAGGTATTTTATTGTTCACATTTATTATTGTTTGAATGAGTAGTGGGTTTACATTTATTTAAATTGTGAGTTCACATTTTATTGAATTTGGCGCAATAAGAGCGGTGTTGTAAGTTTGTGGTTGTAGTTCTCGAACGACTAATGGAACGAATGGGGGGAGGGTGAGGTAAGGGAGTGACCGTACTATATGTAACACTAATATTCTGTGCTTATGTATGTTTTGTCCACAGTTGGGACGAGCACACGCGGGACTTCGTGAAGGGCTGCCGGAAATACCTCCTGAAGGAGAAAGACCAGGACAAGGAGACAGCGAAGAGACACATGCGCAGGTAAGAGTGCAAGCAAGCACACTTCATACTAATATCGCATTAGAATGACCTACAACTACATAGATATGACTGAAGGCTCGCCTGCCAACGGAAGGGCTAGGTGGCATATCAGGAAAGAAAGCTGCTTAACTTTTAGACTTTTATTAGGCCGTGACAGACAACAGACTCAAGTATAAAAAATGGTTATCAAAGATATAAAAACTTATAAAAAGATTTTATGTCCCTTGAGCTGCCAGCGACAATGACGCTGTGTTTTTTACGTTCTTAGCTTGTAGAACATATATGGTGACTTTAAATTAGTTCTTGATACGCAAGGCTATGCATGTGCTCGTGATAACAAACAACTTTCCCTAAGAAACCCATAGCCAGATCGTAAAAAAAATTTGACTCTTCATATTCAGTCAGTTGATAGATTTATATGGAGAGTCCACATTTTTTTTACGATTTTACTGTGGGTTCCTTAGGGAAAGTTGTTTCATACCATGAGCACATGCATAGTCTTTCGTATCAAGAACTAATTTAAAGTCACCCTATATATGGCCGTTGGGGCATTAAAGTTCTGGAGTGGCAACCGCGCACCGGAAGACGCAAAGTAGGCAAGCCTCCCAGTAGATGGGGCGATGACCTGATGAAGGTTACGGGGAACCACTGAATGCAAGCAGAGCAGTCGGCGTGGAAATTCTTGGGGAGGACTTTGTCCAGTAGTGGACGTCTTTTGGCTGATGATGTGATAATGATGTGGTGGGACATCAGCCTTTTGCCATACCAAAAATTATTTGATTCCGATTGTATAGGTTCTTTTGTGAAGTAGTTTTTACGTGAGTAGCATCTGCTATAGCTGTATATTGTTTTTAACGTACCTACAAATAATAGTATGCATATCATCAAGTCTAGTTCCTCGTACAGGTAATCCTAGCTCAAGGCCGGATGACCGTGTGAGATATTAATCCTAACTCCATTTTATTCCTTTCCAGATTGTTCTATCTTCACAACGGCGTACTCCTGATGATGTTTTTGCTGGTGTGCCGCCTTCTCCTCCGGAACAAAGTCATGTACGAAACGGTGCAAGGAACTGTCAAACTGTTGTTGTCTCTCTTTAACTACGCCTATAGATCGCTGAAGGTGTAGCGCTGTCCCTTTCGTTAACTTTAAAGCAATAGCAATAAGCGAAAACTATTTTTCTAAAACTTATTTTTCGTTTGGTGTCTTATTTTAGTTTTATTAAAACAGCCCTGTTCAGGTTCAAAGAATTAATACAGCCAGCATCTTTTTTTTTGTATTTTCTTGTTTTAGAAACGATATTGCAAAAAATACGCTGGACTTATTGTGGTGCATATAGTAAATTATATTATATTGTAATAAGTACTAAAAAAGCGTATAATTATACATCTGTAGTCTCTACATTGATCACTCTAGTTAGTATAACATAACCGACTTGGATGTATTTGTTAGTAACGAAAGTGTTAAAGGCATGCTATTGTTAGTAGCAGAAGTATTAAAGGTATGTCTTTGTTAGTAACTAAAGTGTTAAAAGCATGTATTTGTTAGTGACTGACTGACTCGGTGGCTAAGTGTTTAGCGATCCTGACCTTTGATCCGAGAGTTGTGGGTTCGATCCCCACACAGGGCAAACTTTTCTGTGATGAGCAGAATAGGGTATTTTACTCTATACAAGAAAAAATCGAAAACTGCTTATTTACTGTGGTATTTGTAGTACTTAATCGATTTAATATGATTTCTATACCATAAAATGAGAAAAGACATTTTATTTTTGGTTTACAAAAATCAAGTTTTTTAATCTGTTATTCAAATATCTGAAACGACAGCCGCCATGCTGGTTGTCAGGTGACGTCACAATAGTGGTAAACAATGACATTTTGTTCGCAATATGTGTCAAAATTTTAGTACAGAGCTGTTTTGTTTACTCCTGAAATGACGTCACGACCTTAGCATCATGGCGGCTATCGTTTTCGCGCGCTAATTGGGAATGGTAATTTAAAATGTATTTTTGGGGCACTTATAGGTTCCAAAAAAAAAAATTAAAAAATATTTTTTACTTTTTCCCATCTAATGATTAATTTGAGATACTTTTCAAAAAATGGTGAAAAACCCTATTGTTTGCTCTGAGTCTGGGTGTATTATATCTGTATATGTATGTTGTATTTAAAAGTATATATGTATGTATATCAGTCTCTGGTTCCCAGATCCAGGGAATCCTAGTTTGGGGCCAGATGACCGTGTGTGATTAAAAAAAAATGTCTTTGTTAGTAACTAAAGTGTTAAAAGCATGTATTTGTTAGTAACAGAATCGTTAAATCTTTGATCGGTATTAAATCGGTATGTCTTTGTTAGTAACTTAAGTGTAAAAAGTATGTATTTGTTAGTAACAAGTGTTAAAAGTATGTATTTGTTAGTAAGTAAAGTTTTAAAGTTATGTCTCTGTTTCTGTATCATAAAATCTTTAACGATATGGGTCATAATTAGTCCAGCTTCCTTTTACTAATAAAGGATTCTTAAAAGCTGTTAAGATTATAATTTAAATATATAATTTATAAGTATTTAATATTTTTTATAACTGAGATATTAGGATATATTTTGAAACTCGAGTGAAATATTTTGATATAATATTCATCTATTTTATTATCATGAGGTCAGTTATTTATTGGATAATATATAAATAAATGTGGGATCAAAGAAATAGTTTTAAGGTATTTAAAATGTAAATAATTTCATTTAATTAAGGTTTGGTAGTGGATTTTATATGATATAACAAATAAATGCATTACTTAATTATTTTTTTTAATTATTTAGATTTCGACATTCTACCTACAAAATTATGCAAATTAAAAAAAAACAGATATTGCTTTAAAGTTTTTATTTATGATTTTCTTTAAGATAATAAATATACATTTACAGATATACACACTCCTTTATATTCACTTACATTATCTGCGTGAAGCTTACAGACATAAGCCCAATCTCCGTGAAGGTTTCATACAAAAGGTGTGCCTGCATTTAAAAAAATAAAAGTTCTAAAAGCAGCCGTTAGAGGCGCTGATTTATTCGTCAACTAAAATGTACTCGAACAAATCCGATACAATTATTCTTGACTATGGAGATTGGAGTCCTGTCTCTATCCTGCACGGTTCTCTGTACAAAAAAGATGGGACAAACATAAATTGACTCTATGGCTCATTGATTAGAGGTCTCGATAACTGATACAAGGGTCGTACGTACAATTCCCATCCAGGGCATTATTTTTTGTTATGAGCAGATTTGTCTGCTGTCAGAATATATTATTATTACATCTGATGTCTTATACAGGGTGTAAGGGACAGGTTTCCGAAAACTTTAAGGGCTTGCTCAGTAGACGAAACTGAACAACTTTCCACAAGAATTTTTTTTAGGAAACGAAAAATTATAAACTTGATTGGACAGTTTGTATGGGGAAGCCGATTTTTTTTCGTTTCCTGAAAAAAATTATTGTGGAAATTTGTTCAGTTTCGTCTACTGAGCAATCCCTTAAAGTTTTCGGAAACCTGTCCCTTACACCGTGTATATCGAGTAGCGGCAAATGCTGGATGCTACTAAAGTAATCCCAAGGAACCTATACAAATTACTTCCCATACTGTGTCATACTGCCAAACAGAAGAGACAATTTTCCATACAGTTTTCAAAACAACTGTTCAATTTATCAACAACCAGTGTCAGAGAAAGTTGTTCAGTTTATGTGCAGTTATGTAGCGTCTACCATTCGCCGCTTTTGAACAAATAAATCACCACCGACTTTAATCGTTACAGCTGCAATTTTGCTATGTTTTTTGTTTTGTTGTTTTTTTTCAAAAAGCGTTGAATTAATTGAGATAAAATTTATATGGGACCAACTCTGAAGTATTACCTACCAAACAAAAAAATAATCATCAAAATCGATTCATAATTACCGGAGTAATCGCATAACATACATAAAAAAAATACTACATACAGACGAATTGAGAACCTCCTCCTTTTTTGAAGACGGTTAAAAGTACAGACTTATGTAGTATGTCGAATTACTTTACACATGTTACAATGTTGGGCGTTTAAGCTATTTTTACTGAAAAGTCTCGAATTTCCTATTTATTACAGTTTAATATATGTACTATACTCATGGACAAAAAAATCGACTCAAAGTTTCATGCACGACTTTTGGAAAATTAACTCAATCTAGCAAAATAAAACTAAACCAAAAGTTCAAAAACTGTGTGTTTACTGTTTATGATTTTAGTTTGATGGTTTTCCAGTTTTTTGCTTTTAGTGTTTAGCAGTTTTGTAGACTGAGTTATTTTTTCAAAAGTCGAGCAACAAATCTTGAGTCGATTTTAGTCCATCAGTGTATTATTACAATAATAATAATTTTGATTTTTGTTTTGTAAAATGGCAGTTTTTCACATAAGCTTGTTACTTTGCTTGTTCGATATATCTTGGCGGAGACTTATTCATATTGTCAGACTCAGATCTAAACGGTTATTCAGTTATTATATTGAACTTATAATAATAAAAGTTATAATAGTATAATTTACGTATGATTTGTAAAATGTAGATTTATTTAAGTAAACTAGGTATTTTTTTCTAGATAACTTACAAGACATGTGATAATTCTTGTGCCAGACTGTGTTGTCACAAAGTGTGAAAGCTCTTGAGCCAGGCTGTGTTGTCACAAAGTGTGTCAACTCTAGGGACAGTACGTGTTGTCACAAAGTGTGGCAGCTTTGGCTCAGTCTGTGTTGTTACATAGTGTGATAGCTTTGGGTCAGTCTGTGTTTTTACATAGTGTGACAACTCTTGAGCCAAGCTGTGTTGTCACAAAGTGTGACAGCTTTGGGTCAGGCTGTATATTTTTAATTTACCATAATTTTTTTGTTTGTTAACCATGTACGTACATATTTATTTATTGTAGATTTCTAAATTTTCTTACCTATTATACTTTAACATCAAATATATCGAATAAAGTATAATTTATAATATAATTTAATTTACGCATTTTTCAATTTAATATTATTTATTATTATATTGCCAAGTCACATCTTGGTGTTACAGTTGGTAAATCATGTTTGTCATCAACTCACACTCACAGCCAATTGTATTCAACTATTTTATTTTATAATCTCTTCTCGTCATCTTATCCGAGTCTTGCCGCCAAACATCAATGCGGTATTTGACCACAAGTCTTTTGAGCGACTTAATTTTTTGATTTGGTTATAATAACAAGTAGAATTTACAGTTTCCCAAGACGTTTTACTCTTATTAAAGGTAAAACTGACTTTTTAGACTACAAATGTCTTTTAAAACTGACTTTTTAGACTACAAATGTCAAAAATGACATTTTGTTCACAAATTGTTCGTGTCAATAACTTATGACGTCATTGCTGTTGTTTCCAAAAATATAAAAAAACAATCAACACATTTTCCGCTATCCTTGGAGGGATGGTAGTTTGTAATTTTTTTTTGTATTTTTATTACTTATAACTAGTTATAATAAGTTTCATTTATCAGTTCTCCGTAGTTATCGGACATTAAAATGTAAAAATAACTCTAACCACACGACAATAAATCGAATTTGCCGAGGAAGCACTAAAACATGGCAGATTTGCACTAACTTTTAATGGAATATGCAATTTTATTTGTATTCTTACTGCGCCAATAATGAAACTTGCGAAGATAGCGATAATAATGTATGCAAATCTTTCGTTTAGACCCCAACCGGGTATAAAGAAGTGATCCAAGTAGCATAATTTATTTGACAATCGAGCGCTAAGCCCGTGTTTATTCCAAGAAGCACGATGAGCGATAAACTGTGCCAATCAAGCAATAAAACTAATATTTGTCGCAATAGCGCTAAAATTTAAAAACTCTGCTGGCCAGAAATACTTGTATAACTTGTCAACTTGTCTAAAACCATGCCGATCTACCACAATTGCTTGTCTAAATACAGATACTACACATTCTTGTCCAGTTACTAAATACTAAAACTTGTTGATATCGCCCTAAAACTTGTCAAGATAGCACTAACATACTCAAATGCATAAATTGTTTTTATTTCAGTCTATATTTTCATGATTACACCAAACTGGCTAAGTCTCTATTACTAGGCACTAAAACTCGTCGAAGCATAAAAACTTGCCACAGTAACGTCTAAACTTGCCGCATTAGCACAATATTTTGCCGACACAGCGTTAAAACTCGTCTTAATTACGCTAAAACTTGCAAACATAGCGCTAAAACTTGTAACAGTAAGCACTAAAACTTGCCGTAGTAACGTTAAAACTTGCCGCGTTGACACTGTTTTTTTGCCGACACAGCGCTAAAACTTGTCTTAACTACGCTAAAACATGTCCAAATTACGCTAAAACTTGCCGCAACAGCGCTAGAACTTGTCACAGTTATGCTAAAACTTGCCGTAAACGGTGTCCAGACTGCACTATTTTTTGTCGACATAGCGCTAAAACTTGTCTTTATTACGCTAACCCTTGCCAGACTGCGCTAAAACTTGCTAGCACTATTTTTTGTCGAGATAGCGCTAAACTTGTCCACATTACGCTAAAACTTGCCCCCAACTGCGCTAAAACTTGCCCCAACAGCGCTAAAACTTGCCCAATCCGTGCTAAAACTTGCCCCATCAGCGCTAAAACTTGCCCTAACAGCACTAAGCTCATGCGATATCCCCCACCGGCTCCAAGTCCATGTCCCCGCAGTACTCCGCCAGGAAGTCCAGGAAGAGTGTGAATTTGCCGAGTGATGACCGCCACGCGCCTGAGACAGCTCGCATGCATTGTGAGAGGTGTTCTAGTGTCGGCTGGAGGAAGACAAATACTAATGTACAAGGTGCAAATACAAATTAGAAAGACCAACACAGTCAATCTATTGTGTTAATAACCTATATCGTCCCCAGTGCAGGGGCACAGATAGGTACAAGGTGCAAATACAAATTAGGAAGATCAGTACAGTAAATCTATGTGTTACCAACCTATAGCGACCCACTGTAGGGGCATAGGTCTCTTCCTATACTTCGGGAAGGTTAGGCCATACTCCACACAGGGGGGCCAAGTCCGGATTGGTGGAAGTTGCGGCGCTAGTGGCCAACCCCAGTGTTAGAAGTTTTCAAGCCGCCTATAAGGGGTCCAACATGGCTTTAACGACTGCTATCTAGCGATAGCAGCCGGCACCAACGGCTTAACGTGGCTTGCGAAGCACGAAAACTGTCGAGATAAATGCCACTAACAGTCAAACCCATCTAGGTTATGACCGTGTCTGTAGTCAGTTACCCTGCGTGATCGAAGCGACCACGCAAGCCGCACTGAGCCACGACCGCTTCCCGCACTGAGCCTCGACCGCTTTATACTGCTTTATTATCAGGACTTGGATGCAGTTTGTTTCATAGCTTTAAGTATAATATTTTGGTATCTACTAACAATTTTATGGGACTGAAATAAATGGTTATATTTCACTCTCACCTGCGGCCAATCCTGCCGATACACAGCCAAGCATTGCTCCGTCAAACTGTCCTCGCTCAAATAGTCATTCCTCAGTAGAAACACCAGGATCACCGCCACAGCATCCCATGTCGCCTTCTGGTCATGCCCCTTACTCAACAAGACCACGTTCCTTGGGCACAGAACCCGGTCAAAATACTCTAAAAGTCCACTATCATCTATGATCGTTAAATCGTTTGGCGTAATAGGAGACTTTATTGAAGAAGAATTGTTGGAACTAATTGTTATTCGTAAGTTGGAGAAGTTTTTCGGATTGCTCGGTTTTAGATTCGTTGGTGAGGGTAGCGGTTTTTGTTTGTCCGGTGTTGGAGTTTGTATGGGGGCTATGATTATTTTTTGTGGTTTGTTCGCGTTTTGGTTGAGCTGAAAAGGAGAAATTTTTAAATTACTAGTGGCAAGACTTTAATGAGTTCATTAAAAACATAAAACATGACTGACTCGGTAGCTCAGTGGTTAGCGCTCCTGACTACTGATCTGAAAGTCGTGGGTTCGGTTCCCATCTAGAGCAAACATTTCTGTGATGAGCAGATTTGTTTGCTCTGAGTCTGGGTGTAATTATACCTACATATGTATGTATTTAAATTATATGTGTATGTATATCAGTCTCTGGTTCCCACAGTACAGGGAATCCCAGTTTGGGGCCAGATGGCCGTGTGTGATTTGTCCCGGATATTATTATTATTATTTTGCATTAGCACACCATAAACACTCCAACAGACACGTCACCATTACCTACTACATACCTCTTGCTCCTCATCAGAGACAGGCGTGGGGGCCCTATCATCTTCAAAGTCCCTCATCTCCGGAGACAGCTCCGGTCTCCTCACCACCAACTCCTCAGGGTCGGGGGATCGTCTCCGGCGCTCAGGGCAGCAAGTGTCCCAGATAGCGTGGAGCTGGTTGAGGAAGTCTTCGGTAATGTCTTTCGGCCGCTTGCTCGCTGTACAGAACGGAGGATCAAGTGTAGGATTCGTTATCAGCAAGTAACACACAAGCACACTCACACACACACACACATACACACACACACACACACACACACACACACACACACACACACACACACACACGCACGCACGCCCACACGCACGCACACACACATACGCACGCACGCCCACACGCACGCACACACACATACGCACGCACGCACGCTTACACGCACGCACACACACACAAACGCACGCACGCACGCATACACACACACACACACACACACGCGCACGCACGCCCGCACGCACGCACGCATACACACACACACACACATACAAATTACGGTACGATTCCATTCTACTAAATTTTTTCTACTACCATATTCCTGTGACCTGGCCACGACATATACACTCACCAGCAATCAGGCACAGGTCCAGGCTGAGCTGCTACAGCGGGCGCCAGTGCGTGCCCGAGTTGGGGCGTATTAGCCCCCTTTATTATGAGACGAGATTCCATTCCAGACCATTATATCCTACTATTCCGTCCCATTCCATTCTATTTTACTACTACATAACATTCCATTTCATCCAAGTCCATTCAATTCAATTCCATTCCTTCCCATTTCATTCCTTTTCATCCCATTCCAGTCCATTCTACTCTGTTCCATTCCGTTCTATTTAATTTACTATTCCATTCCAGTCACCGGCTATGACGCAGAGGTCCAGGCTGAGCTGCAGCAGCGCCTGCCAGTATGACCCCGAGTAGCGGCGTGCCCGCCCCCTCTAGTATGAGCCACGAATCGTGGTTGTATTCTATTCCATTCCAGTCCATTCTATTCCATTAAGTCCCGGTCCATTTCATTTTATTCTACTCCACTATTCCATCCCATTCCATCCTATTCTATACCCACTCACACACACAATAACAGACAGACACAGGTCCAGGCTGAGCTGCAGGTCTATAATTCCATTTCATTCTATTCTACAATTCCATTCCATTCAACTCTACGGCTCCATCCGACATCTCTCGATTCTATTCTACTATACTATTCCATTCAATTTTATGTTCCATCAATTTCCATCCCATTCCATTCTATACACTGTGAGTACCCACTCACCAGTAATCAGACACAGGTCCAGGCTGAGCTGCAGCAGCGCCCGCCGCGTGGGCGCGCGGCTCGCCGGACTGCGCGCCGAGCAGCTCGCGGCCCGAGCGAGTGTGGCCCCGAGCAGGGGGGTACTCACCCCCTCTAGTATGAGGCAGGCTTGCTCCTGGAGTGGGGAAACCGTACAGTCTCTTTGGCCGTAGTAATGCCATACCCATCTAACTGATTTAAAGTAAGCGAGGGATAATATACTTTATGTCAGTGACATAAAGTACATTATTCTTTACTTACTTTAAATCAGTTGGATCGTTATGGCATAACTATGGCCATTTGAGGTTCGCGGTTTTTTGAAATGGAAAATCCAGTAAGAGTTTTATACTGGCCTGGCAATTATATCAGCCAAATCACGCAAAATGGACGCATTCGTCGCCTGGTTGCGGAAACGAGCCCGTCGTCGTCGTTACAATTACAAATAAGACTTTTATCAAAGTTTGAAATTAAAACATTAGTGGAAAGCCAAATAATTATTTGTCTGTGGTGGAGCATTTTCTGAGCCCGCCTGACTAGCTACCACAATATTTTCTAAGTCTTACCGCCAAACATCAATATAAACATCATCGATGTGTTCCGCCATGAAGATAAGATATCCAGTTCCCCATTGTGTTGGGGAATCTCGGTAAGCCCGCTTCCATCTTCGGCATCATCATCACTTACCATCAGGTGAGATGATGCCAAGAGCTTTACAATTAAATATATAAAAAATAGGATCGACTTAGCAATAGTACGATGAAACAAATACAACGGTGTCATCTGCTTAATTATTTTAATATATCGCAGTTAGCGAGAGAAAGTTTGCACAAGAATTTGAAAAAAATTAAAAAGAATGTAGGTCCTAATACACTACCCTGCGGAACACCATAACTCAGCATTGCCTCACCACTAAAAGTCGACTCAATCTTAACATACTAATATCGAAAACTTAAGTAGTCTTTAAATATGTCCAGGGCGATTCTTCTTATGCCAATTTACTCTATTTTAGATCCTGACCTCTGATCCGAGAGTCGTGGGTTCGATCCCACACAGTGCAAACATTTCTGTGATGAGCAGAATTGTTTGCTCTGAGTCTGGGTGTATAATATCTATATATGTATGTATCTAAATGTATATGTGTATGTATATCAGTCTCTGGTTCCCAAGATACAGGGAATCCTAGTTTGGGGCCAGATGACCGTGTGTGATTTGTCCCGGATATAATTTTTATTAGATAAGAGGTTCAGAGACCGTGTCAAAGGCTTTTCATAAATCTAAAAACGTGACATAACATTTGTAGCATTTATTCAGTTCTATCAAATAAGTATTCAGATGGAAGCTTTCTGAGCATCATAATCGGATTGCGAAAGCAACAAAGTAAACCAGGCGTGATCGAGGTTTGATAATAGAGGTCAAAACTTGAAACCTTCTAAATCGGAGTGCGTTTCTTAGAAAATTTGTGATTTGTGAATAGTGGTTAATCTCACTAATATTATAAATGCGAAAGTATGGATGCTTATTTGTTTGTTTGTTCCGCTTTCACGTCGAAACTACTGAACGGATTTGGGTGAAATGTGGTAGGTAGATAGATCAACTACTGGACTAACACATAGGCTATTTTTGTTCCCGGAAAATGCATACTTCCCGTGGGATACCTTAAAGACAGTCATAAAGCGACATCCACGCGGGTGGAGCCACGAGCAAAAGCTAGTGAATTTCTAATTAGTGAATTCGTAATTAGTAAATCAGTGATTGATTAGTGAGATAAATGACAAGTGAAAGTTGATGAAAATGTACACTAAAAGTGAGATAGAAACAGCTTTACCTTGAGATCAATGATGGCGGCCGCGGCACTGGTCGGCTCGGCGGCTTGAGCGGGGCAGGCCGGCGTGGGCGGCGGCTTGGGGCCGGCCGCCTCGCCCAGAGCCAGCAGGGACCTCATCTCTGATTGTATGTCCATGTTTAGCGCTGGTCGGGACAAACATGTATTTACAACAAGTTAATTAACCTGTATTTGTTTTTTGCATGTCAAACAATTAATAGAATAGAATTCGTTTATTGTTCGATCGTTACATTATAAAATATGTAAGTTTATAGTGCTTAATTATGTTATATTTCTATGTATTTTTAACTGTATTGTTTTGTTACTATATTCCTAACATGTTTTTTTATGATGCCAGAAATAAAGAATTGTCTATGTCTATTTCTAATTATAGTCAAAACAATCTACCTATATAAGGAATACAATGTTATAAGAGTACACAAATGGTACAAGAGTGAACTGAATTATTGAGTCTTACCACTAACACTCCAATGCGTATCGACACACTTCTGCAGCCTCGTCGTCACATTAGTACAAGCTATTGCCGCTACGGGCGCTAGACGATAAAGCCGGCGCTAGTGGTAACAACACTCCTAGCGCCCTCTGTCGGCTGCCCCCTGTTACTGTCTCTAATGCTGGCGGGACCTCTGTAGATGATCTGAGTAGGCGAAATCAAAAGGAGTTCCAACACTCACCACTAACACTCCAGTGCGTATCGACCCACTTCTGCAGCCTCGTCGTCACATTAGTACAAGCAATAGCCGCTAGGGGCGCCTGAGCCGGCGCTAGTGGCAACAACGCCGCTAGCGCCGCTCGTGCCCTCTGTCGGCCTCCCGCTGTCACTGCCTCTAATGCTAGCTGGCGGGACTTCTGTAGATGATCTGAGTATGTAGCTTCCATGGATTGGAGGAGTCCGCTCTGGGAACGAAGGAATGCTGCCTTGAATGAATGGATATAAACAGGAAAATATCTCATCTCATCTCACTAATATTCTCAACCATTTTAAATAAATAAATAAATTATGTAATAAGGAAGAGCAGAGTCTTCTGCCACAAATGTTTATAACATTTAAAAGGAGGCTCTAGCCCAACTCACTTTGTATGTCTTGGTTGATGAATAAAGATATTTTATTTTATTTATTTATTTATTATTATTTTATAAATGCGACAGTATGGATGTTTTTTATGTAATAAGTGGCAAACGAGCAACGGATCACCTGATGGTAAGCGATTATATTATGTTAGCATTCGTTTATTTGTTTGTTCCGAAATTCCTGAAAGGATTTGGATGAAATTTGGTAGGTAGATAGATACAGCACTCAGCTAACAGATAGGATACTTTTTATCCCGTAAAACTCCAAGGTGCCCGAAGAAATGGCTAAAAACTGAAGTTTTCACTTCGCCACTAGATGGCGCTGCCTTAATATTTTAGCGCCGCTCGCGCCCTCTGTCGGCTGCCCGCCGTTACTAGCTTTTACCCGCGACTCCGCTTACGTGGATGTCGCTTTATGACTGTCTCTAAAGTATCCTATAACCATGTAAAACAATAAGAATTTGGTACCATAACTGGCCAATAGATGGCTGTAGGTCACTTAAAACTTACCTGGTCAATATTAGAACCAGCAGCTTTCATGCACTCCCTGGCTGCATTATAAGCGCTGGTTAGCATTAGAGCGCTCTTTGGCCAGTTGACGCACGGCACTCCAAAGCAATTAGAATTTAGCACCATAAATGGCCGATAGATGGCAATGCGTGCGTCGAGACAATTGGAATTAAGTTCCATAACTAGCCGATAGATGGCAGTGCATGACTTCTAAAACGCGTTAATAATTAATACCTACTAAAGAGTTACCTGATCAGTATTAGAGCCAACAGTTTTCATACATTCCCTGGCAGCATTATAAGCGCTAGATCTAGCATTAGCGCGCTCTTTGGCCAGTTGACACACGGCGCTCCAAAGCAATTATAATTTAGTACCGTAACTAGCCGATAGATGGCGACATGTTACTTTTAAAACGCGCTAATGTTTTGTATTTAAAACTTACCTGGTCAGTATTAGAACTAGCTGCTTTCATACATTCCCTGGCAGCATTATAAGCGCTAGATCTAGCACTAGCGCGATCTTTGGCCAGTTGTCGCACGGCGGCGGCGAGGCAGCGCTCGGAGACCACTTCTAAAGTCCGTCTGGTGGAGACCGGCTGTGCTTTGAGGAATTCTTCTTCGAGACGAGCCTGGTGAGAGGAATTCACGATATAATCATGTATTTTTCGGGTTACGATAACCTGACCTGCGCGTCAGAAGTGGGGACGACGGGTTGTTAAATAAACTGGAAAAAAAGAATACTTATTTAACCCTATACATTTTACAAAATTTGCTTCAAAAAATCGGCTCTAAACACACAGAAATAGAAAAATAGAAATAGAAACTCATTTATTTACTCTGTTTATTTTTCACAAGATGTATAGGGTTAAATAAGTATTCTTTTTTTCAGTTTATTTAACAACCCGTCGTCCCCACTACTGACGCGCAGGTCTCTTACCATACCTCGAGAAGTCACGTCAGTTTGACCAAGGTATAAAGTATATGACAAGGTATGGTATACTCCACATACGGGAAGCCAAGTCCGGATTGGTGGTGGTTGTGCGGTCGGTTAAGTCCAGTGTCAGAAGTTTTCAAACCGTCTGTAAAGCCTCTGACATGACTTAACGACTGCCATCTAGTGATAGCCACAGGCATCAAAAGTTTAACGTGCCTTGCGAAGCACAGAAACTTATAGAGGTTATCACCGTTTTTTTTGTTTAACAAGGATTTATTTAAATTAATCTTTATCAATATTACAATCTAGTCTAAAGACTAATAAGTAATTCACATTTAACTTAAACTATTACATGATATTATTAGAGAATGTGTCCATTAACATTTTTCTTATTGTCTCTATTAAGGGGAAGACACTTTGCTCATGTGTTCTTTGTAAGTACCACAATAATTATCACTCACACGAAACTAACTCGAACGGTTTGATCCGTTTTAGCCTTCTCACCAGGGTTCGGAAACCGGTTTTTTGAAAATACCGGTTTCGGTCATTGACCCCTATATCGAAATAGTTTCGGTTAAGGTTTCGTTCAGGTTTCGGTTACCGGTATATTTAACCGGTTTAACCAAAACAGATATTTTTTCGTTCGAACGGAATTAACCGGTTAATTTGAAGAATATGCGACTTTGTAGGCATGTGACATTTGTAGACAGTGTAGTGTAAAAAGTGCAAGTTCCGATTTAAAATTATTAGAATCAGTAACTATCGCAAATCAAATGAAGTTTTTTCATAAAATAGTGTACCTGGAATCAAGTTAATTACGACAATTTCAATAAAACCATCATTGTTTGCTCGTTATTTTACGATCAGCCGGTGCGTGAGTGATAAGCAACTTGGGCCTACCGCATACGACTGTCACGGTTACGCGTGTGGCGGACGGGTTATTTCTGCGTGCACTCGCGGCCAGCAGCATCGAACGACAAATATCTCATAGAATATTAGTGAAGAGGTGACAAATAGTTTTTACCTACTACTGTTTGTGAACTGGTTTTTTTATGAATGCTACGATGATTTGTACAGCGTGCAAGAAGTATATTGCGCACGGGGAGATTTTAAGATGCACCAAGTGCAGAGTCTTTTTTCACTACGGATGTGTTAATATGACTACCGCATACTTTATGGGTCACAGGAATGACCTGGTTAACTCTTGGTCTTGTCCCGAGTGCGTTGGTAAATCTCGCAATTTAAGGAAAGATGATACACCAGTGCGAATCCAACCAGCGCCGGCTCTCAATGACACCATTACCATCTCGACTATCGCCGATATTACTCAGGGGCATAATGAGGGCATTATAATAACTGAATCATCTGAATCACCTGGTGCAAAATGCCTGGTTGAATCTGACCATAAATCGGTAAACGATGAGAAGGATATGAGTGGTTTCGAAAATGTAACTATACGTAAACCTTTTGCACGAAAATCAACGGATGATTTTGATCTTACCTTGGCTAATATAAAGCTCATCTTACGTGAGGAAATGGAAATTCAATTTACCAAGTTCCTGGAAGTTATAACAAACGCTGTAAATTGCAATTTAAAACGTCTCGAAGATAAAATAGTGAGTCTGGAGAGTAAAATAGCACATGAAGATCCAGAAGCATCTATTACTAATACATCTTCCGAGATGATAACCGAAGAGCCGTTACCCTCAATTAGCAAAAACGATCAAATTAACACATCGGCACAAATACAGAAATCAAAGAAGAAAACGATGAAAAAGAAACAGAAAAAGTCGACTGAGCCTAAAATATTATCGTTCAATGAAGATAATAGCTCAGCTGCGAAGTTAAATAGTGAAGTTTACGAATATACTGTTGATCAAAGTGTACTTGAACAGTTACCTGTCGAGAATACTCATCTGCTAAGTGGCACTAATACTAAACAACAAAGTAATGAAAAATGGGTTGAGGTTGTTCGACGCCGTACAAGAAGTCCACCTCAGGGTATGCTTCGTGGAACTGCAGCACCAGGCACTATGGAGCTTCAAGCGTCTGAGAGGCAACGTCACTTCCATCTTTGCTACGTTATGTTGGGTACAACTGAGGAACAAGTACGTAACCACCTGAAGAGTGTCACGAAAAGTGATACCTGCAAAGTTGAAAGTCTTAAAGCGCGAGGTCATTACGCTTCCTTCAAATTATCCGTGCCTTTTAAGGCATCTGAGAAAGTACTGGCACCTGAAAACTGGCCCGAAGATGTGTGCATAATGCCATGGCGGCGTCTTTTTCGCCCCAACCAGCAGCGTGATGATGCCTCTTAGCGAAAAGGAATCAGAATTACATTATAACTCTTGCGATAAGATAACACCTTCTATCAATATAAAATATCAAAATGTGCGTGGTATAAAAACAAAGATCCGGACCTGGAATACAAATTTATTGCTACTTCATCATGACCTTGTTGCTGCCACTGAAACATTCTTAGACCTTTCTGTTAATGATGGCGAAATTGTAAGTGGTGGTTGGAGTATTCTTCGACGAGACCGTGGATCGTGGGGTGGTGGTGTCCTACTGGCTGCTCGCCCAGGACTCTCGTTGCTCCGCCGTCATGAATTAGAAACTGAATCCGGTGAGGATCTATGGGCATATCTGACATTTAATGGTCGTAGCATTTTAATATGTATAGTATATATAAAACCTAGTGCTCCTGACTGTGTTTACTTAGAATGGTTTACAAAAATTGAAAGTTTTATAAACAATTTAAATGGAACTATTGTAATATTAGGAGATATAAATCTTAACAGTGCCTCACTGAATGTCTCAAATTACTATTGTTACTTCATGTCTTATTGCAATTTGTGTGAAAATAACCAAATCTGTAATTCATACGGTGGTAAACTTGATATTGTTCTGACCCAGGAGAGTATTGGAGGAGTACAAGTTGTAGAGTCTGAATGTGGAGGCATGGTAAAAATTGACCCTTATCACCCACCCCTTGATGTTGTAGTGAACTTGAAAAATTCTCTTAAAAACAAAACCATCCAGGCTAGCAATATAGATAGATGTATGGATTGGAATTTCAACAAATGCGATCCCACTCTATTAATTGATGCCATGGACCAAGTTGACTGGACTCCTGTTCTTCTATGTCATGAAGTATTACCTGCTACTCAAAACTTCTACCATATCTTATACAAAGTCTTCGACTCTGTTATTCCCAAAAAGCATCGAAGTAAATCAGTTTCTAAGCGATATCCTGTATGGTTTACTAGGGAAATA
The DNA here is from genome assembly GCA_958295455.1 of Coleophora deauratella. NCBI lineage: Eukaryota > Metazoa > Arthropoda > Insecta > Lepidoptera > Coleophoridae > Coleophora > Coleophora deauratella. The sequence goes on along the minus strand of OY282414.1, from coordinate 9,783,084 downwards.
ATTAATGATATTGAGGCTAAGTCCCAGCTGCATCGCAAATGGAAACGATCTAACTGCCCAATTACCTACACCCAGTTCTCGAAACTACGCGCCAGCCTTAAGGTCAGGATCTCGTCAGCGTACGTCTTGTACATGCATCGTATAGAAAATAATCTGCAGCATGATCCTCGAGGTTTCTGGCGGCACATTAGTAGCCTGCGATCTTGCGGTGGTTTCGAACCATGTGTTACGTATGAAGGTGCTCAGTGGTCGGGTGTAGATGCAGCAAAAGCTTTTGCTACACACTTTGCCAGCGTTTACGTAAAGGATGATACAAATGGGTTTCCAGATCTTGGAATTCTTAACTCTAACACTGAGAAAACCAGTAGTTATATTGATATTTCTAATTTCTCTGAAACAGATGTTGAAACTGCAATCAATAAACTAAAACCTAGTCGATCTCCAGGACCTGATGGTGTGCCTTCATATATGCTTAAAGTATGTAAAACTTCAATATCGGTCCCTCTTTGCCACATTGTAAATCTGATCCTTGAAACTAGTACCTATCCTCCCTTGTGGAAGTTGTCTCGGGTCACACCCATTCCAAAAAGCAGTAATAAATTGTCTGTTGATGAATATCGACCGATAGCAATTTTATCAGCGTCTGCAAAAATATTTGAGATCCTTGTCCGCAACGTCATCTATCCTCAAATCCAACCTTATCTTTGTAACGAGCAACACGGATTTAGGCCAGGAAGATCTGTTAATACAAACCTGTTGCCTCTGGTCGATTACATCTCTAGCAGTATGGATTTAGGAAGACAAGTAGATGTTATTTATTTCGATTTTCGCAAGGCTTTTGATCGAGTTCGAAAAAGTACTCTTTTGTTGAAGCTAAGTGAAATCGGTTTTACTCCTCGGCTTGTTAAACTATTCGCAGACTACCTCAATGATAGGCAGCAGTTTGTGCGCTACGGCTGCTATGTTTCTGAACCTTACGATACCCCTTCAGGAGTTAATCAGGGATCAGTTCTTGGGCCTTTGTTATTCTTGATACTGGTCAATGACATAGTAAAAGTCCTTAAGTTCGTCAATTGTCTCCTCTACGCGGACGACTTGAAGCTATTCGTGGAGGTAAATAGTGAAAACGACTGTGAATTAATTCAGCACGATATTGATGCTATAAATAAGTGGAGTGAGGTCAATAAAATGGAGTTCAATACTGCGAAATGCTTTGTCATGACATTTAGTCGCAAGCGATCCGCCATTCAGCAAGATTATAAATTGGGGGCTGATATTATTAAGCGCACTGTTACTATAAAAGACCTGGGTGTTACTTTCGACGTTTCTCTGACCTTCAACGAGCACATCACGACACTAGCTAAAAGCTGTTTCAGCCGATTAGGTTTTGTACTGAGGAACATGCGTGATTTCAACAATCCGAAAGTTATGCAGCTACTTTTTACGAGTCTCGTAAGAAGCAAACTAGAAACTAGTGCGTGCGTATGGAACCCTCACGAAGCTAAATATAAGGTAATGATAGAAAAAGTGCAGAAGGCGTTCCTTAGGTTCTTATATAAACGCATCTACGGTTATTATCCATTCTTATATCCGACACAATTTTTACTGGGTCACTTAGGTTTTAACTCACTGGAAGTCAGAAGATCGCGGAATGAGATAGTGACAGCTATCAAAATACTACGAGGTGAGATAGACTCCCCCGACCTTGTTGATCGACTCGCTCGTTTTTATGTTCCGGACAAGTACCCGCGGCTGCGCGCCGGCCGCCGCCAGCGGCTGTTCGCGCGCCCGCTGCAGCGCTGTGCCGCACGGAGGCGCGCGCGCAGGCTCCGCTGTGTCGCATGCACACTGCCCTCAATGCGCTCTTGGAATTTGCCCCTACACTTGATTTGTTTGCGGATGGATGGAAGGATATATTATCTGACTGTCTAGCCTACTGTGAATGTGTATAATGTATTTTAATTTGTGTTTAATTTAATTTGTATTTGTATGTCTTTACTGTGCTTTTCCATAAAACTGTAATATGAATGTATTAATTATGTAATTGGGTAAACTGCCCGTGTAATTAATTTCAATAAATAATAATAAAATAAATAATAATAATGTTTGCCGCGTGCAATCAATTGAAAGCGTGCGAGAAAGTGAGCAGAAGACTCGGGCAGTAGCACCCGCGCGACGCGCCTGTACTTGACTAAGTTTGGTTTTAACCGGTTAATTTAGTTCTTATTTCGGTTAGAAAACCGCTTCCTGATTAACCGATATTTTATTCAAATTTCCCGGTTAAGCTGGAAACCGGTTTTAACCTGAACGGAATCGTTAACCGAAATTCGAACGAAATTAACCGGTATTTGTTAACCGGTTCCGAACCTTGCTTCTCACTATGCCTGTGGTGTCGAGGGGCTGGATTGCCTCGACATTCATATGATGATGAAGCCGTTTTTCATGTGCTTCTGCATATTTTTTGATTATTTTATCAGGTTATTACCGTGTTTGTAGTCAGTTAACCTGTGTGACTGACGCGACCACGAAAGCCGCACTGAGCCACTGCGGGGACAACATGGCTTTTTAACGAACTTACAAAAAAATGAAAAAAGTTTTTTCCCGATGGTAAGTGACGATGATGCCGAAGATGGAAGCGGGCTACCAAGATTCTCAAAAGTAATGGGGAACTATCTTCATGCCGGGACACATCAATGCTGTTAACATTGATGTTTGGCGGCAAGACTTAGATAAGATGGTGGTAGCTAGCCAGGCGGGCTGAGAAAATGCCCTACCACCAACCAAACAGAGTTCTACAAAATTGGAGCCCGCCGGGAATCGAACCCGCGACTTAAATATTGTTAAAATATTGTTTTTGTCATCAATTTCTATGGGGTCAGACAAACCTTATGTTAAAAAAATGAATATCTATAAAAGTCTAACCTGCAATTCCCTTTCCTTGTTCCTCATCTTCTCTTCCGTGTTGAGAGTGAGCGAGACAGGCGTTATATGGCGGAAGCTACCCATCCCTTTCTGGTCCTGCCCCACCTTGCACGTCAGCAACAAACTATTCACCTCCTTCAAACTCGGGCACAACTCAAACAAAACCACTTCATCTATCAAGTCCAAATTGTCTATGGACTGATTCACTTCACTGGCAACACTGACACTGTTATTTAAATATTTATCACTGGTCACACTGTAGTTCTTCTCGTAGAACAGCTCTTGAGGGAAATGTGGTAGCGAGAAAAGATACCCTAATATCGTTTTGAGAAAAATAACTGTGTTTTTCTTTAGAGAGTTTTCGGTTATTTTTAATCTATTTGCATAGATTTCGAATATGATTTTGAGTAGTTGTTGATAATAAGCTATTCTTAGGGAGGTGTAGTCTAATATTGATAAGTACTGGACTAGCCACGGTATTGTGACAATAAGGCGGCCATTTTGATTTGCTTCTATGAGTATGCCTTTCAAGTCTATCGTTGGCTGGGTCTGTGGACAAACAAAATTAGTTAAAAACAAAAAACAATGTGGCAGCCTTATATGTGACTGTGACTCTAATGTGACTGACTCGGTGGCTCAGTGGTTAGAGATCCTGACCTCTGATCCGAGAGCACAGTGTTTTTTTTGCCTCAAAAAAGTGACATCTTCGTTTTTTTCATTCATTCAATTTGGCTTTTTATAACAAATGCAAGAGTAAAACTCCCAGGAGTCCATTTTGTTTAGTTTATTTTTAAAAAAATCACAAAGTTTTGTTGACCTTCATGTTAAAAATATGGAAATTAATTCATAGAAAAAAAACTATTCGCAATTAAGTATTATTTGTTTTGCGGGTATATAAAGATAGTCTAGGCGCATATTATCCCCTTTTAATTTTATCAAATATGTTGGAAAAATTCTCAAAAAAAAATATTTTCTGAATTTTCAAATGTATTTTTTTATATTTTTTCTAGGCCGAAGTAGAGGTTCTGTCTAGGACAGATATATTCCTCATACTTATTAGTATCTCCCACAAAATTAACATCTAATTTTTCTACTTCGGCGGAAGTTTGGTAAAATATATTTTTATGTACTAAGGTCAAAATTTTGGATTTAGGGTTGACACAATAAGGTCATTTCTTTTTTTCTTCCTTTATACACAATCAAGTTTATTTTAAAGACTTTAATTCAAAACGTACTTGGATGTAGTAAACTAAGGAACTAAACGTCTTTTGCGCATCAACTTCGCCCAAATTGCGAAAAAGAAAATTGGTCTTACAGACATGACATTTAACTGATTAAATAGGTATGAAACGCCGGAATATTTTTGTTATTTCGCCAAAGTATTAAAACATATGTAGTGCAATTTCATGAGTAGAAATAATCCACCTTATTTTGTTATATCAAAATTGTGAATCAAGAATTTATATGGGAAACTGAAAAAAAAAGCGGCCAAGTGCGAGTTGGACTCGCCCATGAAGGGTTCCGTAGCAGCAAGAAACATAATATAAAAGTTCTTGTAGTTCGTTGTAGGTAAATTGCGGTTTACGATTTATGACGTATTAAAAAAAAACTACTTACTAGATCTCGTTCAAACCAATTTTCGGTGGAAGTTTGCATGGTAATGTACATCATAATTTTTTTTTAGTTTTATCATTCTCTTATTTTAGAAGTTACGGGGGGGGGGGCACACATTTTACCACTTTGGAAGTGTCTCTCGCGCAAACTATTCAGTTTAGAAAAAAATGATATTAGAAACCTCAATATCATTTTTGAAGACCTATCCATATCCTACCCACACGTATGGGTTTGATGAAAAAAATTTTTTTGAGTTTCAGTTCTAAGTATGGGGAACCCCCAAAATTTATTATTTTTTTCTATTTTTGTATGAAAATCTCAATGCGGTTCACAGAATACATCTACTCACCAAGTTTCAACAGTATAGTTCTTATAGTTTCGGAAAAAAGTGGCTGTGACATACGGACGGACGGACAGACAGACAGACAGACAGACAGAAAGACAGACATGACGAATCCATAAGGGTTTCGTTTTTTGCCATTTGGCTACGGAACCCTAAAAATGTGGGTCGGATTATTTCATAGAATTCAGCAAAAATAGTTGAAAAATCCGATCTACAATACTGATCAGCCTGTATAAGGATACAAGTAGGCACAATTCGTACATCTAACTCACACGGACGCCATATCGGGTCAGAGCAATTTCGAACCGCGAACACCCCCAGATTTCAACGGTGTTCGACAGTTCGGAACTACGGGATTTCAGAGGTTTAGAGACAGAAGTTAACTTCGATTTCACAATTAAAGGAAGAAACAAGCATTCGATTTAGCTTTCAAAAAATAATACGATATTAATAGAAAGGTCAAATTAGTGACAACCTTAACACATATATTTGAAAATCATTTTCTCTAAACTTCCGCCGAAGTAGAATGTAGTGATTTTGTGGGTGATACATATTAGTATAAGGAATATATCTGTCCTAGGCAGAACCTCTACTTCGGCCTAGAAAAAATAGAAAAAAATAAACCTAAAAATTCAGAAAATATTTTTTTTTGAAGAAATTACAAACATTTTTTATTAAGTAAAAAGGGAATAATATGCGCCTAGACTATCTTTATATACCCGCAAAACAATGAATACTTAATTGTAAATATTTTTTTTTCTATGAATTAATTTCCGTATTTTTAACATTAAGGTCAAGAAAACTTTGTGATTTTTTTAAAAATAAACTATACAAAATGGACTCCTGGGAGTTTTACTCTTGCATTTGTTAAAAGCCAAATTGAATGAATGAAAAAAATGAAGATGTCACTTTTTTGAGGCAAAAAAAAACACTGTGGAGAGTCGTGGGTTCGATCCCCACACAGGGCAAACTTTTCTGTGATGAGCAGAATTGTTTGCTCTGAGTCTGGGTGTATTATATCTATATATGTATGTATTTAAAAGTATATGTGATGTATATCAGTCTCTGGTTCCCAAGATACAGGGAATCCTAGTTTGGGGCCAGATAACCGTATGTGATGTGTCCCAGATACTATTATTATTATTATAGATATTAAAGAATAGGTAATTTAATTTTTTTACGCGCACTGCCCTGTCCCTCTCGTACAAGTCTAGCGTATATAGGGTGACTTTAAATTAGTTCTTGATACCAAAGGGTATACATGTGCTCATGATAACAAACAACTTTCCATAAGAAACCCATAGTCAAATCGCAGAAAAATTGTTGGACTCTTCATATTAATTTAGCCGGTCAGTTGCTCGATTTTTTTTGCGATTTGACTATGGGTTCCTTAGGGAAAGTTGTTTGTTATCATGAGCACATGCATATCCTTTCGTATCAAGAACTAATTTAAAGTCATCCTGTATAGTTGCGGATTTATAGGAATTACAACTTAATGTGTCAGTTTGTGTAAACACTCTAAATACTGTAGTTTGATGTTGCACTTTGTGTGTTGGGATGGTTAGTCTTTTATTACTATTCATTTTATTATTATTATTAATATTAATAATTAATTTGGCAAATAATTATTATGTTTTCAATCAATTTTGAATTTACAAATTCTAAATTTAAGCTTTATTTATTAATTAAAATTATGTTATATTCTTGTGCAATGCCTATTAACATAGTTCTTAATCAAAAATTGACACTAACAAAATATGGACTGATTTTGTCTGAAATAAATGATTTTTATTTTGATTTAATAATAATAATAATATCTGGGACAAATCACACACGGTCATCTGGCCCCAAACTAGGATTCCCTGTTTGGGAACCAGAGACTGATATATACTTTTTTAAATACATACATATATAGATATAATACACCCAGACTCAGAGCAAACAATTCTGCTCATCACAGAAAAGTTTGCCCTGTGTGGGGATCGAACCCACGACTCTCGGATCAGAGGTAAGGATCGCTTACCACTTAGCCACCAAGTCAGTCAGATTTATTTATTTATTTGTCTAAACGTGCTAGTTTATGCAAAAAAAGAAACAGCGTAGTTTGATGTTGCACTCTGTGTATTGGACTTAACATGTCAGTTTATGTAAAAAGTTAAAACAGGGTAGCTTGATGTGTCACTTTGTATATTGCACTATTTATTGTACATTTGTGGCAGCTTGTGTAAAAAGTCTAAACAGTGTAGGTTAATGTGTCACTTTGTTTATAGCACCAACGTGTCAGCTTTTGTAAAAAGTAATTTCTTCATCAGTGCAGCTTGATGTAGAATTATTAGATTAGACATATTGTAATTAATATGTCAGTTTGTGTAAAAGGTCGAAACGGGGTGAGTTGGTGAGTCACTTTGTGTATTGCGACTAATGTGTCAGTTTGTGTAAAAACTCAAAACAGAGTAGGTTAATGTGTTTGTGTATTGTACTTTACGTGTCAGTTTATGTAAAAAGTCGAAATACGTATTCAAAATTAAATCTGAAGTGAGTATAATAAAGCAGTGTTTATCTCACATGTGCACGCACGGCCGCTGCGGCCTCCAGCACTCGGTGCGGGGGGTGCGGGGGATGCGGCGGCGCGGAGTGCGGCGCGGGCGGCGCGTACGGCAGCGCGGCCAGCAGCGCCAGCAGCCGCGCCAGCGAGCGCAGCCGCCGGCAGCGGGAGAGGTACTCCAAGCGGAACTCCGCGCCCGCTACGCACACAACACCCATTCATTTATTACGTTCACAATAATAATGACCTAACCATATTATTAAAAAGAAACCGGAGATCAAAACGAATCTAACGTCACCACTCAAGGTAATCCTACAACTTAAAACCCTTCCCTGCACGTTCCCAGTGCAAAAGTAGCCATTAAGCTAGCCGCAATGCCGCTTTAGACAACTGTTGGATCAGGAAATAATACCACTAAAATGAATTAATGAACCATTCTACTGATTTCGGTCATGGCAACCGCTTCGACCCCCAGTCGACTTGGTGGCGCTGGTGTGCCCAAAGATGGCTAATACAAAGCCGATCTCACACATTAGGTGCACTGATTCTTTGGTTCGTTCGCAAATAATGCTTGGTTATTCCAATCGGGTAAAATATAGCTTATTTCCTTCTCTATACTACGTTGTAAGTCAAAAGTCAAGATTGGTTAAGACTCAAAATGATACATGAGGATAGAAAGTTAATTAATTGTGTCACATCTATACGAATAAGAAACCAAACAAAGCCTGTAGGGAAACCTACATACAGAAACTTCTCTTAACTATTACGGACCCGTAGCTGAAAACAGATACATTGGTCAAGTTACAAAGGGTTTCTTCGCCATCTCAACAGATGGCGGCCTGAGTAAATACAGCGCGCTATTCAAATTTTCTACGATTAACTAGAACTGCTATCTTTCTGACCACGTCCGGTCTCCAGTCTTGCCTAGCATACGTGACAAAGGTAGATCCTTTTTCAATCGAGGCTTACCATTTCCATAACAGTGCGGCCAATCTAAAAGCAACGACCCAATTTAAAAGCACGACATACCTTTAGTGGCTCTGTCATCGGCAAGCGCATGCGCGTCGAGAGCGCACAGTTGTGCGGCCAGCGCGTCGCGCGCATGCGCACGGAAGCTGTCACTGTCCGCGCACTCAATCAGGTCTCTGTTGGGATTATGGTAGCTAGACTGTAGAATCGCATCCAGCGGCTTCCGGGACAAGACTGGTCGGTTTAGAAAGCCTTTGTCCAGCAGTGGACGTCTTTAGGCTGATGAAGATTGTAGAATCAGCCACTTTGTAAACTGCTGTGTAAAATAATCTAGTAATCTTCAAATATTACCATAGGTATCTTTGTTATCCATTGCTCATATTTTACATATATAGGGTGACTTTAAATTAGTTCTTGATACGAAAGGGTGTGCATGTGCTCATGATAACAAACAACTTTCCCTAAGAAACCCATAGTCAAATCGCAAAAAAAAATTTGAAACTTCATACTAATTTGGCCGGTCAGTTGCTCGATTTGTATGGAGACTCCAAAATTTTTTTTGCGATTCGACTATGGGTTCCTTAGGGAAAGTCGTTTGTTATCATGAGCACATGCATACCATTTCGTATCAAGAACTAATTTAAAGTCACCTTGTATACATACATACTATTATATTTTCTCACTCCTAAATATCTTTCATGATTATGTGTAGCCCTTTATCTTTGTATAAATTCCTTCTTTGTTACACATAGGTGGAGACTTGTAATTAGCATAGACCTATTAATTTGATAAGATATTGTAAATTATTTGCTGTAAGACTCCCGAATAATAATAAAATTAAAAAAATATTGACCGAGTCTGTAAGACGGGTGGACGGCTAGGTTAAGTTAGGTATGTCTGGTGCCACATTCGAAACCGTCTGACTAGTTTTTACTTGTAGTTTTTTACACAGTACCTAGAATAAAAAGCAGGCTAGCTAAAAAGGAAGCTATCGCTGTCCGCGCACTCAAGTAGGCTTCTTTTGGGATTATCGTAGCCCGATTGAATTGTACAATCAGCCACTTTCTAAACTGCTGTGTAAAAAACTAGGAATAAAACCAAGTAGTCGGTCAAACGGACGGCCAGGTCAGTTTAGGTTTGTTTGTTACTATCGTAAAAAGGTTTGCGAAGCTCTATCTGACCCGTTTTTATGTGTAGTTTTTTACGCAGTAGTTTAGAAAGTAGCTAGCTCGTTTATAAAATGGCTAATTCTAATATTTGGCTTCGACAAACACATGACAGCAATCACACAGGCACAGCATAAACATTAGTACTACAATACAGTAATCATCATCAGCCGAAAGACGTCCACTGCCGGACAAAGGCTACCCCAAGGATTCCCACACCGACCGGTCCTGTGCGGCTCGCATCCAGCGGCTTCCCGCAACCTTCACCAGGTCCTTCCTTCACCACTCAAGAACTTTATATTTTACGAACTTTTACGCCTTTTGAATAAGGTGTTTATTCCAATCAATCAAATTGATTCAGTGTCTATGGTATGCATAGTGTGTACGTGTGTCTATGGCACTCACTTGTAGAACATCTCGTGCGGCTGGAAGTCCGCGGCGGCGGGCTGCGCGCTCGCCGGCCGCGTCAGCCGCCGCTGCAGCTTGCTCATCCGTGACTCCTGCAGAACAGCCGCTAGCTTTAGAGAGGATCCACATAGCCATAGCGCATAAGGTTTTTTATGTGATAGGTGGCAAATGAGCAGACTGATGGTAAGCGATTACCGCCGCCCATAGAAACCCGCAACACCAGAGGAGTCACAAGAAAGTGCGTTGCTGACCATTGAAATGGGATGGGGGGAATGGGGGGAACGGGAGGGGGGCTTGGGCCTCCGTTACCCTCACTCGGCGAAACACAACGCAAGCGTTGCTTTACGCCGGTTTCCTGTGAGGCCGTGGTATCACTCCGGTCGAGCCGGCCCATTCGTGCCGAAGCATGGCTCTCCCAAAACAAATAACACGGATAACAAGGTCTAACAAAATTGGTGTAGGACCCGTTAACTAGAGATTCACTCTCGCATTGAACAACTTTTGTTCTACGACTTTGCTCAAATCACAAAAAAAGATGAATCATTTCATACAAATTGATCATCTGTTTTGCCAATTTTGTATAGAGTCCAATTTTTTTTTACGATTTGAGCAAAGTCGTAGAACAAAAGTTGTTCACTGCAATGAGTCCAGTTAACGGGTCCTACACCAATTTTGTTACACCCTGTATAAGGTCTAACAAAATCAGCTGCAACCATTTAAACTGGGGCTTCTATTTATGAAATTAAACAACTTTCCCAAATAACTTCGCCAATAAGCGAAATAAAATCTTGACTTTTCTATCAATTCAATCAAACAATCGAAACAAGATAGGTTGATGTGTCAGCTTGTGTAAAAGGTGAAACAGGGTAGAAAAATGTATTAGTTTGTGTAAAAAGTCGATACAGAGTAGATTAATATGTCACGTTTTGTAAAAAGTCGATACAGAGTAGATTAATGTGTCAGCTAGTGTGAAAAGTCGATACAAAGTAGATTAATACGTCGCCTTTTGTAAAAAGTCAAAACAGACTAGGTTAACTTGTCAAATTGTGTAAAAAATTGATACAGAGTAGATTAATGTCTCGAATTGTGAGACTGGTCTGTTAAAGTCTGTAAAAACTCGATACAGAGCAGGCTGTTGTTTCCTTCCTTCCTTGTCTGTAGAATTTTACCTGCGCACTATCCCCCTGCGGCTGGCAATGCGCCAACATATGCGCCACGAGCAGCGCTGCAAGGTGCGCATGGTTGGCGGGCGCGGCCGCCACTGCCAACAACGCCTTGACGCGGGCTTTCAGCGTCGTGCGAGACACTGCCGGCTGGCTGTCGTTGTACCATCTGAGGATTGACGGATTCCCTCAAATGATGATTCAAAACGACCGTCATCATCATCAGCCGAAAGGCGTCCACTGCTGGACAAAGCTGTTTATGAATATCAGTCTCTGATAACTTTATTACAGAGGGCTCTAATTTATGGCCAGATGGCCGTAATATTCGTCCCGGAATATTTCATCATCACCCGAAAGACGTCCACTGCTGGGCAAATGCCTCCCCCAGGATTTCCATACCAACCGGTCTTGCATTGCCCGCATCCAGTTGCGGTATCCCGCAACCTTCACTAGGTCATAAAAAGCGTCGGTGGCGCAGCGGGTAGTGACTCCATCCTCGTAACCAGAGGAGGTCGTGGGTTCGAATCCTGGCCAGTGCACCAATGAGTTTTTTGAAACTTAAGTGCATTTTCATACCGACTGCTTTAACGGTGAAGGAAAACATCGTGAGGAAACCTGCACATCTGATTTCTAGATGTGTATGATGGTCGCGTTGCACACGTCCGTAGGTGTAAATCTAAATGCCCTACACGTGACCGCGGGAGATGCTAAGTGCAACACTAGGCAACCGCCGTCTACACCTTGTGGATAGAACGGTCAAATGTGCCACACGATAAGAAGAAGATCAGGTCATCGGTCCACCAAGTGAAAGTCTTGTAACTTACATCAATTTACAGATGCATGTATGTAACAAACATTTAAATCCCTTCAATAGTTTCAGCGTGAAAGGGAATTAAACAAATATCCATACTTTCAAGTTTACAATATTAGTGATCTTATGACAAAACTCACCTCAATATTTCGTAAAACATGTCCCGTTGCTTTTTGAAGTTTTGAAAGCTCATTAAAGATGGAAAGTTTTCTGCATTGTCCGTTTCTTGGTTGAAGCATATGACACCGTTAGAACTCCTCGGTTCCGTAACACTACTGCGGTCTACATTGCCCTCAGCTTCGCACTTTAGACCGTAAGAGTTTAGCAGAAATTTCGCTAGCTCCGGATAAAAGCTCCGTACTTTTTTATTTTCCCCAAGTAACTTCAAAGAGTTTTTATCTAATATTATTTCTAAAACGGCCTTCTGTTGCCAAAGAGATTTGACAGAAAAGTAGGTGCTGTTATGAATTATTTTCAATAAATAGTTTTTCAAATTACTATTGTCATTTAATTTTGATTCGGAATTCTGATAATCGTCTTCATATTGCTTCGACAAAAGAATTGATATTAAAAAGTATATTTCAGTATTCATGCTTAAAATTAGATTGTTTTTCAATAACGCATCATAGATTTCGATTAAGATATCGATTTTTTCTTTATAAACTACTTTTGTTGGCTCAGCGCAGACGAAATTCTGATTTTTTTCTATTGATTCCTTCTGTGTGATCTTTATTTGCGGCATTACGCTGGGTTTAGGAGATTCTGTATTGAGAATATTGAATTTTTCCATCAATTTATGTCGCTCTTGTTTCAAAATGTTACGTTCCACATCAAAGCTGTTTGACAATTCTTTTGGCTGCAGTTTCTGTTGCTTAAAAGCTAAATTGTCCTCAAGAGCCAACGGCGATGGTTGCTGGAAACTCTCCGAATTGAAACTATTTAGAGACAAACTTTTTTTACTCCGATCTATATTAGTTGGCTTTATCCTACGCTTATCAGACCTCAATGAATTAGATTTCCTTGCACCAATTTCAGGGAAGACATCCGAATTGCTCAAATCCAAATCCGTTTTTATTTCGCTGTCATCCGAAGCATTTTTCGAGACGCGTTTCTTTTTTGTACTCTTCTGTGCTGACGCTATGTAGTCCCCCAAGCAAGTCTTGTCTTGGGACCGGGAATGTCGGTGACTTGCACGCGGTGTATCGCACCGCTCATGGCTCTTTGAGAGCGGAGTCACTGGACTAGCCAACGGCAAATTTGGGTAGTCTGATGCTTTCAAACCGTTCTTCATAGGTGTGCTAGATATCGCGATTCTATCAAAACTTGTGTTTAACCTTGAATCATCAGAGGACACGGATTCCCTGCTTTTCTCTTCTGAAAATAACTTTGTTTTAACTTTACGACCAGCTCGCTTCTTATCCCTATTTGGTGATTCATGGCTTCGTTGCTTATCTTTGACGGAGAGCTTGTCTGCGGAACGGTCAGCTTCGAAAGTCGGATCGCTGATGGACCGTTGGTGTTTCCGTGAGCTGAGCAGCTTCTCTGGCGTTCCCGAGTGCTGGAGAACTTGTAATGCACTACTGTTTGTTTGTAATATGCTGAAAACAAAATTTCCTTAACTGTGAGAGGTGGCAAAAGGCAGACGTAAATTGCATTGATACTGTTATACCTATATAAGAACTTTTGTTTAAAATGCAGTTATGGTCAATAAATAAAATGAAATAGGCCCACCTGATGGAAAGTGGCTACTGCCAGCTTAGGCATGTGTAACCCCAAAACAATAATCAATGCCTAGGCGATCTTAGGATCAGAGAGCCTTAAGAAGACGAACTTAAATAAGACGAAATGCCTTATGAGGGTGTCCAATCCACTGCTAATGTCAAAAATAAATCTCTGACTTTTCCCTGATCAACTATATATTTTTTATATTCATTTGAAAGAAAGTTAAGGTATAAATATATTTTAAGACATGCTTTAAATACTGTATATTTTTCATTTTTGACCAAATTATATCTAAAATACTAATTTTAAAAAAACTTTAAAATTTAAACCATGTTTAAAAATATTTGCTTTAAATTTTACAATATTTTTTACATTTTCTGACCAAATGATATTTTCATGTATAAAAAAAATATTGTTTTGACACAATACAATAAAAATTTATATTTTTAGTTACAGTACTTTCATATCATAGAAACTAGAAATAGTGAGAATCAGATTTCTCTTCTACTTTTATCAACAATGATCTATTTTAAAATTTTCCATGTTTTTTAAAGTTTATTTGTTTATTTTGTCTCAATTTTCTTGATACTATTCTTCTCCATGAGCAGGACAGAATGATCAAAGATTTATGATTGTGAAATTGTGAGGACCACAGATATTTTTATTTGAGGACCCCTTTACAACTCAAAAAAGTCTTACGACCCCCCCTAGGGCCATAAACATAAAATATGTTAGTGATTTAAAATACTATGTTTATAATTTTCTTCCAATTGAAAGTGATTTAGTTATTAACGTCTCCAAACAAGAACCGCATTTTAACATTTGATTTAGTTATTAACATTTTCACTGCAGTGTAGGACCTGCAAACACTGACTTTTTCTTTTACCCGCGACCCCCAGGGGGTCGCGACCAACAGGTTGAAAAACACTGCTTTAGGATATTAGGAAGTCCTTCATGTATTTTCCACTAAAAGGAAGAGAGATTTATTAATGGAAAACTTTAGAAAGTTTTTATTAATTATCCCTCATTTTACAATCACTAGGCTATTTATAGATGTACATTGCACATCGTGTAAAGCGTAAAATCTCAATTGTTTTTTTTATCGCAGAGGTAGCAAACGAGCAGATGGATCACCTGATGGTAAGCAATTACCACTGCCCATAGACACCCGCAACACCAGAGGAGTCACAAGTGCGTTGCCGGCCTTTAATATGGGAGTACGCTGTTTTCATGACTTTCCAGGTGGCCCCTCGATTACGCTGACTTTCCCTGATCACCTTAAGCTTTCTTGTCTTCTCAGAATGTGGACACCCTGTTTATGGTGTTCAGTCAGAGGGAATCCTAGTTGGAGTGCAGTTAAGAGGGCTGCCACCCTCCTATTAAGAGGGTTCCTATAAGGCAGCCCACCTATGTGCACCCCAACCGATCAAGTTATAGTATTTTCATATTGAACTGACCTGTCAGTCTGGCTCCTCAAATAATACAGAAAATGTGTCACGAACTCACTTCTGCTATAACACAACAGCTCACAGTCCTCTGACACATTCTGAAATCACCCAAAAACCATTAAAATTAGAACGATTTATGGAAAAAACTTAACAAAAACACTGCGCCACAAAAGTTGTAGGTTATACCTCCAAGGAGTCGTTGTTTATCCATTTTATAAGCAAATCAGGATCTAGTTTCTCTGCAAGAACACTCTCTATGATTGTTGCCGACATTTTAAAGCAAAATCAATGCGAAATTGTAACAATTTCGCCTTTTTATCGATCAGCAGCTGCGCGGTAAACGAAAATGACGAAAACGAAAATATGTGATAGCAACAAATGTCAGTGTCAATGTCAATGTGACAGTTTCGTTGATGTTTCGTTTATTTTCTAATGTTTTCCCGGCCTTGGGTACAAAACATTATAACAGTCAACCTTATAACACATTCTGAGCGAGAGAGACTTTATTATTTTTATTTAGAATTTATTATTTCTCTACTTGATGGAGGTCTTAGCGACAAGATTATGACAATTTATCGCCTACTTTTATGTTTTTTAATTTTAGAACATAAAGTGGGTTTTGTGGAACCGATCGGTTCCGGTGGGGCTGATACTTATGAATGCAATGCTTTCTAAGGGTTAAGCCGTTTGGTCAGTCCAAGTCCTGAAGGTGGCCTGAAAACTTCAACTCCTAAATATTTTTTCTCGAGAAATAGCTATTGGATTATTAAAAAAGCAAAATGTCAGTGTTTCTTTTTAACAGGGGGTCAGACGCGCTAAGAGAATGAGTGGTGTAATCCCATTTTCACTTAAATGGAAATCATTTATTTCATTATTCATTAATTTTTAAGAAAAACTATTCATTTATCCATGTTAGTCCCTATGTCAAGATGCAATATAATAGGGCAGTTTCATTATGATTTAGGTAGATAACACCTACAGTGCTAAAAAGTGGACCTGAGGAAGATTTTCAAAAAATGTGGCTTACACCACTCTTGCTCTCAGCGCCTCAAAAATCCGAAATGTTGTCAAATGGAAATCAGGAAGCTGGTGTGTCGCCTTTTCCAGATGATTACAAAGCGACTTTTTTTCAATTCCTGCGCAACCAAGCTGCGCAAGCTTGAAACATAGTATACTTCATTCCAATCAAAAAAAGCAAAACGTAAACAAACTTACTATGGAACTGACACATGTCAATGTCATCTTTATACTATGTTTGTTTATCTTTTGCTTTTTTTTGATTGGAATGAACCATAGATTCATTTATATCGAAGCTCCTGCGCCGTTAGCTAACCACCTATGGGTTCAAATTTAAACAGGAATTTACAAATACATATATTTTTTCTTTATTAGAAATATGAACTAAAATAAATAGATTTGTTTTCTACATAGTCTCCTGCTATTGTATTGCACTTATGCTATCGTTCGGGAAGCTTCTTAATTCTGAAACTTCAGAGCCACGACGCTTCGGAGTTGTTATTACAGTTAATAGCATAAGTGATTTTGGTACAAAATTTATGAAAATCTCAAACTTTTTATGCATAGTTTGTCACCCCATAGCTCCAATTCCCCATTGATTTGGGGGTTATTACTTATGTAGGGTTATTAGGTTAATTCTAAGGAATGTATTGGCATAAAGTTTATTCGTATCTATTCTGGGTGTTTTTTGATACCATCGCCATTCTTTTAAATGACGGAGTATTTGGGTGAGGCCTTATTTAAAATTGTAATTACATTTTACTGTTGTACATTGTCCTAAGACATTTTTATTTATAAGTAGCCTAGTAATACTGAATTCATCTAGGTTTAAACCATTACTGATTAAAAGAAGCTTAGATTCTACAGGTCATTTCATTACTATCAATGTGTTTTTATAGCGGTTAGCAAAACTACTTTTTCCCCCATACAAAAACTGCGTGTCCGAAGCCTGCCTCACTGCCTCATGTCTTTTAACTAATATAAATAATAAATAAAGGAGTATTTCCATGTGAGATTGTTGCAAGCCTTTACAAACAATTGTCCAGGGTGTATGAATGGTTCAAATTGTTTATAGAGGGCCGGGAAGTGTTGAATGATAGAACGTCCAAGCCCATGTCCTGCTGAAAGGACTTTCGGCCGAAATACTCGCCGCCATTTTGGACAGACTGACCGCAGAAATACGATTCAAAAACTCGCTGAATCAGAAAGAGACGCACTATGCATTAGAGCTCATTGCATCCTGCTGGCAGGCTTCGAAAACCTCATACGACCAAAAACATTACGTCCTACTGGACGTTCTATAGTGAAAATGCTATCAACACTTCCCGGTCTTATTATATAAGCAATTCGAACCATTCATAACAAATCCAAATTGTTCAGTAAGCCATGCAACAATCTCAAGCGTTTCTTTTCTTCGGAAGTTCGTTGCCTGTTGTTATCTATAAGAAACGTCATGGAAACTCATTCGTAAAATCTTTATATCGAATTGCAAAGATCACGCAATGCAAGTCAAGATAAAAAACCTGTGGTACATAAGTCTACACATACAGGGTGTAACAAAATGCGTGTAGGTGCAGGCCTCTTATGTGGGACCTCTATTCTTCATACCTAAATTTTAAAAAAATTAAAAAATGTTGGACTCTTCTAACAAATAGATCAGATATTTGGTCAATTTTGTATAAAGCATAGATATAGAGCACTAAAGACTCTTTAATCTGTGGTATGAAGAGTCGAGGAAGAGTCCAAAAAGTTTTCCCATTTCGTCAAAGTCGAAGAACAAAAGTTGTTTAATATGATAAGTGAAACCCTAGTTGTCCTATTTGTACCTATTTTTTTAAAAAAAAAACGTGGCATCAAAGGAATACGCGACTCCAAAAAAATATGTGACTGGACTGACTCGGTGGCTCAGAGGTTAGCGATCCTGACTAGTGATCCGAGAGTCGTGGGTTCGATTCCCACCTAGGGCAAACATTTATGTGATGAGCAGATTTGTTTGCTCTGTGTCTGAGTGTACTATATCTATATATGTATGTAATTAAATGTATTCGTGTATGTATATCAGTATTGGTTCCCATAGTACAGGGAATCCTAGTTTGGGACCAGATGACCGTGTGTGATTTGTCCCGGATATATTATTATTATATTATAATAATATTATCTCTTTTTTTATGTGTGAATGATTCATAAAACTGTCTGCAACCGATATTAGCCGTTAATTTATGTATGGACTTATACATAGGTAATACTTATATACGTTCCATCTTCGGCATCACTTACCACCGGATGATGTAATGCCAAGGGCTTACCAATTGTGGGTAGAAAAAAACTATACTGATTTACACTAATATTTTGTCACACCCTGTAACTAAAACCTGATCTAGATTCCCTAAATATAGATCGCCTAAGTAGATACTTATATCTTATCTTGGTGCAGTCAGTTAACCTGACTGAATTGTGCTACAGTGCAGCAGAAAAAAAGATTTTATAAAGAATTTTAAGTATTTTTATTCATTTATTTTTTAAAATATTTTTAGCAAGGTAAGTGTAATACTTATTTTTATATTATATATTCGTTAAATCAGGAGCTAGTTGCTAATAATTTAGTCTAGGCATCGAGCGGCGACCGCGCACAGGAAGACGTAGCGTAGGCGGATCTCCCACTCGGTGGACCGACGACCTGGTGAAGGTTGCGGAGAGCCGCTGGATGCGGGCAGCGCAGGACCGGTCGGCATGGGAATCCTTTGGGAGGCCTTTGTCTAGCAGTGGATAGCTCGGGAAAACCTGTCTTACTCCACACAGACTGCGTTTGGGCAAACGTAGCGTGTGACGCCCCCCGGCTAGGTGGAGCGATGATTTGCGCAAGGTTGCTGGTAACAGCTGGATGGGCGTGGCCGAAGGTAGGTACAAGTGGCGTGCCTTGGGGGAGGCCTACGTCCAACAGTGGAGTAATACAGGCTGATGGTGATGATGATGACTCCACACAGGGGAGCCAAGTTTGGATTGGTTGAGGCTGTGGGGATCGAAGCCAACACCAATGTCAGAAGTTTTTAGCCACCTATAAGTCCTTTGACAACCGCCGCCTATACCTAGTGGATAGGACGGTTAAATTGTGCCACACGATAACAGAGAGAGAGTCCTTTGACATGGATGGCTTAAACAACTATCTATCGATAACAACCGTCATACACGGCTTAACGTGTCTTGCAAAGCACGGAAACGGTCGAGGTATTAACTGCCCCTAACTGTCAAATTTATCCAGAGTTTAAGTGTGTCTGTAGTCTTGAATGCAATTAATGCTACGCAAAAAATGTATTTACAATATTATATTAAAATTTAAATGTTTGATCAGTTTATTTAGATGAAGAAAATGGAAAAGATGCAAGAGCTAGCACGAAAAGACATTCCGAAGTTCTACGCGGGGCGTTCGGTGTTTATAACAGGGGCCACTGGTTTCCTGGGGAAGGTTTGTATGAATTTGTTGTGGATATCATTAAAACGGTAAACAAAATACATATAAGTATTTTTGTGAGCAGCAAATGTGTTTGGTCAGCCAAAATAACTAGTTAGTCAGCAAATTAGCGCCAACTCAACAGGAAAACGAAATCAGTCAGCGATACTACTTTGTTAGTTTTTTAAGTTTATTAGGGTTCCATACCTCAAAAGGAAAAAAAGGAACCCTTATTTTTTGTGATGTAACTTATAAAATATGGTTTTCGGACTTTTTCCTTTAATTGTGCTAGAAGACATTGCTTTTTGCCAAATTTCATGATTCTAAGTCAACGAGAAGTACCCTATATTTTGATTACCATGCGAGTGTCCAAATATGCGGCATAAACGGCCGTACGTATCTTTTGATTGCGTTGTCATAGAAGTTTGATTTTTTCACAGCTTCAAGGGATTTCAGGCCTCAGAATATGATATAAAGTTCAAGACCTATGTGATTATAAATTTAAACGGAACCCTCGGTGCACTTGGCAGGTCATTTTCTGTTGTGTAGGGCACTTTTATTGTCATCCGAATTTGTGCCCGCATGCTTGCCGCCCGCAACCTATTGTTTTATTATAGGGCCCTTTTATTGTCATGCGTGGCAAACGCACGCGGGACGCTTTGGAAACGCCGCACGCATGTGGGCCTGGTCCGCGTGCGGGCAGAAATCCGCATGACAACAAAAGCGCCCGTAATGTTACTACTTATGCATGTACTTCATAGACGCTGCTTCACCGCCTCCTGTCGACCTGCCCCGATATCGGTCGCGTACACCTCCTGCTTAGGGGGAAGAGGAACCTCACGCCAGAGATGAGGCTACAAGAGTTGAAGAAATCCACCGTGAGTACCGGAGACATAAAAGACATCAAATATTTTATGTACTCACTGCGACACATAATCATACCCTATTTTGACTTATTGTTAGCGAACATGGCGAAACATAACGTTTCAACTCATGCCCTATACAATGTGTTAAAAATTCTATCTAGAATCTTATTTAAGTCTATAAATGTGACGCCGTATGCAGTTTCGTGTGGAACTTTGCGTTTTTTATCCATCAACTGATAAAATAAATAAATTAATTAATATATTATTTATTTGCCAAAAGGAAAATGAACAAACAGAAGTAGAAAGTACAAATAAAAGATAACTGAAATAATAATAATATCCGGGACAAATCCACGGTCATCTGGCCACAAACTAGGATTCCCTGTATCTTGGGAACCAGAAACTGCATACACATATACATTTAAATACATACATATATAGATATTAAACACCCAGACTCAGAGCAAACAATTCTGCTCATCACAGAGAAGTTTGCCCTGTGTGGGGATCGAGCCTACGACTCTCGGATCAGAGGTCAGGATCGCTAACCACTTAGCCACCGAGTCAGTCAATCTATTGGAAAGAAGTTCTTTTAGACCCGATGTTTCTTCTCTCACCTCCAAACAACACATCCAAAAACGTTGGGTATACGAGTTCCATGTTGTAGGAACTTTGTATTAGGTAAACTAAATAAAAAGCGGCCAAGTGCGAGTCGGACTCGCCCATGACGGGTTCCGTAGCAGCAAGTAATATAATATAAAAGTTCTTGTAGTTCGTTGTAGGTAAGTTGCGGTTTACGATTTATGACGTATTAAAAAAAACTACTTACTAGATCTCATTCAAACCAATTTTCGGTGGAAGTTTGCATGGTAATGTACATCATATATTTTTTTTAGTTTTATCATTCTCTTATTTTAGAAGTTACAGGGGGGGACACACATTTTACCACTTTGGAAGTGTCTCTCGCGCAAACTATTTAGTTTAGAAAAAAATATATTAGAAACCTCAATATCATTTTTGAAGACCTATCCATAGATACCCCCGTATGGGTTTGATGAAAAAAATTTAAGTTTCAGTTCTAAGTATGGGGAACCCCCAAAATTTATTGTTTTTTTTTTCTATTTTTGTGTCAAAATCTTAATGCGGTTCACAGAATACATCTACTTACCAAGTTTCAACAGTATAGTTCTTATAATTTCGGAAAAAAGTGGCTGTGACATACGGATGGACAGACAGACAGACAGACATGACGAATCCATAAGGGTTCCGCTTTTTGCCATTTGGCTACGGAACCCTAAAAACAACCTTCGAAAAGTGTACAAAGATGCTCCTAATAAACCTTTTTTGATTTGATTTAAATGCTTTGCCAGGTGTTCGATTCTATCCGTCAGTTGCATCCAGCACAGCTGCAGAAGTTGGTACTGGTTCCAGGTGATGTCACCAAACCACTGCTTGGACTGTCACAGGAGTCGCTTCTGCAACTTAGAGAGGTAAGGTAATTTGGAAGCCATAATACTTCAAAAAAAAATCACTCTGTTAAGTATGTCCGTGATTGTCTCAAAAGCTGCTGGATGGATCTGATTGAAATGTTTTCGGTAGAAAGTTTGCAATCGGAGAAATAACGTTGTTTTTGTTTTTACCCTCAATTGCAAAGCCCTTGGCATCATCTCACCTGATGGTAAGTGATGACGATGCCGAAGATGGAAGCGAGCGTACCAAGATTCCCCAACGCAATGGGGAACTGGCTATCTTATCTTCGTGCCGGAACACATCGATGTTGTTGTTTTCGAAAAGTTTGTTTTTTTCATTAAATAAGGGGTCAAACCCTTGCAGGTCTCACTGGTCTTCCACTCCGCGGCCACGGTACGCTTCAGCGAGGACCTGAAGGCAGCTGTGGACCAGAACCTGCGACCAGTCATCAGACTGATGGACATCTGTGAGGCGTTGCCAAGTATTCAGGCAAGTCTATCAAGAATGATTAATAAGAAAATAAAAAGAAAACCAAAAAAAAGAATCGACACTTCCCTTCCCCCGCCTTTGCGACTCACTAACACGTTCATTGACACTGTCATATTATAGTCATCGCTCCTTGTGATAATGTCAAGGGCTTCGTGAACGTTAACATTAAGAAAACTAATCTTTTAGGCCCTCCTCCACATCTCAACTGCTTATTGCAACTCAGAACGACTTTACATCGAAGAGATGGTCTATCCAATGCACATGGGCATTCAGGAGTTGCTAGATTTTGTGGATAACAACCCAGCGTCCAGGATTGAAGCTGAGACGGAGCGGTAAGAGATTGTAATGTTTCTTAAATTAAAAAAGTTCTATAGTCTATCAATATAGTCCAGAATTAATTATACTGCTCCACCTCGGCCATAAAAAATAAAGGGTGACGGTTTCCTTAACGCCAATGACAAAATCATATGGCAAAATTCTCAGCCGCTCTCGTGGATAGGTGAGCAGAAGTGGCTGATTCAAAAAACGACAAATCCATATTGGCCTCGATGACGGTCAGTAACTCTCTTGTCTGTCAGTAACCTGCTCTTATGTCATTGGCGCAAGTAGTATTTTTAATTGAGAAATAGGCCAGAAAGATTAACTTAGCTGACACCTAATATTTACTGTGTTTTTATTGTATTACCATTAACGGAAGATAGGATCGCCACCAGAGATATTTTATTTTATTTTTATTTTATAAAATTAATTGCCTGCCACACTTACAGCGAACCAAAGCGTGTAGCAAGATATGTTTTCATATAAATATCACTGTTTACCAAAAACCACAGAACTTTCATCAAATGAAACCTTAGTTCAACTAATAGTTTTTAAAACGACAACGTCTTTCCATTATTATTTTTTTAGTAAATTGTGGATAACGCTGTGGGCTGTGCATGTACAAACCTTAATTTATACGATATTAATTGTTTTTTTTTTGCTCAGCTGTTTGTTGTCCCGAATAAACTATTTTATTTTATTTTTATTTTATTTTAAAATCCGGACTTGACTCCAGTGTGTGGAGTAACCTTACCTTCCCGAGATATTCGGAAAAGCCCCTTCACCTAGTTACTGTGAAAACTTGTTACGTAACCTAGGTACCCTAACTTTTTACAGAATCATAGCGCCGAAACCAAATACGTACACTTTTACAAAAGCAATGGCGGAAAAAGCTATAATGGAGCGTGCATTCAGAAACTATAATGTCGCTATTTTCAGGCCCACTATAGGTAAGCTATGACCAACCGTATAATATATACTCAAGCGCGACAGTAACTTATTTAATATGAAATAAAAAGACTGAACTCTGGTTGAAAATTTGATCACCACCACCATAGGAACGCTTGCAATAGATACATACCACAAGCCAATCCCACTGAAGATAGACATCTCCTTGTTATTGACAAACGTAATGAAGCAAGACCTACGGTAGTGTGTAACGCAACATCCATTAACATCTAAAGCCAAACCCCAACAGCTAAAGCCAAATTGGTCTCGAACCGTAAGGTTTCAGAGGTGCTTCTTACGTAGAACCCTCAAACTGTAGAATGCGCTTTTACCCGAGGTTTTCCCTGAGGTCAGGTCTTCAGTATGGTACTCTTCAAAGAAGGGATTGAAAAGGTCTTTGAAGGTTCGGCTAATAAACATCTCAAATTTTGTACAGTTGTGGCTGCCCTTAACTATCCCTGCCCTGGATGGTTGGACAACCTAAACGGTCCAACGGTCGTTGTTGCTGGCGCCGGCACAGGATTGTTGCGTGTCTCGCCAACTGAAGCGGGAGCTAGAGTCGATTTGATGCCAGTAGATGTCGCTGTAG
Organism: Coleophora deauratella; assembly: GCA_958295455.1. Lineage (NCBI taxonomy): Eukaryota > Metazoa > Arthropoda > Insecta > Lepidoptera > Coleophoridae > Coleophora > Coleophora deauratella. Next base: position 9,758,828 of record OY282414.1, on the reverse strand, counting down.
ACACACTTATAGCTGTCGCCTGGGAAACTGTGCTTGACAGGTATAAGATCACCCTTCTAGAAAACTTAACAGTTGTCACTATCACATAAACTACCACACTACCGTACTTAACCCCGTGTGTATGGGTGGATTATGCCCTAATTTTTCTGAGATGTTTGAAAAGATTCGTGCTCCAGCAATAGCGACAATACAGTTCGTTAAAGAGATTTGAAGAACGTTGAAATGCCAATAGTTAATCGAAAGTAAAGCAGATCATTATTTTCAGCCCTTCAGAGGTACGAGTGTACAACTGCACAACGATTGAGAACCCCGTCACCTGGGGCCAGTTCCAGGTGGTCATTAACCGAACCATAGTCGAGTATCCCTTGAATAATGCGTACTGGTACCCCCACATACACGCTGTGCCGAACAGGTGACAAGACAAACTAGGTTTTCAGTCCTGCCTGTCGTGGCGTGCTTTGTCCTGTGGAATCGTGTCGTCGCATATCTTGATGTGTTATGTTTTTCGGTGTCTAGTCTTGTCCTAAGTCATGTCAGTCATCACCTAGCCGTACGTGGCATCTTATATCCTGTGCAGTCCATTCTTAACCTGTGTAATCCCTTCGTGTCCTGTTCCTACAGTTTCGTGTCGTTTAATTATCGTACCGTATTTTCAAGTGCAGTGTATGGTTACGAACTTAAACCGTGTGAAATAGATATACATATAAGGCCAGGGGCCTGTTTCATATAAGTGCTATTAATATTTCTTAATGCGGATGGTGGCGTATCGGGAGCCGGGTCATTCCCTTCCCTCAAATATGGTTGAGGGGAGCGATGGCTGACTCTCGCGTTATACTCGTGATCGGGTGCTGTCCGTGTGAACTGGCCTGCTCTTGTCATTGGTTTTTGGAATTGTTATTAGCTACAAATAATTTTTACTTTTATCTCTTTTGAATCCTTTCTTTCTTTATTCTTATTTTTGTATATTTTATTTACAGACATGACATTTTATAATTCATTTATTGATCTAGCATTAAGATGTAATAGAATATAAGACTTTTTTAAATAAATGTGTTGGAGGGAGTTTCTTTAGGGTCCGCCGTTTCTTGTCACTCCGCAAACACTTCCCGAAACGGTGGGTATACGAGTTCCGAGTGGTAGGAACCTCGTATTAGGTAGATAAAAGAATAACGTTCGAAAAGTGTATACTGCTACCTACTTCGAGTAAAATATTTTCATTTTCATAATATTTGTCTCCAATACTAATATTATTATGATCGCCGTATTCTGTTTCAGTGATGATAATTGATCGTGACCCTTATTATGTGCCTCACATAAAGTTTTACGTCATACTGTAATCTGTATTTTACAAATAACTTATTTTTACTGTTGTGACGCGTCATCCTCTATCATACCTTGTGGTGTAATTTATTCATGTCGTGTTCTGTTATTTTTATATTTGAAGGTGAGGACAGAAATTTTTGCAAGTTCAGTTTTTCAGGTTTGCTGGTCATGGTCCGAGGGGCCCCTGAGCTTGAGGGCCCCGGTGCACGGCACCGCCTAGCCCTCCGATAGCTACGCCTCTGGATGTGTCGTAATCTATCACGCTATATCCAATTTTATTTAAACACAAAAGTATGTAGTCCTGATTATTTTCAGGTTTAAATTCAAAACGTGGGAGCTACTTTTGCAAACAATTCCACACCATGTAGCGGAGTACATGGCTCGTCTACTCGGCTTCAAGCCACGGTGGGTATAGAATAGAAAACACTTCTGAAAGTGTAACGAAACATATAATTCAGAAAATATAGGCCGGCAACGCACTTGTGACTCCTCTGGTGTTCCGGGTGTCTATGGACAGCGCAGCGGTAATCGCGTACCATCAGGTGTTCCGTCTGCTCATTTGCCACCTATCCCATAAAAAAAATTATTCTCATAATTCCTGAAACTGAACAACTCCAACAACATTATTAGATTGTACGAGTATTAGACTCTTCATGAAAGAATTTAAAGCTTTTTGAACAATCAGCAAAACATTGTCAACGTTCCTGGTGTTGCACATTGCACATGCCTAAAGACAGCTGTAACCACTTTCCATCAGCTGAGCCGTTAGTCTTATTGCCAACTTTTTTTGTAAGTCTACACCCTAGAACAATAAAAACCACTTTAACTCTGTCAAGCTTGTAATATTCTATTTACTGCCTCTGTAGCGTTAGTGGCTTGCCGCTCGCTTCACATCAGGAGGTCGCGGGTTCGATTCCCGGCGGGGTCCAACTTTGTAGACTCGGTTTGATTGGTGGTAGGGCATTTTCTGAGCCCGCCTGGCTAGCTACCACCATCTTATCTAAGTCTTGCCGCCAAACATCAATGTTAACAGCATGGAGATAACATAGCCAGTTCCCCATTGCGTTGGGGAATCTTGGTAAGCCCGCTTCGATCTTCGGCATCATCATCACTTACCATCAGGTGAGATGATGCCAAGGGCTTACCAATTGAGGGTAAAAAAAAAACATACTATCATCATCATCATCAACCGAAAGGCGACCACCGCTGGACAAAGGCCTCCCCCAAGGGTTTCCACATCAACTGGTCCTGTACCTGTTGCTATACTATACTTATGGAAAACCCTCGATCTGTTGAACAAATGGTGCCTACCTGCCTGGTGATGTGTTCTGGCATGGCGAGAACATAGCGAGTTCCCCATTACGTTGGGGAATCATGGTAAACCCGCTTCCATCTTCGGCATCATCATCACTTACCACCAGGTGAGATAATGCCAAGGGCATTGTAAATAAAAAAATTAAAAAACATTTAAAAATCTTCATTTTCGTTTCCAGACAAAGCCTAATCAAAACCAGTCGCAAGATCCAATCCATAAACCAAGTGACTTCCTTCTTTACACTTCGAGAATGGGATTTTACCAACGGGAACGTCATCCGACTGAGAGAACGTCTGTCGGAGCGAGATAGGGAAACGTTCAACTTGGACCCGAAGAGTATTGTGTAAGAGTTCGTAAATATGCATGTAAATGTGTCCAGATTATAGTATGTGGCGATCATGAAATGACTGCCCATATCGTCAAGAAGCTGCGACAAAGCAGAGTCAGCGAGGTTTATACGGTAGAGGGTAACGCCAGCGACCCAAGCTCTCGGAGCTTATGACCAATCATTTTATCCTGATCTGGTGAATTCATAAGATCTGACTACGACATCGATCGTTACTTCATCAACCTGCTCATTTTGGACTTCTAATTTTGGATCTGTAACCCGAGACACTAGTTATCAGTGCCATGCCGATCCTTGATCCTCTTATGCCGGTAATTGCGCTATTTCGCGCCACCCACTGGAACACAGCGAGTAGATTATCATAATACTATACCATTTTTTTACAGTTGGGACAAATACCTAACGGATTATGTGAAAGGCACGAGGAAATATGCGCTTAATCAAAGCGATCAAGATCTGGAGCTTGCTAGGAAAAAGATGCAAAGGTAATTACCTATAAGCTTTCTAATATCGTTGTTAGTATTTCATCATCAGCCGAAAGACGTCCACTGCTGGACAAGGGCCTCCTCTTAGGATTTCCACACCGACCGGTCTTGCGCTGGGCACATCCACCTTCACCAGGTCGTCGGTCCACCGAGTTCGAGGCCTGCCAACGGCCATCTGTTCTACGATTTATGTGCCCCGCCCACTGCCACTTAAGTTTAGCGATTCTGTGAGCTATGTCGGTAACTTTAGTTCTCCTACGTATCTCCTCATTTCTGATTCGATCACGCAGGGAAACACCACGCATAGCACATTCCATCGCCTTTTGGGTGACCTTGAGCCTTTGAAAAAGAAGTTGTTACTTGTGTAATTTTTAGGTGATTGTGTTATTTCTAAGCACTTGCTGAACTTTCTTAGCTTTAAGTACTATTCTTTGTTTAGGTCCAACCCTTAGTTAGCCATTGCCAAATAACAGGTCTCAGGAAACGAATTTCTCAGATGGAGTACTAAAGTCTTTTTGTTCGTCACTCTCGGCGTAAAAAAAATTGTAACCCCTTTACTATAACACGAAAATTTCAACACCTTCTATAGTAAAAGTCGAATCGACTTTATCCAAGGCTGGTTAGTCCTTAGTATCAAAATGATACTGTGAATAAAAAAAACATGACTTGCAAATCAATTCCAAATATATTTTCCAAAAAAACGCATTCAAGGCGATGCACCCGTTGGAAAGATAAAGTAGGTAGGTACCAGAGACACACGTAAGCATAGTTATAACAAAGGTTTTTATTGCGTTTTTCCAGGCTCTTCTACCTACACAGTGGAGCAAAGTTTTTCCTAATGCTTCTCTTCTTGGCAGCACTTCTCAAGACCAGGATAGTGAGAGATGTGTTGTACAGAATACTTTTTATCCTAATTGGAAACTTAAGTTATGGAAAATATGGATTCGCAATTGCAAGAAAATAGTTAAAAGTACGTAGAAATGCGCTGAGCATGAAGAAATGATTCGTAGTCTTACGATATTTGTTAAAATATACAAGCGATTTCGAATTTTCTTTGTTTTATTGAAAATAATCTCGCTATCCTTATTAATGCGAAGTATGGATGTTTGTTTATTTGTTTGTACCGCTTTCACGTTGAATCTACTGAACGAATTTGGATGTTTGGTAGGTAGATATAGATCGAGTACTGTAATAACACATATGCTACTTTATGTCCGTGAAGATAGCGTACACCCGATCAAATTTCAAGCGGACCAGACACTATCAGTAATAATGACAGTATTTTCAAGTAATGACAATATACTGACATTATACTGATAGTGTAGTGGTTGAAATGATAGTCTGACGCATACTAAACGATGGAATGTCATTATACTGATGCAAAAATACTGACATTATTACTGATAGTGTCTGGTCCATGTTTCATGTTTTTTTATCCCCAGTCGATCACAACCGAACTTTGAGGAGGACAAGTTGCACACATAGGTGTGCGAAAGGACCAATACCGTTTCTTTAATGTGTAAATTCGCACGAGTGCAAGAAATTTTATGTGCGAGATGCCTACTAACCCGTTTTGTTTTGTTTCGTGCCGTGCTTTTTAGTTTATTTTATTTATTGTCACACATTAACACACCTCTGGTTGTCGTCAAGGTTGTCTGGAAGAGATCGCTCTTTAGCGATAAGACCACCCACCTGTATAATTCATGTTTATGTTTATATTGTATTTTCCTAACTTGTTGTGCAATAAAGTGTTTTCATTAATTAATTCATTAACACCTCATAAGGCAAGGTGTACTGTAGAAGTCAAACAACAATTAATTTCTAAAATAAAAATACCGTGTTTTTTTCTATAAAAATTTAACTAGCTTATTCGAAAATAAGCATAAACCTATGTAAAGTAATCCACCGCGCGAGACACGTGACCACGGCCCGCGCGATCATCCTACTGAATGCCCTGCTTGCTCAGCACGCAACCGTTGACTTGTTTCGTGCTAGTTAAAAAAAATATGTGGAATTCTGTTTTTTGTTCTTAAGCTAACTGTCTTGTCAAAATAAAAATGAAATAAAGACAACCGTCACGTCATCATTCGTAAAAACTAAAGTTCGGTTAGGTTTTGGCTTAGGTTAAGTTTTGGGTTAGGTTAGGTTTTGGGTTAGGTTAGGTTTTGGGTTAGGTTAGGTTTTGGGTTAGGTTAGGTTTTGGGTTAGGTTAGGTTTTGGGTTAGGTTAGGTTTTGGGTTAGGTTAGGTTTTAGGTTAGGTTAGGTTTTTTTTTTATGTAGGTCTAGTTTAATGAGTTGTGGGGCTGCGAACGGAATACACTCCTCACAACCCAATTTTTGAGTGAATTTTTTAGAGTTGATTGGTTTGAGTAGTGTGAAAGTAGGATTGTTTCAATATATGTAAGTATCTGTACATAAGAATATATAGATATAGATAGTCTTATCTTATCTTGCAGTGATTTTGTCTTTGTAAATAATTTAATATTTTATGTATCTACACATACACACACATATAAATATGTATATATATTATATATATTATATATTCTTCTCGCTTCGGAAACACTTCCCGAAACGTTGAGTGTACAAGTTCCGCGTGGTAGGAACTTTGTACTAGGTAGAAAAAAAGACGATTTAAAAGTATGTGCAAAACATCTACTTAAATAAAAAACATTTTGATTTTGATTATATATATATATATATATATATATATATATATATATATAAATATACAAAAAGAAAAAAAAAAGAACGTTTTGCAATATTATAGTTCATAAGTATGTTTCTCATTCTTTATTAGAGATATTTAACATTTGTAATTAACTACCATTTATTTCCATGTACAATTGTAAAAGTTAAACATTTCTTATCTTACAATCATTTTGTCTCGTGCCCGTATATTGTATGTAATATATATATATATAATATATAATATATAATATATATACATATTTATATGTGTGTGTATGTGTAGATACATAAAATATTAAATGATTTACAAAGACTAAATCACTGCAAGATAAGATAAGACCAACAATGATACAACTGGACTTTAAATAAATAAGACTAGTGGTTAGAATTTTGCAAATATTAGAGTTTTGTGGGTACTTCCAATAAAAGAATAAAATACCTTATAACTATCTGGAACCAAAGCCATTAATATTCTTTATGTTACGATATAAGCAATGTACATTATAATGTGCCATCTTATGAGAAAATAGAGAAAGGAATCATCGAATCAATAAGCAGTTAATTTTAGTTTCTTATAGACATAGAAATGACACACAACAGAAGACATTCAAGTTACTTATTACCTGTAAGATATGTAGAAACATACAATATACGGGCACGAGACAAAATGATTGTAAGATAAGAAATGTTTAACTTTTACAATTGTACATGGAAATAAATGGTAGTTAATTACAAATGTTAAATATCTCTAATAAAGAATGAGAAACATACTTATGAACTATAATATTGCAAAACGTTCTTTTTTTTTTTTCTTTTTGTATATTTTTTTTTGTAGTTTTTTTTTGTTTTATTTGTTTTCTCTTTTTGTTTGTTTTTTTTTTATTATTATTTTGTTTTTTTTTTTTGTTTTCATTTTTTTTTGTTTTTTTGTTTTTTTTTTACTATTTACTACTATATACAACTATTTACATAAAGCCTAGTCGGATGACGACGATGATGATGACGAAGCTGACGCCGACGCTGACCGAGTCTCCTCCCTCCCAGCAGCAGCTGCGGCACCACTGACAAATTCCCATTTTACCCCATAAGTTCCAAGAAGTGCCTCCCTGGGTGGGCGCAGGTCTTCAGGGCAGCTGCTACGAGGTGTGGGTGTCCCGAAGATGAACAATTTGGGATATGCGGGGTGATCCCTAAGTCTGCCATTGAGGTAGTTAGGATGGTAAACCTTGAAATGTCTCACGTAGCTATATGTTTTAAAGAAGGCCCCGCACAGCAAGCACTGCTTACCGGTTGTGCTATTAGAGCTCTTCTTAGGTGTAGGGGCACTAGCTTCGCCGACCCTACCATCGGATGGCCCGGCAAGGTTCGAGGACGCCGGAGGTGCCGGCGGCGCCAGCGCCTGTTGGGTGTTGCTGCAGGACGGCTGCGTCCCGTCGATCATATGTTGTGGTGATGGCGGTGCATAATGTGGTGTGGGTGCCTCGAAGAAGTTGACTCCCCCCGGCAGATCATCATGGAGTCTGTTTTTTTGAGGGCAGAGCTCGGATGAGAGATCCCACCATTTCGATGAGTTTGGTGTTCGTATTGTTCGAGGCTGTCAAGCGCTCTTCCAAATCAGTAATTCGTGCATTAAGCTCAACGATTGTATTAGCGGCGAACTCCAATTTTTCTTTGAGAATCGCGCACTCGTGGCACGCTCTTTCATTAATTGAGTGTCTAGTGATACAGGGTGGGGTAGCCGAAGAGGCGGAAGGCTCATGGGTGGTAGTAGTAGGCACCTCGGCCGGCTCAGAGAGCCCGTCAACATCCGGCATGTCATTGATGTTAATTTTTACCATTTTTAGCACCACTCCACAGCTCTGTCCCTTGTTGTTATTTCAGTACTCGCTGGTAAGTTGCGAGCAAGTAGCAGGCTATTTCTTGGTGGCTACCCGGCACGATGTGGGCAGGAACACGTCAACCCTGCGACGAGTCGTGGGCAAGTTTCTGACAAACTGTGGGCGAGTTGTGGGCGATCCCTCGATAAGATATGGGCAAGAACTTGCCAATCTCAAGACGAGTAGTGGGCAAGTTCCTGGCAAGTTGTAGGCAAGTATGGGCAACCCCTCAACGATATGTAGGCAAGAACTTGCCAATCCCAAGACGAGTAGTGGGCAAGTTCCTGGCAAGTTGTAGGCGAGTATGGGCAACCCCTCGGTTAGATGTAGGCAAGAACTTGTCAACTCGTAGGCAGCGTAGTAGTGATGGCGGTTTAGCTTATTATTATTATGTTGACACTAATCTGGTTTAGCTTATATAAACACTTCTAGTATATATTAGTTACAAATTCAATTAAACATGAAAAATAGATCATAAAATAACATGTAAATTAAGGATTATTAAACTTTTTGAGTTGTCTCACAATGCGAGACCAGTGATCATGAAAAGTATTAAGGCAATTGGAGTTACTCACAATAATATTGATATCGTAAACATTAGAACAGTTACTGTTAGCCGCTAAATAGTTGTATCTGGATGTGGTAAATTTTGGGCAATCTTGAATCAGATGTTTTAACGATTGAATGCTGGTTTTATCGCATGGGCAAAGGTTGTCTACAGTAATGTGGAATCTGTGTAAATATTCTTTGTGGTATCCGTGATTTGTCAGGAGCTGCGTGATAATGAAGTTTGGTTTGATGAGTGCTAAGTACTCTTTTAAAGATTCATATGTCGGAAATAGGGTTTTAGTATGTGTGCATTTTGAGTAAACTTCGGCCGCCGCTAGGCTGTTTAGGCCTTTATATTGATATTTAACGTAACTGATCGGTACTAGTGCATAATCAGCTATTTTATGTGCGGTTGCGGCAGACTTGGCCGCAGAATCAGCGGCCTCGTTACCGGGAACGCCGATGTTTGATCCAAATGAATTCAACTTTTAGGCCAGCTTTAGCAGCCGACCAAAGTTTACGATGAATTTGATGTGCAATGTAATTATAGCTGTTGGGGTTAGAGAGTTCGGTGAGACCGGATCTACTGTCGGATATTATGTAGCTCTTTGATGGTTTGTTCTCCAAAATCCATTCACTTTCTCGCAAGATGGCAAACAGCTCAGCCTGGAAAACTGAGCAGCAACTATGTAACTTAAGTTTCTTGACAATTTGAATGTTATCCGGGCCTAGAACAACAATCGCGGCCCCCACGCAATCGTCGTGACGACTGCCATCTGTGTAGATTTGCCGCGAATCTCCAAACTCAAGTCGATTGAAGTCTGATAGAGTGGAGACACTATTAAAGGTGATGCCAGTTCTCTCCGCAGGGTGTAGTAATTGTGAGGGCGATGCCAATGGTCCAATCAGTGTGTCCTTGGGCAGGAATTTGGTAAATCTAGTTATTTTAGTGTTCTCTATATCAGTAATTTCATTAATTTTATTAATTATAGGAGTGAGTTGTGCTAGGGATATCGCCGCGGCAGTGCTAACCGTACGGAATGCCTGAATGATCCTAAGAGCAAAAAGTCTTTGTAGGGAGGTGAGTCGTTTGCATACGTATTTGTACTGCAATGCACTAGACCAAGTAGAGGCCGCGTAAGTCACAATAGGTTCTATTACCTGCAGATATATAGTTTTGACATTATCAGGGTGAACGCCCCATGTGGGCCTGATGAATTGTATAAGTTTGTTAAAAAGTTTTTTGGATTTTTCTATAATATATTCTGTGTGTTTGATGAATTTTAATTTATTATCTATTATGATTCCTAAATATTTTATATCATTTACAAATTTTAGCGTATGGGAATGGACTTGGATTGCACATTTGGTAGATTTGTGTGTGAATCCCATGATTTGTGTCTTATCAGGGCCAATTTCTAATTTAACGCTAACTCCCCAGGATGTGATTTTGTCGAGTGCAATATTGGTTATATTTTGTAAGTCATTTATATCCTTAGAGTGCGTAATGAGTAAGACATCATCTGCATATGCCTGCAAGTGACAACCTTGGGGGAGTTCGGATAGCAAGAGAGAATCAAGAATGATATTCCATAGGCTAGGGCCACAAACTGAGCCCTGAATACAACCTCTGGTCAGACTTTTAGTGACCTTACAATCGGCAAAATTTATCTGAGCCTTCCTATCTTCAACATAGCTACGCAAGATATAGAATATGTTACTAGGACATTTTATGGCTCGCAGTCTGTCAAAAATGGAGGGCCACCAGGCATTATCAAATGCCGCCCTAATATCCAGGGATACCATGATGGCATGTTCACCACGAGATCTAGCGTCCCGGATAATGTCAGTGGCAGTTCTGATTGCATGTGTGGTGGAAGTTTGTTGCCTGAAGCCGAATTGTTTATTACTGAGGAGATTATTACTGTACATGAAATAATTTAACCTGTTAATTATAAGCTTTTCCAGTACTTTGCCGAAAACATTTAACAAACCAATGGGACGAAATGAAGTGAGCTCGGTATAGGAGTTTTTATTTGGTTTGGGAAGAATTTTGACGCAGGCAGTCTTCCAGGCGACTGGGAAGTAGTTTAAATCGAGACATCTGTTCATAAGGTTGGTAATAGTGTCTGGAAAATTTTCAGCAATGTAGAGACAAATGTCAGAAGTAAAGTGGTCTGGTCCAGGTGCCCGTCTGCGATTCATGGTTTTAAGACACTCTACTATTTCAGCAGTTGTAAAGTGCGGTTCTTCAGGGGTGTCAATATTTAAAATCATGGATTGACGCATTTGTGCCTGTTCTTGGGTGACATCCGGCGTGTCATCAGGATAGAATTTGTCGATAAGTGCCTGAGCGGTTTCATTGCTATTATTGGTATAAGTTCCGTTTTCAAGTTTTAGTGTGGCAGGTGGACTACTCATAGGACGGGTCTTTATAATTCTATTTGTGATAGACCAGACATCCTCCTTGCCCTGCCTACAGCAGAATTTCTTAAATTGTTCGGAAGATGCAGAGCAAAACACGTCAGAGTATTACTTTTTAAGTGTTTCGTGCTCCCGGATGGCGTCATCAATGGGCAGTTTGCGTGGTTTTAAACGACTAAGCACACGGTGACTGTGTATGACCCTATGTTTGAGCACTTCAAGTTGATCGTTCCACCAAGGGGGTCGGCTAGAGAGACCTGCAGCACGAGGCAGGAATTTATCACATGCCTTTTGTATGGCGGTGGTAAGATCACCAATAAATTGATCAATGTCAGAGGGTGTCATGCTTTCAATTGATGTGGAGGGAATTCGAGCTTTTATTTCAGATACAAATTCATCCGGCATTTGTTCCCATTTCACCTGGTTGGTATTATATCTAAAAGTGGAAAGCTTGACGCTCTTTGACGTCTTAATTCTACCCATATGTACTTTAAATACAATAGCGCGGTGATCAGAGGATGGACATATACTGGGGTCCACAATCCATTGAGATATGTTAATAGAGGTGGAGTTGGTAACTAGCGTAAGATCAATGACAGATTCTCGGAGAATATTATGAGTGATTGTTGCAAAGTTGGGTGCACCGCCTCTATTGCAAATGTGGAGGTTATTCGCAAGTGCCAAATCAGTAACTGTTATTCCCCTGGTATTGTTGGAATGACATCCCCATGAGGTATGCCATCCGTTAAAGTCCCCGCATATAATATGCAGTGCACCCTCCCTTTCCCGAAGAAACCGCTCCAACCTGTGCAGAGTACCATATCGATCTTTTTTGGGTTCTATGTATACAGAAATGAGGTAAAATCCTCGTCCAGATTTTTCATTGACTTTTACAATGCATAGGTTGGAGCTAGAGTATTCGGCATCGCCAAGAGTGCTAAATAAGTTATTCTTAATAAGTATTGCTGCCTTGACCGGATTTTGAGTAGGAAACTGATAAGTAGTATAACCAGGGACCCCCTTGAAGGTATTATTTTTCCCAGTGTATGGCTCGGTTACGAAGGCTATGCTGTTTCCATGTTTAGTCAAATGCAATGTCAATTCATGAAAGGCCATACGGCAACGTCCAAGGTTAACTTGGACAGATGTGTATGTGTTATTTTCAGTAGGCTTAAATTCAGTGCTAAAATTATTACCCAGATTAGGTTGGTAAAAGTATGGTCGTGGGGTTCGATTATTAGAGCTATCAGACATACTGGGTCCTGTCCCTTATCTTTATTATTTGAGCCCTAATACGAGGGCAACCGTTGCTAGTCGCTGAATGTCTGGTGTCAGTCTCTATTCTCAGTTTTTTGCCATACTGGGTGCAATTATAGCACTGGATGCAATCAGGCATTTGTTTTACAGGACAATTTAGGTAAGAATGCGTTTCCGCCGAACAGTACGAACATCGGCTTGCCTCAAAGGTGCATTTACCACGCGTGTGTCCGAACTGTAGACAGTTAAAACACTGCCTAAATGAGGAAAATTCTTCGCGGTGAACTCTCTGGTGGTCCACACACACCCTATCCAAATCCATGATGGCTCCCCAGACTCGAAGAGCGGCTCTGAATATTGCGTTGTATAGGTTGGGGTTCCTATTACGCCTAACGAAGCAGAGCTTTATGTCCTCAGGTCCTGTAAGGTTGTCCCTGACCGTGGGATTTTGGTTAATGATGGCTTCCGCAAGTTCACCCTGAGGCACGTTCTTGTGTATCCCCTTGAGAATAAACATGGGCAGCAATGATTTGGCTGGTTCAGCAGTTATGACGCCACAAGCGCCAATGCGCTCCAATGTTTCATCTCTTTGGGCCGTGCTCTCAAACTCGACACGCAACTTATTATTTGACACTCCTTTTGTCTGCGCAGGGGCATAGCCCACATTGCGGAACGATATCGCCTTCCTGAATTCATCAGCAACCCGTCGATTAGATTCAGCCTCCGGCATGGAGATAATGAGGGCAGGCTTAGTGCCACGGGGACGCAACTTGGGAGGCATAGCAGCCTTTTCCGCGTAGCTGGGACGGTCGTTCGGTCGCTCAGGAAGGATATCATCCAGGGGAGTGGGCACATTTGGTGATGGAGCAGGTGGGGGGATTATGAGTTTCTTGGCGACCTTAGTAAGCTCTTCCTTGATCGTCTCCCGAATCGCAAAGGTGGTCCTCTCATCAATGAAGGAAACTTTAAGTGGACCGTCCTTGTTGGTAGGCATTGACGACTCATCACATGTCTCCCCAAGGTCACCCGTAAGTTTGACAATTTCTATGGCCAACTCGTATATGCGGTCTTTATTGGTCTTTGTTACACTCTTCCCTTCATAAATAAGGCACCCTATGGTCTTGGCTCTATTGGCAATAGCCGCCGCAATATCACGCTTGTTATTAGAATGAGCATCACCGTCAGTGGAGATGGCGTCGAGATCGTCAGTGGCATCAGTTTGCCTGATGGTCGACGGAAATTCCAAGTCGGAACTGACGCTCATGGTGGCAGAGTAATTAGCAAATAACACAAAGTAGTCAGTAATAAGTATTAAATTAGGAAAGTCACTCACCAAACTCGAGGGGGGTCAGCTTCTCGTGGTTCCTCCCCAACCTGGGGGGGCCTAGCGCGCGATGTCGGCGTCTGTACGCCGGCATCCTGAGGAACATGGCCCTCTATGGGGCCCCCATCTGGGCGGACTCCCTCTCCAGGAGGGAGAACGCTGCCGCCATCCGTCGGCCCCAAAGGGCCATTGCACAGCGGGTGGCGAGGGCCTACCGCTCGGTGGGCTTCGCGGCGGCGTGCGCTCTGGCCGGCACCCCTCCTTGGGAGCTCGAGGCGTGGGTGCTCGCCAGAGTGTACGAGTGGATGGCGGGTCGGAGAGCGCTCGGGGAGCGCCCGGCCCTGGAAGAGCGGGAGGCCGTTCGGCGGGAGGCGAGGGACGCCATCGTCCAACACTGGGCGGAGGACCTCGCCACTGCCACCTTCGGCCGCCCAACGCTGGACGCGCTCGGGCCAGTCCTGGAAGACTGGCTCGAGCGGTCCCAAGGATTCCTCTCTTTCCGTCTGGTGCAGGTATTGTCCGGGCACGGCTGCTTCGGATCGTACCTGCACCGAATCGGAAGAGAGGAGAATCCATTTTGCCATGACTGCGGCGCGGCTATGGACACGGCGCAGCACACTCTAGAAGTGTGCCCGTCGTGGTCCGAGCAGCGCCGTAGCTTGGTCGCGGTGGTGGGGCCGGACCTCTCGCTTCCCACCACGGTCAATGCCATGTTGGGGGGCGAGAGGGCATGGGCGGCGGTCGCCTCCTTCTGTGAAGAGGTCATCTCACAGAAAGAGGCAGCGGAGCGCGAACGGGAGGATGATCCTCTCGCTCCAGCGCAACGCAGGCGGAGAAGGGAAAGGAGAAGGCGGTTGCACCACCGCCTTCACCCTCCCGGTGGTGGGTAGCGGGGGACAAGCGCGGGGGCGCTTCCGCCCGCATTGCACTTCTCACCACCCTAGCCGAGCGGGGATGACCGAGCACTCACGGTCGTTCCCGGACCCCTCCCTCAGTGGAGGGGAGTGAAGGGCCCGCCGTGAAGGTGGGCTTCGCCGGCGGGGGACTGGACGTAAAGGCTCTGCCGGTTTCCCAGTCCCCTGCCACTAAGGCGATGCGGGAGTGCCGCTGGGATGTTTAGTGGGTATACCGGAAACTCTTTTCCGGGGAGTCCCACATAACCCACTCTGTCCCCCGACAGGGTGGGTATGCGTAATGCATTTTACCCAGCGTCAAAAAAAATAAATGTTTAGGTTAGGTTCCCCCCCGTTGTGCTGTCACCTTGTCGTTGGTGGGGGGGCTTGCGTGTCCTAATGACCTTCAAGGCTATGCCGGATAGGGTTACCCATACCGGACAGGCTTGAAGCGAGGGACCAGATGAAGCGCAGCACAGGAGGGGGCGCTTGACACTATCCCTAGGGATGTGTCTCGCGCCAACCGCGGAGGAGCTCCCTTGGACCCTTGCTGAAAGGTCCAATAAAGGGATGCTCGGGGGCGTCGATTTCATCGCGCACCCCAGGCGGCACCCCAGGCGGGTGCCGCCAGAGATTTTCATCTCTGCGCGGCGTCGGTTGGCGGCGGAGCCTAACATCTTATCCGCCGCAGGGGGTCGGGTCTCCTGGCCCCCATCGCTTCCAGACAGTAGACCGGGGGGTCTGCTGTCCACTTTGAGGAAGCAGTTGGAGGGTGCACTCTGCGTCCGGTGCGCCCTACAAACGCGGGTGGGCAGATTATCTGCCCTTCACGCAGCCGGGCCGCCTTCGGGTGGCAGTCGCCGGTGGGGGACTGGATGTAATGGCTCTGCCAGTTTCCCAGACCCCTGCCATACGGCGAAGCGGGAACGCCGTTGGGTTTTAGCCGGTAGGAGTCCGGCATAACCCGGTTGCTGCCCCCGCAGTGACTGGGTATCCATGACGGATTTCCCAACGATAAAAAAAAAAAAATAAAGGTTAGGTTAGGTTAGGTTATTAATGCGAAGTATGGATGTTTGTTTAATTGTTTGTACCGCTTTCATGTCGAATCTACTGAACGAATTTGGATGTTTGGTAGGTAGATATAGATCAAGTACTGTATTAACACATATGCTACTTTGTGTCCGTGAAGGTACACCCGATCAAATTTCAAGCGGACCAGACACTATCAGTAATAATGACAGTATTTTCAAGTAATGACAATATACTGACATTATACTGATAGTGTAGTGGTTGAAATGATAGTCTGACGCATACTAAACGATTGAATGTCATTATACTGATGCAAAAATACTGACATTATTACTGATAGTGTCTGGTCCATGTTTCATGTTTTTTTATTCCCAGTCGATCACAACCGAACTTTGAGGAGGACAAGTTGCACACATAGGTGTGCGAAAGGACCAATACCGTTTCTTTAATGTGTAAATTCGCACGAGTGCAAGAAATTTTATGTGCGAGATGCCTACTAACCCGTTTTGTTTTGTTTCGTGCCGTACTTTTTAGTTTATTTTATTTATTGTCACACATTAACACACCTCTGGTTGTCGTCAAGGTTGTCTGGAAGAGATCGCTCTTTAGCGATAAGACCACCTACCTGTATAATTCATGTTTATGTTTATATTGTATTTTCCTAACTTGTTGTGCAATAAAGTTTTCATTAATTCATTCATTCACACCTCATAAGGCAAGGTGTACTGTAGAAGTCAAACAACAATTAGTTTCTAAAATAAAAATACCGTGTTTTTTTTTCTATAAAAATTTAACTAGCTTATTCGAAAATAAGCATAAACCTATGTAAAGTAATCCACCGCGCGAGAAATATGACCACGGCCCGCGCGATCATCCTACTGAATGCCCTGCTTGCTCAGCACGCAAACGTTGACTTGTTTCGTGCTAGTTAAAAAAAATATGTGGAATTCTGTTTTTTGTTCTTTAGCTAACTGTCTTGTCAAAATAAAAATAAAATAAAGACAACCATCACGTCATCATTCGTAATAACTAAAGTTAGGTTAGGTTTTAGCTTAGGTTAAGTTTTGGGTTAGGTTAGGTTTTGGGTAAGGTTAGGTTTTGGGTTAGGTTAGGTTTTGGGTTTGGTTAGGTTTTGGGTTAGGTTAGGTTTTGGGTTAGGTTAGGTTTTGGGTTAGGTTAGGTTTTGGGTTAGGTTAGGTTTTGGGTTAGGTTAGGTTTTGGTTTAGGTTAGGTTTTGGTTTAGGTTAGGTTTTGGGTTAGGTTAGGTTTTGGCTTAGGTTAAGTTTTGGGTTAGGTTAGGTTTTGCGTTAGGTTAAGTTTTGGGTTAGGTTAGGTTTTCGGTTAGGTTAGGTTTTGGGTTAGGTTAGGTTTTGGTTTAGGTTAGGTTTAGGTTAGGTTTTGGTTTAAGTTAGGTTTTGGGTTAGATTAGGTTTTGGGTTAGGTTAGGTTTTGGCTTAGGTTAAGTGTTGGGAGAGGTAAGGTTTTGGGTTAGGTTAGGTTTTGGGTTGGTTAGATTTTGGGTTAGGTTAGGTTTTGGGTTAGGTTAGGTTTTGGGTTAGGTTAGGTTTTGGATTAGGTTAGCTTTTGGGTTAGGTTAGGTTTTGTGTAGGGTTAGGTTTTGGGTTAGGTTAGGTTTTGGGTTAGGTTGGCTTTTGGGTTAGGTTAGGTTTTGGGTAGGGTTAGGTTTTGGGTTAGGTTAGGTTTTGGCTTAGGTTAGGTTTTGGGTTAGGTTAGGTTAGGTTTTTGGTTAGGTTAGGTTTTTGCCTAGGTTAGGTTTTTGCTTTGGTTAGGTTTTGGCTTTGGTTAAGTTTTGGGGGGCAATTGCACCCATTACCCCCTCTCCTGGATCTGCGCCTGCACTTCACAAATGATCCGTAATCATACAATGTTATTACACACCGGTCTGACGCAATATGACAACGGATATTTTCATTTTGTTTATCCGTAGAAGAAGAAGAGAAGAGAGCTTAGAATGAAATACGTGGCCTTATATATCAATTTGGAAGAATGAACATAACAAAAATGAGTGAACTAAATAATTTTTGCGTTAAAAATAAACTTAAAAATAAGACTGTGCGCGCCACTATGGGAAGCGCGAACCGATGGGTTTCACGCAATAATCAGAAAGAAAGTGTCCTCACTTCTCCATCGGTTGCGCGGCAGTGACAACGGCATCCTGAAGACGTTGGTTGCACGGGTTGACTCTCCCTTCCTAAAACACTGGGTGGGGATAGTGACCGGTGCAATAAAATAAAAATGTTGTGTGATTGTAATAGTTTATAGGGTAACTAACATAGCCACATTATGGACTTATGGTCTGAAATAAATAAATTATTATAGCCGCGCGCTTATGTCACGAACACACACAACGTAGGTATTATTGACTTACCACACAAAGACAAACGTAGGCATATTGAATTGAATTAATACTCTTAGCACTATACAGAGTGTTAACAAAGGGTGTTTGAAATTTTAAAAAGGGGTAGAATGAAGTAGTGCGAACAAAGGTTACTTAGAATCATAAGTGAATACAGGAAAGATGTTGAGAAAATCCGATTTGCAATTTTTTTTCAATTTCCCAAAAGATTTTTAATCCTGGCGTGTGTGGCACGGAAAACCGTTGTCGGCCCTAGCCGACTGTGGTGGTCAAAAGTTTAATAAAGATGCTTAACATATCGAATAAAAAAAGCATAAAAAACATAGATCTCATGCCTCCATGGCCTTCTGGCGCATTGAAAATGAATTTATTTTCATAAATCAAAAGTATGCATATCATAAACATCCTTGTACGTATCTTATCCACCATTGGTTAGGCCTTGGCATCATCTCACCCAATGGTGCAAGCGGAGTTGTCATGATTCACCAAGACGATGGGGAACTGGCTATCTTATCTCCATACCGGAACACATCAAATTGATGTTTAGCGGAAAGACAAGATGGTGGTAGAAAATATCTTACCAACAACCAAACCGGTGAGACCTAAAAACCTTTTTACAAACGCCACCTTTTCCTTTGATGAGCAAGGTGTGTTCACGTGAGGTTGTGTGCTCCTTTTATAATATAGGTCACACAATCCTCAGAATTTCGTGAATAAAAAGCCGGGAATCGAACCCGCGGCCTCCTGAAATGTGAAGCAAGCGGAGAACTAGCCATTAGATATCGGAGTGGGGGATAATAATGAAAGGACAAAAATATAAGTATCTATATTAATACTACCGCTACGTAGGGGAACTCTTACTTTTTAATTAATGGGTTTTCTTATGGTATTTGCCCCCCAAAAGTGCAACTCATAATTAATTCATTTAGGACCCGTCCGTGTTTAAGTCACAGAAATCTACATATGTACTAAGCTTCAACTTAATTGGTCCAATAGATTCGGATAATAGACAGACGGGCATACGCACGAGTGATACCTTTTTCCCGTTTTAGGTACGGACCCCTTAAAATTACTTTTACATGTGTTAAAATCTCTATTTGATTGAATAAAGACAATTCTTGCCTAGCTATTTATTATATGAATTCATATGAATTAAATAACTTGATTATGATTAATTATGGATTTAGATTAAAAAAAAAATAATGAATATTATTTATCAGGTTGCCGACAGGATTTATGTTATCAACTTATCACACATTTGAATCAACACATGATAAAGCCATTTGAAGTTTCCGACAGTGTTAATTTACAATCAGGGTTTTACTAGTTTCGTTTCTAAAAGGACTGAATAACATAATATATTATTTTATAGTTAGTGTCCTGTCATAACACAACTGAGCGTGCTAACCCAAGGAGTACACAGCGGAGGCCTACTGGGAAGTATTGAGGTAAATAATAATAATAATATAGAATATAAGACTTATTTAAAAAAAAATGTGTTGGAGGGAGTTTCTTTAGGGCCCGCCGTTTCTTCACACTCCGCAGACACTTCCTGAAACGGTGGGTATACGAGTTCCGAATGGTAGGAACCTTGTATTAGGTAGATGAAAGAATGACGTTCGAAAAGTGTACACTGCTACCTACTTTGAATAAAATATTTTCATTTTCATTTTCATTTCAGACCGTAGCCCATAAGTTTTAGTAAAGCACAATGACTAAAAATGGCACAAAAAGTAAATTTAAAGTGTTTTGGTGCTTTTTTTTGTAAAATAAAACCAAGATTGCGGTGCAATTTCCGTAAGAGTTTTTTTAAGAGTCTTATTTTAGTTGCTATTACATAAAATTAATATTTCCAACATTTTAAATCAAAATCAAAATGTTTTTATTAGATGTTTTTCACATACTTTTAAATCGTCTTTTTTTCTACCTAGTACAAAGTCCCTACCACGCGGAACTTGTACACTCAACGTATCGGGAAGTGTTTCCGAAGCGAGAAGAAACGTCGAGCACAAAAGAAACTCGCTTCAACACATTTTTTAAAATAATATTTAATTACTAATACAATGTGTGTTATCAACAATACAGTTTTTAGGAAGAGCAATACATTTCCAAATGTCTTTGTCATTTACATAATCTATTATCTTATAATAACCTTTTGAGCGCAGACATTTTTTTACATGCGTTTTGAATTTGTTTTCAGGCAGATTTGTTACATTTTCTGGTATTTTATTATAGAATCGTACACATTGCCCAACAAACAACTTTTTAACTTTGCTCAGTCTCGAATAAGGAATATCAATGTTATTTATATTCCTTAGGTTAAATTATGCCTGTCACTGTTTTTACGAATCAAATGCAGATTCTTGCGGACGTACTATTGTGAAACAGTCTCTATAATGTACTAGTGGCAGGAGGACCTTAATATGCAAAGTCCGACTGGTTGGGTACCACTCTGTCATCCTTAGGCAAACGTATAACCCGTTTGAGTTTCCGGTTTACTCCGGTCTAGACATGGGCGCTGCCGAGCCGCGCCGATTTTTCCGCGCCGCCGCCGCCGCCGACTTTTTCAAAATTCGCGCCGATTAGACCAAGCAGCAAGTATTGTAATTTTGGTAAAATTAAATGTAGTTTTATTCAACATGCGGTACGGTACCGCACCTCATATCAATACCGCACCTCATATCAATTAGAGCAGATTGCAGATGCAAACATAGAAAGAAATCGATTCATGCGAGTTGTATTTTGTATCTCCATGATACAAAATGTAACTCATGAGCCTTTTCTCAGACCGCATCAACGAGTGTGTAAATTCTAATTGCCCTTATTTTACACAAAAATGTTGGAGATAGCTGGCATGATCCGATTTCAAAGATTAAGTTAACTTTAATCCAAATCGATCCGACATCGACACTGTAACGAAGATATCTCGGACATCCGCTTAAACGAGATTAGAATGGCTCTTAAACAGCTTAAGAATGATGTACTGGGTGATGGATGATGGAATTACGGCTGAGCTTCTGAAAGCAGTCGAAAACCGGTACTTGAAGCTCTTCAGAAGTTGCTTAATTTCATTACGAACGCCTACCACATGGCACAAAAGTGTGATGGGTCGTGTACTTCTTCAAAAATCGTAACGACCCATTTGAGCTGCTGTGACTATATTTAGTTTCTGAGAGTCATCACAAATCATCTGGATGCTTGTTTTATGAATTTCCAGGGTTTCCGAAAAGATTTCAGTATCATAAACCTCAATTCTACATTGAAGCTGACAACACAAAAAATGAAAGGCATAATCGGCCACTATGCTTCGCGTTTGTAGAATGTGGACTATGAGAAAGCTTTTCATTCAGTCGAGACTTGGACTATCTTATAGTGTCTCCAAAGGTGCCAAATTAACTACGAAGTTATTGAAGTGTTTTAGTAAAACGCCACTATGTCGAGCCGCCTCCACGATCAGAATTAGAAAAGTATATGGCTGCAGTGAGGAGTAACACCAGGAGTGAGGGAGACGTTAAATATCCCAAAACTGTTCACCAGTGCCCTGGAAGATGTTTCAGAGCTTATGGACTGGAGAGGACTCAACATCCATGGCGTACATTAACCACCATCGATAAGCTGATATTTTGGAAGACCTATGCAGAATTTTCAATGGTCTCAGCCGATCATCTTAATAAGTGGATTTCAGTATCAATATCCGTTTCACACCCATTTCTCTGAAGATTAGAGACTCTACACTCGAAGTTGTTAATGAATATTAGAATGCCTTAAGAACAATAAGGCACTGAGTGATGGATGATGGAGTTACGGCAAAGCTTCTAAAAGCGTCGAAAATCGGTACTTGTAGCTCTTCAGAAGTTGAAGAAAGAAGAAATATTAATATACATACATATATTCCTGGGACAAACTCAACTATAGATAGAACCAACGCTGGATGGATCCAACTTCGAGAAAGATATCAATCGTCGAATCCATCTCGTCTAGGCCACGTTTGGGAAGGTCTGTAATATCTTGGCACTTGCTGAAAATCAGCGCTTTGGTTTTTAATTAAACCAGAGCATTATGCTGAGCCGGCGCCCTTTTGACAGAAGCTTTGTTTTCATATTTTTGTATATTTGTTTGTTTGTATTTCTTTTTCTGTCAAATAAATGTATTTTCTTTCTTTCTTCTTTCTTTCTTTCTTCAGGTCCGAAGCACCCGAAATACTGCAGTGTGTCAAGACTAAATTTTTGGTAAATTGATCAGTGTGTGTTTCCAAGGAATAACATTTGGAACTGAGACATAGTCGCTTACTATGAGCCTCATAAGAAGGTCAAGGTCACCCAAATGATGATGGAGCGTGGTATGATCGAAAATTCTATACTTGATCGAATCAGAAATTAAGAGATACGGAGGAAAGCTAAATAAACCGACACAGCTCATAGAATCGCTAAGCTGAAATGGCAGTGCAGTGGGCAGAACACAGATGACCGTAAAGCTTATCAAAGTTCACACACCGGAAGACGCAGCGAAGGCAGACCTCTCACTCGGTAGACTGTCGCGACAACTGGTAAAGGTTGCGGGCCGCAGGATACGGGCAGCGTAAGACTGGTTGGCGTGATATCTAGGGTAGTTCTGTATCAAACTGTAGAATTCTTTTGCGGAAGATGAATTATTTTATTTATATTTATTTTTTTATTATAATTTTTTTGACTGACTCGGTGGCTAAGTGGTTAGCGATCCTAACTTCTGATCCAAAAGTCGTGGGTTCGATCCCCACACAGGGCAAACTTTTCTGTGATGAGCAGAATTGTTTGCTCTGAGTCTGGGTGTATTATATCTATATATGTATGTATTTAAATGTATATGTGTATGTATATCAGTCTCTGGTTCCCAAGATACAGGGAATCCTAGTTTGGGGCCAGATGACCGTGTGTGATTTGTCCCAGATATAATATTTTTTATTTTTTTTATTATTATATACCTTTTCAATTCGCAATTAAAATTTTTTTTTATTTATATACGTAGAAAAATATGTCTGTCTTATTAATATTTACAAAAATAAAAAGTAACGCCGAGTCACAGCGCGGCGCCACCACGCCGACCAATTTAGGCCGGCGCGCCCGCCGCCGCCGGCAAATATAAGGTCGGCGCCCATGTCTACTCCGGTCTTTTTACAACCTGTCACAGATTACATAAAAGTGAGCCTGTAAAGTATGTGTTATACAGACAGCAGGAGAAGAACAAGAAATGGACAGCCCTCGCCGAAGTTCCAGCATACCACAGTTCTACGGCGGACGAGCTGTGTTCATCACGGGAGCCACTGGCTTCATGGGAAAGGTCAGTGGTTTCTCACTTTTTGCCTTTTCCGTACGCTGTTCCGTAACCTATATCCCCATACCTCGGGAGGATTAGGCCACACTCCACACACGGAGACTAAGTCCAGATGGGTGGAGGCTGTGGGGCTAGTGGCCAATCTCAGTGTCAGAAGTTTACAAGCTGCCTATATATTAGGCCTCCGATATGGCTTAACGACTGCCATCTAGTGACAACAGCCGGCGCCCAATAGCTTTACTTGCCTTGTAAAGCTCGGAAACGGTCGTGAAATAAATGCCCATCACTCAGCCCATCGCTCCACGCAGGCACTCCCGTCACTACGGATTAGATAATAACAATTATTACCTACTCGATATTTTCATAAAAATAAGTTATTTGTATCTGCTTCTACATAGTTCTGTTTGGACCGTCGCAGAGCCATGTTTTGGCAAGAATGGGCCGGCTTGACCGGAGTGATACCACGGCCTCACAGAAAACCGGCGTGAAGCAACGTTTGCGTTGTGTTTTGCCGAGTGAGTGAGGGAACCGGAGGCCCAACCTCCCCCCCCCCCCTTAGTTTTTCTTTTTGTAATTTTTGTTTTATTTTTTGGTATCTTATTGTTTTATTTTTCGAAAAAACTTGTATCTTTTATTTTTAATGTGGTGTCGAAAATAAATGTTGTCTATGTCTATGTCTATGTCTAAATTTACCCATCCCATTTCAAAGGTTTGCAACGCACTTGTGACTCCTCTGGTGTTGTGGGTGTCTATGGGCGACGGTAATCGCTTACCATCGGGTGATCCGTCTGCTCGTTTGCCAGCTATCACATAAAAAAAACAATCCGGACTTGGTCCCCTTGTGTGGAGTATGACCTAACATTTCCGATGTATGGGAAGAGACCCGTGCCCCTATAGTGGGGACGATAAGGGCCATTAACTATATGATTAAAATGTGTGTGTTGCGTGGCTTGAGCTAAGCCACCACCCTCACCGGATCTTACCCGCTGGGGGTGAGGTGAGGTCACCTTTAGAGAGGGACAGGGAATGGCCGTACTTGTGCGACAGTACTAATACGTATATAATTATAATCATGTACAGCGTTGTGCTTTTTATGTGTTGTAACGTTGGCTGTCTCTAAAAGTGCTCTCAATACCTTTGTCTTATGTCATCATCATCATCAGCCGAAAGACGTCCACTGCTGGACAAACGCCTTCCCCAAGGATATCCACACCGACCGGTCCTGCGCTGCCCGCATCCAGCGGCTTCCCGCAACATTCACCAGGTCGTCGGTCCACCGAGTGGGAGGCCTGCCTGTCATCCGGTGCGCGATCGCCACTCGAGAACTTTGAATGCCCCTACGGCCATCTGTTGTCTTATGTATGTTACAGCAATTAACCCTGGAACTGTGCGCAGGTCTTAGTGGAGAGGCTACTGGCTACATGTCCGAACATCGGGAGGGTCTACCTCCTTATGCGGGAGAAGCAGGGGGTCCAACCAGAGCAGAGGCTGGTAGCGCTTAAAGAGTCACCGGTAAGTTCAACAAGTAGGTTCTTCCCCACAGCTGGGCACGAGTAGCTATCAAATAATTATTTTGGAATTTACAGATAAATGTAACGGCTATGCTAGGTTTTCTCTAAAGGATATTAATAGTAGACTACACAAAATAGTATATTAATGGAAAAACTTTACTGCACTACGTAAAATAGAAAAACCGGCCAAGTGCGAGTGGGACTCGCGCACCGAGGGTTCCGTTTAAATTCCTAATAATCACACAGGTCTTGAACTTAATATCAAATTCTCAGGCCTACAATCCTTTGAAGCTGAGAAAACATCAAACTTCTGTGCCAACACAGTCAAGAGATACGGCCGTTTATGCCGCATATTTGGACACTCGCATGGGAATCAAAACCTATCATAATCAGTACCTAGGGTTCCTGGAAAAAATATGGTTTTCGGACTTTTCCCGATTTGTGATTTTAATTTATTTGAGCTTGATTTTGTGTAATTTTTCTTTTCTTTTATTTTACTGTCAAATAAATGTATTTTATTTCTGGCTTTCTTTCTTTCCTTTTACGTGTGCTATAAGCATTGCCCTTTGCTTTCTAGGTCAACGAGAAGTACCCTATAGGTTTGATTCCCATGCGAGTCTCCAAATGTGCAGCATAAACGGCCATATCTCTTGATTGAGTGGCATACAAGTTTGATTTTTTCACAGCTTCCAAGGGATTGCAGGCCTGAGTATTTGATACAAATTTCAACGAAGTGGTCCTATAAGGTTTCCTTCCTAAAAAAGGAGGAGGTTCTCAATTCGTCGGAATCTTTTTTATTTTTTTATGTCTGTTCCCCGATTACTCGAAGACGCATGCACCGATTTAAAAAATTCTTGTTTTGTTTAAAAAGGTACGATTCCCATGTGGTCCCATAATTTTTTTATCAGCATTAATTTAGCGCTTTTTGAAAAATCAGCAAAAAACAAAAACATAGCAAAATTGTAAGTAGTTCTTACGATTGAAGTCAGTTGTACGCCTCCTTTATAACCGGTCTTCCGCCAAAATAATAATAATAATAATATCTGGGACAAATCACACACGGTCATCTGGCCCCAAACTAGGATTCCCTGTATCTTGGGAACCAGAGACTGATATACACATATACTTTTAAATACATACATATATAGATATAATACACCCAGACTCAGAGCAAACAATTCTGCTCCTCACAGAAAAGTTTGCCCTGTGTGGGGATCGAACCCATGACTCTCATTTCAGAGGTCAGGATCGCTAACCACTTAGCCACCGAGTCAGTCAAAATCTTCCATTGTACCTATAAATATATCACATAAATCATACTACAATACCTAAAACACAATAAAAAAACACTGCACTGCAGCACTTTGTTGATCTGTCGAGTCGAAGATTGTGTTAAGACCTCGAATGTTAATAATTTCAGGTGTTCGACGTTCTCCGCGCGACACGGCCCACACAGCTCGATAAGCTGGTGCTGGTGCCAGGTGATGTGACCAAACCGCAGTTGGGATTGTCGCGAGAGTCGCTTATTCAACTTGAGGAGGTAAGCACTTGTGACTCCTCTGGTGTTGCGGGTTTCGATGGGCGGCGGTAGCCGCTTACCATCAGGTGTTCCGTCTGCTCGTTTGCTACCTATAGTTCGCGTCACGTAAAAAGAGCGCTGGCTGGCGTTTCGAGGATGCACTCTGACAGTAACTGTTTAGTACCCTCTCTTTCACACTTACGCGATTTATAGTATGCTGTCCTGTTGTCAGAGTGACCCGTTGTGCCCTCGGAACGCCCGCCAGCGCTCTTTTTACGTGACGCGAGCTGTACAAGTAATGAAAAGCACTGGCACACGCAAATAGTTTGTTTCCATACTTACATGCTAACAACCTATATTCGTCCGCACTGCAGGGGCAAGGCCTTGACACATCGTCACCTGAGTGCTTATTTGTCCAATCGACCATATTAACGAAAATAACTTTTAAATGCAGTTATCATATTATCCAATTTCCCGTCGATTGGTGTATGATTCTTATAATTTAGAGTTTTAGAACATTAAACATAGAATTACCTGTTGACAACGCAATCTGTAAGAAATCATTGAATTTACGTGAAATAATCAGTAAAAAGTTTGTTGTATAAAGTTTTGGATATGTAGATTGAACAAATAAGCACTCAGGTGACGACATGTCTCTTCCCATAACTCTAGAAGGTAAGGCAATAATAAGGTAATATTCCACACACGGGTGCCAAATCCAGATTGGTGGAGGTCGTTGAGCCAGTGATCAGCCCCATTGTCAGAAGTTTCTACTTACACAACACGCTTAAAAAACCAAAACACACACACACACACACACTTTTCATTTTTTTTTTTATATATTTTTAGTTTGTCAAACAACCAAATAAGATAAGCATTCAAGTGTTAAACAAATCGAGGATGGCTCTGCAACCTTCTCTTGTGATGAGTAGCCAATGTGTCCTGGAGGCGATAGACGGAGTAGGTAGTTCATTATTTTTTTACCATCAGGTGTCGCTGGTATTCAACTCAGCAGCGACGGTGCTCTTCCACGAGGATCTGAAGGTGGCTGTGGATCAGAACCTTATGTCGGTGATCAGACTGATGGAGATGTGCGACACGCTTCCAAACATTGAGGCAAGTGCCCAAATAGATAAAATCTTGAGTGTTGATCGGTAGCCGCTCTGGTAATAAGTGAATAATCGGTAATATTCACCAAATCGTGTCTCTCTTACTCTCTGAAAATGCTACACTTATTTTGCTAAAATTTGGTATACTATACATGTGATATAAGTACCAGGCGAAAAGCAGCGAGGGATAGGTTTATCACGAAAAACATGAAATTCCTGAGAGATCTAGAAAATAAATACGGTGAACAAAACAGGCGGACGTTCAAATTTAATATAATAAAAATATTTATATCTAAAATAAAACAAAAAATATATACCCTAAAATATTAATAAATAATAAATAATAATATAAATAATAAGAATATTTGTGGTTTTCGCTTGAGGAGCTACAAGTAGCCAAAATGAAATAAAAATTAAATAATTAGTAGTAAGTACGATGCCGCATCGTCACTTTACAGGTACATCTAAAATTTTTGGTTTAGGCTCTGATTCACGTTTCGACGGGATACTGCAACCCTGAACGCAGCTACGTCGAGGAGAAAGTCTACGCAGCTCCCGTGGAGGTGCAGGAGTTACTGGACTATGTTAATGGTAGAAATGACATCAAAGAAGAGGAAACTTTGAAGTGAGTAAAGTATATGTATTACCGAATTACGTCACACCCCGCACACTCCAAAAAAGCATGAATTTTTCAGTCTGAAGCATGCACTCGTGTTGGTGTGTGTATGTGTATGTGTCTTTTTTTGGATGATAGCACTATGATTAAAAATTATATTTCGTAGTTTTAAAAATATCAATGAATGAAAAAATTCAATCAACCAATCACATTTTACCTTCAGGCTACAGGCTAGGAACTAAAACAGGCTACAGCATCCCAACTGCTGACTTCAGCCTCGGCGTTTTTTCATTTTCTCGTTCCATATCCCGGGAAACTTCCATAACTCTGCATAAAGAGGCCTGATTCGAACTGCTGGGTGTCATAAGACTAGTAGTGGCAAACATTTCCATTAATAACTTCTGAATTAAATTTTTCAGGATCATATCACCGAAGCCCAATACATACACCTTCACGAAAGCGATGGCAGAGATGGCGCTCGTGCAGCGAGCCAACAGACGTTATCCCGTCGCCATATTCAGACCTACCATAGGTAAACTTACGGAATCTACGAAACATCTTCTCGTCCAAAATTCCCCAGTGCTCAAAGACAAACCTCTGTGAGTGTTACTATGTCTTATAAAAAGTGACTACTAGCTGCTACTAGTGATCGCTGAACGTACAATAGCGTCATCCACAAGCTACAAGCAGCTCAACGGGCTACGGTAGGACATATTTTTTGAGAGACCGTAATAGAATGAAGGTCAGTGATATAGCTCACAGCATAAGCAAGTGGAAACGGTTGGATTGCTATGTCACCCCGCCGCAGGTGGAACCACAGAGAAACGCAGCACGCTACCAGCGATGAGCTTTTTGTCAACAGGTAAAGAGTGAAGAGTAGCACCCCTACTTATACGGAATAATACTACTAAAACTACAAAAAACAGGTAGGAACCTCTACCAATCCGGAGTTGGCCCCCGTGTGTGGAGTCTGTCCCAACCTTCTCCAGAGATGGGAAGAGACCCATGCGCTTGCAGTGGGGACAATATACGAGTAGGTTGTTAACACGTTCACCGCGTAAAAAAACAGTGACTTTCATGTGGTGCGGTGGCGGTCAAAAAGTGTATCCATCAAACTTAGTTAGTGGTTAATGGGTGATTCGCAGTGATGAGTCATACCACTACAGTCGATGCAGATAAAAAAAAACTAAATATAAACAAACCTCAATCCGTTATTATTAAGAAGCTTCCGATACTTTCGCAGTGATATATAAAATGTGGTTTCACTTTTCTGCACCAAACATCATCAGAAATATGTACACTATTAAAATTTTCTTAAAAAAAACTCTCCCACTCTCCCTAACTCTCTCTCCAAAAAAAACGAAGTAAGCACATGAAATAAAGACTCATTAGTCTGAGATAAACACAAATTAATTTGCTATTCATTTTCAAATACTTAACAGATCCGTTAGAGATCATTTGGGATTATCGTAGATCGTATACCTATGTCTTATTTCAGTCTGTCTACGATCTTTTGGCAGGTGGTGAAAAATACAAAATGTGTCCTTTTTCAAGATGGCAGCGTTAGTTCCGTAACGCAGCCATCTTGAAAAAGGACACTTTTTGTATGAAAGAAATGTTAGATTTGCGACTAAAGCGCTGCCCTGTCAATGTCATCCATCTGCCAAACGATCGTAGACAGACTACACAGTCTGATGAGGTTGGTTGCCGGGACTTGCACCGAGCACACGTCTGCTGAGTTGATTTTTTAATTATTTCCGTTTTAGAGTAGTCTCAACGTTATTTTTGTGATGGGGACATAACTGTGATTCCAATTCAGTGATAAGCGGTCATAAGAACAGGATTAACTCGGGAGACAGCTCCGTTTTGCGAGTTCCAACAACAAACCACCACGTGGAGCGTCTTTAAGGTGCCCATCACCCTTAGAGCCGCGTCTTTCACTTGACATTGGCGTTTCGTCATTTTTTTTATTGAAAATTCTCCCATTTATCACTTGACATTGGCAAAATCACGCTCGATATGAGATGTGGAATGCCAAATAGAAAAATAGAATAGAATAGACACACGCCAAAAGATCGTAGTCGGACCATGCTTTCAAATTATCAGAGTGATAGGGCAAGTCTTTACGATACGGTAGCGAGTTGGTCATGTTGCGAGTTCTTCACCAATTTTGTTTCACAACAAAACTTTTTTCAGTTGTGTCGTCGCTGCGGCATCCGTTTCCCGGTTGGATAGAGAACCATAATGGCCCGACAAGCGTGATCGTGGGGAGCGCGACAGGCCTGTTCCGGATCTCTTGGACCCGATCTGATGTTGTAGGAGACATTCTGCCGGTGGACATAGCCATTGACACCCTCATCGCTGTGAGCTGGGAGACTGCCATTGACAAGTAGGCCATTGACACATGATTTTTGTCACCGATGACCAACTTGGCATCTCGTCTGAACCCTCTTTCATGTAGATATCCTTCTACTTGTGCCAGTAGTTACCATTTTAATTTTACAATCTTTTAAAAATACGCCCTTCAAGAAAAACTAAATTAAAACAAAATCATAGTTTTACAATTAATACTACGTAAAACGAGAATTAAAATTTTAAAATTTAAGCATTATATGTATGTATATTAAATTAAACCCATGATTATCATTATTCTTAAGAAATATAATCAACCAAAACTCACAGAATCCCTACTAATATTATAAATGTGAAGGTTTGGATGTTTGTATGTTTGAATGTTTGTTACTCAATCATGCAAAAATGGCTTAACGGATTTGGAATAAAATTGGCACAAAGATAGTTCATAACCTGGATTAATATATAAGGTGCTACTTTATTAGTGCCCAATATTTTAGTCAGTGCTTCTACTCCTGATTCTGATCAACTTTCCCCAAGGAACCCATAGTCAAATCGCAAAAAAATTTTTGGGCTCTTCATACACATCGATCAGCCGAGCGGCCAAATTAGTATGAAGAGACCAAAAATTTTTTTGCGATTTGACTATGGGTTCCTTGGGGAAAGTTGATCAGAATCAGGAGTAGAAGCACTGACTAAAATATCGGGCACTAATAAAGTAGCACCTTATAAGTATAGGATAGTTTTTTTCCCGGAAATCTCGAGGGCTCCTGGAGGAATGGTTAATAACTGAAATATTTACTTCGGTGTTGCCTTAACATTTGATTCTATTTCTCTCTGGACTCAATTCAGAAGTCCGCGGAGACGAAGTCGCGAGTGGAAGCTAGTTCTAACGGAATACCACTTATTTAGTTTAAATTCTGTGCATTTTCTGAACTTCCATGGCACGACTGAATAGTAGAACTTTCTCATACCGACTCTCTTGTCCCATTTCATTTCACGCAGACCACGCAACGTCCGTGTCTACAACTGCAGCTCACAGAGCAACCTCTGCACCTGGAGACGGTTCCTGGAGGAGCTCAACCTCAACCTGGTGCGCTACCCCGCGGAGGGCGCCCTTTGGTACCCACGCGTCACCTATGTGAACAACACGTAAGAATTTAACAGTACCTATATACCACACTCCTCAGTGTTCAGCCTTTGTCGTTTCGATTGAAGAAAATACTGAAAAGGTAGATCTCTTCAAGGTGATTACAATGCATTTTATTCCATGCACATCGGTTGAGTAGTTCGGCGTTGAAAGCCGAAAGAATTCTGTCAACGGCTCAAAATCGACATTTGTCGCGAGAGTTGTTACGTCATCATCCTGAGGGGGGAAGAATATTTCTTTTTATGTTCATGTAGGCGACAAAGTCAGTACACATCAGTACCATCGGCAACAACGTGGCGTTACTGTGTAAGGCGCAGTCCTCTGGTGTTGCGGGTGTCTATGGGCGGCGGTAATCACTTACCATCAGGAGATCCGTCTGCTCGTTTGCCAACTCTACCATAAAAAAGGAGACTCGTCAAAGTACACATATTTTTTGTCACCGTTTTTCCGCCGCGCCGTGACCCCTACCTCGGAGTAAGACAATGACGTAGGAGATAATCTAAGGAGTAAGACGTTCATCGAATTCACGTCACGTCAAAACCTCACGTGATTAATGGATGGCCCCATACCTATCTACTATGCTGTATCTTTTTTTACAGGTTACTGTTCAAAATATCGGAGTTTCTACTACAAACACTTCCACTCTACTTGGCGGAGTACTCAGGGCGGTTACTCGGACTGAAGAAGTCGCGGTATGTAAGGTTGCGTTCCAATACCAAAGATTTCACTCGGGGTGATGCGAATTTTACCCTAAATCGTTCCAAAACCGAGCCGAGTGAAACCGAGGGTAACCGAATGATCGCCTGACAGTTCTCCGTCGGGATTTTGGAACGCTTTCGGGAATGCGTATTTCACTCTGACAAGTGCGATTTTTAACGCTGTTTGATTACCGTTAAAATTCGCCTGACAGTTTATTCGGCGGGAAGTTCGTAGTCAATGTCAAACAGACTAAGACAAACAAACAATTTATCTTCGGAATTGTTTTGAAATACTATTGCTTGTATCTACTAAGGTATTAAAGCCATAATTAAGACAAAACACTACCGAAAAAAGCTAGAAACCTTTCTGAATTATTTTCGATGACGTTTGTTACCCTTTCACTCTGGAATTACTCGCAAGCGTTCCAAAATAATATTTCTTTCTGTTTCTCAAAATATCTACGTCTCTTTCATTTCTCCGAGTTAAATTCTACCTTACCCTATCTTGGTTTTGGAACGACTTCTAAAGATATCCCCTAACACTTCACTATTTGTCTCTTGTTGTACTCAGCATTCGGCGCGTTCAGATTTATACCTACTATACGGACGTTTGCCGTTTACAAACGGTTTTAAACTGAATTTGACATATCCAGAAAATAACTAAAGTGAAAGGTTTTTTGTAGGTAACTAACTATATAAAATTTGTAGTCTATCGTACGTAACCGG
Source organism: Coleophora deauratella (assembly GCA_958295455.1). NCBI lineage: Eukaryota > Metazoa > Arthropoda > Insecta > Lepidoptera > Coleophoridae > Coleophora > Coleophora deauratella. The sequence continues at coordinate 9,725,946 of OY282414.1, read as the reverse complement.
TACGCATAGCTCTCTCAAGGGCACTCCAACCACAACAGAACATACTCAAAAAATTGCCGAATTTTCGTGTCACAGGAAGTTTTTTAGGGTTGCGTACCTCAAAAGGAAAAAGGAACCCTTATAAGATCACTTCGTTGTCCGTCTGTCTATCTGTCTGGCTGTCTGTCTGTCAAGGTCCTTTTTTTAGGAAAGCGTGGAGGTATCAATTTGAAATTAATATGAAATATTCAGATCTGCAATCCCTTGGAGCTGTGAAAAAATCAAACTTCTAAAATTTAAGCCAACGCAATCAAAAGATATGGCCGTTTATTCCGCATATATTGACAATTACAAGGGAGCTTGCAAGGGAATCAAAACCTAGAGGGTACTTTGCGTTAACCTAGAGTCATAAAAGGCAAGAAGCAATGTCTTATAGCATAAGTAAAGGGAAAATCCGAAAACAGTAAGGTCGCGTTCAGGCGACACCGCACCGACCACACGCGTTGTCCCGCCTTACACCCGCGCTCACCACGCGCAAAGTCCGCGCACGCCTTGCGCCCTCTTATACAACTAGTATGCACTGACTGACTGCGCGGGCGCAAGCGCGTGTGCGGGGTTGGCGCGAGGCGGGCGCAAGACGGGCGCGTGGCGTCTGAACGTGGCCTAAAACTTTGTTTTGTACTCTCGGAGCGCGGGTCACCTCTCTATTGTCCGGTTTTTTTTTGCTAACTGATCACGACAGAATGCACTGCAACATCTCTCGATTAACCCTTTTACTTCTCTTCAGCGTCAACTTTATTAAAGTGAACGAGAAACTGCGTAAAATAAACAGAGCACTGAGTTACTTCGCTCGGCGGGAGTGGAAGTTCGCTGAAGGGAACGTGGCAACCTTGCGACAGCGGCTGTGCGAGCAGGACAGAGCTACTTACAATTTGGAGCCGGGAACCATTGAGTAAGATCCCATTGTGATACGTTACGTTAACAACCCATATCGTCCCCACTGCAGGGGCACAAGTCTCTTCCCAAACCTCGGTAAGGCTACGCCATACTCCACACACGGGGCCAAGTCCGGATTGGTGGAGGTTGTGGGGCTAGTGGCCAACTCGTGTCAGAAGTTTTCAAGCCGCCTATTAAGTAAGGCCTTCCGGCATGGCTTAACGATTACCATCACACCCCGGACACTTCATACAAATATCGCGTTATTGTTTACTAAATAGAAATTTGACAGTTCTTCTTGTCTGTACACGTGTTAATGTGTGTGTGAGGGCTGCTTAGGCTAAGGCTTCTTGGTTATACCGCCTTGTCGTAGATTACACTTATTTTTGTTATGTTGACGTTTTTAGTAATTAACATGTCCGAAAACATTAGAACTTTTAACATAGCAGCAGAACATAAACGACAGACCATTACAATAGAAATTTTAATGAATACTGTATACAAAAGGCAAGGCTGTATCGCCTTAGAAGCCATTACCTCAAAAAAATAATTGTCTTTGGTTTGCCAATCTATTGACAACTGGTCACTTAGAAGTCACACAGGGGGGGGTGAGGTAGCCTTCTGAGAGCGGCAGGGAGTGTCCATACTGTATTATGTCTTTCTTTATACTGTGGATTACCACCTAGCGATAGATAGTCGTCATCAACGGCGGCGTACCGTGGCTTGCGAACCACAGAAAGGGTCGAGATAGGTAAATGCCACTAACAGTCAAACCTATCCAGGATATTCAGTTCAATTCAATATTATGGCCGTGACCCATTGATACGTATCCTTTCTCTTATCCGTCTATTACCGTTATCCCCCACCTTTTGGGCACCACTCGGCCCCTAGTGGGACAACGCTACTAAAATTTTCCCGTTGTCCCCCTCTGGCGGACATCGCAACTAACTCTGATCGTGTGTTTTCAACCGACTTCAAAAAAAGGAGGAGGTTCTCAATTCGTCGGAATCTTTTTTTTTTTTTTATGTATGTTCACCGATTACTCGAAGACGCCTGAACCGATTTCAAAAATTCTTTTTTTGTTTGAAAGGGTATACTTCACAGGTGGTCCCATATAAATTTTATCGAAATCGATTCAGCGGTTTTTGAGAAAATCAACAAAACATAGCACAATTGGAGTTGTTGCGATTGAAGTCGGTTGTTTTTAACGTATTCAGCGTGGTCAATTATGTTTCATAACGATACATTTGTTATGTCACTCCACAGGTGGAAGACGTATTTGGCAAATTACGTGAGAGGAACAAAAAAATATGTTTTGAAAGAAAAACACGAGGATTTGGAGAATGCGCGAAAACGAATGCAGAGGTTAGTTGTCTCACGTAGTCGTTATTTTTTTTATATGAACGTAATTTTACGAGAACCAGAAGATCTATTGATATTGTGATATTTGTAACGAGATCTCACGGAATGCAAACCTTATTTTCACGAAACAACGGTTTTAATACGTTAGTAGAAGCTCCACTTCATATCTTGCTACGCCTTTTGTGTTACACCTGTATATAAATATTATAACTAAGCAGTCAGACTTAGAAGACACAGTTCAACAAAATGAGCTCGCCACACAAAGTTGATGGAGATCGAACCCGCGACCCTTAGCGCAGAAGTCAGGGTTGCTTACCACTACACCACAGTCAGTTTCCATCTTTGGCCCACATACGCTTACTTTTAAGGATTATATTATATAGCTTACTAATTTTTATTATTACAGATTGTACTATCGTCACAACGCATTGAAGCTTATTCTATTTTGTATTGTCGGAGCAATTTTCTTCTCGATATTAGTCTGAAATAAATAAAAGAATTGAGAAAAAAAAACTACCGTAGCAAAAAATGTATTAAAAATTCTAAAGGAAATCGTAAAAAAACCCTATTGTTTCGGCGGTAAGTTGCGAGTGACAGTGTTTTTTTATATAGCAGAGGTGGCAAACGAGCAGACGGATCACCTGATGGTAAGCGATTACCGCCGCCCATAGACACCCGCAACACCAGAGGAGTCACAAGCGCGTTGCCGGTCTTTGTTTGTGTTCATTATAAGAAGAGAAATTGTTGTTAGTTATTTATTTGTTTACACTAAACCTTTAAGGTAAGCATTTGTTTGTTACACTAAAATGTAAAATAAATGTTTATAATTATTGTATCTACAACTTACTTGTAAAACTAGTTATTGTTGTGAATTAAATATTTTGTTACTATTATTATTAACGTCCGTTAGCACCTTTGCTTCATCTTATGTTGGTGGCACTGCTCGTGAGGCGGGGTATGCGGCTGAACACGCTGCACGTCAAAAACATGACAGATATTCGGTCCTAAAGAACATTTACCTTTTTATCCCCTTCGCGGTGGAGACATCAGGCACTTGGGTATCTGAAGCCAGGGCTTTTGGCCTCTCGTTTAAGACAGAGCGGCCATGATCCCCGTTCCGGGTCTTACCTGATTCAGCGCATTTCTATCTCAATTCAGCGTGGTAACGCTGCTTCTTTTGTTCCGGGTACGATTCGGGGCGGTATTTTTGACTAATCAGAACGTTTCTAACACATGCAATAAGCTTAAAACGAATCTCCAGTAATATTAGTTAAGATTCAACATAGGTACGTTCGCGTCGATCGATCACGCACGCATGTTAATTGACTACAGACACGGTCATAATTTGGATGGGTTTGACTGTTAGTGGCACTTATCTCGACCGTTTCCGTGCTTCGCAAGGCACGTTAAGCCGTTGGTGCCGGCTGCTATCGCTAGATGGCAGTCGTTAAGCTATGTCGGAGGCCTTATAGGCGGCTTGAAAACTTCTGACACTGGGGTTGGCCACTAGCCCCACAACCTCCACCAATCCGCATTTGGCCCCCGCGTGTGGAGTATGGCCTAACCGTCCCGAGTATATTGGGCTCTTGATACAAATCGATGAGCTGAGGCAACTTTGGATGGAATATAACCTCTGTCACTTCCCACTCCGCAACCGTCAACGTCAAAAAATCAGGTAGATCGCTTGTTGCTCCGTTGCAACAAAAAAGTAGTAGGATAATTTATTTTTTAACTACCTTCCGTGCTAAATGGCGATTGCTCTTAAATTTGAAGAAGAACTCGCTTCCGCCCGCGGCTTCGTCTGCGTAGACTTCATAATTGCAAATACAAATACAAATAATTTATTTAATTGGGTCCAAAGAGAAATAAAATGTTAAGGCAGAGTCATCTAGTGAAAAAGTAAAAAAAACGTTTTTAGCCATTTTTCCGGGAGCCCTCAAGTTTTCCGGGATAAAAAGTATCCTATGTGTTAACCGAGTCCTTTATCTATCAACCTACCTTTCATCCAAATCCGTTCAGCAGTTTCCGCGTGAAAGTGGAACAAACATACCATACTTTCGCATTTATAATACAATACAATACAATACAATACAATACAATACATTTATTCAAAAAACAACACATTACAAAGTTGAGTACACACAAACAAACATGACAAAGGAAAAAAAGATAAACAAGAAATAAAATAAAATAGGAGAATAACAAGAAAAAGAAAACTCACTTAAATATCCTAATTACAAATGTGCTGCTTTCCGAACCGGTCCCGACTCAGCATAATGCTGAAGGTAGATAACTACCTACAGCGCTGTTATTCTGCCGGAACCATAACAGACGTCGTGCGCGCCTACGCGAAGCAAGTTTAAAATATGCATGAATATATAAAAGTAGTTAAAGTAATTAATTATAAATTCAGTTAAATTGCAATGTGAAATAGTCATTAACAATGAAATACGATTTAAATATAATATAAATAGTTGATTGGAGAATAAATAATTGAAATAAAGTAGATTCATTGATAAAATTATATAAATTAAAATATAGGAGGTAAACTACAGCCTGTCTGTTGAGATTTTTGAGTCGCTAAAATACACTCACGAAGTTTAATTTTGAATCCGAATTTGGAAGTGATGCTGCGAAGAGGAGGGGGAATATAATATAAGTGAGATGTGATTAATTTCATACCTAAGTATTAGCTTTTGCCCGCGGTTCCGCCCAAGTGGATGTCGGTGGAAATACGGTTGAGGTGAAATATGTGAAAAACATCTACTTAAATAAAAAACATTTTGATTTTGATTTTTTGATTTTTTAACTGGTACTACTAGCTTTTTTTTACCATGAGTTTCTTGGGGAAAGTTGTTCAGTTCGATGAGAAGAAGCCACTGTTAAAACATTGCCAGACATTTCTTAACAACCTGTATAACGAAGTTAAAAGGGAAACTATCACAGTTAAGTAAGCTTCTTATCAAAGGATTTCGTACCTACTCCATAATTCCATTGAAAATTATTTTTATGAACTTCTTAGTTGCGTAATATTGAATAATTTGCACAGTGAAGCAGTGTATGTCGAAGTACTACGAAACCCTACACTGCGCGTGGCCCGACAGACACTTCACTACTTTTTCATTATTACGTAAGCAAAAGATAAGTGTAGAAGAGTGTAATGTAGGTATCTAGATTCGGAAATGTTCTCTTGGAATAAAGATGGCGATTATTGAACAATCACACATTTTATTTGTGCTCAAATACCTAAACGCTGCTAATCGCAGACTGTCGTTGCTCTCTCGTCGATATTAAGGTCATAATCTTCTATTGGAAAGCACCGTAATCCTATCAGCCTACGACCCATGGGACAAGGATACGATGGTAAGTTATTGATACTTCTTGTGATCCTGGCATTGTCCGTAAAGGAATGGTGCAAAGCTGCTTCTAAACTTGTAGTAGTAGCTTTTGGTACCGGTTTAATGCCACGTTCCATGCTGTTCGTTTCTTTATATGTGTCTTCTGTTGGTGCGAGAAGCCCTGGTTTGGCCTGTCCTCTCTCGGTCATAAAGAGAGCCAGTGCGACACCGATCCATACAAAATAAGTCATTTTGTTGTCGAGTTCTTTATGTTCTTCTTTTGGTAGTATTAGTCGTGACGTGCCAAGGGACAGCGCTGCCTGGAAGCAAGTAGAAGGATTTGTGAAACTTAATCTAGTTTCTTGGATTTAAGCCATCATTCTCTTTCTGGGTTACTCGGGGAAAAATGAAAATAAATGTGTTAACAACCCATTACGTCCTCACTGCAGGGGCACGGGTCTCTTCTCATAACTCGGGAAGGTAAGGCCATACTCCACACACGGGGGCCAATTCCGGATTGGTGGAGGTTGTGAGGCTAGTGGCCAACCCCGTGTCAGAAGTTTTCAAGCCGCCTATAAGGCCTCCGACATGTTTTAACGACTGCCATCTAGCGATAGCAGCCGGCACCAACGGCTTAACGTGCCTTGCGAAACACGGAGACGGTTGAGATAAATGCCACTAACAGTCAAACCCATCCAGGTTATGACCAAGTCTGTAGTCAGTTAACCTGCGTGATCGACGCGACCACGCAAGCCGCACTGATTGAGCCACGACCGCTTCCACATATAATATGAAAATAAATATCCAAGGACATTGTACATGACCGCCCGCCCACAAACCAGGAATCCTCATATTACTACAGACTGTAAAATCGTTTTTTTTAAATCCACAGTTGTAAGCCCTTGCCATTATCTCACCTGATGGAAAGTGATGATGATCCCGAAACCTCACCATCAGGTGAGATGATGCCAAGGGCTTACCAATTGAGGGTAAAAAACATGGAACCTGGCTTAGTTAACTAAGCTAAGATTTCGACCCAAGATAATAAAAAATAGGAATATTTCCGAAGTGCTTAGGACTATATCTCACTCACCCGATAGAATGTGACGACGCAGGCGAGGACGGTACTCGCAACTTAATGGCTGTTTGCTCTCGCTATAAACAAGTATCGTGGCTGCTAACAACAATACTCCTGAGCACTGCGCTAGCAAATGATTTGAATTGCTTTTATACTCCCATTTGTTTGTCCCGGTAGGTGACGTAAAGGTGACTCAATAAAACCACAGAGATAAACGAAATTTAAACGACTTAATTTAGTCATATTATTTTTAAAGAAAATATTGTGAAATATTTTGCTTAAATTCAATTTAATAAATCTGGAGCCACGGTAGTGGCTCCGCCAAGTCGTTGTGCGAAGCAAAATAAGGCGGACGGAGGCACCTGTATCCTTTTCTCGAAGCAACTCACGGTGCTTTTAGGTACCCTGTATCTTCGTTCTGGATAAAGGTAGAAGTTAAAAATTCCGGTTTCCAAAAGTACTTACTGAACCTATCTTTGACCTCAAATTAAAACTTTTTACCTAATATAGTTTAGATAATATCTCAAGTCAAAAATCTCTGATTTTGTCACTGACTCACTCACCGATCATCAAAAAGCTAAGGTACTTCTAGCAAGGCTATGAACTTGAAATTTGGTGTGTAGCTAGTATTTCATGTACTGATAACGGAAAAATTAAAAAAAACATGTGTTAAAAAAAACGAAAAAACATAAAAAAAGATCCTTGATAAACAAATTATGGGGGCTCGAAGTCGCACCTACGAGATAGCTTGTCACATGTATGCCTCCTTCACGAAGTGAGCTATTCAGACAATAACACAAATAGTGAAATACATGTTAACTTAATATAAATTAACAAGTTAACAGTATATCTAATAGCCACTAGATGTCACGTGCTCTGAATGAAAGATATCGACAAGTTATCAACGTTTCAGGTTCGGGTTAAATGGAAAACAAGAAACCTGAAGATATTAACATACACATAATAGTATTATTTTAGTATAGTAACGTAGACTCAAACAGGAAAAAAAAGCAAGAGCAAAACAAAAATAAAACCAAATTAAAGACATGCTTGTGATGTTCATGATTTAATAAAGGATTCTTCTTGGAATGGGGAAGGTGGCGATAAGCTCTTAATAGATGGCGTTACAGTGGTTTGAGACAATTCGATGCCTGTATTAAATGTCTTATTAAAAATGAAAATGATTAATATCAAATAAAAGTGAACAATTAAACACAGTTTGTCCACGTCTGTCTAGTAAAAAGTAAAAACCATAAATGAAGAACACAATGTCACAAGTGCATCACTCTAGTAGCGCCACCTAGTTGAAGGTTTGGCAGCCGCCTTCCCCTTTGCACAGATAATATAATACTAACGTACCTTTGTCACAGATTTTATAATACTAACGTAATATATTAAATAAAAATATCTACAAATATGACCTTTAGTATAACTAAACTTAATTCATTTAAAATAAACAGTATAAAAAACAGTACAAAAATATAAAAATTAAGTTAAAAAACGAAATTGTCCATACAAGTTTTGAAACACGAGTTTCCTCACCGAAGCCACAGAATTTATAATACTTACGTACCGAAGCCGAATTCAGTACCACCCTGCCAGCTAAACGTTATGGGATTAGTCGAAACATATCTTCGGTATCATCGAAAGGACAACTTATTTGGAAGTATGAGTTTTCGAAATCATTACCAACGTGCGAAATCATCAAAAATATCCTAGCAAAACTACTTCATTATTTCCGAATCATAAAGGACATCACGTTACACTGAAACAAATCATAACGTTTTGCATAATTCATCTGCATCAAACTTACTCTACATATATAAAACACTTTAATCTTTGTAAAATTAAGGAATATTGAATATTCCATTAGATTTGATTAAACACAGAGATTCGCTTCCGTGATCCGGAGCTTGAAAGTCATTCGTTTTCTCAAGATTATTTCAACTAGGTACCTTCAAAGGCATTGAAAAATAAATTAATATAAAACACGTGTAAAAAACCAGAAAAAAAAGAGAAAAAAGTTCATTATTGACTGCATAGTGATAATAAGAAAATATATTTCATACAGAGCATAGTGACATCTAGTAGCCAGTAGATGTACTGTTGACTTGTTGACCTAACCATTGTATCTGATAACGATAATGTAATGTTAAGACTCGGGGGGTGCTGCCGTGCCCAAGACATCTAGTGTCGAGTAGCATGTACTAAAGTGATATGCTACTCGTCGCCAGGTGGCTTAAAGCCTATTTCATCATCGATAGATATTTGTAAGTAGCAGAGCACAGATAGATAATGGCCAATGGATTAGCAAATGTCGAATAATTTTAATCAAGCACCAAATGATCAGAATTTATTCAGCAGAAACTATCTAATAAAATAACCCGATACCAGATCGATACCAGATCGATGTCTTCTCAATACACGAGTAAAATCTATTCTTTTCTATCACTGTCACGCAGTCGTGTAAAAAAGAGTCCTGTTATTACCCGACTACGGCGAAGCAAAAAGGAGGGTTATGATTTTAAGGAGGGTTATAATTAATTATCTTATTATACTAGCGATATTAAAAATATTATTGCATAGAAAATAGGTTGTTTAGAGCTTTCTACATAAGTACAAATCCACTATGGGCAAATACGCGTGAAAAATATAAAGCTTTCTTTATCTTTTTACCCGACTACGGCGAAGCAAAAAGGAGGGTTATGTTTTTATTATGTTTGTATGTATGTATTTACAACTGTTCTCGTATAACTACTACTTATCATAATCCGACAAGTGAGGTATCATTAGAAGCGCCTTGATTGTCCACTGGTTATAGGATATGTGATGTCACACTAAATTCAATATAGTACCCTCTAGAGGACATAAAGTCATAACCAGAATTTTTATTTTAAAGGGTACCGTGTGGGATATCAAATGAAATGGCTTAATGAGCACATTTCAATAATATATATTACTAGTTGTTGCACGCTGCTTTACTTGCATTCGCTCGATAATATGAGCCAAACTCCAAAATAATGAAAAAAAAAAGTTTAAAGTTTAAAACCCGACTACAGAAAATCTCTGTCAGAAAAGTATGAAACAAGAAGATATTATTAGTGATGTTCAGAGGGTAGCCGTGGTCGTATGCCATCTTGCCCTAAAGGATCGGTTACTAAAATTGACTATAAAATATATTGTTGTACAAATAACCTTTAGGATAAGATGGCATAGTCGGGTTTTAGTTTTTAAACCTATTAGGTCTTACGATCCAAAAATATAACAAAAAAAAACAAAAAGTGAACTTTACCCCGAGATTCGAACCTGCACCTATGCGACGGCGTTCGATGGTGCTACCCATTGAACTATCTAGGCCTGGAACATTATTGTGAAATACTTGTAGACTTTACATCATAGCTTATATTAAAACGCGCTATAGAGTTGTACTTCTCCTGAAATAAGGTCATATTCAATGTTTGTTGAATTCAAAAGATCCCTCCGGCAGGGGAAAAGGTCCCGATCCGGATTCCTCGGACTCCGTAAGGAGTCGTGAGAAGACCACACGAAGTTGAATTCAAAGGTTGTAATCGTAATCGTGTGATGATAATCGTGTTTGTCTGAGATATTCGATACTAGCGAAGATCATAATGGGTGGTTTGGTAAAAAACACATTATTGTATTCGGTGATCTCCTACAGCTTCCACCCGTAAGATAAAAATCACCTTTTGAGAAACTATCAACCGCTTGAACGGTTCAATAGGTACAGTACAAGGAGTAAAGACTCATCCTGAAGATACAAAAAAAATAACAAAAATTATAATCAAATTTAATAATGAACATATTTACGAGCTCGGTCCGGTCAAAACTAAATTTGAAATTATTAGTAGAGGTTATGTCCATCGCGAACAGTATCCAATATGTATAGCGTACGCTATAACTATACATAAAAGTCAGGGCCTAAGTTTAAAAAGCACACTTATAGATATAGGTTCTTCGGTGTTTACGTGTGGTCAAGCGTACGTGGCATTGTCAAGGGTGACAAGTCTGGACGGATTGCATTTAATTAATGTTGACTTCGGTAGCTTCAAAGCTCAGGAGTCTGCTATTAATGAATATAATCGATTGAGATGCATTTACCGTCCAGACTTATCTAACTTTGTTATGGCAAAACCATTACGAAAAAGTAATAGAGACAGAGAGTGGGCACTTAGAAAATCGATAGCCGACGTTCAAGAAATTATACCCGAAAAAAAAAGAAGGTACTACAAAAAGAAGTAAGATCCCAGCAAAAACATTGGAATGTAAAATAAGCCAAGTCGTACACTGCGCCCTCTATAGCCTCTACACTGTAAAAAAAGTTATCAGATCCCACTATTTACCGCCAAGTTTGTATTGTTTTATCATTGAATTGCCAATTCGATAATTTTATTATAAATTACGCACATATTCTTATTAAAAACCAATATTTTATGATTCTATAATTTACATAATATCTGTTTTTATATTTAAAAAATATTGTGACTTGGCATCGCACAGCAAAAATATGAAAAAAAAAATTACTTACGGACGTAAACACCTAACGTAATGTCTGTTTATTGATATATGTTTAGAAAACTGACAGTACCTATCTACATAGCAACATATTTATGCTGTGCGATTGCCTGGTCACAATATTTTTTTAATATAAAAACAGATATTATGTAAATTATAGAATCATAAAATATTGGTTTTTAATAAGAATATGTGCGTAATTTATAATAAAATTATCGAATTGGCAATTCAATGATAAAACAATACAAACTTGGCGGTAAATAGTGGGATCTGATAACTTTTTTTACAGTGTAGAGGCTATAGAGGGCGCAGTGTACGACTTGGCTTATTTTACATTCCAATGTTTTTGCTGGGATCTTATTATACTAGCGATATTAAAAATATTATTGCATAGAAAATAGGTTGTTTAGAGCTTTCTACATAACAAATCCACTATGGGCAAATACGCGTGAAAAATATAAAGCTTTCTTTATCTTTTTACCCGACTACGGCGAAGCAAAAAGGAGGGTTATGTTTTTATTATGTTTGTATGTATGTATTTACAACTGTTCTCGTATAACTACTACTTATCATAATCCGACAAGTGAGGTATCATTAGAAGCGCCTTGATTGTCCACTGGTTATAGGATATGTGATGTCACACTAAATTCAATATAGTACCCTCTAGAGGACATAAAGTCATAACCAGAATTTTTATTTTAAAGGGTACCGTGTGGGATATCAAATGAAATGGCTTAATGAGCACATTTCAATAATATATATTACTAGTTGTTGCACGCTGCTTTACTTGCATTCGCTCGATAATATGAGCCAAACTCCAAAATAATGAAAAAAAAAAGTTTAAAGTTTAAAACCCGACTACAGAAAATCTCTGTCAGAAAACTATGAAACAAGAAGATATTATTAGTGATGTTCAGAGGGTAGCCGTGGTCGTATGCCATCTTGCCCTAAAGGATCGGTTACTAAAATTGACTATAAAATATATTGTTGTACAAATAACCTTTAGGATAAGATGGCATAGTCGGGTTTTAGTTTTTAAACCTATTAGGTCTTACGATCCAAAAATATAACAAAAAAAAACAAAAAGTGAACTTTACCCCGAGATTCGAACCTGCACCTATGCGACGGCGTTCGATGGTGCTACCCATTGAACTATCTAGGCCTGGAACATTATTGTGAAATACTTGTAGACTTTACATCATAGCTTATATTAAAACGCGCTATAGAGTTGTACTTCTCCTGAAATAAGGTCATATTCAATGTTTGTTGAATTCAAAAGATCCCTCCGGCAGGGGAAAAGGTCCCGATCCGGATTCCTCGGACTCCGTAAGGAGTCGTGAGAAGACCACACGAAGTTGAATTCAAAGGTTGTAATCGTAATCGTGTGATGATAATCGTGTTTGTCTGAGATATTCGATACTAGCGAAGATCATAATGGGTGGTTTGGTAAAAAACACATTATTGTATTCGGTGATCTCCTACAGCTTCCACCCGTAAGATAAAAATCACCTTTTGAGAAACTATCAACCGCTTGAACGGTTCAATAGGTACAGTACAAGGAGTAAAGACTCATCCTGAAGATACAAAAAAAATAACAAAAATTATAATCAAATTTAATAATGAACATATTTACGAGCTCGGTCCGGTCAAAACTAAATTTGAAATTATTAGTAGAGGTTATGTCCATCGCGAACAGTATCCAATATGTATAGCGTACGCTATAACTATACATAAAAGTCAGGGCCTAAGTTTAAAAAGCACACTTATAGATATAGGTTCTTCGGTGTTTACGTGTGGTCAAGCGTACGTGGCATTGTCAAGGGTGACAAGTCTGGACGGATTGCATTTAATTAATGTTGACTTCGGTAGCTTCAAAGCTCAGGAGTCTGCTATTAATGAATATAATCGATTGAGATGCATTTACCGTCCAGACTTATCTAACTTTGTTATGGCAAAACCATTACGAAAAAGTAATAGAGACAGAGAGTGGGCACTTAGAAAATCGATAGCCGACGTTCAAGAAATTATACCCGAAAAAAAAAGAAGGTACTACAAAAAGAAGTAAGATCCCAGCAAAAACATTGGAATGTAAAATAAGCCAAGTCGTACACTGCGCCCTCTATAGCCTCTACACTGTAAAAAAAGTTATCAGATCCCACTATTTACCGCCAAGTTTGTATTGTTTTATCATTGAATTGCCAATTCGATAATTTTATTATAAATTACGCACATATTCTTATTAAAAACCAATATTTTATGATTCTATAATTTACATAATATCTGTTTTTATATTTAAAAAATATTGTGACTTGGCATCGCACAGCAAAAATATGAAAAAAAAAATTACTTACGGACGTAAACACCTAACGTAATGTCTGTTTATTGATATATGTTTAGAAAACTGACAGTACCTATCTACATAGCAACATATTTATGCTGTGCGGTTGCCTGGTCACAATATTTTTTTAATATAAAAACAGATATTATGTAAATTATAGAATCATAAAATATTGGTTTTTAATAAGAATATGTGCGTAATTTATAATAAAATTATCGAATTGGCGATTCAATGATAAAACAATACAAACTTGGCGGTAAATAGTGGGATCTGATAACTTTTTTTACAGTGTAGAGGCTATAGAGGGCGCAGTGTACGACTTGGCTTATTTTACATTCCAATGTTTTTGCTGGGTTATTTTTATTCATCAGGAAAGAATCCGCTTTGAACCGGTTCATCCGCTTGGCAGCTACGTTATACATACAGGGACGAAGGCTTTAAACTTGTGATGTTTGCATCTGATGTAAAAAAAAAATAGCCCGCTTCTATCTTCAGCATCATCATCACTTATGTTACATATGATTTCCGACTACCTAATTTGCTACTACAATAATTATAATATAATTATTAATATACTATTTTGAATATTACAGATAGATTTATAGTGTTGTTACATATTCTCTTGCACATATTACCAATAATAAAATATTAAACGACTATTAAGTATGTCAACACTGTTAGGCGAATTACTCATAATTGAAATAGCATTTGCATAAGTAAATAAATGTTAGATATATTTTATTAATCCCTATTTAATTATTGCTTAAGTGGAACATAGCTAATTAATAAATTTAATTATAAAAGTATCGTACTAGACAACGTAGGTCTTTCAATTAAGTTCTTTAGGTTGGTATACTTGAGCTACGCTAATAATTACAATATTTATTAATTATCAACAGGTTTAAGTTTCACTATAAAATGTTTATTGTTAAAATATCTTATATAAATTTATTATAATTTAACAAGCATAGTTTTGTAACATTATTTAATTTAAATACTAATTAGGAATGGAATAATCACAAATCTGTTATAGCTTAGAATGTTGGTAGACTGCATCTGGAAATTGTTCTAGTTTTACATTACTGCTTGGTTTTTGATCTCTCTTCTGATCCTGACTCCGAAGAATAAACAACTGTTGCTGAATCTGTGTTTCGCTGGTTAATCTCCCTGAGGTGTCATTTTTCCCATAATAACACCTCAGAAGTGGGATCTGCCCGCTGTTCCTTGCCGCCATGGCCGAAACGGGGCCGTTGGGGCCCTACATAGACGGGTTGGGTAAGCCAAAATCCGCAGACGATTCGGATACTGAAAACCAGGTAAAATAATTTTTTTTTTCTTCGTCTGGTGATTCACAAATGCACGACAACAGGAAGAGAAAAAGTATTCATTTAGATGCCGAGCTAGTCCCAAAATTCAATCCTGGCCCTAAATGTCTAACGGTTAAATCTTGGCTTAATAAAATCGATCAGCTAGGTCAAATTTATAATTGGAACGATGCCGATAAGGCCTACATCATGCACATGCGTTTGCGTGGATCTGCCCGCGAGTGGTACGAGAATTTAGATGATTACGCATTAGATTGGAACGGATGGAAATCTGCACTCGAAAGATCATTTCCCATGGCTGTTGATTACGTTGACACTCTGGAACTGATGTTGGCACGAAAAAAAAGTGACAATGAAACAATGACTACATATTTTCATGATAAATTATCTTTGATAAAAAAATGCAAAATTGATGACCAAGGCTCTGTGTCATGTATAATACGTGGATTACCGGCGGAACTTAGAGCAAATGCGAAAGCTTTCAGATGTGAAACCGCTGGCGAACTGTACTTCGGCTTCTTGTCTTCGCTGGAAAACTACAAGAAGGTGGAGAGTGCAGCTGCAAGGCACCCTACCACCAGCAGCGGCGGCAAAACTACGTGGCGCCGTGGCGCACCCCCGGCGCCAATGCAGGCGCCTTCCTACAAGCTGTGCTACGTGTGCCGCCGGCCCGGGCACGAAGGAAAGGACTGTCGCAGCCTGCTCGTCTGCACTACCTGCCAACGGCGCGGTCACGAAGCCAGCAGCTGTTGGAGCACACCTACACAAAAGGTGATGTACAATTTTAAAACTTATGATATTAGAATTGACCTTTATAAAAAACCTGCTAAAATTAATGATGAAGATATATGTGCGTATATTGATACCGGTAGCAAAGTGAACAGACTAACGCTTTGTGTAGTAAATAGATTACGTTTGCCAATTAAAAACTCTTCAGTTGTAATGAGGGGATTTGGAGACAATTATATTCGGTCCCTTGGGAAAGTAGATTTTACTGTGTGCATAGATGATCTTAATTTGTCTAGTAGTGCTGAAATAACTGATAGGAGTTTAGATGGCATAGACTTAATAGTAGGTCAACCACTGATCAACCAGAAAGACATAAGTTTGATTACTACATCTGAAAGTGTCACGTTAGTACATGCGATAGGGTTACTCTCTGAACACTTGGGGCGGATTCAAATAGAAAGTACTGTTGATAAATATCCCATCAATTTGGCAAGTGATGTAACGATATCTCCTCAAAGTGAGGCCCTAGTAAGTGTGGAAATCGATTGTTCTGAAAAGAATAAAATTCTCATAACTAAACCTGTGTATTGTAACATGTGGTATACTTACTTCATTCCCGGGGGAGTATTTACGGCTACTACTGGACTAATGAAGTTAGTGAACTTAGGTAGCATACCTATTGTGTTGAAAAAGGGGCAATTAGTAACTCGAGCTAGGATACATGGCACTACGGTCAGTCCTGTACTTACTTTGAAAACCGAAGATCAAGAAAAATCGAAATCCACTAGTAGCGTTTTTGAATCAATAAACGTGGGTGAAATAAGCTCAAGTGAACGCCATAAGCTAATAGAAATACTTGAATCTCATGCAAATTCTTTCGCAAATGATACTGCTAGTTTAGGCTGTACAGATTTGATTGAAATGACGATAGAAACTACAACCGACAAACCTGTGTATTTTAAGCCCTATAGACTTGCTCATAAAGAAAGACAGATCGTGGATGAAAAGGTACAGGAACTCATAGATTCGGGTGTCGCCAGAGAGTCTAATTCAACCTATGCTAGTCCTGTGGTTTTAGTCCGTAAAAAGAATGGGGAGTATCGACTTTGTATCGATTATAGAGCGTTAAATTCGGTAACAGTAAAAGATCGTTTCCCGTTGCCACACATCGATGACCTGATAAGTCTTCTCGCTGGTAAATATTATTTTACCACGCTTGACCTTGCCCAAGGTTATTATCAGATTCCAATGTCGCCCAATTCAATACCCAAAACCGCTTTCATCACGCCTTCAGGGCAATATGAATTTCTGAAAATGCCGTTTGGGCTAGCTAATGCACCCGCAGTATTTTCGCGTGCACTCAAAATGGCACTTGGCAAACTAGCAAATAACCCTTGCAGTAACAATACCTGCGGGAATTCAAATCTTGACAATAGAAATACGACGCTCCCTAGCAATAGTGTAGTAGCAGTATATTTAGATGACATGATTTTGCCAACCGTTGATGTTAATGATGGGTTATTATTACTGAAACATGTCCTAGAACTTCTAGATGGTGCTAATTTGAAACTGAATCTCAGTAAATGTTCCTTTCTCCAAACTACTACAGACTATTTGGGTCATGAGATCACTGCGGGTACAGTTAGGCCGGGTCTTCAAAAGATAGAAAGCGTAGCTAAATATAGAACCCCAAGTAACGTTCATGAAATCCGGCAATTTATAGGGCTAGCCTCCTATTTTCGTAAATTTATCAAAAATTTCGCGACAATAGCTCGACCTTTAACGGAGTTGACGAAAAAAGACGTTACATGGCACTGGGGTGCAGAACAAGTTGAAGCATTTCAATCCCTAAAAACCTTGTTGACAGAAAGACCTGTACTTGCGATTTATGATCGAAATGCGGAGACTGAAGTGCACACAGATGCCAGTAAACTAGGCCTCAGTGGCATACTTATGCAATACCAGTCTGACGGTACCTTGAAACCGGTCGCTTATTTTAGCAGAGTAACGAGTCGCGAAGAACAGTGCTACCATAGTTATGAATTGGAAAAATTGGCTGTGGTAGAATCGCTTAAAAGGTATCGGATATACCTAGTGGGTATACACGTAAAAGTAGTAACCGACTGTGTGGCTGTTCGCGCGACTTTGGCAAAGCGAGATCTCCTGCCACGTATAGCTCGGTGGTGGCTGACTATCCAAGATTATGATTTAGAGATCGAATACAGACCAGGGGATAGAATGCGACATGCCGATGCCTTAAGTAGGAATCCGATAGAAAGTAATCAACCGACTGTAGGGACTACTGAATGTGATTTGCTTGACACAGTGAATGTGGGTATGATAGATGAATCTGACTGGGCGGTATCTGTTCAGTTACAAGATGAGAATACTCAGCACATAATAAGACAGATTCAAGGTGGCACAAATAATAAAGACATACTGAATAATTATGCGCTTGTTGAAGGAAAGTTGTACAGGAAAACTTTAGCAGGGCCTCGTTTTGTGTTACCCAAGCTACCTAAATTTACGGTTCTTCAAAAATACCATGACCATATAGGACACCCTGGAGTGGAAAGAGTAGAGAAATTAATAAAATCTAGCTATTGGTTTCCCCATATGACACGTTTTATACGTAAATATATCAACAGTTGTATCCCTTGTGCGTTTGGGAAATCGACCTACGGTAAAAAGGAGGGAGAACTTCATCCCATCGATAAAGTAGATGAGCCTATGCATACTGTACATATTGATCATTTGGGTCCGTTCCCCAAAAGTCGCAAGGGAAATAGCTACATACTGATGGCTATCGACGCATTCACAAAGTTTGTCTTTGCGCGACAATCTGTTAGATCCACTGAAACGGTAAAACAGTTGAGTGACATTTTTTCCCTTTTTGGTAAACCCAAAAGAGTAGTAACTGACAGGGGCAAAGCGTTTACTAGTCGCTATTTTAAAGCATATGTGACAGAGTCTCAGATAAAGCACATTCAGAACGCCATAGCAGTGCCTCGAGCGAACGGTCATGTAGAGCGGGTAAATCGTACCATCTTAGATTCTCTTAGCACCACTGTAAGCGAGGAATGTACATGGGATGAAAAAGTGTCTGACATAGTCTGGGGTATCAATAACACCGTGAATGCCACCACTCAACTGTCACCGTTCAGTCTCATGTTCGCACATGAAAACACGCTGTTGCCTGTTCCTCAACCTACTCCCGGGCCTAGTCGTGAAACTCAGCGCCAGAACCTGGTTGAGAGACGTCAAAAAGCAAAAACTAATATAGATCGTAACATGACTCGTATGAAGAAACGATTTGATAAGAAACATAAAAGTTGCACAAAATATAGCATTGGGCAACTGGTTCTTTGGAAGGGCGGCGTAACAGAAGATGCAGTAGGCGTGAGCAAAAAGTTAGGTAAAAGGTATTCAGGGCCGTATAAAGTAGTCCAAACGAATCATGATATTGACCGATACACGATTACATCGGTTAAAGGAATGCGAGGATATCGTAAATTTACAGCAGTAGTAGCCGGAGATACATTGCGGCCCTACAAGTCCATGATGTTAGATGAAACTGATTCCACTGATAGTGAAGGTCGTGAAATAGACAGGGATGATCTAATTGATTTATTAGAAAGTTAAAATGTTCTGTAAATGGTATTATGACTTTAGCTTTCTACTCCAGTTTATCTTGTAAATTATAGATAACTGAAATCGTCATTTAATTCAAACCCAAGATGTACTGATATTATTCAAAATATTTGATTTTGTACTATTAGTTATAAAAAGATTTATTGTAGTTATTATGAATCTCCCCCAGTCACAATATAAATTGTTTTTAATTTTGCTATACATCTTGTTATTCCTCTATAAGCTCACATGTAGGTTGAACCCATGTGTATGTCTATTGTACCTTATTGTAGGTGCTGCAGAAACTGTGCGAACTAGTTTAATTACACTCTAAACTGCTTACTTAATGTCTGTTATAAAATTAGCAAGAAAAATATTTCTTCATTACTTATTAATAAACCTACACTACCCTAAGACTTTGTGCTTCATAATTTAAATACCTATATTATTAAACAATAAACAATCCCTATTTACCTAAACAACTCTCACCTATCTACTTGATATATTATGGCTAAATAAATTAGATTTCTACCTTCACTAACTACTGAATTGTACTCCAACCCATCAACATACTGTATGAGACTGTTCGTGACAGTATATAACTACCGCCACTATTCCGATCATCATTTACCGTTATAACTCAGTGTGACATTGTACTTACCTTCGTAACATCGTTATACCTAGCTACAAAAACTTTAAAAGTGCTCGAAAAACTTGAAGAAGCTTTTTTTTTTTACATAGGTACTTACTGCAAACGTATTTCTTATCAGCATATTGCTTATATGTTAATATTAAAGACAAATGAAGTAGTGGCGCTAATAGTTCATGGCTGTGTGCTTGTGTGTCCATAGTTTATTTTAAAGAGCTGTGTGCGGTCTTCAGCTTGCAATTTGCTAAATAAATATTTACTGTGTGTGAGCTTTTCCGTCAATACTTATCAACGTTATTTTGGAATTGGCTGTGTGCTCCTATGCTATGTGCGTTTAATGTAGATTACTAAAAAGTTTTATATCTTTATTATAAAACAAATCACTGAGATCCCTATCTAACTGAGATATACATGCTGTGTGCTTATAAAGCTATGTGCATATAATTCAAACAGTCAGCGTTATGCAGCATTTTATTTTAGTGCTTTGTGCATTTGTCATCACCCTTAGTCCTTAAATATTGCTTTTCAAGCTGTGTGCGACCAACTTTCAGCGGAATTTTTATTTACAGGTGAATCGCGACGGTAAACCAGTTCCAGCCGATGCTGCTGCCGCCTCCGCCGGGTCCCTGCGGGGTGCCATGGCCGCCTCCGCCGCTAACAACCCAGGAAGAAGATAACGTAATCGTCGTCGTGGGACACTCCGCAAGCAGGATGGCCGAGGGTTACATATGATTTCCGACTACCTAATTTGCTACTACAATAATTATAATATAATTATTAATATACTATTTTGAATATTACAGATAGATTTATAGTGTTGTTACATATTCTCTTGCACATATTACCAATAATAAAATATTAAACGACTATTAAGTATGTCAACACTGTTAGGCGAATTACTCATAATTGAAATAGCATTTGCATAAGTAAATAAATGTTAGATATATTTTATTAATCCCTATTTAATTATTGCTTAAGTGGAACATAGCTAATTAATAAATTTAATTATAAAAGTATCGTACTAGACAACGTAGGTCTTTCAATTAAGTTCTTTAGGTTGGTATACTTGAGCTACGCTAATAATTACAATATTTATTAATTATCAACAGGTTTAAGTTTCACTATAAAATGTTTATTGTTAAAATATCTTATATAAATTTATTATAATTTAACAAGCATAGTTTTGTAACATTATTTAATTTAAATACTAATTAGGAATGGAATAATCACAAATCTGTTATAGCTTAGAATGTTGGTAGACTGCATCTGGAAATTGTTCTAGTTTTACATTACTGCTTGGTTTTTGATCTCTCTTCTGATCCTGACTCCGAAGAATAAACAACTGTTGCTGAATCTGTGTTTCGCTGGTTAATCTCCCTGAGGTGTCATTTTTCCCATAATAACACCTCAGAAGTGGGATCTGCCCGCTGTTCCTTGCCGCCATGGCCGAAACGGGGCCGTTGGGGCCCTACATAGACGGGTTGGGTAAGCCAAAATCCGCAGACGATTCGGATACTGAAAACCAGGTAAAATAATTTTTTTTTTCTTCGTCTGGTGATTCACAAATGCACGACAACAGGAAGAGAAAAAGTATTCATTTAGATGCCGAGCTAGTCCCAAAATTCAATCCTGGCCCTAAATGTCTAACGGTTAAATCTTGGCTTAATAAAATCGATCAGCTAGGTCAAATTTATAATTGGAACGATGCCGATAAGGCCTACATCATGCACATGCGTTTGCGTGGATCTGCCCGCGAGTGGTACGAGAATTTAGATGATTACGCATTAGATTGGAACGGATGGAAATCTGCACTCGAAAGATCATTTCCCATGGCTGTTGATTACGTTGACACTCTGGAACTGATGTTGGCACGAAAAAAAAGTGACAATGAAACAATGACTACATATTTTCATGATAAATTATCTTTGATAAAAAAATGCAAAATTGATGACCAAGGCTCTGTGTCATGTATAATACGTGGATTACCGGCGGAACTTAGAGCAAATGCGAAAGCTTTCAGATGTGAAACCGCTGGCGAACTGTACTTCGGCTTCTTGTCTTCGCTGGAAAACTACAAGAAGGTGGAGAGTGCAGCTGCAAGGCACCCTACCACCAGCAGCGGCGGCAAAACTACGTGGCGCCGTGGCGCACCCCCGGCGCCAATGCAGGCGCCTTCCTACAAGCTGTGCTACGTGTGCCGCCGGCCCGGGCACGAAGGAAAGGACTGTCGCAGCCTGCTCGTCTGCACCACCTGCCAACGGCGCGGTCACGAAGCCAGCAGCTGTTGGAGCACACCTACACAAAAGGTGATGTACAATTTTAAAACTTATGATATTAGAATTGACCTTTATAAAAAACCTGCTAAAATTAATGATGAAGATATATGTGCGTATATTGATACCGGTAGCAAAGTGAACATACTAACGCTTTGTGTAGTAAATAGATTACGTTTGCCAATTAAAAACTCTTCAGTTGTAATGAGGGGATTTGGAGACAATTATATTCGGTCCCTTGGGAAAGTAGATTTTACTGTGTGCATAGATGATCTTAATTTGTCTAGTAGTGCTGAAATAACTGATAGGAGTTTAGATGGCATAGACTTAATAGTAGGTCAACCACTGATCAACCAGAAAGACATAAGTTTGATTACTACATCTGAAAGTGTCACGTTAGTACATGCGATAGGGTTACTCTCTGAACACTTGGGGCGGATTCAAATAGAAAGTACTGTTGATAAATATCCCATCAATTTGGCAAGTGATGTAACGATATCTCCTCAAAGTGAGGCCCTAGTAAGTGTGGAAATCGATTGTTCTGAAAAGAATAAAATTCTCATAACTAAACCTGTGTATTGTAACATGTGGTATACTTACTTCATTCCCGGGGGAGTATTTACGGCTACTACTGGACTAATGAAGTTAGTGAACTTAGGTAGCATACCTATTGTGTTGAAAAAGGGGCAATTAGTAACTCGAGCTAGGATACATGGCACTACGGTCAGTCCTGTACTTACTTTGAAAACCGAAGATCAAGAAAAATCGAAATCCACTAGTAGCGTTTTTGAATCAATAAACGTGGGTGAAATAAGCTCAAGTGAACGCCATAAGCTAATAGAAATACTTGAATCTCATGCAAATTCTTTCGCAAATGATACTGCTAGTTTAGGCTGTACAGATTTGATTGAAATGACGATAGAAACTACAACCGACAAACCTGTGTATTTTAAGCCCTATAGACTTGCTCATAAAGAAAGACAGATCGTGGATGAAAAGGTACAGGAACTCATAGATTCGGGTGTCGCCAGAGAGTCTAATTCAACCTATGCTAGTCCTGTGGTTTTAGTCCGTAAAAAGAATGGGGAGTATCGACTTTGTATCGATTATAGAGCGTTAAATTCGGTAACAGTAAAAGATCGTTTCCCGTTGCCACACATCGATGACCTGATAAGTCTTCTCGCTGGTAAATATTATTTTACCACGCTTGACCTTGCCCAAGGTTATTATCAGATTCCAATGTCGCCCAATTCAATACCCAAAACCGCTTTCATCACGCCTTCAGGGCAATATGAATTTCTGAAAATGCCGTTTGGGCTAGCTAATGCACCCGCAGTATTTTCGCGTGCACTCAAAATGGCACTTGGCAAACTAGCAAATAACCCTTGCAGTAACAATACCTGCGGGAATTCAAATCTTGACAATAGAAATACGACGCTCCCTAGCAATAGTGTAGTAGCAGTATATTTAGATGACATGATTTTGCCAACCGTTGATGTTAATGATGGGTTATTATTACTGAAACATGTCCTAGAACTTCTAGATGGTGCTAATTTGAAACTGAATCTCAGTAAATGTTCCTTTCTCCAAACTACTACAGACTATTTGGGTCATGAGATCACTGCGGGTACAGTTAGGCCGGGTCTTCAAAAGATAGAAAGCGTAGCTAAATATAGAACCCCAAGTAACGTTCATGAAATCCGGCAATTTATAGGGCTAGCCTCCTATTTTCGTAAATTTATCAAAAATTTCGCGACAATAGCTCGACCTTTAACGGAGTTGACGAAAAAAGACGTTACATGGCACTGGGGTGCAGAACAAGTTGAAGCATTTCAATCCCTAAAAACCTTGTTGACAGAAAGACCTGTACTTGCGATTTATGATCGAAATGCGGAGACTGAAGTGCACACAGATGCCAGTAAACTAGGCCTCAGTGGCATACTTATGCAATACCAGTCTGACGGTACCTTGAAACCGGTCGCTTATTTTAGCAGAGTAACGAGTCGCGAAGAACAGTGCTACCATAGTTATGAATTGGAAAAATTGGCTGTGGTAGAATCGCTTAAAAGGTATCGGATATACCTAGTGGGTATACACGTAAAAGTAGTAACCGACTGTGTGGCTGTTCGCGCGACTTTGGCAAAGCGAGATCTCCTGCCACGTATAGCTCGGTGGTGGCTGACTATCCAAGATTATGATTTAGAGATCGAATACAGACCAGGGGATAGAATGCGACATGCCGATGCCTTAAGTAGGAATCCGATAGAAAGTAATCAACCGACTGTAGGGACTACTGAATGTGATTTGCTTGACACAGTGAATGTGGGTATGATAGATGAATCTGACTGGGCGGTATCTGTTCAGTTACAAGATGAGAATACTCAGCACATAATAAGACAGATTCAAGGTGGCACAAATAATAAAGACATACTGAATAATTATGCGCTTGTTGAAGGAAAGTTGTACAGGAAAACTTTAGCAGGGCCTCGTTTTGTGTTACCCAAGCTACCTAAATTTACGGTTCTTCAAAAATACCATGACCATATAGGACACCCTGGAGTGGAAAGAGTAGAGAAATTAATAAAATCTAGCTATTGGTTTCCCCATATGACACGTTTTATACGTAAATATATCAACAGTTGTATCCCTTGTGCGTTTGGGAAATCGACCTACGGTAAAAAGGAGGGAGAACTTCATCCCATCGATAAAGTAGATGAGCCTATGCATACTGTACATATTGATCATTTGGGTCCGTTCCCCAAAAGTCGCAAGGGAAATAGCTACATACTGATGGCTATCGACGCATTCACAAAGTTTGTCTTTGCGCGACAATCTGTTAGATCCACTGAAACGGTAAAACAGTTGAGTGACATTTTTTCCCTTTTTGGTAAACCCAAAAGAGTAGTAACTGACAGGGGCAAAGCGTTTACTAGTCGCTATTTTAAAGCATATGTGACAGAGTCTCAGATAAAGCACATTCAGAACGCCATAGCAGTGCCTCGAGCGAACGGTCATGTAGAGCGGGTAAATCGTACCATCTTAGATTCTCTTAGCACCACTGTAAGCGAGGAATGTACATGGGATGAAAAAGTGTCTGACATAGTCTGGGGTATCAATAACACCGTGAATGCCACCACTCAACTGTCACCGTTCAGTCTCATGTTCGCACATGAAAACACGCTGTTGCCTGTTCCTCAACCTACTCCCGGGCCTAGTCGTGAAACTCAGCGCCAGAACCTGGTTGAGAGACGTCAAAAAGCAAAAACTAATATAGATCGTAACATGACTCGTATGAAGAAACGATTTGATAAGAAACATAAAAGTTGCACAAAATATAGCATTGGGCAACTGGTTCTTTGGAAGGGCGGCGTAACAGAAGATGCAGTAGGCGTGAGCAAAAAGTTAGGTAAAAGGTATTCAGGGCCGTATAAAGTAGTCCAAACGAATCATGATATTGACCGATACACGATTACATCGGTTAAAGGAATGCGAGGATATCGTAAATTTACAGCAGTAGTAGCCGGAGATACATTGCGGCCCTACAAGTCCATGATGTTAGATGAAACTGATTCCACTGATAGTGAAGGTCGTGAAATAGACAGGGATGATCTAATTGATTTATTAGAAAGTTAAAATGTTCTGTAAATGGTATTATGACTTTAGCTTTCTACTCCAGTTTATCTTGTAAATTATAGATAACTGAAATCGTCATTTAATTCAAACCCAAGATGTACTGATATTATTCAAAATATTTGATTTTGTACTATTAGTTATAAAAAGATTTATTGTAGTTATTATGAATCTCCCCCAGTCACAATATAAATTGTTTTTAATTTTGCTATACATCTTGTTATTCCTCTATAAGCTCACATGTAGGTTGAACCCATGTGTATGTCTATTGTACCTTATTGTAGGTGCTGCAGAAACTGTGCGAACTAGTTTAATTACACTCTAAACTGCTTACTTAATGTCTGTTATAAAATTAGCAAGAAAAATATTTCTTCATTACTTATTAATAAACCTACACTACCCTAAGACTTTGTGCTTCATAATTTAAATACCTATATTATTAAACAATAAACAATCCCTATTTACCTAAACAACTCTCACCTATCTACTTGATATATTATGGCTAAATAAATTAGATTTCTACCTTCACTAACTACTGAATTGTACTCCAACCCATCAACATACTGTATGAGACTGTTCGTGACAGTATATAACTACCGCCACTATTCCGATCATCATTTACCGTTATAACTCAGTGTGACATTGTACTTACCTTCGTAACATCGTTATACCTAGCTACAAAAACTTTAAAAGTGCTCGAAAAACTTGAAGAAGCTTTTTTTTTTTACATAGGTACTTACTGCAAACGTATTTCTTATCAGCATATTGCTTATATGTTAATATTAAAGACAAATGAAGTAGTGGCGCTAATAGTTCATGGCTGTGTGCTTGTGTGTCCATAGTTTATTTTAAAGAGCTGTGTGCGGTCTTCAGCTTGCAATTTGCTAAATAAATATTTACTGTGTGTGAGCTTTTCCGTCAATACTTATCAACGTTATTTTGGAATTGGCTGTGTGCTCCTATGCTATGTGCGTTTAATGTAGATTACTAAAAAGTTTTATATCTTTATTATAAAACAAATCACTGAGATCCCTATCTAACTGAGATATACATGCTGTGTGCTTATAAAGCTATGTGCATATAATTCAAACAGTCAGCGTTATGCAGCATTTTATTTTAGTGCTTTGTGCATTTGTCATCACCCTTAGTCCTTAAATATTGCTTTTCAAGCTGTGTGCGACCAACTTTCAGCGGAATTTTTATTTACAGGTGAATCGCGACGGTAAACCAGTTCCAGCCGATGCTGCTGCCGCCTCCGCCGGGTCCCTGCGGGGTGCCATGGCCGCCTCCGCCGCTAACAACCCAGGAAGAAGATAACGTAATCGTCGTCGTGGGACACTCCGCAAGCAGGATGGCCGAGGGTTACATATGATTTCCGACTACCTAATTTGCTACTACAATAATTATAATATAATTATTAATATACTATTTTGAATATTACAGATAGATTTATAGTGTTGTTACATATTCTCTTGCACATATTACCAATAATAAAATATTAAACGACTATTAAGTATGTCAACACTGTTAGGCGAATTACTCATAATTGAAATAGCATTTGCATAAGTAAATAAATGTTAGATATATTTTATTAATCCCTATTTAATTATTGCTTAAGTGGAACATAGCTAATTAATAAATTTAATTATAAAAGTATCGTACTAGACAACGTAGGTCTTTCAATTAAGTTCTTTAGGTTGGTATACTTGAGCTACGCTAATAATTACAATATTTATTAATTATCAACAGGTTTAAGTTTCACTATAAAATGTTTATTGTTAAAATATCTTATATAAATTTATTATAATTTAACAAGCATAGTTTTGTAACATTATTTAATTTAAATACTAATTAGGAATGGAATAATCACAAATCTGTTATAGCTTAGAATGTTGGTAGACTGCATCTGGAAATTGTTCTAGTTTTACATTACTGCTTGGTTTTTGATCTCTCTTCTGATCCTGACTCCGAAGAATAAACAACTGTTGCTGAATCTGTGTTTCGCTGGTTAATCTCCCTGAGGTGTCATTTTTCCCATAATAACACCTCAGAAGTGGGATCTGCCCGCTGTTCCTTGCCGCCATGGCCGAAACGGGGCCGTTGGGGCCCTACATAGACGGGTTGGGTAAGCCAAAATCCGCAGACGATTCGGATACTGAAAACCAGGTAAAATAATTTTTTTTTTCTTCGTCTGGTGATTCACAAATGCACGACAACAGGAAGAGAAAAAGTATTCATTTAGATGCCGAGCTAGTCCCAAAATTCAATCCTGGCCCTAAATGTCTAACGGTTAAATCTTGGCTTAATAAAATCGATCAGCTAGGTCAAATTTATAATTGGAACGATGCCGATAAGGCCTACATCATGCACATGCGTTTGCGTGGATCTGCCCGCGAGTGGTACGAGAATTTAGATGATTACGCATTAGATTGGAACGGATGGAAATCTGCACTCGAAAGATCATTTCCCATGGCTGTTGATTACGTTGACACTCTGGAACTGATGTTGGCACGAAAAAAAAGTGACAATGAAACAATGACTACATATTTTCATGATAAATTATCTTTGATAAAAAAATGCAAAATTGATGACCAAGGCTCTGTGTCATGTATAATACGTGGATTACCGGCGGAACTTAGAGCAAATGCGAAAGCTTTCAGATGTGAAACCGCTGGCGAACTGTACTTCGGCTTCTTGTCTTCGCTGGAAAACTACAAGAAGGTGGAGAGTGCAGCTGCAAGGCACCCTACCACCAGCAGCGGCGGCAAAACTACGTGGCGCCGTGGCGCACCCCCGGCGCCAATGCAGGCGCCTTCCTACAAGCTGTGCTACGTGTGCCGCCGGCCCGGGCACGAAGGAAAGGACTGTCGCAGCCTGCTCGTCTGCACCACCTGCCAACGGCGCGGTCACGAAGCCAGCAGCTGTTGGAGCACACCTACACAAAAGGTGATGTACAATTTTAAAACTTATGATATTAGAATTGACCTTTATAAAAAACCTGCTAAAATTAATGATGAAGATATATGTGCGTATATTGATACCGGTAGCAAAGTGAACATACTAACGCTTTGTGTAGTAAATAGATTACGTTTGCCAATTAAAAACTCTTCAGTTGTAATGAGGGGATTTGGAGACAATTATATTCGGTCCCTTGGGAAAGTAGATTTTACTGTGTGCATAGATGATCTTAATTTGTCTAGTAGTGCTGAAATAACTGATAGGAGTTTAGATGGCATAGACTTAATAGTAGGTCAACCACTGATCAACCAGAAAGACATAAGTTTGATTACTACATCTGAAAGTGTCACGTTAGTACATGCGATAGGGTTACTCTCTGAACACTTGGGGCGGATTCAAATAGAAAGTACTGTTGATAAATATCCCATCAATTTGGCAAGTGATGTAACGATATCTCCTCAAAGTGAGGCCCTAGTAAGTGTGGAAATCGATTGTTCTGAAAAGAATAAAATTCTCATAACTAAACCTGTGTATTGTAACATGTGGTATACTTACTTCATTCCCGGGGGAGTATTTACGGCTACTACTGGACTAATGAAGTTAGTGAACTTAGGTAGCATACCTATTGTGTTGAAAAAGGGGCAATTAGTAACTCGAGCTAGGATACATGGCACTACGGTCAGTCCTGTACTTACTTTGAAAACCGAAGATCAAGAAAAATCGAAATCCACTAGTAGCGTTTTTGAATCAATAAACGTGGGTGAAATAAGCTCAAGTGAACGCCATAAGCTAATAGAAATACTTGAATCTCATGCAAATTCTTTCGCAAATGATACTGCTAGTTTAGGCTGTACAGATTTGATTGAAATGACGATAGAAACTACAACCGACAAACCTGTGTATTTTAAGCCCTATAGACTTGCTCATAAAGAAAGACAGATCGTGGATGAAAAGGTACAGGAACTCATAGATTCGGGTGTCGCCAGAGAGTCTAATTCAACCTATGCTAGTCCTGTGGTTTTAGTCCGTAAAAAGAATGGGGAGTATCGACTTTGTATCGATTATAGAGCGTTAAATTCGGTAACAGTAAAAGATCGTTTCCCGTTGCCACACATCGATGACCTGATAAGTCTTCTCGCTGGTAAATATTATTTTACCACGCTTGACCTTGCCCAAGGTTATTATCAGATTCCAATGTCGCCCAATTCAATACCCAAAACCGCTTTCATCACGCCTTCAGGGCAATATGAATTTCTGAAAATGCCGTTTGGGCTAGCTAATGCACCCGCAGTATTTTCGCGTGCACTCAAAATGGCACTTGGCAAACTAGCAAATAACCCTTGCAGTAACAATACCTGCGGGAATTCAAATCTTGACAATAGAAATACGACGCTCCCTAGCAATAGTGTAGTAGCAGTATATTTAGATGACATGATTTTGCCAACCGTTGATGTTAATGATGGGTTATTATTACTGAAACATGTCCTAGAACTTCTAGATGGTGCTAATTTGAAACTGAATCTCAGTAAATGTTCCTTTCTCCAAACTACTACAGACTATTTGGGTCATGAGATCACTGCGGGTACAGTTAGGCCGGGTCTTCAAAAGATAGAAAGCGTAGCTAAATATAGAACCCCAAGTAACGTTCATGAAATCCGGCAATTTATAGGGCTAGCCTCCTATTTTCGTAAATTTATCAAAAATTTCGCGACAATAGCTCGACCTTTAACGGAGTTGACGAAAAAAGACGTTACATGGCACTGGGGTGCAGAACAAGTTGAAGCATTTCAATCCCTAAAAACCTTGTTGACAGAAAGACCTGTACTTGCGATTTATGATCGAAATGCGGAGACTGAAGTGCACACAGATGCCAGTAAACTAGGCCTCAGTGGCATACTTATGCAATACCAGTCTGACGGTACCTTGAAACCGGTCGCTTATTTTAGCAGAGTAACGAGTCGCGAAGAACAGTGCTACCATAGTTATGAATTGGAAAAATTGGCTGTGGTAGAATCGCTTAAAAGGTATCGGATATACCTAGTGGGTATACACGTAAAAGTAGTAACCGACTGTGTGGCTGTTCGCGCGACTTTGGCAAAGCGAGATCTCCTGCCACGTATAGCTCGGTGGTGGCTGACTATCCAAGATTATGATTTAGAGATCGAATACAGACCAGGGGATAGAATGCGACATGCCGATGCCTTAAGTAGGAATCCGATAGAAAGTAATCAACCGACTGTAGGGACTACTGAATGTGATTTGCTTGACACAGTGAATGTGGGTATGATAGATGAATCTGACTGGGCGGTATCTGTTCAGTTACAAGATGAGAATACTCAGCACATAATAAGACAGATTCAAGGTGGCACAAATAATAAAGACATACTGAATAATTATGCGCTTGTTGAAGGAAAGTTGTACAGGAAAACTTTAGCAGGGCCTCGTTTTGTGTTACCCAAGCTACCTAAATTTACGGTTCTTCAAAAATACCATGACCATATAGGACACCCTGGAGTGGAAAGAGTAGAGAAATTAATAAAATCTAGCTATTGGTTTCCCCATATGACACGTTTTATACGTAAATATATCAACAGTTGTATCCCTTGTGCGTTTGGGAAATCGACCTACGGTAAAAAGGAGGGAGAACTTCATCCCATCGATAAAGTAGATGAGCCTATGCATACTGTACATATTGATCATTTGGGTCCGTTCCCCAAAAGTCGCAAGGGAAATAGCTACATACTGATGGCTATCGACGCATTCACAAAGTTTGTCTTTGCGCGACAATCTGTTAGATCCACTGAAACGGTAAAACAGTTGAGTGACATTTTTTCCCTTTTTGGTAAACCCAAAAGAGTAGTAACTGACAGGGGCAAAGCGTTTACTAGTCGCTATTTTAAAGCATATGTGACAGAGTCTCAGATAAAGCACATTCAGAACGCCATAGCAGTGCCTCGAGCGAACGGTCATGTAGAGCGGGTAAATCGTACCATCTTAGATTCTCTTAGCACCACTGTAAGCGAGGAATGTACATGGGATGAAAAAGTGTCTGACATAGTCTGGGGTATCAATAACACCGTGAATGCCACCACTCAACTGTCACCGTTCAGTCTCATGTTCGCACATGAAAACACGCTGTTGCCTGTTCCTCAACCTACTCCCGGGCCTAGTCGTGAAACTCAGCGCCAGAACCTGGTTGAGAGACGTCAAAAAGCAAAAACTAATATAGATCGTAACATGACTCGTATGAAGAAACGATTTGATAAGAAACATAAAAGTTGCACAAAATATAGCATTGGGCAACTGGTTCTTTGGAAGGGCGGCGTAACAGAAGATGCAGTAGGCGTGAGCAAAAAGTTAGGTAAAAGGTATTCAGGGCCGTATAAAGTAGTCCAAACGAATCATGATATTGACCGATACACGATTACATCGGTTAAAGGAATGCGAGGATATCGTAAATTTACAGCAGTAGTAGCCGGAGATACATTGCGGCCCTACAAGTCCATGATGTTAGATGAAACTGATTCCACTGATAGTGAAGGTCGTGAAATAGACAGGGATGATCTAATTGATTTATTAGAAAGTTAAAATGTTCTGTAAATGGTATTATGACTTTAGCTTTCTACTCCAGTTTATCTTGTAAATTATAGATAACTGAAATCGTCATTTAATTCAAACCCAAGATGTACTGATATTATTCAAAATATTTGATTTTGTACTATTAGTTATAAAAAGATTTATTGTAGTTATTATGAATCTCCCCCAGTCACAATATAAATTGTTTTTAATTTTGCTATACATCTTGTTATTCCTCTATAAGCTCACATGTAGGTTGAACCCATGTGTATGTCTATTGTACCTTATTGTAGGTGCTGCAGAAACTGTGCGAACTAGTTTAATTACACTCTAAACTGCTTACTTAATGTCTGTTATAAAATTAGCAAGAAAAATATTTCTTCATTACTTATTAATAAACCTACACTACCCTAAGACTTTGTGCTTCATAATTTAAATACCTATATTATTAAACAATAAACAATCCCTATTTACCTAAACAACTCTCACCTATCTACTTGATATATTATGGCTAAATAAATTAGATTTCTACCTTCACTAACTACTGAATTGTACTCCAACCCATCAACATACTGTATGAGACTGTTCGTGACAGTATATAACTACCGCCACTATTCCGATCATCATTTACCGTTATAACTCAGTGTGACATTGTACTTACCTTCGTAACATCGTTATACCTAGCTACAAAAACTTTAAAAGTGCTCGAAAAACTTGAAGAAGCTTTTTTTTTTTACATAGGTACTTACTGCAAACGTATTTCTTATCAGCATATTGCTTATATGTTAATATTAAAGACAAATGAAGTAGTGGCGCTAATAGTTCATGGCTGTGTGCTTGTGTGTCCATAGTTTATTTTAAAGAGCTGTGTGCGGTCTTCAGCTTGCAATTTGCTAAATAAATATTTACTGTGTGTGAGCTTTTCCGTCAATACTTATCAACGTTATTTTGGAATTGGCTGTGTGCTCCTATGCTATGTGCGTTTAATGTAGATTACTAAAAAGTTTTATATCTTTATTATAAAACAAATCACTGAGATCCCTATCTAACTGAGATATACATGCTGTGTGCTTATAAAGCTATGTGCATATAATTCAAACAGTCAGCGTTATGCAGCATTTTATTTTAGTGCTTTGTGCATTTGTCATCACCCTTAGTCCTTAAATATTGCTTTTCAAGCTGTGTGCGACCAACTTTCAGCGGAATTTTTATTTACAGGTGAATCGCGACGGTAAACCAGTTCCAGCCGATGCTGCTGCCGCCTCCGCCGGGTCCCTGCGGGGTGCCATGGCCGCCTCCGCCGCTAACAACCCAGGAAGAAGATAACGTAATCGTCGTCGTGGGACACTCCGCAAGCAGGATGGCCGAGGGTTACATATGATTTCCGACTACCTAATTTGCTACTACAATAATTATAATATAATTATTAATATACTATTTTGAATATTACAGATAGATTTATAGTGTTGTTACATATTCTCTTGCACATATTACCAATAATAAAATATTAAACGACTATTAAGTATGTCAACACTGTTAGGCGAATTACTCATAATTGAAATAGCATTTGCATAAGTAAATAAATGTTAGATATATTTTATTAATCCCTATTTAATTATTGCTTAAGTGGAACATAGCTAATTAATAAATTTAATTATAAAAGTATCGTACTAGACAACGTAGGTCTTTCAATTAAGTTCTTTAGGTTGGTATACTTGAGCTACGCTAATAATTACAATATTTATTAATTATCAACAGGTTTAAGTTTCACTATAAAATGTTTATTGTTAAAATATCTTATATAAATTTATTATAATTTAACAAGCATAGTTTTGTAACATTATTTAATTTAAATACTAATTAGGAATGGAATAATCACAAATCTGTTATAGCTTAGAATGTTGGTAGACTGCATCTGGAAATTGTTCTAGTTTTACATTACTGCTTGGTTTTTGATCTCTCTTCTGATCCTGACTCCGAAGAATAAACAACTGTTGCTGAATCTGTGTTTCGCTGGTTAATCTCCCTGAGGTGTCATTTTTCCCATAATAACACCTCAGAAGTGGGATCTGCCCGCTGTTCCTTGCCGCCATGGCCGAAACGGGGCCGTTGGGGCCCTACATAGACGGGTTGGGTAAGCCAAAATCCGCAGACGATTCGGATACTGAAAACCAGGTAAAATAATTTTTTTTTTCTTCGTCTGGTGATTCACAAATGCACGACAACAGGAAGAGAAAAAGTATTCATTTAGATGCCGAGCTAGTCCCAAAATTCAATCCTGGCCCTAAATGTCTAACGGTTAAATCTTGGCTTAATAAAATCGATCAGCTAGGTCAAATTTATAATTGGAACGATGCCGATAAGGCCTACATCATGCACATGCGTTTGCGTGGATCTGCCCGCGAGTGGTACGAGAATTTAGATGATTACGCATTAGATTGGAACGGATGGAAATCTGCACTCGAAAGATCATTTCCCATGGCTGTTGATTACGTTGACACTCTGGAACTGATGTTGGCACGAAAAAAAAGTGACAATGAAACAATGACTACATATTTTCATGATAAATTATCTTTGATAAAAAAATGCAAAATTGATGACCAAGGCTCTGTGTCATGTATAATACGTGGATTACCGGCGGAACTTAGAGCAAATGCGAAAGCTTTCAGATGTGAAACCGCTGGCGAACTGTACTTCGGCTTCTTGTCTTCGCTGGAAAACTACAAGAAGGTGGAGAGTGCAGCTGCAAGGCACCCTACCACCAGCAGCGGCGGCAAAACTACGTGGCGCCGTGGCGCACCCCCGGCGCCAATGCAGGCGCCTTCCTACAAGCTGTGCTACGTGTGCCGCCGGCCCGGGCACGAAGGAAAGGACTGTCGCAGCCTGCTCGTCTGCACCACCTGCCAACGGCGCGGTCACGAAGCCAGCAGCTGTTGGAGCACACCTACACAAAAGGTGATGTACAATTTTAAAACTTATGATATTAGAATTGACCTTTATAAAAAACCTGCTAAAATTAATGATGAAGATATATGTGCGTATATTGATACCGGTAGCAAAGTGAACATACTAACGCTTTGTGTAGTAAATAGATTACGTTTGCCAATTAAAAACTCTTCAGTTGTAATGAGGGGATTTGGAGACAATTATATTCGGTCCCTTGGGAAAGTAGATTTTACTGTGTGCATAGATGATCTTAATTTGTCTAGTAGTGCTGAAATAACTGATAGGAGTTTAGATGGCATAGACTTAATAGTAGGTCAACCACTGATCAACCAGAAAGACATAAGTTTGATTACTACATCTGAAAGTGTCACGTTAGTACATGCGATAGGGTTACTCTCTGAACACTTGGGGCGGATTCAAATAGAAAGTACTGTTGATAAATATCCCATCAATTTGGCAAGTGATGTAACGATATCTCCTCAAAGTGAGGCCCTAGTAAGTGTGGAAATCGATTGTTCTGAAAAGAATAAAATTCTCATAACTAAACCTGTGTATTGTAACATGTGGTATACTTACTTCATTCCCGGGGGAGTATTTACGGCTACTACTGGACTAATGAAGTTAGTGAACTTAGGTAGCATACCTATTGTGTTGAAAAAGGGGCAATTAGTAACTCGAGCTAGGATACATGGCACTACGGTCAGTCCTGTACTTACTTTGAAAACCGAAGATCAAGAAAAATCGAAATCCACTAGTAGCGTTTTTGAATCAATAAACGTGGGTGAAATAAGCTCAAGTGAACGCCATAAGCTAATAGAAATACTTGAATCTCATGCAAATTCTTTCGCAAATGATACTGCTAGTTTAGGCTGTACAGATTTGATTGAAATGACGATAGAAACTACAACCGACAAACCTGTGTATTTTAAGCCCTATAGACTTGCTCATAAAGAAAGACAGATCGTGGATGAAAAGGTACAGGAACTCATAGATTCGGGTGTCGCCAGAGAGTCTAATTCAACCTATGCTAGTCCTGTGGTTTTAGTCCGTAAAAAGAATGGGGAGTATCGACTTTGTATCGATTATAGAGCGTTAAATTCGGTAACAGTAAAAGATCGTTTCCCGTTGCCACACATCGATGACCTGATAAGTCTTCTCGCTGGTAAATATTATTTTACCACGCTTGACCTTGCCCAAGGTTATTATCAGATTCCAATGTCGCCCAATTCAATACCCAAAACCGCTTTCATCACGCCTTCAGGGCAATATGAATTTCTGAAAATGCCGTTTGGGCTAGCTAATGCACCCGCAGTATTTTCGCGTGCACTCAAAATGGCACTTGGCAAACTAGCAAATAACCCTTGCAGTAACAATACCTGCGGGAATTCAAATCTTGACAATAGAAATACGACGCTCCCTAGCAATAGTGTAGTAGCAGTATATTTAGATGACATGATTTTGCCAACCGTTGATGTTAATGATGGGTTATTATTACTGAAACATGTCCTAGAACTTCTAGATGGTGCTAATTTGAAACTGAATCTCAGTAAATGTTCCTTTCTCCAAACTACTACAGACTATTTGGGTCATGAGATCACTGCGGGTACAGTTAGGCCGGGTCTTCAAAAGATAGAAAGCGTAGCTAAATATAGAACCCCAAGTAACGTTCATGAAATCCGGCAATTTATAGGGCTAGCCTCCTATTTTCGTAAATTTATCAAAAATTTCGCGACAATAGCTCGACCTTTAACGGAGTTGACGAAAAAAGACGTTACATGGCACTGGGGTGCAGAACAAGTTGAAGCATTTCAATCCCTAAAAACCTTGTTGACAGAAAGACCTGTACTTGCGATTTATGATCGAAATGCGGAGACTGAAGTGCACACAGATGCCAGTAAACTAGGCCTCAGTGGCATACTTATGCAATACCAGTCTGACGGTACCTTGAAACCGGTCGCTTATTTTAGCAGAGTAACGAGTCGCGAAGAACAGTGCTACCATAGTTATGAATTGGAAAAATTGGCTGTGGTAGAATCGCTTAAAAGGTATCGGATATACCTAGTGGGTATACACGTAAAAGTAGTAACCGACTGTGTGGCTGTTCGCGCGACTTTGGCAAAGCGAGATCTCCTGCCACGTATAGCTCGGTGGTGGCTGACTATCCAAGATTATGATTTAGAGATCGAATACAGACCAGGGGATAGAATGCGACATGCCGATGCCTTAAGTAGGAATCCGATAGAAAGTAATCAACCGACTGTAGGGACTACTGAATGTGATTTGCTTGACACAGTGAATGTGGGTATGATAGATGAATCTGACTGGGCGGTATCTGTTCAGTTACAAGATGAGAATACTCAGCACATAATAAGACAGATTCAAGGTGGCACAAATAATAAAGACATACTGAATAATTATGCGCTTGTTGAAGGAAAGTTGTACAGGAAAACTTTAGCAGGGCCTCGTTTTGTGTTACCCAAGCTACCTAAATTTACGGTTCTTCAAAAATACCATGACCATATAGGACACCCTGGAGTGGAAAGAGTAGAGAAATTAATAAAATCTAGCTATTGGTTTCCCCATATGACACGTTTTATACGTAAATATATCAACAGTTGTATCCCTTGTGCGTTTGGGAAATCGACCTACGGTAAAAAGGAGGGAGAACTTCATCCCATCGATAAAGTAGATGAGCCTATGCATACTGTACATATTGATCATTTGGGTCCGTTCCCCAAAAGTCGCAAGGGAAATAGCTACATACTGATGGCTATCGACGCATTCACAAAGTTTGTCTTTGCGCGACAATCTGTTAGATCCACTGAAACGGTAAAACAGTTGAGTGACATTTTTTCCCTTTTTGGTAAACCCAAAAGAGTAGTAACTGACAGGGGCAAAGCGTTTACTAGTCGCTATTTTAAAGCATATGTGACAGAGTCTCAGATAAAGCACATTCAGAACGCCATAGCAGTGCCTCGAGCGAACGGTCATGTAGAGCGGGTAAATCGTACCATCTTAGATTCTCTTAGCACCACTGTAAGCGAGGAATGTACATGGGATGAAAAAGTGTCTGACATAGTCTGGGGTATCAATAACACCGTGAATGCCACCACTCAACTGTCACCGTTCAGTCTCATGTTCGCACATGAAAACACGCTGTTGCCTGTTCCTCAACCTACTCCCGGGCCTAGTCGTGAAACTCAGCGCCAGAACCTGGTTGAGAGACGTCAAAAAGCAAAAACTAATATAGATCGTAACATGACTCGTATGAAGAAACGATTTGATAAGAAACATAAAAGTTGCACAAAATATAGCATTGGGCAACTGGTTCTTTGGAAGGGCGGCGTAACAGAAGATGCAGTAGGCGTGAGCAAAAAGTTAGGTAAAAGGTATTCAGGGCCGTATAAAGTAGTCCAAACGAATCATGATATTGACCGATACACGATTACATCGGTTAAAGGAATGCGAGGATATCGTAAATTTACAGCAGTAGTAGCCGGAGATACATTGCGGCCCTACAAGTCCATGATGTTAGATGAAACTGATTCCACTGATAGTGAAGGTCGTGAAATAGACAGGGATGATCTAATTGATTTATTAGAAAGTTAAAATGTTCTGTAAATGGTATTATGACTTTAGCTTTCTACTCCAGTTTATCTTGTAAATTATAGATAACTGAAATCGTCATTTAATTCAAACCCAAGATGTACTGATATTATTCAAAATATTTGATTTTGTACTATTAGTTATAAAAAGATTTATTGTAGTTATTATGAATCTCCCCCAGTCACAATATAAATTGTTTTTAATTTTGCTATACATCTTGTTATTCCTCTATAAGCTCACATGTAGGTTGAACCCATGTGTATGTCTATTGTACCTTATTGTAGGTGCTGCAGAAACTGTGCGAACTAGTTTAATTACACTCTAAACTGCTTACTTAATGTCTGTTATAAAATTAGCAAGAAAAATATTTCTTCATTACTTATTAATAAACCTACACTACCCTAAGACTTTGTGCTTCATAATTTAAATACCTATATTATTAAACAATAAACAATCCCTATTTACCTAAACAACTCTCACCTATCTACTTGATATATTATGGCTAAATAAATTAGATTTCTACCTTCACTAACTACTGAATTGTACTCCAACCCATCAACATACTGTATGAGACTGTTCGTGACAGTATATAACTACCGCCACTATTCCGATCATCATTTACCGTTATAACTCAGTGTGACATTGTACTTACCTTCGTAACATCGTTATACCTAGCTACAAAAACTTTAAAAGTGCTCGAAAAACTTGAAGAAGCTTTTTTTTTTTACATAGGTACTTACTGTAAACGTATTTCTTATCAGCATATTGCTTATATGTTAATATTAAAGACAAATGAAGTAGTGGCGCTAATAGTTCATGGCTGTGTGCTTGTGTGTCCATAGTTTATTTTAAAGAGCTGTGTGCGGTCTTCAGCTTGCAATTTGCTAAATAAATATTTACTGTGTGTGAGCTTTTCCGTCAATACTTATCAACGTTATTTTGGAATTGGCTGTGTGCTCCTATGCTATGTGCGTTTAATGTAGATTACTAAAAAGTTTTATATCTTTATTATAAAACAAATCACTGAGATCCCTATCTAACTGAGATATACATGCTGTGTGCTTATAAAGCTATGTGCATATAATTCAAACAGTCAGCGTTATGCAGCATTTTATTTTAGTGCTTTGTGCATTTGTCATCACCCTTAGTCCTTAAATATTGCTTTTCAAGCTGTGTGCGACCAACTTTCAGCGGAATTTTTATTTACAGGTGAATCGCGACGGTAAACCAGTTCCAGCCGATGCTGCTGCCGCCTCCGCCGGGTCCCTGCGGGGTGCCATGGCCGCCTCCGCCGCTAACAACCCAGGAAGAAGATAACGTAATCGTCGTCGTGGGACACTCCGCAAGCAGGATGGCCGAGGGTTACATATGATTTCCGACTACCTAATTTGCTACTACAATAATTATAATATAATTATTAATATACTATTTTGAATATTACAGATAGATTTATAGTGTTGTTACATATTCTCTTGCACATATTACCAATAATAAAATATTAAACGACTATTAAGTATGTCAACACTGTTAGGCGAATTACTCATAATTGAAATAGCATTTGCATAAGTAAATAAATGTTAGATATATTTTATTAATCCCTATTTAATTATTGCTTAAGTGGAACATAGCTAATTAATAAATTTAATTATAAAAGTATCGTACTAGACAACGTAGGTCTTTCAATTAAGTTCTTTAGGTTGGTATACTTGAGCTACGCTAATAATTACAATATTTATTAATTATCAACAGGTTTAAGTTTCACTATAAAATGTTTATTGTTAAAATATCTTATATAAATTTATTATAATTTAACAAGCATAGTTTTGTAACATTATTTAATTTAAATACTAATTAGGAATGGAATAATCACAAATCTGTTATAGCTTAGAATGTTGGTAGACTGCATCTGGAAATTGTTCTAGTTTTACATTACTGCTTGGTTTTTGATCTCTCTTCTGATCCTGACTCCGAAGAATAAACAACTGTTGCTGAATCTGTGTTTCGCTGGTTAATCTCCCTGAGGTGTCATTTTTCCCATAATAACACCTACCATCAGGTGAGATGATGCCAAGGGCTTACCAATCGAGGGTAAAAAATAAAAAATATGCAAAACACATTAATTTTATTGATTCTACAATAAATGACAGGTATTTATGAGAGCTTTATAAAGCGCATTTGCCTCCCATAAATTGAGAAGTATCGTGACAAAGAAATTGCTCGTATCCCAACAACGCTTCCATTTTTCCACATCATCACTTACAGGTGAGATGATGCCAAGGGCTAACTAACTGCAGATTCCTACAGCGCTGATTTGGATGCTTCCAGACGTGACTATAACTAGAATATAGCGGCAAATATGTATGAGAAAATGTTTCTTCAATTTTTGTATGAAAATTCAATATTTCCTTTTATCTTTAAAACTGCCAGACAGGAAATGCTGAACCGACTTTGTGCTGACGCCGTACTAGGCGTCAGTTAACCTGCGTGATCGACGACACCACGCAAGCCGCACCTTAGTGGCTTACCACGACCGCTTGTCCTTCTACACATCGATTACTGGCCAAGAGTGAATCGGTGGGACCACGAGTAAACAGTCAATTACTCGTCG
Organism: Coleophora deauratella; assembly: GCA_958295455.1. Lineage (NCBI taxonomy): Eukaryota > Metazoa > Arthropoda > Insecta > Lepidoptera > Coleophoridae > Coleophora > Coleophora deauratella. The sequence goes on along the minus strand of OY282414.1, from coordinate 9,684,452 downwards.
ACCCACCAGTGAGTCAACGTGGTGGGACCACGAGTCGGGGGCGAGGGTGTAATAAAATGGGCGTAGATTAACTTCAAGTTGAGAGTAAAAACTTATTGTTTGAGCTGGCTTGTACCACGCTGGACTACATCGTCACTTTCCATCAGGTGAGATGTAGTGAAACACTCAAATTTACTTTAAAACCACGTTATTACTGGTTTCTTCAATTATGAAAAAATTGTGGCCAATTGGAATGAAGAAGACAATTTTGCGGGTCTCTTAAGGAATATTATTCTAAACAGGGTTATTTTTGGACCCACCACCAAAACTTTAGAGTGGTTTCCACTTATGAAACTGAGCCACTTTCCCCACACAAAAAACCTTTAGGCATCTCCATATAAAATAGGCCGATCACGTGATCAAATTAGTATGAAAGGTCCAAATAATTTTTTGCGAATTATTCACTGGTTACTTGGGGAAAGTTGCTCAGTTTCATGAGTAGAAGCCACTGTGAAGTTTTGGTGGGGGGTCCAAAAATAACCTGTATGTTGAGTAGAAGCCCCCTGTAAAGGCAATTCGCCAAAAAAAAAGGTTTCTATTTGTTCGTTTCAAAACAGATCAATCACGCTGAATACGTTAAAAACAACAGACTTCAATCGCAACAACTCCAATTTTGCTAAGTTGTCAACAAAATGATTTTCTCAAAAACTGCTGAATCGATTTCGATTAAATTTATATGGGACCACCTGTGAAGTATACCTTTTTAAACAAAAAAATAATTTTCCAAATCGGTTCAGGCGTCTTCGAGTAATCGGTGAACATACATAAAAAAAAGATTCCGACGAATTGAGAACCTCCTCCTTTTTTTGAAGTCGGTTAAAAACGAGTCGTCAGTCTCTCACTTTTTTATAGGTTGCATTTCGGCGAGTGTGCGCAGGAATTACACGAATTGATTCCACCAGCCCCATTCCACCTTCGGTCGACCAGGCGTCGGCGCGGCTTCCACCCCTATGTAGTAGACATTCCATCCTTTTTTCATTATGCAAAGCGCTTTGCCTCATTTTTCATTATGCGTACTGCAAGGAAACGGAATTTCTTGCCGACGTCGGTGTTTCCCGAGTCTTATAACCTAGGGATCTTCAAGGCGAAAGTGAATAGATTTTATTTGGAATTGCATGTTCCACCATCGACTCCATCGTCACTTACCATCAGGTGAGATTTGAGTCAAACGCTCCCGAACCCTAAAAAATAAATATACAGGGTGTAAGGGACAGGTTGCCGAAAACTTTAAGGGCTTGCTCAGTAGACGAAACTGAACAACTTTTCACAAGAATTTTTTTCAGGAAACGAAAAAAAAAACGACTTCTCCATACAAACTGTCCAATCAAGTTTATAATTTTATATGGAGAAGCCGATTTTTTTCGTTTCCTGAAAAATTTTCTTGTGGAAGGTTGTTCAGTTTCGTCTACTGAGCAAGCCCGCTTACGCCGCTGTAGGTAGGTGACATAGCTCATACATATGGTCTGACTGATCCAAGTCGTGGGTTCGATCCGCACCCAGAGCAAACATTTCTGTGATGAGCAGATTTGTTTGTTCTGTGTCTGAGTGTATTATAACTAATTTGTATCTATTTAAATTTCTATATATATTTATATCAGTCTCTGGTTCCCATAGTAAGTACACGGAATCCTAGTTTGGGGCCAGATGACCGTGTGTAATTTATCCTGGATATTATTAAGTCTATAGGAATTTATATGCATTAATCGTTTATGGTGGAAAATATGTAATTAACCACAAAGTTTAACAGAATTAAAGATGATATACGTACATAATACCACATAACCGCAAAACAATACTTTTTATCGACAACTCTGTATTCTGTTTTAAAATATTGCCTTGAGAATATTTTAAGTCCGTAATTGGTCGAATTTGTTATATTCTATCTACATACAGCCAAAAAGCAAGGTTCGGAACCGGTTAACAAATACCGGTTAATTTCGTTCGAATTTCGGTTAACGATTCCGTTCAGGTTAAAACCGGTTTCCAGCTTAACCGGTAAATTTGAATAAAATATCGGTTAATCAGGAAGCGGTTTTCTAACCGAAATAAGAACTAAATTAACCGGTTAAAACCAAACTTAGTCAAGTACAGGCGCGTCGCGCGGGTGCCACTGCCCGAGTCTTCTGCTCACTTTCTCGCACGCTTTCAATTGATTTCACGCGGCAAACATGCCTACAAAGTCGCATATTCTTCAAATTAACCGGTTAATTCCGTTCGAATGAAAAAATATCGGTTTTGGTTAAACCGGTTAAATATACCGGTAACCGAAACCTGAACGAAACCTTAACCGAAATTATTTCGATATAGGGGTCAATGACCGAAACCGGTATTTTCAAAAAACCGGTTTCCGAACCCTGCCAAAAAGTTTATTTGCAGTGTGACTTAATCCTTTGTGCTTATAAAGGTACTAGCTTTTGCCCGCGTCTCCATCCGAGTAGATGTCGCTTTTTGACTGAATTTTGAATTTTGCTGGAGGAATATTCCAAATGTCATTATCATTAAAATAATCTACAGTCTTATAGTATCCTCCTGAACAAATACAGAGTCATTGAAAATGATGAGGACTGTCACTTACTTCAACAAGATATAGATGCTGTTTACCAATGGAGTATCAAAAACAAATTGTCATTTAACTTCTCCAAATGCTATGTAATGTCTTTCACGAGAGCTCTTCAACCTAGACATACCGTGTACAATATTGGTACTGAAACAATCACACGAGTAATGTCTGTCAAAGACTTGGGTGTTATTTTTGATCCAAAACTTACCTTCAATGATCACATAAGGCAACTCGTGGTACCGTCTTACCGCAAACTTGGTTTTGTCATTCGTAATTGTCGTGACTTCAGTAGAGGTAATGCAATAAAATTATTGTATACAGCTTTAGTGCGCAGTAAAATCTGCCTCAGCAGTCTGGAGTCCTCATGAGAAAAAGTATATTTTGATGATAGAAAAGGTTCAGAAAGCCTTTTTGCGTTTTCTGTTCAAAAAGATTTATGGATATTATCCATTTTTATATCCATCAAAATTTTTGCTCGGAGTGACGGGTCTTAATTCCTTGGAAACGAGGCGTGCTCTGGAATTAACTTGCCTGGCATGTCGCGTATTAAGGGGTGAGTCAGATTGTCCTGAGCTTGTGATGCAAATGTGTTGTTTATTTGTGCCGAATAACTACTTGCGAGCGCGTCGACACCGGCTGCTGGCGCTGCCTGCTGCCTGCTGCACGGACCGAGGCGCCCGAGGCGCGCCGCCACTCTCCTCTGGTATCAGCTCTCACTGACGTGGATGCTCTTTCATCATCGGTACCGCAACTAGATGTATTTGCTGACCCGTGGTGGCAAATACAGCGCGATTGCAAATTGTTTTGTGAAAACAATTTTTGATCTCATTATAATATATAGCTTAAGTGTTTATGTTTCTTTTTTATTTTATTTTTAATAGTTTAATATTTGTAATTAGTTATTAATGTGTTTTTATTGTATACAGTATTGGATATCTGCCCCACAAATGATTTTTTCACCTTACTAAGTCTCGACAAAGCTATGTCAAGATTAATTTTACTTCTCAAATTACGGTTATGTCTGTCACTATTTTTGAAGAACAAGTTTAGATTTTTACGAACGTACATGATATTTTCGTAAATAAAGTGACCGGCAACTGTTAGAATATTTATTTCCTTAAATCTATCTCGAAGTGATTCTCGGGATCGTAGTTGGTATATAGCACGGATTGCTCTTTTAAGACTATTGAGGTTTTCAACTAAGCCGCAAGTCACGTCTTCTGGATCTATCAGAGACGTATTCTTGTCGCTATACAAGGGGGAACAATAAAGAAACAAAATAAATAGAAAATAACTCAACAAAATTCGGCTCCACAAGCACAAACACAGAGAACGTATCACAGCCTAAGTAAGGTACTTAGGAGGTATAGGAGGACATTGGGTCTGAATCGATTCACTCACTTACAATGAAAATAATAATAATATATAATAATATCCAGGACAAATCACACACGGTCATCTGACCCCAAACTAGGATTCCCTGTATCTTGGGAACCAGAGACTGATATACATACACATATACATCTAAATACATACATATATAGATGGCCTCACCTTCCCAATATAATGGGAAGAGACCCGTGCCCCTGCAGTGGGGACGTAATGGGTTGTTAACACACATACATATATAGATATAATAAACCCAGACTCAGAGCAAACAATTCTGCTCATCACAGAAAAGTTTGCCCTGTGTGAAGATCGAATCCACGACTCTCGGATCAGAGGTCAGGATCGCTAACCACTTAGCCACCGAGTCAGTCAAAATAAATACTTAAAGTACATAAACAGTAGGAAATGAGACGCGAGGGGGTGCGAAAATAAGGGATGCGGGGATGCTATAATCGAAATTAAAGAAAATCGTATGGGGAGCGATACGTGATCTACGTCACGAGGTTGAGAAATGTCTGTGTTGTAACAAATAGTAATTATAAATTGTTACAAATATAGGGTGACTTTAAATTAGTTCTTGATACGAAAGGCTTTGCATGTGCTCATGATAACCAACAACTTTCCCTAAGGAACCCATAGTCAAATCTCAAAAAAAGTTTTAGACTCTCCATACAAATCGGTCAATGGACCGGCCAAATTAGTATGAAGAGTCCAAGTTTTTGTTTTAGATTTAACTATGGGTTCCTTAGGGAAAGTTGTTTGTTATCATGAGCACATGCATATGTTTTGGTATCAAAAACTAATTTAAAGTCACCCTATATATGTGAACAGTATTGCCACTTTTTAGTAGAATTCGAAAAGAAGTAGCTTTATCGAATATACCGCCGCCCCTGAAACCATGTATTCAGCTGAAGAAAAATTGGATAAATAGATAGATATACTCTTTATTGTACACACATTAAAAAAAAACAACAATAGGTATAACATTAGGATATAGTGGTACAATGCGACGTTTATTTTTTTTTAATAACATCTGCTGTCCCCAAGTAAATAAAACGCTGTAACTTTTAAATTAAGCAGGCTAGAATATTAAAATAAAAAACCGAGGACTGGCAGTAGATGGCAGTGCCACAGAAATAAAAAAATACACAAAACTAAGACTAAGAAAACCCAAAACTAGTATTTAGAGCACCAGTGTAAAAAACAGCGTATCCGGAATACCATTGGTTAATCGCTCATAGCAAACGTTGTGTGCAGATTAGAAACTTGGGGTTTTTATCATTTAAAAGCTAATGTCAAATATCTTAAAGTAATAAAAACGTAAGGCTAATAGGTTTGTGTTTACAATTAAACAAAGAATGAAAAATGCCGCGTGGATGATATTAGTAAAAAAGTAAAGTAAGTAAGTAAAGACTTTATTGCTATATAGTATTAATAATATACGCTTTATAGTATTAATAATACCAGCTACGCGGACGACATGGTGCGGCTGGCCGACAGCAGGTGCAATCAGGGATTTATTAAAAATGTGAGGTAGGGTGGGCCGAAAATCAACTTTTTTTGAATTCTGTGAAAAGGTGCTAGGTAGGGTAGAAATGACGTGTGTAAAATATTATTGGTCGCTGTTATCATTAAGAGCCTCCGGATTCACTTTGAAAAATCTGAAAAAAATATTTTTAGAACCGATTTCAAGAGACCATATTAATTAATTGAATTCAAATATTTTATAATTTTTTGCACTTCTTGGGAGCAAATACAGCATATTTTCAAAACAAAACAAAAGACTTCTCCTTTTCAATTACTTTAGACGTCAGGTGAGGGGTCAGGAGGGTGCAGATTGCACTTTGCGCGACCATTTTACACTTCAGTAATTACGCTATGGCTAATTACATTACAAGAGAAATCGTTGAAGTGCACCCGAAACTTGACGATATATGTCCTGTTTGCGCAAAATGGGATATTAAAGAAAAAATATTACATTTCTATGAAAAGTTACGAGTAGGCAATGTGACAGTAAAATTAAACAAAAATACAAAAAAATAACTTTCAATATATTGTGACAGTTGTTTACTGCACAAATAATTCAGATATATCACGTAAAATGAATAAATCTACATAAATCTCATTCCAAAATACCATAAACAATCATGAAGAGTTTCAGCGTAGGAAGCTAAGCTTTGTTAGATATTTCTGCTTGCAATTGTATGAATTTAGCAAACTGTAGCTGCCCTAAAGCTCAAAAAGTGCTTAAAAATCTGTGCAGCTTCTTGCTGCCTTAATGAGCCCTTGCTCTGTCTGATTTACCATACCTATCACGAGTTTTGGCGAGCATGAAATATTTCACGCTGGCAGCAGTCATTTGAGTAGCTGTTTTCCTTTAGGACAGCACTTCATTGTCACCATCGGGCTCATTGAAATATATGTATGAGAAATCATCAAACTTAACCGTTGTTGCATAATTTACCTAAACAACTCTCACCTATCTACTTGATATATTATGGCTAAATAAATTAGATTTCTACCTTCACTAACTACTGAATTGTACTCCAACCCATCAACATACTGTATGAGACTGTTCGTGACAGTATATAACTACCGCCACTATTCCGATCATCATTTACCGTTATAACTCAGTGTGACATTGTACTTACCTTCGTAACATCGTTATACCTAGCTACAAAAACTTTAAAAGTGCTCGAAAAACTTGAAGAAGCTTTTTTTTTTTACATAGGTACTTACTGCAAACGTATTTCTTATCAGCATATTGCTTATATGTTAATATTAAAGACAAATGAAGTAGTGGCGCTAATAGTTCATGGCTGTGTGCTTGTGTGTCCATAGTTTATTTTAAAGAGCTGTGTGCGGTCTTCAGCTTGCAATTTGCTAAATAAATATTTACTGTGTGTGAGCTTTTCCGTCAATACTTATCAACGTTATTTTGGAATTGGCTGTGTGCTCCTATGCTATGTGCGTTTAATGTAGATTACTAAAAAGTTTTATATCTTTATTATAAAACAAATCACTGAGATCCCTATCTAACTGAGATATACATGCTGTGTGCTTATAAAGCTATGTGCATATAATTCAAACAGTCAGCGTTATGCAGCATTTTATTTTAGTGCTTTGTGCATTTGTCATCACCCTTAGTCCTTAAATATTGCTTTTCAAGCTGTGTGCGACCAACTTTCAGCGGAATTTTTATTTACAGGTGAATCGCGACGGTAAACCAGTTCCAGCCGATGCTGCTGCCGCCTCCGCCGGGTCCCTGCGGGGTGCCATGGCCGCCTCCGCCGCTAACAACCCAGGAAGAAGATAACGTAATCGTCGTCGTGGGACACTCCGCAAGCAGGATGGCCGAGGGTTACATATGATTTCCGACTACCTAATTTGCTACTACAATAATTATAATATAATTATTAATATACTATTTTGAATATTACAGATAGATTTATAGTGTTGTTACATATTCTCTTGCACATATTACCAATAATAAAATATTAAACGACTATTAAGTATGTCAACACTGTTAGGCGAATTACTCATAATTGAAATAGCATTTGCATAAGTAAATAAATGTTAGATATATTTTATTAATCCCTATTTAATTATTGCTTAAGTGGAACATAGCTAATTAATAAATTTAATTATAAAAGTATCGTACTAGACAACGTAGGTCTTTCAATTAAGTTCTTTAGGTTGGTATACTTGAGCTACGCTAATAATTACAATATTTATTAATTATCAACAGGTTTAAGTTTCACTATAAAATGTTTATTGTTAAAATATCTTATATAAATTTATTATAATTTAACAAGCATAGTTTTGTAACATTATTTAATTTAAATACTAATTAGGAATGGAATAATCACAAATCTGTTATAGCTTAGAATGTTGGTAGACTGCATCTGGAAATTGTTCTAGTTTTACATTACTGCTTGGTTTTTGATCTCTCTTCTGATCCTGACTCCGAAGAATAAACAACTGTTGCTGAATCTGTGTTTCGCTGGTTAATCTCCCTGAGGTGTCATTTTTCCCATAATAACACCTCAGAAGTGGGATCTGCCCGCTGTTCCTTGCCGCCATGGCCGAAACGGGGCCGTTGGGGCCCTACATAGACGGGTTGGGTAAGCCAAAATCCGCAGACGATTCGGATACTGAAAACCAGGTAAAATAATTTTTTTTTTCTTCGTCTGGTGATTCACAAATGCACGACAACAGGAAGAGAAAAAGTATTCATTTAGATGCCGAGCTAGTCCCAAAATTCAATCCTGGCCCTAAATGTCTAACGGTTAAATCTTGGCTTAATAAAATCGATCAGCTAGGTCAAATTTATAATTGGAACGATGCCGATAAGGCCTACATCATGCACATGCGTTTGCGTGGATCTGCCCGCGAGTGGTACGAGAATTTAGATGATTACGCATTAGATTGGAACGGATGGAAATCTGCACTCGAAAGATCATTTCCCATGGCTGTTGATTACGTTGACACTCTGGAACTGATGTTGGCACGAAAAAAAAGTGACAATGAAACAATGACTACATATTTTCATGATAAATTATCTTTGATAAAAAAATGCAAAATTGATGACCAAGGCTCTGTGTCATGTATAATACGTGGATTACCGGCGGAACTTAGAGCAAATGCGAAAGCTTTCAGATGTGAAACCGCTGGCGAACTGTACTTCGGCTTCTTGTCTTCGCTGGAAAACTACAAGAAGGTGGAGAGTGCAGCTGCAAGGCACCCTACCACCAGCAGCGGCGGCAAAACTACGTGGCGCCGTGGCGCACCCCCGGCGCCAATGCAGGCGCCTTCCTACAAGCTGTGCTACGTGTGCCGCCGGCCCGGGCACGAAGGAAAGGACTGTCGCAGCCTGCTCGTCTGCACCACCTGCCAACGGCGCGGTCACGAAGCCAGCAGCTGTTGGAGCACACCTACACAAAAGGTGATGTACAATTTTAAAACTTATGATATTAGAATTGACCTTTATAAAAAACCTGCTAAAATTAATGATGAAGATATATGTGCGTATATTGATACCGGTAGCAAAGTGAACATACTAACGCTTTGTGTAGTAAATAGATTACGTTTGCCAATTAAAAACTCTTCAGTTGTAATGAGGGGATTTGGAGACAATTATATTCGGTCCCTTGGGAAAGTAGATTTTACTGTGTGCATAGATGATCTTAATTTGTCTAGTAGTGCTGAAATAACTGATAGGAGTTTAGATGGCATAGACTTAATAGTAGGTCAACCACTGATCAACCAGAAAGACATAAGTTTGATTACTACATCTGAAAGTGTCACGTTAGTACATGCGATAGGGTTACTCTCTGAACACTTGGGGCGGATTCAAATAGAAAGTACTGTTGATAAATATCCCATCAATTTGGCAAGTGATGTAACGATATCTCCTCAAAGTGAGGCCCTAGTAAGTGTGGAAATCGATTGTTCTGAAAAGAATAAAATTCTCATAACTAAACCTGTGTATTGTAACATGTGGTATACTTACTTCATTCCCGGGGGAGTATTTACGGCTACTACTGGACTAATGAAGTTAGTGAACTTAGGTAGCATACCTATTGTGTTGAAAAAGGGGCAATTAGTAACTCGAGCTAGGATACATGGCACTACGGTCAGTCCTGTACTTACTTTGAAAACCGAAGATCAAGAAAAATCGAAATCCACTAGTAGCGTTTTTGAATCAATAAACGTGGGTGAAATAAGCTCAAGTGAACGCCATAAGCTAATAGAAATACTTGAATCTCATGCAAATTCTTTCGCAAATGATACTGCTAGTTTAGGCTGTACAGATTTGATTGAAATGACGATAGAAACTACAACCGACAAACCTGTGTATTTTAAGCCCTATAGACTTGCTCATAAAGAAAGACAGATCGTGGATGAAAAGGTACAGGAACTCATAGATTCGGGTGTCGCCAGAGAGTCTAATTCAACCTATGCTAGTCCTGTGGTTTTAGTCCGTAAAAAGAATGGGGAGTATCGACTTTGTATCGATTATAGAGCGTTAAATTCGGTAACAGTAAAAGATCGTTTCCCGTTGCCACACATCGATGACCTGATAAGTCTTCTCGCTGGTAAATATTATTTTACCACGCTTGACCTTGCCCAAGGTTATTATCAGATTCCAATGTCGCCCAATTCAATACCCAAAACCGCTTTCATCACGCCTTCAGGGCAATATGAATTTCTGAAAATGCCGTTTGGGCTAGCTAATGCACCCGCAGTATTTTCGCGTGCACTCAAAATGGCACTTGGCAAACTAGCAAATAACCCTTGCAGTAACAATACCTGCGGGAATTCAAATCTTGACAATAGAAATACGACGCTCCCTAGCAATAGTGTAGTAGCAGTATATTTAGATGACATGATTTTGCCAACCGTTGATGTTAATGATGGGTTATTATTACTGAAACATGTCCTAGAACTTCTAGATGGTGCTAATTTGAAACTGAATCCCAGTAAATGTTCCTTTCTCCAAACTACTACAGACTATTTGGGTCATGAGATCACTGCGGGTACAGTTAGGCCGGGTCTTCAAAAGATAGAAAGCGTAGCTAAATATAGAACCCCAAGTAACGTTCATGAAATCCGGCAATTTATAGGGCTAGCCTCCTATTTTCGTAAATTTATCAAAAATTTCGCGACAATAGCTCGACCTTTAACGGAGTTGACGAAAAAAGACGTTACATGGCACTGGGGTGCAGAACAAGTTGAAGCATTTCAATCCCTAAAAACCTTGTTGACAGAAAGACCTGTACTTGCGATTTATGATCGAAATGCGGAGACTGAAGTGCACACAGATGCCAGTAAACTAGGCCTCAGTGGCATACTTATGCAATACCAGTCTGACGGTACCTTGAAACCGGTCGCTTATTTTAGCAGAGTAACGAGTCGCGAAGAACAGTGCTACCATAGTTATGAATTGGAAAAATTGGCTGTGGTAGAATCGCTTAAAAGGTATCGGATATACCTAGTGGGTATACACGTAAAAGTAGTAACCGACTGTGTGGCTGTTCGCGCGACTTTGGCAAAGCGAGATCTCCTGCCACGTATAGCTCGGTGGTGGCTGACTATCCAAGATTATGATTTAGAGATCGAATACAGACCAGGGGATAGAATGCGACATGCCGATGCCTTAAGTAGGAATCCGATAGAAAGTAATCAACCGACTGTAGGGACTACTGAATGTGATTTGCTTGACACAGTGAATGTGGGTATGATAGATGAATCTGACTGGGCGGTATCTGTTCAGTTACAAGATGAGAATACTCAGCACATAATAAGACAGATTCAAGGTGGCACAAATAATAAAGACATACTGAATAATTATGCGCTTGTTGAAGGAAAGTTGTACAGGAAAACTTTAGCAGGGCCTCGTTTTGTGTTACCCAAGCTACCTAAATTTACGGTTCTTCAAAAATACCATGACCATATAGGACACCCTGGAGTGGAAAGAGTAGAGAAATTAATAAAATCTAGCTATTGGTTTCCCCATATGACACGTTTTATACGTAAATATATCAACAGTTGTATCCCTTGTGCGTTTGGGAAATCGACCTACGGTAAAAAGGAGGGAGAACTTCATCCCATCGATAAAGTAGATGAGCCTATGCATACTGTACATATTGATCATTTGGGTCCGTTCCCCAAAAGTCGCAAGGGAAATAGCTACATACTGATGGCTATCGACGCATTCACAAAGTTTGTCTTTGCGCGACAATCTGTTAGATCCACTGAAACGGTAAAACAGTTGAGTGACATTTTTTCCCTTTTTGGTAAACCCAAAAGAGTAGTAACTGACAGGGGCAAAGCGTTTACTAGTCGCTATTTTAAAGCATATGTGACAGAGTCTCAGATAAAGCACATTCAGAACGCCATAGCAGTGCCTCGAGCGAACGGTCATGTAGAGCGGGTAAATCGTACCATCTTAGATTCTCTTAGCACCACTGTAAGCGAGGAATGTACATGGGATGAAAAAGTGTCTGACATAGTCTGGGGTATCAATAACACCGTGAATGCCACCACTCAACTGTCACCGTTCAGTCTCATGTTCGCACATGAAAACACGCTGTTGCCTGTTCCTCAACCTACTCCCGGGCCTAGTCGTGAAACTCAGCGCCAGAACCTGGTTGAGAGACGTCAAAAAGCAAAAACTAATATAGATCGTAACATGACTCGTATGAAGAAACGATTTGATAAGAAACATAAAAGTTGCACAAAATATAGCATTGGGCAACTGGTTCTTTGGAAGGGCGGCGTAACAGAAGATGCAGTAGGCGTGAGCAAAAAGTTAGGTAAAAGGTATTCAGGGCCGTATAAAGTAGTCCAAACGAATCATGATATTGACCGATACACGATTACATCGGTTAAAGGAATGCGAGGATATCGTAAATTTACAGCAGTAGTAGCCGGAGATACATTGCGGCCCTACAAGTCCATGATGTTAGATGAAACTGATTCCACTGATAGTGAAGGTCGTGAAATAGACAGGGATGATCTAATTGATTTATTAGAAAGTTAAAATGTTCTGTAAATGGTATTATGACTTTAGCTTTCTACTCCAGTTTATCTTGTAAATTATAGATAACTGAAATCGTCATTTAATTCAAACCCAAGATGTACTGATATTATTCAAAATATTTGATTTTGTACTATTAGTTATAAAAAGATTTATTGTAGTTATTATGAATCTCCCCCAGTCACAATATAAATTGTTTTTAATTTTGCTATACATCTTGTTATTCCTCTATAAGCTCACATGTAGGTTGAACCCATGTGTATGTCTATTGTACCTTATTGTAGGTGCTGCAGAAACTGTGCGAACTAGTTTAATTACACTCTAAACTGCTTACTTAATGTCTGTTATAAAATTAGCAAGAAAAATATTTCTTCATTACTTATTAATAAACCTACACTACCCTAAGACTTTGTGCTTCATAATTTAAATACCTATATTATTAAACAATAAACAATCCCTATTTACCTAAACAACTCTCACCTATCTACTTGATATATTATGGCTAAATAAATTAGATTTCTACCTTCACTAACTACTGAATTGTACTCCAACCCATCAACATACTGTATGAGACTGTTCGTGACAGTATATAACTACCGCCACTATTCCGATCATCATTTACCGTTATAACTCAGTGTGACATTGTACTTACCTTCGTAACATCGTTATACCTAGCTACAAAAACTTTAAAAGTGCTCGAAAAACTTGAAGAAGCTTTTTTTTTTTACATAGGTACTTACTGCAAACGTATTTCTTATCAGCATATTGCTTATATGTTAATATTAAAGACAAATGAAGTAGTGGCGCTAATAGTTCATGGCTGTGTGCTTGTGTGTCCATAGTTTATTTTAAAGAGCTGTGTGCGGTCTTCAGCTTGCAATTTGCTAAATAAATATTTACTGTGTGTGAGCCTTTCCGTCAATACTTATCAACGTTATTTTGGAATTGGCTGTGTGCTCCTATGCTATGTGCGTTTAATGTAGATTACTAAAAAGTTTTATATCTTTATTATAAAACAAATCACTGAGATCCCTATCTAACTGAGATATACATGCTGTGTGCTTATAAAGCTATGTGCATATAATTCAAACAGTCAGCGTTATGCAGCATTTTATTTTAGTGCTTTGTGCATTTGTCATCACCCTTAGTCCTTAAATATTGCTTTTCAAGCTGTGTGCGACCAACTTTCAGCGGAATTTTTATTTACAGGTGAATCGCGACGGTAAACCAGTTCCAGCCGATGCTGCTGCCGCCTCCGCCGGGTCCCTGCGGGGTGCCATGGCCGCCTCCGCCGCTAACAACCCAGGAAGAAGATAACGTAATCGTCGTCGTGGGACACTCCGCAAGCAGGATGGCCGAGGGTTACATATGATTTCCGACTACCTAATTTGCTACTACAATAATTATAATATAATTATTAATATACTATTTTGAATATTACAGATAGATTTATAGTGTTGTTACATATTCTCTTGCACATATTACCAATAATAAAATATTAAACGACTATTAAGTATGTCAACACTGTTAGGCGAATTACTCATAATTGAAATAGCATTTGCATAAGTAAATAAATGTTAGATATATTTTATTAATCCCTATTTAATTATTGCTTAAGTGGAACATAGCTAATTAATAAATTTAATTATAAAAGTATCGTACTAGACAACGTAGGTCTTTCAATTAAGTTCTTTAGGTTGGTATACTTGAGCTACGCTAATAATTACAATATTTATTAATTATCAACAGGTTTAAGTTTCACTATAAAATGTTTATTGTTAAAATATCTTATATAAATTTATTATAATTTAACAAGCATAGTTTTGTAACATTATTTAATTTAAATACTAATTAGGAATGGAATAATCACAAATCTGTTATAGCTTAGAATGTTGGTAGACTGCATCTGGAAATTGTTCTAGTTTTACATTACTGCTTGGTTTTTGATCTCTCTTCTGATCCTGACTCCGAAGAATAAACAACTGTTGCTGAATCTGTGTTTCGCTGGTTAATCTCCCTGAGGTGTCATTTTTCCCATAATAACACCTCAGAAGTGGGATCTGCCCGCTGTTCCTTGCCGCCATGGCCGAAACGGGGCCGTTGGGGCCCTACATAGACGGGTTGGGTAAGCCAAAATCCGCAGACGATTCGGATACTGAAAACCAGGTAAAATAATTTTTTTTTTCTTCGTCTGGTGATTCACAAATGCACGACAACAGGAAGAGAAAAAGTATTCATTTAGATGCCGAGCTAGTCCCAAAATTCAATCCTGGCCCTAAATGTCTAACGGTTAAATCTTGGCTTAATAAAATCGATCAGCTAGGTCAAATTTATAATTGGAACGATGCCGATAAGGCCTACATCATGCACATGCGTTTGCGTGGATCTGCCCGCGAGTGGTACGAGAATTTAGATGATTACGCATTAGATTGGAACGGATGGAAATCTGCACTCGAAAGATCATTTCCCATGGCTGTTGATTACGTTGACACTCTGGAACTGATGTTGGCACGAAAAAAAAGTGACAATGAAACAATGACTACATATTTTCATGATAAATTATCTTTGATAAAAAAATGCAAAATTGATGACCAAGGCTCTGTGTCATGTATAATACGTGGATTACCGGCGGAACTTAGAGCAAATGCGAAAGCTTTCAGATGTGAAACCGCTGGCGAACTGTACTTCGGCTTCTTGTCTTCGCTGGAAAACTACAAGAAGGTGGAGAGTGCAGCTGCAAGGCACCCTACCACCAGCAGCGGCGGCAAAACTACGTGGCGCCGTGGCGCACCCCCGGCGCCAATGCAGGCGCCTTCCTACAAGCTGTGCTACGTGTGCCGCCGGCCCGGGCACGAAGGAAAGGACTGTCGCAGCCTGCTCGTCTGCACCACCTGCCAACGGCGCGGTCACGAAGCCAGCAGCTGTTGGAGCACACCTACACAAAAGGTGATGTACAATTTTAAAACTTATGATATTAGAATTGACCTTTATAAAAAACCTGCTAAAATTAATGATGAAGATATATGTGCGTATATTGATACCGGTAGCAAAGTGAACATACTAACGCTTTGTGTAGTAAATAGATTACGTTTGCCAATTAAAAACTCTTCAGTTGTAATGAGGGGATTTGGAGACAATTATATTCGGTCCCTTGGGAAAGTAGATTTTACTGTGTGCATAGATGATCTTAATTTGTCTAGTAGTGCTGAAATAACTGATAGGAGTTTAGATGGCATAGACTTAATAGTAGGTCAACCACTGATCAACCAGAAAGACATAAGTTTGATTACTACATCTGAAAGTGTCACGTTAGTACATGCGATAGGGTTACTCTCTGAACACTTGGGGCGGATTCAAATAGAAAGTACTGTTGATAAATATCCCATCAATTTGGCAAGTGATGTAACGATATCTCCTCAAAGTGAGGCCCTAGTAAGTGTGGAAATCGATTGTTCTGAAAAGAATAAAATTCTCATAACTAAACCTGTGTATTGTAACATGTGGTATACTTACTTCATTCCCGGGGGAGTATTTACGGCTACTACTGGACTAATGAAGTTAGTGAACTTAGGTAGCATACCTATTGTGTTGAAAAAGGGGCAATTAGTAACTCGAGCTAGGATACATGGCACTACGGTCAGTCCTGTACTTACTTTGAAAACCGAAGATCAAGAAAAATCGAAATCCACTAGTAGCGTTTTTGAATCAATAAACGTGGGTGAAATAAGCTCAAGTGAACGCCATAAGCTAATAGAAATACTTGAATCTCATGCAAATTCTTTCGCAAATGATACTGCTAGTTTAGGCTGTACAGATTTGATTGAAATGACGATAGAAACTACAACCGACAAACCTGTGTATTTTAAGCCCTATAGACTTGCTCATAAAGAAAGACAGATCGTGGATGAAAAGGTACAGGAACTCATAGATTCGGGTGTCGCCAGAGAGTCTAATTCAACCTATGCTAGTCCTGTGGTTTTAGTCCGTAAAAAGAATGGGGAGTATCGACTTTGTATCGATTATAGAGCGTTAAATTCGGTAACAGTAAAAGATCGTTTCCCGTTGCCACACATCGATGACCTGATAAGTCTTCTCGCTGGTAAATATTATTTTACCACGCTTGACCTTGCCCAAGGTTATTATCAGATTCCAATGTCGCCCAATTCAATACCCAAAACCGCTTTCATCACGCCTTCAGGGCAATATGAATTTCTGAAAATGCCGTTTGGGCTAGCTAATGCACCCGCAGTATTTTCGCGTGCACTCAAAATGGCACTTGGCAAACTAGCAAATAACCCTTGCAGTAACAATACCTGCGGGAATTCAAATCTTGACAATAGAAATACGACGCTCCCTAGCAATAGTGTAGTAGCAGTATATTTAGATGACATGATTTTGCCAACCGTTGATGTTAATGATGGGTTATTATTACTGAAACATGTCCTAGAACTTCTAGATGGTGCTAATTTGAAACTGAATCTCAGTAAATGTTCCTTTCTCCAAACTACTACAGACTATTTGGGTCATGAGATCACTGCGGGTACAGTTAGGCCGGGTCTTCAAAAGATAGAAAGCGTAGCTAAATATAGAACCCCAAGTAACGTTCATGAAATCCGGCAATTTATAGGGCTAGCCTCCTATTTTCGTAAATTTATCAAAAATTTCGCGACAATAGCTCGACCTTTAACGGAGTTGACGAAAAAAGACGTTACATGGCACTGGGGTGCAGAACAAGTTGAAGCATTTCAATCCCTAAAAACCTTGTTGACAGAAAGACCTGTACTTGCGATTTATGATCGAAATGCGGAGACTGAAGTGCACACAGATGCCAGTAAACTAGGCCTCAGTGGCATACTTATGCAATACCAGTCTGACGGTACCTTGAAACCGGTCGCTTATTTTAGCAGAGTAACGAGTCGCGAAGAACAGTGCTACCATAGTTATGAATTGGAAAAATTGGCTGTGGTAGAATCGCTTAAAAGGTATCGGATATACCTAGTGGGTATACACGTAAAAGTAGTAACCGACTGTGTGGCTGTTCGCGCGACTTTGGCAAAGCGAGATCTCCTGCCACGTATAGCTCGGTGGTGGCTGACTATCCAAGATTATGATTTAGAGATCGAATACAGACCAGGGGATAGAATGCGACATGCCGATGCCTTAAGTAGGAATCCGATAGAAAGTAATCAACCGACTGTAGGGACTACTGAATGTGATTTGCTTGACACAGTGAATGTGGGTATGATAGATGAATCTGACTGGGCGGTATCTGTTCAGTTACAAGATGAGAATACTCAGCACATAATAAGACAGATTCAAGGTGGCACAAATAATAAAGACATACTGAATAATTATGCGCTTGTTGAAGGAAAGTTGTACAGGAAAACTTTAGCAGGGCCTCGTTTTGTGTTACCCAAGCTACCTAAATTTACGGTTCTTCAAAAATACCATGACCATATAGGACACCCTGGAGTGGAAAGAGTAGAGAAATTAATAAAATCTAGCTATTGGTTTCCCCATATGACACGTTTTATACGTAAATATATCAACAGTTGTATCCCTTGTGCGTTTGGGAAATCGACCTACGGTAAAAAGGAGGGAGAACTTCATCCCATCGATAAAGTAGATGAGCCTATGCATACTGTACATATTGATCATTTGGGTCCGTTCCCCAAAAGTCGCAAGGGAAATAGCTACATACTGATGGCTATCGACGCATTCACAAAGTTTGTCTTTGCGCGACAATCTGTTAGATCCACTGAAACGGTAAAACAGTTGAGTGACATTTTTTCCCTTTTTGGTAAACCCAAAAGAGTAGTAACTGACAGGGGCAAAGCGTTTACTAGTCGCTATTTTAAAGCATATGTGACAGAGTCTCAGATAAAGCACATTCAGAACGCCATAGCAGTGCCTCGAGCGAACGGTCATGTAGAGCGGGTAAATCGTACCATCTTAGATTCTCTTAGCACCACTGTAAGCGAGGAATGTACATGGGATGAAAAAGTGTCTGACATAGTCTGGGGTATCAATAACACCGTGAATGCCACCACTCAACTGTCACCGTTCAGTCTCATGTTCGCACATGAAAACACGCTGTTGCCTGTTCCTCAACCTACTCCCGGGCCTAGTCGTGAAACTCAGCGCCAGAACCTGGTTGAGAGACGTCAAAAAGCAAAAACTAATATAGATCGTAACATGACTCGTATGAAGAAACGATTTGATAAGAAACATAAAAGTTGCACAAAATATAGCATTGGGCAACTGGTTCTTTGGAAGGGCGGCGTAACAGAAGATGCAGTAGGCGTGAGCAAAAAGTTAGGTAAAAGGTATTCAGGGCCGTATAAAGTAGTCCAAACGAATCATGATATTGACCGATACACGATTACATCGGTTAAAGGAATGCGAGGATATCGTAAATTTACAGCAGTAGTAGCCGGAGATACATTGCGGCCCTACAAGTCCATGATGTTAGATGAAACTGATTCCACTGATAGTGAAGGTCGTGAAATAGACAGGGATGATCTAATTGATTTATTAGAAAGTTAAAATGTTCTGTAAATGGTATTATGACTTTAGCTTTCTACTCCAGTTTATCTTGTAAATTATAGATAACTGAAATCGTCATTTAATTCAAACCCAAGATGTACTGATATTATTCAAAATATTTGATTTTGTACTATTAGTTATAAAAAGATTTATTGTAGTTATTATGAATCTCCCCCAGTCACAATATAAATTGTTTTTAATTTTGCTATACATCTTGTTATTCCTCTATAAGCTCACATGTAGGTTGAACCCATGTGTATGTCTATTGTACCTTATTGTAGGTGCTGCAGAAACTGTGCGAACTAGTTTAATTACACTCTAAACTGCTTACTTAATGTCTGTTATAAAATTAGCAAGAAAAATATTTCTTCATTACTTATTAATAAACCTACACTACCCTAAGACTTTGTGCTTCATAATTTAAATACCTATATTATTAAACAATAAACAATCCCTATTTACCTAAACAACTCTCACCTATCTACTTGATATATTATGGCTAAATAAATTAGATTTCTACCTTCACTAACTACTGAATTGTACTCCAACCCATAACTTATGGCTTAGTAACAATATATTAACATTAAACTCAAATAAAACAAAATACATTACTTTTTCAATACGCTCAAATAAAGAATTAGATGAAAACCTGAAACTGTCAGTTCACAAATGCAAAATGAAAAACGACTGTGGTTGCGATACCCTTCAAAAAACGAACACAATAAAGTATTTAGGCATAGTAATTGATGAAAATCTTAATTTTCAAAATCATATAACTGCACTTAGCAAACGAGTTCGCAAATTAATTGCAACTTTCAAAACACTGCGCCATTTAGTAGAACCATACATTTTAAAACGTATTTATTACTCTCTATGCCAATCTATTTGTACATACTGCATATCATCATGGGGAGGGGCCCCAAAGACTACAATTAAATCTCTAGAAGTTGCTCAACGTGCAATACTAAAGGTCTCCACTTTTAAACCATATTTATATCCTACGAAAATACTTTATGAATACTGTGAAGTCCTTACCATCCGACAATTATTTATGCTAAACACCATCTTAAAGCAACACAGTCAAATACATTATGACCCAAATGCCACTATAAACCGTCGCAACCATTTAGTGTGTAGTACGCATTATTATCGTACATCGTTCTGTCAACGTTTCTTTGTATTCCTTGGACCATATCTCTATAATAAGGTAAATAAGTTTCTGAAAATATATCAACTATCAAAATTTGAAACCAAAAAGAAAGTTAGTCAGTGGCTACAAACCTTAACATATGATGAGAGTGAGGCTTTTCTAACTATTGTGTCTTAATGTATTCTAAGTCAAAACACACACACACACACACACACACACACACACACACACACACACACACACACACACACACACACACACACACACACACACACACACACATACACATACACACACACACACATACACATACACACACACACATATACTATATTATATGTATAATTATAAGTTTTCGATATAAATTGTAGAAGCTATGTACCAAATTTATTTTTTTATTTTAAATAACTTTGTACTTTCATTATATTTAGGATAAGAAACATGATCTTCCGGGGGAGGGCTCTGTATACAGAAATACAGGTATTTCAAAAACCTAGTTCAGTTACAGACGACTCCGTAATTTTTTTTTGTGAAATATATTAGCCATTATAATATGTAAGCCAACCTGTAAAACACTTATCTGAGAAATAAACTTTATTATTATTATTATTATTATTATTATTATTATCAACATACTGTATGAGACTGTTCGTGACAGTATATAACTACCGCCACTATTCCGATCATCATTTACCGTTATAACTCAGTGTGACATTGTACTTACCTTCGTAACATCGTTATACCTAGCTACAAAAACTTTAAAAGTGCTCGAAAAACTTGAAGAAGCTTTTTTTTTTTACATAGGTACTTACTGCAAACGTATTTCTTATCAGCATATTGCTTATATGTTAATATTAAAGACAAATGAAGTAGTGGCGCTAATAGTTCATGGCTGTGTGCTTGTGTGTCCATAGTTTATTTTAAAGAGCTGTGTGCGGTCTTCAGCTTGCAATTTGCTAAATAAATATTTACTGTGTGTGAGCTTTTCCGTCAATACTTATCAACGTTATTTTGGAATTGGCTGTGTGCTCCTATGCTATGTGCGTTTAATGTAGATTACTAAAAAGTTTTATATCTTTATTATAAAACAAATCACTGAGATCCCTATCTAACTGAGATATACATGCTGTGTGCTTATAAAGCTATGTGCATATAATTCAAACAGTCAGCGTTATGCAGCATTTTATTTTAGTGCTTTGTGCATTTGTCATCACCCTTAGTCCTTAAATATTGCTTTTCAAGCTGTGTGCGACCAACTTTCAGCGGAATTTTTATTTACAGGTGAATCGCGACGGTAAACCAGTTCCAGCCGATGCTGCTGCCGCCTCCGCCGGGTCCCTGCGGGGTGCCATGGCCGCCTCCGCCGCTAACAACCCAGGAAGAAGATAACGTAATCGTCGTCGTGGGACACTCCGCAAGCAGGATGGCCGAGGGTTACATATGATTTCCGACTACCTAATTTGCTACTACAATAATTATAATATAATTATTAATATACTATTTTGAATATTACAGATAGATTTATAGTGTTGTTACATATTCTCTTGCACATATTACCAATAATAAAATATTAAACGACTATTAAGTATGTCAACACTGTTAGGCGAATTACTCATAATTGAAATAGCATTTGCATAAGTAAATAAATGTTAGATATATTTTATTAATCCCTATTTAATTATTGCTTAAGTGGAACATAGCTAATTAATAAATTTAATTATAAAAGTATCGTACTAGACAACGTAGGTCTTTCAATTAAGTTCTTTAGGTTGGTATACTTGAGCTACGCTAATAATTACAATATTTATTAATTATCAACAGGTTTAAGTTTCACTATAAAATGTTTATTGTTAAAATATCTTATATAAATTTATTATAATTTAACAAGCATAGTTTTGTAACATTATTTAATTTAAATACTAATTAGGAATGGAATAATCACAAATCTGTTATAGCTTAGAATGTTGGTAGACTGCATCTGGAAATTGTTCTAGTTTTACATTACTGCTTGGTTTTTGATCTCTCTTCTGATCCTGACTCCGAAGAATAAACAACTGTTGCTGAATCTGTGTTTCGCTGGTTAATCTCCCTGAGGTGTCATTTTTCCCATAATAACACCTCAGAAGTGGGATCTGCCCGCTGTTCCTTGCCGCCATGGCCGAAACGGGGCCGTTGGGGCCCTACATAGACGGGTTGGGTAAGCCAAAATCCGCAGACGATTCGGATACTGAAAACCAGGTAAAATAATTTTTTTTTTCTTCGTCTGGTGATTCACAAATGCACGACAACAGGAAGAGAAAAAGTATTCATTTAGATGCCGAGCTAGTCCCAAAATTCAATCCTGGCCCTAAATGTCTAACAGTTAAATCTTGGCTTAATAAAATCGATCAGCTAGGTCAAATTTATAATTGGAACGATGCCGATAAGGCCTACATCATGCACATGCGTTTGCGTGGATCTGCCCGCGAGTGGTACGAGAATTTAGATGATTACGCATTAGATTGGAACGGATGGAAATCTGCACTCGAAAGATCATTTCCCATGGCTGTTGATTACGTTGACACTCTGGAACTGATGTTGGCACGAAAAAAAAGTGACAATGAAACAATGACTACATATTTTCATGATAAATTATCTTTGATAAAAAAATGCAAAATTGATGACCAAGGCTCTGTGTCATGTATAATACGTGGATTACCGGCGGAACTTAGAGCAAATGCGAAAGCTTTCAGATGTGAAACCGCTGGCGAACTGTACTTCGGCTTCTTGTCTTCGCTGGAAAACTACAAGAAGGTGGAGAGTGCAGCTGCAAGGCACCCTACCACCAGCAGCGGCGGCAAAACTACGTGGCGCCGTGGCGCACCCCCGGCGCCAATGCAGGCGCCTTCCTACAAGCTGTGCTACGTGTGCCGCCGGCCCGGGCACGAAGGAAAGGACTGTCGCAGCCTGCTCGTCTGCACCACCTGCCAACGGCGCGGTCACGAAGCCAGCAGCTGTTGGAGCACACCTACACAAAAGGTGATGTACAATTTTAAAACTTATGATATTAGAATTGACCTTTATAAAAAACCTGCTAAAATTAATGATGAAGATATATGTGCGTATATTGATACCGGTAGCAAAGTGAACATACTAACGCTTTGTGTAGTAAATAGATTACGTTTGCCAATTAAAAACTCTTCAGTTGTAATGAGGGGATTTGGAGACAATTATATTCGGTCCCTTGGGAAAGTAGATTTTACTGTGTGCATAGATGATCTTAATTTGTCTAGTAGTGCTGAAATAACTGATAGGAGTTTAGATGGCATAGACTTAATAGTAGGTCAACCACTGATCAACCAGAAAGACATAAGTTTGATTACTACATCTGAAAGTGTCACGTTAGTACATGCGATAGGGTTACTCTCTGAACACTTGGGGCGGATTCAAATAGAAAGTACTGTTGATAAATATCCCATCAATTTGGCAAGTGATGTAACGATATCTCCTCAAAGTGAGGCCCTAGTAAGTGTGGAAATCGATTGTTCTGAAAAGAATAAAATTCTCATAACTAAACCTGTGTATTGTAACATGTGGTATACTTACTTCATTCCCGGGGGAGTATTTACGGCTACTACTGGACTAATGAAGTTAGTGAACTTAGGTAGCATACCTATTGTGTTGAAAAAGGGGCAATTAGTAACTCGAGCTAGGATACATGGCACTACGGTCAGTCCTGTACTTACTTTGAAAACCGAAGATCAAGAAAAATCGAAATCCACTAGTAGCGTTTTTAATCAATAAACGTGGGTGAAATAAGCTCAAGTGAACGCCATAAGCTAATAGAAATACTTGAATCTCATGCAAATTCTTTCGCAAATGATACTGCTAGTTTAGGCTGTACAGATTTGATTGAAATGACGATAGAAACTACAACCGACAAACCTGTGTATTTTAAGCCCTATAGACTTGCTCATAAAGAAAGACAGATCGTGGATGAAAAGGTACAGGAACTCATAGATTCGGGTGTCGCCAGAGAGTCTAATTCAACCTATGCTAGTCCTGTGGTTTTAGTCCGTAAAAAGAATGGGGAGTATCGACTTTGTATCGATTATAGAGCGTTAAATTCGGTAACAGTAAAAGATCGTTTCCCGTTGCCACACATCGATGACCTGATAAGTCTTCTCGCTGGTAAATATTATTTTACCACGCTTGACCTTGCCCAAGGTTATTATCAGATTCCAATGTCGCCCAATTCAATACCCAAAACCGCTTTCATCACGCCTTCAGGGCAATATGAATTTCTGAAAATGCCGTTTGGGCTAGCTAATGCACCCGCAGTATTTTCGCGTGCACTCAAAATGGCACTTGGCAAACTAGCAAATAACCCTTGCAGTAACAATACCTGCGGGAATTCAAATCTTGACAATAGAAATACGACGCTCCCTAGCAATAGTGTAGTAGCAGTATATTTAGATGACATGATTTTGCCAACCGTTGATGTTAATGATGGGTTATTATTACTGAAACATGTCCTAGAACTTCTAGATGGTGCTAATTTGAAACTGAATCTCAGTAAATGTTCCTTTCTCCAAACTACTACAGACTATTTGGGTCATGAGATCACTGCGGGTACAGTTAGGCCGGGTCTTCAAAAGATAGAAAGCGTAGCTAAATATAGAACCCCAAGTAACGTTCATGAAATCCGGCAATTTATAGGGCTAGCCTCCTATTTTCGTAAATTTATCAAAAATTTCGCGACAATAGCTCGACCTTTAACGGAGTTGACGAAAAAAGACGTTACATGGCACTGGGGTGCAGAACAAGTTGAAGCATTTCAATCCCTAAAAACCTTGTTGACAGAAAGACCTGTACTTGCGATTTATGATCGAAATGCGGAGACTGAAGTGCACACAGATGCCAGTAAACTAGGCCTCAGTGGCATACTTATGCAATACCAGTCTGACGGTACCTTGAAACCGGTCGCTTATTTTAGCAGAGTAACGAGTCGCGAAGAACAGTGCTACCATAGTTATGAATTGGAAAAATTGGCTGTGGTAGAATCGCTTAAAAGGTATCGGATATACCTAGTGGGTATACACGTAAAAGTAGTAACCGACTGTGTGGCTGTTCGCGCGACTTTGGCAAAGCGAGATCTCCTGCCACGTATAGCTCGGTGGTGGCTGACTATCCAAGATTATGATTTAGAGATCGAATACAGACCAGGGGATAGAATGCGACATGCCGATGCCTTAAGTAGGAATCCGATAGAAAGTAATCAACCGACTGTAGGGACTACTGAATGTGATTTGCTTGACACAGTGAATGTGGGTATGATAGATGAATCTGACTGGGCGGTATCTGTTCAGTTACAAGATGAGAATACTCAGCACATAATAAGACAGATTCAAGGTGGCACAAATAATAAAGACATACTGAATAATTATGCGCTTGTTGAAGGAAAGTTGTACAGGAAAACTTTAGCAGGGCCTCGTTTTGTGTTACCCAAGCTACCTAAATTTACGGTTCTTCAAAAATACCATGACCATATAGGACACCCTGGAGTGGAAAGAGTAGAGAAATTAATAAAATCTAGCTATTGGTTTCCCCATATGACACGTTTTATACGTAAATATATCAACAGTTGTATCCCTTGTGCGTTTGGGAAATCGACCTACGGTAAAAAGGAGGGAGAACTTCATCCCATCGATAAAGTAGATGAGCCTATGCATACTGTACATATTGATCATTTGGGTCCGTTCCCCAAAAGTCGCAAGGGAAATAGCTACATACTGATGGCTATCGACTCATTCACAAAGTTTGTCTTTGCGCGACAATCTGTTAGATCCACTGAAACGGTAAAACAGTTGAGTGACATTTTTTCCCTTTTTGGTAAACCCAAAAGAGTAGTAACTGACAGGGGCAAAGCGTTTACTAGTCGCTATTTTAAAGCATATGTGACAGAGTCTCAGATAAAGCACATTCAGAACGCCATAGCAGTGCCTCGAGCGAACGGTCATGTAGAGCGGGTAAATCGTACCATCTTAGATTCTCTTAGCACCACTGTAAGCGAGGAATGTACATGGGATGAAAAAGTGTCTGACATAGTCTGGGGTATCAATAACACCGTGAATGCCACCACTCAACTGTCACCGTTCAGTCTCATGTTCGCACATGAAAACACGCTGTTGCCTGTTCCTCAACCTACTCCCGGGCCTAGTCGTGAAACTCAGCGCCAGAACCTGGTTGAGAGACGTCAAAAAGCAAAAACTAATATAGATCGTAACATGACTCGTATGAAGAAACGATTTGATAAGAAACATAAAAGTTGCACAAAATATAGCATTGGGCAACTGGTTCTTTGGAAGGGCGGCGTAACAGAAGATGCAGTAGGCGTGAGCAAAAAGTTAGGTAAAAGGTATTCAGGGCCGTATAAAGTAGTCCAAACGAATCATGATATTGACCGATACACGATTACATCGGTTAAAGGAATGCGAGGATATCGTAAATTTACAGCAGTAGTAGCCGGAGATACATTGCGGCCCTACAAGTCCATGATGTTAGATGAAACTGATTCCACTGATAGTGAAGGTCGTGAAATAGACAGGGATGATCTAATTGATTTATTAGAAAGTTAAAATGTTCTGTAAATGGTATTATGACTTTAGCTTTCTACTCCAGTTTATCTTGTAAATTATAGATAACTGAAATCGTCATTTAATTCAAACCCAAGATGTACTGATATTATTCAAAATATTTGATTTTGTACTATTAGTTATAAAAAGATTTATTGTAGTTATTATGAATCTCCCCCAGTCACAATATAAATTGTTTTTAATTTTGCTATACATCTTGTTATTCCTCTATAAGCTCACATGTAGGTTGAACCCATGTGTATGTCTATTGTACCTTATTGTAGGTGCTGCAGAAACTGTGCGAACTAGTTTAATTACACTCTAAACTGCTTACTTAATGTCTGTTATAAAATTAGCAAGAAAAATATTTCTTCATTACTTATTAATAAACCTACACTACCCTAAGACTTTGTGCTTCATAATTTAAATACCTATATTATTAAACAATAAACAATCCCTATTTACCTAAACAACTCTCACCTATCTACTTGATATATTATGGCTAAATAAATTAGATTTCTACCTTCACTAACTACTGAATTGTACTCCAACCCATCAACATACTGTATGAGACTGTTCGTGACAGTATATAACTACCGCCACTATTCCGATCATCATTTACCGTTATAACTCAGTGTGACATTGTACTTACCTTCGTAACATCGTTATACCTAGCTACAAAAACTTTAAAAGTGCTCGAAAAACTTGAAGAAGCTTTTTTTTTTTACATAGGTACTTACTGTAAACGTATTTCTTATCAGCATATTGCTTATATGTTAATATTAAAGACAAATGAAGTAGTGGCGCTAATAGTTCATGGCTGTGTGCTTGTGTGTCCATAGTTTATTTTAAAGAGCTGTGTGCGGTCTTCAGCTTGCAATTTGCTAAATAAATATTTACTGTGTGTGAGCTTTTCCGTCAATACTTATCAACGTTATTTTGGAATTGGCTGTGTGCTCCTATGCTATGTGCGTTTAATGTAGATTACTAAAAAGTTTTATATCTTTATTATAAAACAAATCACTGAGATCCCTATCTAACTGAGATATACATGCTGTGTGCTTATAAAGCTATGTGCATATAATTCAAACAGTCAGCGTTATGCAGCATTTTATTTTAGTGCTTTGTGCATTTGTCATCACCCTTAGTCCTTAAATATTGCTTTTCAAGCTGTGTGCGACCAACTTTCAGCGGAATTTTTATTTACAGGTGAATCGCGACGGTAAACCAGTTCCAGCCGATGCTGCTGCCGCCTCCGCCGGGTCCCTGCGGGGTGCCATGGCCGCCTCCGCCGCTAACAACCCAGGAAGAAGATAACGTAATCGTCGTCGTGGGACACTCCGCAAGCAGGATGGCCGAGGGTTACATATGATTTCCGACTACCTAATTTGCTACTACAATAATTATAATATAATTATTAATATACTATTTTGAATATTACAGATAGATTTATAGTGTTGTTACATATTCTCTTGCACATATTACCAATAATAAAATATTAAACGACTATTAAGTATGTCAACACTGTTAGGCGAATTACTCATAATTGAAATAGCATTTGCATAAGTAAATAAATGTTAGATATATTTTATTAATCCCTATTTAATTATTGCTTAAGTGGAACATAGCTAATTAATAAATTTAATTATAAAAGTATCGTACTAGACAACGTAGGTCTTTCAATTAAGTTCTTTAGGTTGGTATACTTGAGCTACGCTAATAATTACAATATTTATTAATTATCAACAGGTTTAAGTTTCACTATAAAATGTTTATTGTTAAAATATCTTATATAAATTTATTATAATTTAACAAGCATAGTTTTGTAACATTATTTAATTTAAATACTAATTAGGAATGGAATAATCACAAATCTGTTATAGCTTAGAATGTTGGTAGACTGCATCTGGAAATTGTTCTAGTTTTACATTACTGCTTGGTTTTTGATCTCTCTTCTGATCCTGACTCCGAAGAATAAACAACTGTTGCTGAATCTGTGTTTCGCTGGTTAATCTCCCTGAGGTGTCATTTTTCCCATAATAACACCTACCATCAGGTGAGATGATGCCAAGGGCTTACCAATCGAGGGTAAAAAATAAAAAATATGCAAAACACATTAATTTTATTGATTCTACAATAAATGACAGGTATTTATGAGAGCTTTATAAAGCGCATTTGCCTCCCATAAATTGAGAAGTATCGTGACAAAGAAATTGCTCGTATCCCAACAACGCTTCCATTTTTCCACATCATCACTTACAGGTGAGATGATGCCAAGGGCTAACTAACTGCAGATTCCTACAGCGCTGATTTGGATGCTTCCAGACGTGACTATAACTAGAATATAGCGGCAAATATGTATGAGAAAATGTTTCTTCAATTTTTGTATGAAAATTCAATATTTCCTTTTATCTTTAAAACTGCCAGACAGGAAATGCTGAACCGACTTTGTGCTGACGCCGTACTAGGCGTCAGTTAACCTGCGTGATCGACGACACCACGCAAGCCGCACCTTAGTGGCTTACCACGACCGCTTGTCCTTCTACACATCGATTACTGGCCAAGAGTGAATCGGTGGGACCACGAGTAAACAGTCAATTACTCGTCGACCCACCAGTGAGTCAACGTGGTGGGACCACGAGTCGGGGGCGAGGGTGTAATAAAATGGGCGAAGATTAACTTCAAGGTGAGAGTAAAAACTTATTGTTTGAGCTGGCTTGTACCACGCTGGACTACATCGTCACTTTCCATCAGGTGAGATGTAGTGAAACACTCAAATTTACTTTAAAACCACGTTATTACTGGTTTCTTCAATTATGAAAAAATTGTGGCCAATTGGAATGAAGAAGACAATACTTTATTTTGCGGGTCTCTTAAGGAATATTATTCTAAACAGGGTTATTTTTGGACCCACCACCAAAACTTTAGAGTGGTTTCCACTTATGAAACTGAGCCACTTTCCCCACACAAAAAACCTTTAGGCATCTCCATATAAAATAGGCCGATCACGTGATCAAATTAGTATGAAAGGTCCAAATAATTTTTTGCGAATTATTCACTGGTTACTTGGGGAAAGTTGCTCAGTTTCATGAGTAGAAGCCACTGTGAAGTTTTGGTGGGGGGTCCAAAAATAACCTGTATGTTGAGTAGAAGCCCCCTGTAAAGGCAATTCGCCAAAAAAAAAGGTTTCTATTTGTTCGTTTCAAAACAGATCAATCACGCTGAATACGTTAAAAACAACAGACTTCAATCGCAACAACTCCAATTTTGCTAAGTTGTCAACAAAATGATTTTCTCAAAAACTGCTGAATCGATTTCGATTAAATTTATATGGGACCACCTGTGAAGTATACCTTTTTAAACAAAAAAATAATTTTCCAAATCGGTTCAGGCGTCTTCGAGTAATCGGTGAACATACATAAAAAAAAGATTCCGACGAATTGAGAACCTCCTCCTTTTTTTGAAGTCGGTTAAAAACGAGTCGTCAGTCTCTCACTTTTTTATAGGTTGCATTTCGGCGAGTGTGCGCAGGAATTACACGAATTGATTCCACCAGCCCCATTCCACCTTCGGTCGACCAGGCGTCGGCGCGGCTTCCACCCCTATGTAGTAGACATTCCATCCTTTTTTCATTATGCAAAGCGCTTTGCCTCATTTTTCATTATGCGTACTGCAAGGAAACGGAATTTCTTGCCGACGTCGGTGTTTCCCGAGTCTTATAACCTAGGGATCTTCAAGGCGAAAGTGAATAGATTTTATTTGGAATTGCATGTTCCACCATCGACTCCATCGTCACTTACCATCAGGTGAGATTTGAGTCAAACGCTCCCGAACCCTAAAAAATAAATATACAGGGTGTAAGGGACAGGTTGCCGAAAACTTTAAGGGCTTGCTCAGTAGACGAAACTGAACAACTTTTCACAAGAATTTTTTTCAGGAAACGAAAAAAAAAACGACTTCTCCATACAAACTGTCCAATCAAGTTTATAATTTTATATGGAGAAGCCGATTTTTTTCGTTTCCTGAAAAATTTTCTTGTGGAAGGTTGTTCAGTTTCGTCTACTGAGCAAGCCCGCTTACGCCGCTGTAGGTAGGTGACATAGCTCATACATATGGTCTGACTGATCCAAGTCGTGGGTTC
The DNA here is from genome assembly GCA_958295455.1 of Coleophora deauratella. Lineage (NCBI taxonomy): Eukaryota > Metazoa > Arthropoda > Insecta > Lepidoptera > Coleophoridae > Coleophora > Coleophora deauratella. Next base: position 9,653,471 of record OY282414.1, on the reverse strand, counting down.
GATCCGCACCCAGAGCAAACATTTCTGTGATGAGCAGATTTGTTTGTTCTGTGTCTGAGTGTATTATAACTAATTTGTATCTATTTAAATTTCTATATATATTTATATCAGTCTCTGGTTCCCATAGTAAGTACACGGAATCCTAGTTTGGGGCCAGATGACCGTGTGTAATTTATCCTGGATATTATTAAGTCTATAGGAATTTATATGCATTAATCGTTTATGGTGGAAAATATGTAATTAACCACAAAGTTTAACAGAATTAAAGATGATATACGTACATAATACCACATAACCGCAAAACAATACTTTTTATCGACAACTCTGTATTCTGTTTTAAAATATTGCCTTGAGAATATTTTAAGTCCGTAATTGGTCGAATTTGTTATATTCTATCTACATACAGCCAAAAAGCAAGGTTCGGAACCGGTTAACAAATACCGGTTAATTTCGTTCGAATTTCGGTTAACGATTCCGTTCAGGTTAAAACCGGTTTCCAGCTTAACCGGTAAATTTGAATAAAATATCGGTTAATCAGGAAGCGGTTTTCTAACCGAAATAAGAACTAAATTAACCGGTTAAAACCAAACTTAGTCAAGTACAGGCGCGTCGCGCGGGTGCCACTGCCCGAGTCTTCTGCTCACTTTCTCGCACGCTTTCAATTGATTTCACGCGGCAAACATGCCTACAAAGTCGCATATTCTTCAAATTAACCGGTTAATTCCGTTCGAATGAAAAAATATCGGTTTTGGTTAAACCGGTTAAATATACCGGTAACCGAAACCTGAACGAAACCTTAACCGAAATTATTTCGATATAGGGGTCAATGACCGAAACCGGTATTTTCAAAAAACCGGTTTCCGAACCCTGCCAAAAAGTTTATTTGCAGTGTGACTTAATCCTTTGTGCTTATAAAGGTACTAGCTTTTGCCCGCGTCTCCATCCGAGTAGATGTCGCTTTTTGACTGAATTTTGAATTTTGCTGGAGGAATATTCCAAATGTCATTATCATTAAAATAATCTACAGTCTTATAGTATCCTCCTGAACAAATACAGAGTCATTGAAAATGATGAGGACTGTCACTTACTTCAACAAGATATAGATGCTGTTTACCAATGGAGTATCAAAAACAAATTGTCATTTAACTTCTCCAAATGCTATGTAATGTCTTTCACGAGAGCTCTTCAACCTAGACATACCGTGTACAATATTGGTACTGAAACAATCACACGAGTAATGTCTGTCAAAGACTTGGGTGTTATTTTTGATCCAAAACTTACCTTCAATGATCACATAAGGCAACTCGTGGTACCGTCTTACCGCAAACTTGGTTTTGTCATTCGTAATTGTCGTGACTTCAGTAGAGGTAATGCAATAAAATTATTGTATACAGCTTTAGTGCGCAGTAAAATCTGCCTCAGCAGTCTGGAGTCCTCATGAGAAAAAGTATATTTTGATGATAGAAAAGGTTCAGAAAGCCTTTTTGCGTTTTCTGTTCAAAAAGATTTATGGATATTATCCATTTTTATATCCATCAAAATTTTTGCTCGGAGTGACGGGTCTTAATTCCTTGGAAACGAGGCGTGCTCTGGAATTAACTTGCCTGGCATGTCGCGTATTAAGGGGTGAGTCAGATTGTCCTGAGCTTGTGATGCAAATGTGTTGTTTATTTGTGCCGAATAACTACTTGCGAGCGCGTCGACACCGGCTGCTGGCGCTGCCTGCTGCCTGCTGCACGGACCGAGGCGCCCGAGGCGCGCCGCCACTCTCCTCTGGTATCAGCTCTCACTGACGTGGATGCTCTTTCATCATCGGTACCGCAACTAGATGTATTTGCTGACCCGTGGTGGCAAATACAGCGCGATTGCAAATTGTTTTGTGAAAACAATTTTTGATCTCATTATAATATATAGCTTAAGTGTTTATGTTTCTTTTTTATTTTATTTTTAATAGTTTAATATTTGTAATTAGTTATTAATGTGTTTTTATTGTATACAGTATTGGATATCTGCCCCACAAATGATTTTTTCACCTTACTAAGTCTCGACAAAGCTATGTCAAGATTAATTTTACTTCTCAAATTACGGTTATGTCTGTCACTATTTTTGAAGAACAAGTTTAGATTTTTACGAACGTACATGATATTTTCGTAAATAAACTGACCGGCAACTGTTAGAATATTTATTTCCTTAAATCTATCTCGAAGTGATTCTCGGGATCGTAGTTGGTATATAGCACGGATTGCTCTTTTAAGACTATTGAGGTTTTCAACTAAGCCGCAAGTCACGTCTTCTGGATCTATCAGAGACGTATTCTTGTCGCTATACAAGGGGGAACAATAAAGAAACAAAATAAATAGAAAATAACTCAACAAAATTCGGCTCCACAAGCACAAACACAGAGAACGTATCACAGCCTAAGTAAGGTACTTAGGAGGTATAGGAGGACATTGGGGCTGAATCGATTCACTCACTTACAATGAAAATAATAATAATATATAATAATATCCAGGACAAATCACACACGGTCATCTGACCCCAAACTAGGATTCCCTGTATCTTGGGAACCAGAGACTGATATACATACACATATACATCTAAATACATACATATATAGATGGCCTCACCTTCCCAATATAATGGGAAGAGACCCGTGCCCCTGCAGTGGGGACGTAATGGGTTGTTAACACACATACATATATAGATATAATAAACCCAGACTCAGAGCAAACAATTCTGCTCATCACAGAAAAGTTTGCCCTGTGTGGGGATCGAACCCACGACTCTCGGATCAGAGGTCAGGATCGCTAACTACTTAGTCAGTCAAAATAAATACTTAAAGTACATAAACAGTAGGAAATGAGACGCGAGGGCGAGGGGGTGCGAAAATAAGGGATGCGGGGATGCTATAATCGAAATTAAAGAAAATCGTATGGGGAGCGATACGTGATCTACGTCACGAGGTTGAGAAATGTTGTAACCAAAAGTAATTATAAATTGTTACAAATATATATGTGAACAGTATTGCCACTTTTTAGTAGAATTCGAAAATAAGTAGTTTTATCGAACATACCGCCGACCCTGAAACCATGTATTCAGCTGAAGAAAAATTGGATAGATAGATAGATATACTCTTTATTGTACACACAATAAAAAAAAACAACAATAGGTATAACATTAGGATATAGTGGTACAATGTGTCGTTTATTTTTTTTAAATAACATCTGCTGTCCCCAAGTAAATAAAACGCTGTAACTTTTAAATTAAGCAGGCTAGAATCTATACTATAATAAAACAGTAGAAACCGCGTGTCTGTACATTGAATATTTTTACCAAAAATAGTAAGGAGGTGATAAAATAAGAGTAATAGAACACAAATAAACAAATTTAAAATTTTTTGTCTGTCTGTCTGTCTGTCTGTCCGTCTGTCTGTCTGTCTGTCTGTCTGTCTGTTCACGCTAATCTCCGAAATTACTGGACGGATTTTCATGCGGTTTTCTCGAGTAGATTAAGCTTAGTTTGGAGCATTATATAGTCTTTGTTTCATCGAAATCCAATGTCAAGAAAAAAAGTTGTCGTCCTTTAAAGATAATTTTAAATTCACCGCCTGCCAAAAATTACATAGCAAATGGGTCAAAAGAATGTTCGGAAGCTTAATTCATGTAGGCAATCGATTATAATTTTAATTTTAACATTTTTACATAAAACAATAAAACATCTAATTATTTAAGGTTCCGACCCTTCTTTCGACCTATTTACTATGTAATAGTATAGATGTAATTTTGGGCACACGAGCGGCGAATTTATTACTATGTTGGTAAAAATATGTAACATCTATACATATAATAAAACTGTAACGGGGCCAATCCTGTACATGGATTTTTTTTTGAAAATAATACCTGGAGGGGACATGTCTATCTATATAGAGACGAAAACAATTTAATTTGGAATTTTTGTCTGTCTGTCTGTCTGTCCGCGCATCACGCAAATACGGCTGGGCCGATTTTGATGAAACTTCGTACTATTATACTACGTACCCCGAAAACCATCTTAGATAATTTTTGTCCCGGGAAATTCAAGGGTTCCCGAAGGAATGCATAAAAACTTTAATTCTTAAAAGCCTTATTACTCATAAACTACGAAGCCGATTTTATTGTAATTTGGCACAATGATACTTTATCATAACTACTAAACATCCAAACCTTTTCATCTAGGTTTCATGAAGGGTTCCCACAGTAAACGACAACACCGTATCTCCACAATAACTCAGATTATTAAGATAAAACCTTAACTTTTTGAAAAGGCGTGTCGATTACGGTATTTTCGTATCATTCGATACATACTATTGGTCCTAGAAATTCAAAGGGATTCCGAGGGAAAAGCTGGAAACTGTATCTAAGTATTAAGGTGAAACATTCACTCTTAGATTAGACGAATCAGAGGTATAATTAGTTAACATTCTTGACCCGGAATTGTCAAGGATGTCCCGAGGGAACTGACGGAATCCTCTGTTTCGATGAGATTTATGTTTACATTGTTTTACGGTGTAGGTAGCTGTAGAATATCGAAAATATACGTATAACGTAGTGTAATAAGCAAAGCAAACTACATTTGTAAATGGTATTTTTATTTCGTATCCAACTATTCAAGTGTACGGCAATATTTATCAAGTGGTGGTATACAGGATGTTATAAATGCGTAGGCTGTATATTTGATTGCGTAGGCGTAGGATGTATATTTTGATTCTGAGTAACCCCTTAAAATCTCAAACGCACTTTTTAACACCCTGTATTAGGTAGTTAAAGAAAAAAATTAAGAACAGGTCCAGTAGAATGCCTACGCCTTTATAACATCCTGTATACCACCACTTGATAAATATTGCCGTACACTTGAATAGTTGGATACGAAATAAAAATACCATTTACAAATGTAGTTTGCTTTGCTTATTTCACTTCGTTATACGTATATTTTCGATATTCTACAGCTACCTACACCGTAAAACAATGTAAACATATCTCATCGAAACAGAGGATTCCGTCAGTTCCCTCGGGACACCCTTGACAATTCCGGGTCAAGAATGTTAACTAATTATACCTAACATCTATAACCTAACATCATTACATCTTACCACTATCCAAACTTGGACCCTGTATCCTAACCTTCCCTAGCTATTAGAAGAGATCCATGCCCCAGTAGTATTGATTGTGAATATAAATCCAATGCATTTTCATTTTCTTTCTCTCTTTGTTCTTATTTTTTATTGTTCTTTTTCCTTTTCTTCTTTTTTATTTTTTCTTTTACATTTTCTTTTTTCTTTTTCTTTCAGTCGTTTTATTGTTTACTTAATTTTGTTATTTTCTTATTTCTAAAGAATAATTTAGCAAAACATATGAACTATTGGGAAAACCCTAACACTAACGCGTACGAAGTCGCGGGCACCAGCTAGTGTTAAAATAAAAAACTGAGGACTGGCAGTAGATGGCCGTGCCACAGAAATAAAAAAATACACAAAACTAAGACTAAGAAAACCCAAAACTAGTATTTAGACATTATTTAGAGCACCAGTGTAAAAAACAGCGTATCCGGAATACCATTGGTTAATCGCTCATAGCAAACGTTGTGTGCAGATTAGAAACTTGGGGTTTTTATCATTTAAAAGCTATTGTCAAATATCTTAAAGTAATAAAAACGTAAGGCTACTAGGTTTTTGTTTACAATTAAACAAAGAATGAAAAATGCCGCGTGGATGATATTAGTAAAAAAGTAAAGTAAGTAAGTAAAGACTTTATTGCTATATAGTATTAATAATATACGCTTTATAGTATTAATAATATCAGCTACGCGGACGACATGGTGCGGCTGGCGTAATATATTGTGACAGTTGTTATACTGCACAAATAATTCAGATATATCACGTAAAATGAATAAATCTACATAAATCTCATTCCAAAATACCATAAACTATCATGAAGAGTTTCAGCGTAGGAAGCTAAGCTTTGTTAGATATTTCTGCTTGCAATTGTATGAATTTAGCAAACTGTAGCTCAAAAAGTGCTTAAAAATCTGTGCAGCTTCTTGCTGCCTTAATGAGCCTTTGCTCTGTCTGATTTACCATACCTATCACGAGTTTTGGCGAGCATGAAAGATTTCACGCTGGCAGCAGTCATTTGAGTAGCTGTTTTCCTTTAGGACAGCACTTCATTGTCACCATCGGGCTCATTGAAATATATGTATGAGAAATCATCGACCTTAACCGTTGTTGCATAATTGTTGCGTGTTTTTTTGACATTTTAGCATAAATTCTTGCTTTAAGAGCTTCCAAAATGAACATTTTATGGCTTGCTTTGTACCACAGACATCATCATTTTCAATCATAGGTTTTCTTGAAGCAAGTTAATCGATTAAAAGTCTGCACTGTATTTTAGGCTTTTTCTGAGCTTTGGGGCAGGTACACTTTGCCAAATCTATACAATTACAAGCAGAAATGTCTAACAAAGCTTTGCTACTACGCTGAAACTCTTCGTGATTCTTGTGGTATTTTGGAAAGAGACGTATGTAGATTTATGCATTTTACATGATATGTCTGTAATATTTGTAGAGTATTATTATAATTTATACTATTATACTTTGTATTATTATACTATTTTGATGCTTTTGTCAAAATATTTTCATTTTTATCTTTCACATTTTTTTTCAAAGTTTTTTATTTCAAATTTTTGTTTAATTTTAACTTTCACCTTGCATACTTCATAGATATGCAATATAATTTCTTTAATATCCCATTTTGTGCAAAGAGCAGCCTATGGACCAACTACACCAAAAGATCGCTGGATCCCCTGCGCGTTCAATACAATAATGGATTCAAGATGCTGTTGGGCCTGCCCCGATATTGCAGCGCCTCAGGGATGTTTGCCCAGGCTCGAACCGACAGCCACGCCATAATGCATAAAAGAGCAGCGTCTTTATTGAGTAGAGTGCGGGGCAGCTCCAATAGTATCCTGATGACTGTGGCGGAGAGACATGCGTCTCCTATTATGCAGCATATTATTAAAATGTTGATCAGGTAGGTAAAACCTCTAAGGTTATACCTACAAACCTCTAAGGTACGTGATCAAATTTTCCTTTTTCTGTTCAATGTACAACTATCTTAATTCATATTAACACTAGTTTTAAGAATTTTACGAACAAAATATTGGATTTTTGTTGTCTGGAAATAAAGTGGTAGGTTAGGGAAACAACTTAGGATAGTTTTATCCCAAAAACCTCAGTACCAGGCTTGCTGGCCGCTAGCGGCTCGCGCACTGCGCTCCCTCAGAGACAGTCATAAAGCGACATCCACTGAGGCGAAGCCGCGGGCAAAAGCTAGTATGAAGTTAATCTCATCTTACTAAATATTATAAATGCGAAAGTATGGATGTGTGTTTGTTTATTTGTTTGTTTGTTCCACTTTCACACCGAAACTACTGAATCGTTTTGGATGAATGGTAGGTAGATAGATAAAGCACTGGGTTTAAACGTAGGATACTTTTATCCCAAAAAACGGAGGAATGGCTTAACCGGTGTGATCCAAAAAACTACAGGCCGATTTCAATGTTACCAGTTCTGTCAAAATTGTTAGAAAAACTCATGAAAATAAGGTTAATGGAGCATTTGAATTTAAATAATATTTTAGATACAACACAATTTGGATATAGAAAGAGAGTAGGAACAACGAATGCAATTAATATTTTGGTATTAGATGTACTAGTGAGTCTAAACGAAAAACGGAAAGTGGCAGGTGTCTTTCTGGATTTAAGTTCTGCTTTCGATTTGGTAGATCATTCTATTTTGCTTTTAAAGATGGAATATTATGGTGTGAGAGATTCTACCTTACAACTTTTCAAATCCTATCTAAGAAACCGGATGCAATATGTGGAACTTGTTAGCATATCCAAGGAAGGCTGCCTAGAGAAAACCACATCGAAATTAGTCTCAGTTAATAGAGGGGTTCCGCAGGGTTCAGTGTTGGGACCGATATTCTTCTTGATGTTTGTTAATGAATACAACACAGGAATCCAGTTACAAAACTTATATTATTTGCAGATGACACAACAGCAGTTATTTCATCCAAAAGCATTAGTGATTTCAGTGAGAAAGTTAACTCGGCTCTGTCGCATTTTCATATTTGGTTTCAGACAAATAACTTGAAAATCAATGTTAATAAGACGAATGTTATTTTGTTTAAAACAACCGCACGTAATAAAGATACCCTTGATGTACACTTGAGAGGTGAAAAAATAGAAACGGTTAAGTCATTGAAGTCATTAGGTGTACATATAGATGAAAATTTGAACTGGAAGGAAGAATTAACTTCAATTGAAAATAAAGTAAGTTCAGCGTGCTATGCCCTTCGAAAATTTAGGGAAGTTCTAACAATTGACCAAATAAAAGACGTATATCATGCTCTTGTGGAATCAAGATTTAGATATAGTGTTAAATTATGGGGTATGAGCTATGATTATAATATAAAAAGAGCCTTTCTTTTGCAAAAAAGAGCTATACGCGCAATAGTAAGAATCCCACCATGGGAGTCCTGCAGGGAGCACTTCGTTAAACTGGGAATACTGACGGTGCCAAGCCTATATATTCTTGTACTACTGACAGATTTTGTAAAAACCCGTCACCATTTTGAAACAGAAAGTGAAAGAGAAGTTAGAGAATGCACCAGACGCAAGGATTTTCGATCACTTATTACACCAAGATTAAATGTAGTAAAACATGGAGTCCTGAATCAGGTTACAACATTTTATAACAGGTTACCTGTAAGGTTGAAGGTTGAAAACAGAGTGCACATTTTTAAGAGAGAACTGAAACGGATCCTAGTGAAAAAATGTTATTATAATTTAAATACAATTTTAGAGGGTAAAGATACTATTGACATATAATTCTGTAACTATGGAATAATAATATATAAGTTCTCACTAATACTTTTAGATATAAGTAATATACCAAAATTGACAGATTTATTTATATTTAGTAATAATTTATGTCTAACACAAATGTATTTTGTTATAGACTAAATAAATAAATAAAACAAAAAAAAAATATTTGTCATTAGATGGCGCTGCTTTAACATTTTATTTCTTTCTTGACCCAATTCTGAAGTCCAGCAGACGATGGCGGGCGGAAGTTAGTATGAATTATTATTATTAATAGTCTTGAACTGTCCCACTGCTGGACAAAGACCTCCCCTACGCGCCGCCATTGATCCCTCTCCCCAGCCAGCCCTTGCCATGCCTTATAGAACCGGTCCAGTTCATCCCGCCATCGGCTTCTCGGTCTGCCACGGCATCGACAATCTTCTGGCATGCATTCTGTAGCTATCCTCGCCCATCGCTATCCGGATGCATGCGGCAGACGTGTCCTGCCCAGTCCCATTTGAGTTTAGCGGCTTTTCCTCCTACATCAGCTATTTTGGTCATAGAACTCGGTCGACCCCTTTTACACCTAATATGCTAGTATGAATTAAAAAAAAAAACACCTACTACTTTTTCGTTGCAACAGATCAACGGAGCGATCTGTTTTTTTTTTGCATAGAGATAATTAACGGGTACATTGATGGGAAATGACATAGGCTATATCCCATCCAAAGTTGGATACTCAGCTTATCGATTTGTATGAAGACCCAATATTTTTTGCTCCGTTTGAACATTTAACATCAAACATCTTCGTCAACATTTCATAAACATTTATTTAACATTTTAGTGTAACAAACAAGTGAATGTTTACTGTAAATAGTTCTTGGATGACTTGGAAACAATTCATTTCGAAATACGTATGATGTCTTAGTAAAAAAAAAAAACAACAATTTCCCTTCTCATTGAACACTATCACTCGCAATTTATCGCCCAAACAATATGGGTTGTTTTTTTTACAGCAGTCGTCTCTTTTTATCATTTGTTTTATTATTTCTGTTTAAGTATCGAGAAGAAACTTGCTCCTACGATACAAAATAGAACAGGCTTCAATGCGCTGTGACGATAGTACAATCTGCAATAATAAAAATAAGTAAGTAAGCTTTGTAATCCTCTCTTCTCTTATCGTGTGGCACAATTTAACCTTCCTATCCACAAGGTATAGGCGGCGGTTGCCTGGTGTTGCACTTATCAACCCTTGTAATCCTTAAGGGCGCTTTTATTGTCATGCGGGTTTCTGCCCGCATGCGTGCGCCGTTTCCAAAGCGACCCGCGACGTGTGACACGCGGGACAATAAAAGGGCCCTAAAAATGCACTGAAACGAGCGGCACGGCGGATTGCGGGCGGCACGCATGCGGGAAATTCGCATGACAACAAAAGCGCCCTAAAAAACGTTCGTTTTCGTAAAATAACGTTCATAAAAAAAAAAATAAGAAAACTAACCTCTGCATTCGTTTTCGCGTATTCTCCAAATCCTCGTGTTTTTCTTTCAAAACATATTTCATTGTTCCTCTAACGTAATTTTCCAAATGCTTTTTCCACCTTTGGAGTGACATAAATTTTTATAATAAAGAAAAAGCAAGCCAATACGTGTGGTGCCAGGTTAACTGCAGGACACCGCCGCTTTTCGAGTTAGAAAAATCGAGGCCGAGAGGGTAACGCTACTCCTGGGCAGCCCTGCGTTTCCTTAACTCCGTCCGAGGCAGTGCAGTGTCTGGTGAGAGGTTACTCCACCCACAGCAGCTTTGTTGCGTGGTTAACAACACGGAATAGCGCCGAGACACTGCAGTAAATCGTCTGTAACAAACGCAGACGCCATTGCTGAATGGGTCACGGACATAAACAGGATTGGTTCGACTGATAGTGGCATTTATCTCGATTCTTTTCGTGCTTCGCCCGCTGCTATCGCTAGATGGCAATCGTTTTAAGCCATGTTAGAGGTCTGATACGCAGTTTGAAAACCTCTGACACTGGGGTTGGCCAACAACCTCCACCGATCCTGACTTGGCCCCCGTGTTTGCAGTATCGCATAGCCTCACCGAGGTTTGGGAAGAGACCTATGCTCCTGCAGTGGGGACGATATGGGTTGTATCAATGGGATCTCACTCAATGGTCCCCGGCTCCAAATTGTAAGTAGCTCTGTCCTGCTCGCACAGTCGCTGTCGCAGGGTTGCCACGTTCCCTTCAGCGAACTTCCAGTCCCGCCGACTGAAGTAACTCAGTGCTCTGTTCATTTCACTCATCTTCTCGCTCACTTTAATAAGGTTGACGCTGAAGAGAAGGAAAAGGGTTTATCAAGAGATATTGCAGTATACGCTGGCGTGATCGATCAGTTAGCAAAAAAAAAACCAGACAAGCGCAAGGTGACTCGCGGTCTTGATGCTAATAATACGGGGTCCTTATGAAATACCTAAAAAAAATTTCACCATGACTTCTACTCATGAAAATGAACAACTTTGCCCAAGGAACCTAAACTCAATTCGCAAAAAAAAAGGAGTCCTCATACTAATTTTGATCAATAACTGAACCGCCAATTTTGTATGGGAAGTCCAAAATTTTTTTTTGCGAATTGAGTATGGGTTCCTTTGGGAAAGTTGTTCAGTTTCATGAGTAGAAGCCACTGTTAATTTTTTTCAAGTATGTTAGAAGGATCCTGCAACAAGAGACAATCAGTGAGGAGATGGGAGCATCTTTACCTACCGCGACTTCTTCAGTCCGAGTAACCGCCCTGAGTACTCCGCCAAGTGGAGTGGAACAGTCTGCAGTAGGAACTCCGATATTTTGAACATTAACCTGTAAAAAAGCGTAAGCATAGAAGGTATATGGCGTTCCTTTCTAAACAAAAGGGACCCTAGTCAAGACGAGTTACGCACGACAAGTTTTCAGCGATTTTTCAGCATTTTCTCTAATCGAGACGCAAGGGCTGAACCATCCATCCCATCCTCAGGCGATTTTGGCCATAGCGACTGCTTACTACTCCTAGTTCATGCGCCCTAATATGGCTAACATAGCCGATCTTAGCGGCAAACTCGCGTGAACAGAGAGAGCATGTGAGAACAACCTTAAAAAAGTTGTAATTTATAGCCGCTGGTGGTCGGGCTTCACGAATGGCGGACGAGCGATTAGCAAGGGCTGAACACTGAGTATTCGGAGTGTGGTATAGGTAATGTGAAATTTAACCGCCTCCGTAGCCTAGTGGCTAGCTAGTCCACTCGCTTCACATCGAGTTCGATTCCCGGCAGGGTCCAACTTTGTTGGACTCAGTTTGGTTGGTAGTATGGCATTTTCTGATCCCGCCTGGCTAGCTAACACCATCTTATCTAAGTCTTGCAACCAAATATCAATGTAAACAGCATTGATGTGTTCCAGCATGAAGATAAGACAGCCAGTTCCCCATTGCGTTGAGGAATCTTGGTAAGCCCGCTTCCATCTTCGGCATCATCATTACTTACCATCAGGTGAGATGATGCCAAGGGCTTACCAATTGAGGGTAAAACAAATATTCTTACGTGTTGTCCACAAAAGTGACATGTGGGTACCAAAGGGCGTCCTCCACGGGGTACCGCACCAGGTTGAGGTTGAGCTCCTCCTGGAACCGTCTCCAGGTGCAGGGGTTGCTCTGTGTGCTGCAGTTGTAGACACGGACGTTGCGTGGTCTGCACGAAATGAAATGGGACAAGAAATTAGGTAGGCCAGCAGTGCGCTGTGCCGGCGGGTGGCGCGGGATAGCCAGCGCAATTATACTGAGAAAAATATTGGCTAACAAAGTCACAATAAAAACTTTGTTAATTTTTTATTTTTTCAGTGACAAAAAAAATGGTCTTCATGACGAAACGAGTTTACTTATAATCGCAACGTTTTTGTTGTTAGAAGTTAATGTGATTCTAACAACTTGTCCTTTGCCACTGCAAATAAATTTGGTCACAAAATATTGTAACAATATAATTTTGTAGTCTCAACACAGTGTAACGTTGCTACAATAACAAAGGTAGAATAATAACAAAGTTCCTTTGTCTCCGTAACTATGTGTATGTAGTCATAACGTTGTCGAATTAACAACTACTTATATGCGGTAACAATGCGCGTGGGGTATGAAGGAAGGGGGGATGAAGGATCGGCGTACGACATTTTCCCGTCCTCATTTTGTAATTGATACGACTCAGGGAAGACGTTCGATCTCATATAAAAAATCCAATGTAATAAAGTATTTATTATGCTTTGGCTAAGGCGCGCATGTCTATGCGTTAGGGATTCAGGACACAGACCACGAATTGCACAAGTGTTTAAATAGCGCTGGGTGAGTAATCTCTTTGTTATATTCAATACGAACTACTGCTCTCAAACTCGTGTTGTCTGCTGAGGCCATGCACGATATCTGTAAAATCTGCCTGGGGTCTCAGCATTTGTCGCCATATCGGTCATAAGTCACAACACAAGGTTTTAACGGTCAGCATGCCAGATGATATTGTATTATCCTTGGTATACAGGGTGTTAAAAAAGGGCATTTGAGATTTTAAGGGGTTACTCAGAATTAAGTATAGAATACAGGAAAAATACTGAAAAAATCCGATCTACAACTTTTTTTTCAGTTTCCATACAAATTCTTGATTCACTAGTATGGAAAACTGAAAAGATAATCAAACGGATCATCAGCTCGTTTGCCACCTATCACATAAAAAAAAAAAAAAGTTAAGGATTTTTTTTCTGTATTCTATACTTGATTCTGAGTAACCCCTTAAAATCTTAAACGCACTTTTTTACAACCTGTATTATTGATTTGTGGTAGAAACGCTCGGTTTTAAGATAACAATTATAAGATAACAATCTATATGTAATGTGAAACTATGAATTTATACCTAAAATATTTGTTTTTTTTTTATATTTGCACGATGTCGTGAAGGGCGTATTTTTAAAAGATTTTAAAATTAAAATGGTAACTTCTGGCATATGTAGAAGAAGCGATAAATTAACTTTACTTATTTTGACATGAAAGAGGGTTCAGACGAGATGCCAAGTTAGTAATTAGTGACAAAAAATCATCTATCAATGGTCTACTTGTCAATGGCAGTCTCCCAGCCCACAGCGATGAGAGTGTCAACGGCCATGTCCACCGGCAGCATGTCTCCTACAGCATCAGGTCGGGTCCAAGAGACCCGGAGCAGGCCTTTCGCGCCCCCCCACGATCACGCTTGCCGGTCCATAATGGTTCTCTACCCAACCGGGAAACGGATGTCGAAGCGATGACACAACTGAAAGAAAGAACCAATTGAAGAAATCTCAACACAGTGTAACGTTGCTACAATAACAAAGGTAGAATAATAACAAAGTTCCTTTGTCTCCGTAACTATGTGTATGTAGTCATAACGTTGTCGAATTAACAACTACTTATATGCGGTAACAATGCGCGTGGGGTATGAAGGAAGGGGGGATGAAGGATCGGCGTACGACATTTTCCCGTCCTCATTTTGTAATTGATACGACTCAGGGAAGACGTTCGATCTCATATAAAAAATCCAATGTAATAAAGTATTTATTATGCTTTGGCTAAGGCGCGCATGTCTATGCGTTAGGGATTCAGGACACAGACCACGAATTGCACAAGTGTTTAAATAGCGCTGGGTGAGTAATCTCTTTGTTATATTCAATACGAACTACTGCTCTCAAACTCGTGTTGTCTGCTGAGGCCATGCACGATATCTGTAAAATCTGCCTGGGGTCTCAGCATTTGTCGCCATATCGGTCATAAGTCACAACACAAGGTTTTAACGGTCAGCATGCCAGATGATATTGTATTATCCTTGGTATACAGGGTGTTAAAAAAGGGCATTTGAGATTTTAAGGGGTTACTCAGAATTAAGTATAGAATACAGGAAAAATACTGAAAAAATCCGATCTACAACTTTTTTTTCAGTTTCCATACAAATTCTTGATTCACTAGTATGGAAAACTGAAAAGATAATCAAACGGATCATCAGCTCGTTTGCCACCTATCACATAAAAAAAAAAAAAAGTTAAGGATTTTTTTTCTGTATTCTATACTTGATTCTGAGTAACCCCTTAAAATCTTAAACGCACTTTTTTACAACCTGTATTATTGATTTGTGGTAGAAACGCTCGGTGCACTGTCACTTGACCGTTTTTACTTTATTTATCTAACAAATCCATTATCTAACATAAATGTTACAGTTGTCGAGTGACTTTGAAAGTATATACCATTTGGCAAACAAAGCATTTGTAGAAAAGTTTACTTTAACAAATTTGGAGGTGTTAAAACTACTTGCTTAAGAGGGAGAATCCAGGATACAACTACTACAGTAGGCTTCTGGTAAGTTAAAATAGTGCGTTATTTCAATAGTTACTACGTTACTGGCGTGCCTTGGTGGCATGCCTTGGGGGAGGCCTCTGTCCAACAGTGGACTAATACAGGCTGATGATGATGATGAGGATGATGTCTACCTCACTTCTGACTTTAATCAAGTAACTTAAAAGAAGGAGCTGCCGAATTTGGCTGTTATTGCTATTATAAATACATTTAATTTTTAAACTTTCATTAATTTGTTTATCTTTCAATGGGTGAAGAGCAAGCCAATGTAGCAGCATTATATAACTGTTGGGCTACTAAGACAAATGCCTACCACTAAGAAAATATGGAAGCTGATCAGGCACGAGGCACGGAACGGATTCTTGGCTCGTGTGGCAGCAACATCGAAAATTAAAATGTACTGCCTTCAAAAAGAAATCTTTCACAAATCAAAAGGTATCCCAAACCAACCTTTTGTACTGGCCATTGGTTCATCATGGTCAAATATATTGCAGTACGAAGATGTGATCAATAAAGGTTAAACTATTAACTATCTGTCTAATGTAAACATCTGATTCTTACAACAGATTTTTTATAAGTTAATATTTCTTTTATACAATAAATACTCAAAAATTCATCCTTTGGTTTTATTTATTGGTTCGTGTATGTTTCCAGGGTTCATGTATGTTTCCATCGGGCTCCACTCAACTGGCTCCAGACCGAGGGGAGAGGGCACCGTTAGCAGGAGATTTAAATATCTGATGCCTACAAACACCAGGTGGTAATTTTCGTAGTCGGTTGATTGGAATGTTTTTATATCTTGTTCCCATCAACTCAACACAACAATGGGCTGCCGGTAATGTTACATTTACAGAAATTGATATTATATGTAACATTAACAGCAGCCCACTGTTGTGTTGAGTTGATGGGAACATATAAAAACATTCATATCAACCCACCATGAAAATTACCACCTGGTATTTGTTGACACCAGTTTTTAAATCTCCCGCTAACGGCGCCTTCTCGGACCAGTCAGTTGTGCCCGATGGGAACATACCCTTTTGATAGGGTAGCAATAAATGGTATGTTAGAATAGCAAAGCAACGTTGTTACAATAGCAAAGTAACGTTGTTAGAATAGCAAAGTAACGTTGTTAGAATAGCAAAGCAACGTTGTCAGAATAGCAAAGTAACGTTGTTAGAATAGCAAAGCAACGTTGTTAGAATAGCAAAGCAACGTTGTTAGAATAGCAAAGTAACGTTGTTAGAAAAACAAAGTAACTTAGCCGTTGCAACCAAGGCATAAAAGCATTTATTGCTAAAAGGACAACGTCTTTATAGTTACCATAACAATACTAGTATTCCATCTAAAACAATTTAAATATTGTTATTTACACAAAGTTAAATATTGTCGAAACAAATGTTGTTAGATTCACAAGAAAAACTACGACAACAAAAACGTTGTTATATTGGCAAATCACCTTGGACGGTTGTGTGGCGTCTAAGTTTCTTTGTTCACCTAACAATATTTTTTTCTCAGTGTACCAGTATAAGAGGCATTCCATCACAGCCCACAAGATTGGCAGATAAATGATAGATGCTGTGGTCTCACATAATAAAAAAAAATCTACCAATCAGTCTTATTGTGGAAGTTTCAGTAAATGCACAGAATTTTAAATAAATGCGTAGGAAAATATTAATTATGAGAATAAACGGCACTGCAAAGCGAAAGCCGAAAAACCAACATTAATTTTTTGTTTAATTTCGCTGTCTAAAAATCAGCCATGATAATTGGTTTTAACATTTTTGACATTAAATATAATAGTGATTATTATAATGTTTTTAAGATAACAATTATAAGATAACAATCTATATGTAATGTGAAACTATGAATTTATACCTAAAATATTTGTTTTTTTTTTATATTTGCACGATGTCGTGAAGGGCGTATTTTTAAAAGATTTTAAAATTAAAATGGTAACTTCTGGCATATGTAGAAGAAGCGATAAATTAACTTTACTTATTTTGACATGAAAGAGGGTTCAGACGAGATGCCAAGTTAGTAATTAGTGACAAAAAATCATCTATCAATGGTCTACTTGTCAATGGCAGTCTCCCAGCCCACAGCGATGAGAGTGTCAACGGCCATGTCCACCGGCAGCATGTCTCCTACAGCATCAGGTCGGGTCCAAGAGACCCGGAGCAGGCCTTTCGCGCCCCCCCACGATCACGCTTGCCGGTCCATAATGGTTCTCTACCCAACCGGGAAACGGATGTCGAAGCGATGACACAACTGAAAGAAAGAACCAATTGAAGAAATCTGTAGTTACCTTTTGTGCAGACTCAATACATGCATAAAAGATATACCACAAAGGCTGCACAATCCAGTTGGTTAAGCCCTACTAATGCAGCTCATAACCACTTATTTTGAAAAGTAATATTCCCGCGGTAGGCGGAGTTTCTTTACCTGCTTCACTTCCTCAAATCGGATCTAGCGTAGTAATAGAAATTATACTTCGCCTCAAGCAGAAATAAGGCTTTTTAATTTGGGATCTCTTTTTGGCATTAGGTACAGGGGCCGTATAGCTTACTACTCAACCAGCTCAAAGTTTTGATTATCTTCAGTCCAGTCTTTATACAGCTACTTGGGTAACTCACTATCGTAAAGGCTGACGATTTGTTAGGTACCGTGTTTTCGAGATTTGAGCGAAATATACATAAAATATTGAACGCATATGATGTTTATTTGTAACCATGCGTTTAAGTACTGAGCAGCGCAGCGGTTTTGGTGCAAGCGACTTACGTTTTAGGTCCGGATTCGTATCCTACGAGACTTTATTATTTTTTGTCTTTGTATTTTTTATTTCGTGTGAACTAAAGTAAATATCCTATCCTATACTATCATCGACGTAGAAACAAATGGACTTTGGGTCAGCGCTCAAAAGTGTCCGAACCAAAAGAGTAGTATAACGCAAAAAGAGTTGTAATTTCACGCCAGTCTTCATTTGGTCGGCCGGCTGACTGCGCGTCCAAAATTGCGTACTGCGTCGTGAAAAGTTGTAAAAACTATTCAAGTAAAGTGAAAAAACAGGATGGAGTATCATATTTCCGGTAAGTAAACTCTTGCTTTATCATTTTAAAGTATTGTTTTGTTAAGAAACACAGTAGTTTATTTTAATTTTAATTACGCAGTTAGTTTGATTTCCATGAGCGAACAATCGAACATCACAACTTTGGAACAAAAATTTTATAGAGTCGCTTTTAAGTATAAAGTTTTTTATTAAAATATTGTGTTACTTTTTCTATTGAAATATTTTATTTGTTTTAGCTTTCCCCGAGATCCTATACGTTGTGCACTATGGAAAAAGATTATAGCCGAATCGAGACGAGAGGAATACTTTGTTCCGAAAAAATTCCACTTTGTTTGCTCGAATCATTTTCACCCTGTATAATTCATATTTAAGCGTGTTTCTGTGTTTGTTATAAAAAAATAAACAAGATTCTGCAAAAATAAAAAATGCTTATAAAACATAGCCAACAAAAAACATTATAAGTGAAAGCTACTCCATTACTTCTCTGTCTTCACTCGAAGCTGCGTAAGGTGAAGTACGTTCCAGTCAAAGCTTCGTATGGTGATAAATTGTTGCAAACAAAAATCAACCGTAATGCAATGACACACGATCTAAATTCAAATGTGTTGTTTCTATGCATATAACTACGTGTGTATAGGTTAACTGCGGACGCTTTTTTCGTTAATTATGTACTAGACCCGTCGTCCATTTGTTTCTACGTCGATGTATATACTATTAAACGAGTTAAGTGTCCCGACGATTTCGAAAACGGCTTGAAACCTTCTGACGAAAATCTAGGATTAGGGGTTAAAAATCACCAGAAATCGATCTATGGGGGAATTATCTTCGAAAAATTTGATATGAGCGAAATCACATAAAAGCAGAACACATATGATGCTTATGTTTAACACTGAATTCAAGCGCGATCTAGCGTAACGGTTCGGTGCTACCTTAGGACGAAAACACAACAGAGAGGCGCGGCGCCGCAACGCTGAAATCGGCGGCACGCGTTGCGCCGCGCCGCCGAACGCAGCGTTGCGCGGCACGCGCGCCGCGCCGCTCGTATCCGCGGCGCGCAACGCTCGTACCCGCGGCGCGCAACGCTCGTAGCCGCGGCATGCGCCGCTCATATCCGCGGCGCGCACCGCTCGTATCTGCGGCGCGGCGCGGCGGCTCATTTGATGTCCACAGTTTCTGTAGGTCGGAAGCTTGTTTTTAGGGTTCCGTAGCCAAATGGCAAAAACGGAACCCTTACGGATTTGTCATGTATGTCTGTCTGTCTGTCTATCCATCCGTATGTCACAGCCACTTTTTTCCGAAACAATAAGAAGTATACTGTTGAAACTTGGTAAGTAGATGTATTTTGTGAACCGCATTAAGATTTTCACATAAAAATAGAAAAAAAAACAATAAATTTTGGGGGTTCCCCATACTTAGAACATTAAGAACTTAGGACTCGCCCATGAAGGGTTCCGTAGCAGCAAGTAACATAATATAAAAGATCTTGTAGTTCGTTGTAGGTAAATTGCGGTTTACGATTTATGACGTATTAAAAAAAACTACTTACTAGATCTCGTTCAAACCAATTTTCGGTAGAAGTTTGCATGGTAATGTATATCATATATATTTTTTTGTTTTATCATTCTCTTATTTTAGAAGTTACAGGGGGGACACACATTTTATCACTTTGGAAGTGTCTCACGCGCAAACTATTCAGTTTAGAAAAAAATGATGTTAGAAAAAATTTTTGAGTTTCAGTTCTAAGTATGGGGAACCCCCAAAATTCATTGATTTTTTTTCTATTTTTGTGTGAAAATCTTAATGCGGTTCAAAGAATACATCTACTTACCAAGTTTCAACAGTAT
Source organism: Coleophora deauratella (assembly GCA_958295455.1). Classification (NCBI taxonomy): domain Eukaryota; kingdom Metazoa; phylum Arthropoda; class Insecta; order Lepidoptera; family Coleophoridae; genus Coleophora; species Coleophora deauratella. The sequence goes on along the minus strand of OY282414.1, from coordinate 9,633,280 downwards.
AGTTCTTACAGTTTCGGAAAAAAGTGGCTGTGACATACGGACGGACAGACAGACAGACAGACATGACGAATCCATAAGGGTTCCGTTTTTGCCATTTGGCTACGGAACCCTAAAAACAAGCGTGCGACCTACAGAAACTGTGGACATCATATTATGAGCCGCCGCGCCGCAGATACGAGCGGTGCGCGCCGCGGATATGAGCGGCGCATGCCGCGGCTACGAGCGTGCGCCGCGGAAACGAGCGGTGCGCGCCGCGGCTAGGAGCGGTGTGCGCCGCAGCTACGAGCGGCGCGGCACGCGCGCCGCGCAACGCTGCGTTCGGCGGTGCGGCGCAACGCGCGCCGCCGATTTCAGCGTCGCGGCGCCGCGCCGCTCTGTTGTGTTTTCGCCCTTTACTTTTATGTAGGTCTGGGTTCGAATCCCACGAGACTTCATTGATTTTTTGTCATTTTTTTGGGTAATTTTTATTATTTTATTATTATGTAACTAAAAAGACTTAAGAGCGATAAAAAATACCATGCACGCGGGATACGAAGTGTGTCGAAAATAGTGTAAGTTTTATTCAGCAATTTTACTTATCGCGTACATAGGATTTATTTATTCTACCATTCTACATTTTAAGGTTTTAATATCTAATATTTACAGGTTGTATCGCGTAGTTGCCATAGCTGGTACAACGTAGGTACTTACATTTTGTCAAACGAGACAATCGTAATTTTGAATGAAAATCCACGGCTAAACAAAACTATCAAAGAAGTTGACATTGTATTAACTGTTATTTACTAAAGGTGGCGCTGTATGTATTTATGATATTTCACTGTTTTTTGAATGAAATTACAGAAAATATATAAGTTTTAACTTTTAGATTGGACAGATAAAATCAAAAAGTTTATTGTGTGAATTTGTATAGTTTTGATTTGAACCAAGTAAAGTTTGAAATGCAGTGGCTGAGCTTCTAGGTACCTTATTCAAAGACTCTGACTCGGATCTATTGAAGTTTGCAGTAATTTATATACATGAACGCAAATTACAATAAAATTATACGTGTCATATAAAAGATTTCAACGCGAGCTGCATTAACAAGTTTTCATATAAAAGACATCAACGAGTGTTACAATGTTTATGTTTCGAATTTACTGTGAATTACATTTGTTTTTTTTTTATATCTTTGTCGAAAACTATTCTAACAATAATAATTCTATCGATCTATGGTTAGTTGTTTTAGATCTACAATAAATCTGTCTAAACCTAAACTTATTCTAGAAATAAGATGAATTTATTTTGATAGTACCTACGTAATTTTTGTACATACATACTAATGTAATGCTAATGTATTTCACTAATGGCGCCATCTTTTGTCGAGTAGGTGAATTACCAGTGAATTACATTACTTGGAGCCCTTTGTTGCTAACATTGACTTTTAAAGCACGTTCCGCGCTACTCGACAACAGATGGCGTGCAGTTCTTGAAAGAACATCGATATAAGAGAACAATTAGATAAGGTTAGCCGCTTTTTTTGTTCCTGAACCAGCGTTTTCGTCTTGCGGGGGCTGATGCGGGGTGAAGGGGAAGGCGTCTATTTAAACAAATATCAACTTTGTGTGATAAGCATAAGGTTGATGTATTTAATGTCATCTATTAGCGACATCTAGCGATGAGTAGCATCGCTAAAATTTCACCCAAAAACATCAAGAAATTAGTGTGGGGATAGGGCTCGATTATAGATTTAAAAAATTTTGTGTATCGATATACAATATTTGGTTCATTATATGTAATGGGGATCACAAATTGTTTACTGATGACATTATATCGAGGGTTATACTTGTATTAAGCGACATTTTTAGAAATGTTCAGGAGACTAATTTAAAAAAATATTTCTTAGAAAATAAAATAATCATTAAAACTTAACTTCTTAGTATTATATAGATTCTCGATATTCTTAATATTTTAAATATTATTCAGAAGTTATTTTTTGTGAGGTATTTTGTAAGAAATAAATTTTTAAAGTAGAGGTTACCTGTGTTTTCAAAAATGTCGCTTAATACAAGTCGCCCGTGAACCCTCGATTATTATACAGGGTGGGCCATTTAGATCAGTCAGTATAGGCAAGTCCGAAACTATAAGACATACGAAGAACTGTCCTTAGGAATCATGTCATCGATTTTAGTGACAAGAAAAACTGTATTCATAGATAAAAAAAAAACTTGTACTCAATTCGGGAATCGAACACGGACGGATTAGGCAGATATCACACTGCATCGGACTCCGCTCCGGTGTGCGGTGTTACAAATTTTTACTTGACATTGTCAAAGGAAAAAACCGCAGCACCTCACACCGGAGCGGACTCCGATGCAGTGTGATATCCGCCATAAGGTAGCAAAAATACTTATTTTGAAAAATAATTACTTTGAATTTTGACGTGGAGATGTCTATGTTTTAGTTTGTAATAGGGGTCATATTGTTAACAGGATCTTATGTACTTACGCCATCTGTATATGTTCGATTTAATAATTCCAGAATGCTTGAGAATATTCCACAAAATTTTAGTATACTCGAGATTTTCTTTTCTGCTCAATTCAATCCCCCTATCTCTGGCCGGACATCACTCTGAGCGGAGACACGCGCGGTGGAAAGAAAGGTACTTAGTTCAATCGTGGGATCCACGACTTACAGTGGGGCGATTGATATTGTAAGTAATTTATTGTAAAAATCAAATTGTTGATAAAAATTTACGTTACAAAAATGGCTAATACATTAAATATTAGCAAAAACATATAGTTATGGTTTATAAATAAGCGATTATTTGTTGTTTTTATCAAAATATGTGATGATTTCGAAGATGTTTACAGATTGTTTTGAAATGCCATTTTATCTATCCAGTTAAAATCTAATTAAGTAATCTAGTATTGAATATGTCTTTGAGAAAATTATTCTCAGGTTCATGTGCTACTAACCACCATGTAGGTATCTTGAACTGTATGTACAAACATAATATGTTTATATCTCCATAATAATCATCACGTATTTAAAAAATCCGTGTAGATTTATTCGATATTGATATCGTTGTCCCTATCGAGTGGCGACCCCGCACGGGAAGATGCAGTGTGGGCACAGGCCTCCGACTGGGTGGACCGACGTGAAGGTTGCGGGAAGCCGCTGGATGCGAGCAAAACTGTACCGGTCGTTGTGGAAATCCTTGGTAGGCCTTTATCCAGCAGCGGACATATTTCGGCTGATGATGATGAATGATGACCCTTGTCCCTATATTTTTTTCATTTTTCAATAAGCCATTGATATTGTGAGTAATTTATTGAAAACAAATGTGTGATAATAATTTACATTACAAAAATTGCAAATACATAAAGTAATAGCAAATTCATATAGTTGTGGTTTTATAAATAAAGGATTGTTTGTTGTTTTTATCAAAATATGTGATGATATTGTAGATGTTTACAGATTGTTTTGAAATGCTATTTTATTCATCTAGATGAAATCATTTTTTTTTATGGCAGAGGTGGCAAACGAGCTGACGGATCACCTGATGCTAAGCGATTACCGCCGCCCATAGACACCCGCAACACCAGAGGAGTCACAAGTGCGTTGCCGGCCTTTGATATGGGAGTACGCTCTTTTCTTCTTCAAGGTTTGAATGTCGTATCGGTCCGGAAATACCGCAGGCGACAATTCATTCCACAGTTTGATTGTGCGAGGCAGAAAGTTTCTAGTGAAACGCACAGTTGCGGACTGCCAACCATCTATGTGATGGGGATGAACAAACTATCTATTATTTAATATTATGTCCTTGAAGAAATTCAGTTTCACCTATTACTAACCACCATTTAGGTGTTTTGAAATGTAGGTATAAAATAATCTGTTAAATTATACTACCACCCCATCAAGTTTATTTTCGTGACAAAAAGTAGTCTGTTTAAGGTCCCATCTACCTCTATACCAAAATTAATCAAATTGGTTCAGCGGTTTAAGCGTAAAAACGTAACAGACAGACAGAGAGTGTTACTTTCGCATTTCGAATATTTTAAGTATGACTATCGATATATCATAATCATAATCGATAAACAAATCGTCACTAAATGTCAGTCGGGATGTCATTTAGTTTAACTATTCAACGGTAGAGGGCTAACGGTTTCATTTTCTTTTTAGATCTTACAGCAAATGATAGATGGCGTGAATGATTTTTTTTCGTTCTTTAGAATAGAGTTCATATTGGAAAAAAATAATTAAAAGAGCGACATCTATTGTTGAGTAGTAAAACCTAATGACATTTATTTGTGACATTAATGACATTAATTTGTGATGTAGAGGTGAACTAAATCATGACTAAATCGATCGATTTGTTAGAATACAAATTTTAAAACTCAGAAATCCTTTGTTTAAGGGCAACAGGTTTCAAGTCACGGGTAAGAATTCCACGAGATAAAGTTAAATAACTCAATTTGCAGGTGCAATTTAAAATCATTTAAAAGATAATTACTTTTTTAGATTGAATAATTTATCATCGACAAACACTTTTTCGATAAAAAAAAACATCTCTATTTACAATAACAAAGCGAAAATTATAAATTACAAAATTATCATAAAATAACAAGAAATAAAGGCTACCCTGTGATAGGAAACGTTGCTGTTAGTTTTGTTCTTTCGTTTTTTATTGTTTTTGCACCATTTCATAGCACAGTATGACATTTTTTAAATTTTAAAACGGAGATGTGTACTCGTCGCTTGGCAAATTGCGAATAGTGCGCGAAAAGGTGGCGCTACTCAACATAGGGGAGCAAACCACTATCAGCGACTACGCTGTCGTGGAGTATTAACCACATCTATTGTTCTCTTATAACGATGTGAAAGAATGAGCTCAGGAATGACAACATGCACTGATATTTTCGATTATTTTTCTGCCATTTTTCATGTCTCTAGTTTTTTAAGTGAATTAGTTGTCCATTAAGTGAATTAGTTTATAAACGCTCCGATTGAACGTGCGAAGCTCGGTCAACCAGCTAGTGTAAATAAAAAGACTTAAGAGTGATAAAAAAATTAGGGACATTTGAACGATTTTTTTTATTAATGGCGCCATCTCTTGCCGTGTAAATGAATTACATACCTGATGATTGTGTCATTTGTGCCGCACTGGGAATTGTTGGCAATAGTGAATTTTTCACGGCTTTCTCTAAACTCAACTAGATGGCGCTGATCATTATAAAAAAATATTAAAGACAAATATTGTTTGTTCTTTCGTCCCTTAGCAGGCCACTATCGACTAAAACAACACTCTGCAAAATGTTTCATAGAAAATCAGTCTTATAGGTAGTACTACTAAACAAGTTAGTTTATAAACGCTCCGATTGAACGAGCGACGCTCAGTCTCCCGGCTAGTTTTTTTATTGTGTGAGATGACAAAAGGCTGACGGCCCACCTGATGGAAAGCGGCATCCGCCGCCTATTAGCATCTATATTGCCAGATGGATTATCAATACAATACAAGGACGTCTTAAAAAGACACCTGAAGAGATGCGGCATCGATCACTCGCAATGGGAAACTTTGGCGGCGCGTCGTCCTGAATGGAGACGAATGGTCCAGAACAAAGGCTCCGATTTTGAAGAACGTCGCAAAGAACACCTTGAAACTAAACGCGACGAATTAAAAGCCCGTCCACCTGCGGCTATTACCTATAACTACGCGAGCGGTGTTCTCTCTTGTCCCCATTGCTCACGGCAGTTCACGCACAAAATTGGCTACATCAGCCACACTAAGTCGCACATGCGTCAAAACCAGGATGGAGTCTGAAGTGGTCGCCGTAGTCGAAATCGGCTGGGAAGGCATCATCATCATCAATGCCATGCCGATCTTAAGGGCTAAGATGGAATGCCTCTTATGCCGGTGCATGCGCTGGCTATCTCGCGCCCACCGGCACAGCGCGCTGCTGGCGGCAGGTGCAGAGCTAGCAGTGGTAGCTCCCAGTCGGACCTTGCATAATAAGTAGTGATCGGAAATTCGGATGCAATTTCGTTTTTAGAAAGAATAGTATGGAGATGCCTTTCCCAATAAAATAGATTTTCATAGAAAAAAATTCCGGGATACCGGGATTGTAAAAAGCGTTGGGATTCCTAATTGTAATGATCTGATTGTAGTGAATGTTGATATTATTGAAAATTTGATGTATGCTATTATGTGTTTATATCCACAACTTATTTTATATACACAGGGTTACCGGTAATCCTTGTAGGAGGTGATAGGGGGGCTAAAATGTGAAACATTTAACACTACATATGTATGGCCAAAAGTTTCCAATTCTATTCAAAACGGCATGTCCATAATATGGACATAATAATATTATTATGCTAGCTCCCAATTTTAGGTATAATTGCATCCGAATTTCCGATCACTAATAATAAGGTTCAACCATAGTATAAATAGTAGGTTATCTTCATACAATGGTACATCGCGCGGCTTGTATGTGTGCGCGCCAGTAGGCACCGCCGTCTACGCACACAAAAGCAGAAAATGCCGAGGTGACCGAGGTGAAACTGTTGGGGCTGCACCGCGGCTGAGTGACGTGACGTGTTAGTCACTTGCCGTCTCTTGACACGACACGATCTACAAAGCGAAAATATTGTTGTGTTTCTGGAATTCAAATCCAGAATTGTCGTTATTCAAGATACCGACTGATATGATATTGAAAAAACAAAATATTAAAGCCACTTATTCCATTCTTTGGTAACTCACGGAGGAACATTTACATTATACCTACAAGTGATTAGTAATACCTGCACATCTCTTAACTGGTGATTCCACTCTTGAAACTGAAAAACTTGTTCTATATAACTTTGGACAAATCACATTTTTTTCTATGCTTTTCATACAAATCGATCAGCTTATTGAGCGTAGTTCATAATAAGAAACCAAAAAGATTATGCAATTTAAGCAAAGTTCTAGAACAAAAGTTGTTCAGTTCATAAGTAAAATCACCAGTTAAGAGGTTAGCATTTGGGTATGTGGCAGTCACCTGTATATTTTTGATCACTATTATCAATTTATCACTGTGTTTAAACTTTTAATTGATGGGCTTTATCGAGGTAATTTTACAATGATTATAGACCAGGAGCCAGGGGGCTTTAATTTTTCATTTAATATAAATACAGTCTGAACTTAAGATTTTTTTATTGCTATCAAATCGCCACTGCGCAATAATAATAATATAATTTAAATACTAGCTCCTTTTAATTGAACCGCTCTTATTCTGATTATTTTCACAAACTTTTTCTAAGCCTGTCGTTCCTTTCCTTCGTGCGGTGGTACCGCTCATTATTCTCGGATTTGCTATTTTTGGGTTACCTACCACGTTTCTTTTTTCTGATTTGACCTACAAGTCAATTTTTGTATCATTTATTTAAAAAGTGTTACAACAAAAGTCACGTTAGACCCGACTACTAAATAGCCTTGATATACCTTGTTCCAATCAAGAAAAAGCAAAAGGTAAAAATCAAACTTACTATGGAACTGACACATGTCAACTTCAGTTGCCTACTAAGTTTATTTAGGTACCATTTGATTGAAATGACCTATATCTTTATGTATTTGTATGTATCTGCTGTTTAACAATCAGTTAATTATTATAATGGTTAGTACCATGCAAAATACAATACAAATACGCAATGATGTGTGTGACTGATAAAATAAGGGTTCGCATGATATATATCAATTGATATATATCGGATATATATCATGATATATATCAATTGATATTTATGCTTGATATATATCAATATTGATATTTATATTTTCCTAGCTTCTAAGAGCTGCTTCTTACGAATGAATGTGCCAAATGCAAAGAATAAAGATGATTGTTATCACAATTATAAATAAATGAGTTTAGTTTAATTAACTATCTTCAAATTTGCAAAAATAAAATATACATTTTAGATTCAGTTATTTCGAAAAAACATATCAGAGTATAAAATTTGAATGTTATTTTAATAAAAATCTTCAAATTATCAAACATATACCTACATTTTAAATTAAGCTATTTCGAAAATCATGTATTAAAGTAAGAAATTGAAATTAGTATGTAATTTTGATAAATATCAAAAATATCAAAGATATCGAAAATATCGGATATATATCAAAAATATCTGATATTTTGATATTTATTATAAATATCGGATATTTTCGAACCCTGGATAAAATGCAGTAAGCTCCCGGTCTACATGACGCATCTAGAATCACGCAGACGGCCGCGGGCCGCGCCGCGCATGCGCCGTGTGCCGACCGAGAGCTGCTGCAACGCCGCGCCGCCGCGCCGCTCAGCTCAGTCACATGAGTATCTGCCGGCCGTACCGCACGCTGTCCGCTGCGACGCCGCCGGCCGCACCAACGACGTCGCGACGACACGATTTCTCGCTTGTTTTATTTTACCGTACCTATTTATATGTTATCTATAAGAAATCGTATGAAATACGTTACACGGTAAAAATATTCTATTACTCGGTCTGTCGTAGTTTACTATAGTACTTGTACTATTGGGTATTCTGTGACGATAGTTATTCTCAGAGATCACTGATCTAAGAGCGTTTAGTAAGTTACTAATAAATACACGGCTTCGTAGTTCTCCTTGATACCTATGATGTACCTATGTGATTCAATTTTAATTAGTTATAAAAACATAATATAGTGGGTTTCACTTTTGGTCGATAATTATTGTATGAATAAAATAAAATACTATTTTATTCCAGGCAATTTTTTTATATAAACATACATACATATATACACTAATGCGTTTTAAATACCAACGTAAATATTATATCATTAAAATACACCCAGACACAGGGCAAACACATGTGTGCCAAGGTGGGAATCGAACCTACGACCCTCGGATCAACAGAGCGCTAGCCATTGAGTCAGTCAGGTTTTTTTAAATAAAATTACATAATTATTAATAGGTATAAGGTACTAACATTATTAGTAGCCGATATTTTAGTAAGCACTTTTACTTCTGATTTTGAATCTCGCTAAAATATTGGGCACTAATAAAGTAGCACTTTATGCAGGTATTCTACTCCTAAAACCTTGCCCGATAATAAGCTCATAGTCAAATCCAAAAAAAAAATTGCCATCTCATAAAAATTGGTAAGCTGATTATCGAATTTTGTATGGGAAGTGATTTTTTTGTATTTATAGGTGTTTTTTAGGGAAATTTCTCTAAATTCATGATTAGAAGCCACAGTTAAAACTTTGTCGGTCATTTTGTATCACCCGGAATAGGTAAGTACATACACTTCTACAGTGAGGCACAACCCTGCGTGTTTGGTCAACAACACCATATACATAAGTATTATAGTCTACTACCGGCGAGCAGATCACCTACTCTCTCTACTCTGGTTCAACTAAGTTCTTAATGATAATGTACGTTTCGTAGATTCTGTAACTTTACCTGCGGTAGGTCTGAATATGGCGATGGGATAACGTCTGTTGGCTCGCTGCACGAGCGCCATCTCTGCCATCGCTTTCGTGAAGGTGTATGTGTTGGGCTTCGGTGATATGATCCTGGTGATATAATTAAAAAGTCATTCTTCTTCTTCTTATCGTGTGGCACATTTAACCGTTCTATCCACAAGGACTAACCTTCGCTTAACGACTGTACCAACTTAATACTAGCCAGTACCAACGGTTTAACGTGCCTTGCGACGCACGGAAACGGTCGAGATAAATGCCACAAGCAGTCAGACCCATTCAAGTTATGACCGTGACTAGTCGTATGACACCCATCAATCCGCATCAGGCCCCGTTGTGTAGAACAGTGTGTGGCCTTCTCGGGTTATGGGAAGACAACATGAAATTGATTGACACACACAAACACACACACACACACTCACTCACACACACACACACACACTCACACACACACACACACACACACACACACACACACACACACACACACACACACACACACACACACACACACACACACTCACTCACACACACACACACACTCACACACACACACACACACACACACACACACACACACACACACACACACACACACACACACACGCGCGAACGTGTCGTGTATGTGTAAACGTACGAACGCACACACACGAGTGCATGCTTCAGACTGAAAAAATCATGTTTTTTTGGAGTGTGCTGGGTGTGAAGTAATTCGTTAATAGATACATATACTTTACTCATTTCAAAGTTTCCTCTTTTTTGATGTCATTTCTACCTTTAACATAGTTCAGTAACTCCTGCACCTCCACGGGAGCTGAGTAGACTTTCTCCTCGACGTAGCTGCGTTCAGGGTTGCAGTATCCCGTCGAAACGTGTGTCAGAGCCTAAACCAAAAATATTAGATGTACCAATGTAAAGTGACGATGCGGCATCGTGCAGTACACTTATTCTTTACTACTAATTATTCATTTTGGCTATTTGCAGGTCCTCAATCGAAAACTACTGATATTTTGAAAAAACAATACACATTTTATTATTTTATACTTGAACGTCTGCCGATCTTGCATTCGTCGTTTTTATTTTCTAGATACCTCGGGAATGTTTTTTTATTGTGTAAGATGGCAAAAGGCCGACAGCCACGGCCCTCCTGATGGGAAACAGCATATACAGGGTGTAACAGAAAGGTGTGATAATACTTCAAGGTTGGCTTTTACCCATCAAACTGAACAACTTTTGTTCTACAACTTTGTTGAAATCGCAAAGAAATTTTCCGACTTTTCATACAAACTTGGTTCGCCAGCTGATCGATTTGTATGAAAATTCCAAAAAATTTGAACAAAGTTGTAAAACAAAAGTTGTTCAGTTTGATGGGTAAAAGCCAACCTTGAAGTATTATCACACCTTTCTGTTACACCTGTATAAACCCAGAAGGTTTATCAGTGCCTTGCCGATACTTGAGGGCCAACATATTATAGAATACATCTTATGCTGGTAATTGCTCTGGCTATCAAGCGCCACCCAGCGGTACTTCACGTTTTTCGGGTTAACCTATCCTACGTTGCTTTTGGCCTTGGTACTTTTATCATAAGCCATTTTAACAAAAAAAATAGCACTTTCAGACTGTAACAGAGAATAAATTTGATGGATATTATCGATTATTTACGTATACTTATACCAGACCGGCTACCGATCGACGCTCTTGATTTTATTTGGGCACTTGCCTCAATGTTTGGAAGCACATCGCACATCTCCATCAGTCTGATCACCGACATCAGGTTTTGGTCCACAGCCACCTTAAGATCCTCGTCGAAGCGCACCGTGGCTGCCGAGTTGAACACCATCGACACCTGTTGGTAAAAAAATAAATTAAAAGGTCAAAACTACTTACTCCGTCTGTCGCCTCCAGGACACATTGGCTACTCATCACAAGAGAAGGTTGCAGAGCCATGCTCGTGAGACATCATACTGTATTTCGTAATGCATTGTTTGTTTCGGGATTCGACTATGTGTAAGCATTTTATGTACTCGCTGATTTTGGTTGGTTAATAATAAACTGGACATCAAAAGAACAACTTGTGTTTGTGATTTCAACGACTTAGCTACCCATAACTTCAAGGACTATTCACGAACTATTTCATGGCGACCCTCGCCAGTGCTGCAAACTATAAATAAATAAAGAAGATATAATTTCCTACAAAACTACGTAAATTGGTGATTTCAAAAAAACACTCAGTGACTCATAAAAAATAGTTAAAAAGTGCTAAAAATGGGAAAACAATGATCAAAACATGAAGATGTTATCATTGCACAAAACGCAAACGGAGCTGCATCAGCCAACACGAGTCAATCTGAAGGTTCCAATGGAGTCAGCATCAACCAGATCCTGTTGATAGTAGTTGTCGTCTATGCCACTGCCACTGCAGCATACTTCCTGATAAAAAAGTGCAGACAACAAGCTGTGAAGACTCTGAGGCGCGAGCTCAACACGATGACCATCAGCGCTATCTCCAGACCCGAACTGGCCACCACACCTGTCTAAGAAGATCTACAAAGCCAACAACTCCAGAGCCGTGAGACAACCAACTCAAATCCGAGAGAATAAAGTTATAGAAGTATTCCTATATCAAGTAAGTTATAATGTAATTTGTCAACTATTTCCTAAAATTGCATAATTTCTAAGTTAAATAAATAATTAATTAATGTAATAAATAAAGAAATTGCATACCTATGTTAGTAACAAAATCCCTAATTAAATGAAGTAATATTAATTTGTAATGCCTATAAGCAGAGTAGAGAGAGTAGGTGATCTGCTCGCCGGTAGTAGACTATAATACTTATGTATATGGTGTTGTTGACCAAACACGCAGGGTTGTGCCTCACTGTGTAAGTGTATGTACTTACCTATACCGGGTGATAAAAAATGACCGACAAAGTTTTAACTGTGGCTTCTAATCATGAATTTAGAGAAATTTCCCTATAAAACACCTATAAATAGCAAAAAATCACTTACCACACAAAATTCGTTAATCAGCTTACCAATTTTTATGAGATGGTAATTTTTTTTGGGATTTGACTATGAGCTTATTATCGGGCAAAGTTTTAGGAGTAGAATACCTGCATAAAGTGCTACTTTATTAATGCCCAATATTTTAGCGAGACTCAAAATCAGAAGTAAAAGTGCTTACTAAAAGATCGGCCACTAATAAAGTTAGTACCTTATATCTATTAATAATTACGTAATTTCATTTAAAAAAACCTGACTGACTCAATGGTTAGCGCTCTGTTGATCCTAGGGTCGTAGGTTCGATTCCCACCTTGGCACACATGTGTTTGCCCTGTGTCTGGGTGCGGACGGACAGCGTGCGGTACGGCCGGCAGATATTCATGTGACTGAGCTAAGCGGCGGCGCGGCGTTGCAGCAGCTCTCGGTCGGCGCACGGCGCATGCGCGGCGCGGCCCGCGGCCGTCTGCGTGATTCTAGATGCGTCATGTAGACCGGGAGCTTACTGCATTTTATCAGTCTCATCATTGCGTATTTGTATTTTGTATGGTACTAACCATTATAATAATTAACTGATTGTTAAACAGCAGATACATACAAATACATAAAGATATAGGTCATTTCAATCAAAAGGTACCTAAATAAACTTAGTCGGCAACTGAAGTTGACATGTGTCAGTTCCATAGTAAGTTTGATTTTTACCTTTTGCTTTTTCTTGATTGGAACAAGGTATATCCAGGCTATTTATTAGTCGGGTCTTACGTCACAACTTTTGTTGTAACACTTTTTAAATAAATGACACAAAAATTGACTTGCAGGTCAAATCAGAAAAAAGAAACGTGGTAGGTAACCCAAAAACAGCGAATCCGAGAATAATGAGCGGTACCACCGCATGAAGGAAAGGAACGACAGGCTTAGAAAAAGTTTGTGAAAATAATCAGAATAAGAGCGGTTTAATTAAAAGGAGCTAGTATTTAAATTAAATTATTTTTATTGCGCAGTGACGATTTGATAGCAATAAAAAAATCTTAAGTTCAGACTGTATTTATATTAAATGAAAAATTAAAGCCCTCTGGCTCCTGGTCTATAATCATTGTAAAATTACCTACCTCGATAAAGCCCAAACACAGTGATGAATTGATAATAGTGATCAAAAATATACAGGATGACTGTCACATACCCAAATGCTAACCTCTTAACTGGTGATTTTACTTATGAACTGAACAACTTTTGTTCTAGAACTTTGCTTAAATTGCATAATCTTTTGGACTTCTCATTATGAACTACGCTCAATAAGCTGATCGATTTGTATGAAAAGCATAGAAAAAAATGTGATTTGTCCAAAGTTAAATAGAACAAGTTTTTCAGTTTCAAGAGTGGAATCACCAGTTAAGAGATCTGCAGGTATTACTAATTAGTCCAGTCAATCTACGAATTTTTGTATGGAGTAGGTTACATTTAATGCACTTTGGGTGAAAATTTAGAATATGTTACTTAAATAATTGCAAAATGAAAATTCATGAAAATCTCTTATGAGTATTTGATAATTTTTCGGTAATTAGCCCCTAAAGAAACAAAATTAAATTTAAATGTGAACAAAAAATAGAAAACTGGTGATTTTTTACATGAGGGCTTCTTATAAGACGTTTTATTTATATTTATAATCGTCCCCGATCGAGATCAAAACATTGAGTAGATATTGAATATAATATATTTAAAAATTTATAACTTGAAAAGAAATACTGCAAGGTGAGTGATATTTTGTCTTAGGGGGTACATAACCACTGTCAATAACCATGAGAATTATCTCCAAGGTGACTTCGTTATTTATTTTTTTATTAACCTTGCACATTAAAGACACTAGGAATATTTTCATGAAATCTAATAGTAATATTTTTTTTAAACTAAGACTAACAAAAATCCCCGGTCAATCTGTTGCACAGTTTCTGTAATAATCTAATAACAATTATAATTCGCGAGCGGGCTGAGCGGGGGGCGCGGGCGGGGGAATGCGGCATGCGCGGCGCCCGCGCTACCCCGCGAGTTCTTTATTCAGCTAAGCTATAGCTGGGGATTTCGTGCAACATGTTGTATGAGAACTGTTTTTAATTTTGGATCAATGTTTCTCTCTCTCTTTCTTTTCTTTTTATGTGGCACGTTTTTTTACTATTCACAAGATATAGATGGCAGTTGCCTGATGTTCCACTTAGCATCATCCGCGGTCACGTGTCTACCTATTGGGTTTTGTGTGTGTTATCAAGGATTTAAACTTGGTATATAGTTGTTCTTTAGGTGGTCTTGAGTGTTAGCCCAGGAGGCATCAGGAGGCATCACAAAGGTGGCGAGGGAAAACGGGGAAAGTTTGATTCGGCCGCGCTCTTCTTTCGAGCTTATATCTCCATAACTATATGAACTGGGGCAAGTGTGATAATTATCGGACAATTAAAGGAATACCAATTCATTTGGAACAAATAATTGCTTCCATCGCTAGAAAAAAAATTGGCTATGGAGGGTACATGTAAGGAAATCTGTCTCTGTGTACAAAAGTGTCCATCAAAACGCGTTAAGTAAGGGTGGTGTTATTGTATAAAAAGCGGTCAAGTGCGTGTCGGACCACGCGCAGTGTAGGGTTTCTTAGTACTTCGACAAACACTGCTTCAAGGGGAAAACCTCCCGTCTTACAAAACTGACTACTACTCGTTAACTTGTAAAGCCTACTTAGCTGTGATAGTTTTCCTTTTAACTTCGTTAAATATACTACTGCCGTGAATTTTTTCACATTTCTAGAAATAACCATTAAGCTGTCGGGGGGGGGGGGCACATGACTTTAACAAAAAATTGCACTTTAAAGCTTAATATTTCGAAAACGAATCCATGACTCTTATTTAAATAATATTTTTGAAAGACCTATTCAACGATACCCCACACCCTAGGATAGTCGAGAGAAAAAAAATTCAAAAAGAGCTAGTAACTTTAGTTCTCCTACGTATCTCCTCATATCTGATTCAATCACGTAGGGAAACACCAAGCGTAGCGTAACGTTCCATCGCCCTTTGAGTGACTTTAAGCCTTCTTATAAGGTCCATAGTAAGCGACCATGTCTCGGATCCATATGTCATCACTGGCAACACACACTGGTCATGGACTTTAGTCTTGAGACACTGCAGTATTTTGGACGTGAAGATATTGCGAAGTTTCCCGAACGCTGCCCAGCCAAGTTGGATTCGACGGCTGATCTCTTTCTCAAAGCTGGACCTACCTAACTGGACTGTTTGTCCCAGGTATATACAGGGTGTAACAGAAGTGTGTGACAATACTTCAAGGTTGGCTTTTACCCATCAAACTGAACAACTTTTGTTCTACAACTTTGTTGAAATCGCAAAATTTTTTTTGGATTTTTCATACAAATCAATCAAGCTGGCGAACCAAGTTTGTATGAAAAGTCCAAAAAAATTTTTGCGATTTCAACAAAGTTGTAGAACAAAAGTTGTTCAGTTTGATGGGTAAAAGTCAACCTTGAAGTATTGTCACACACTTCTGTTACACCCTGTATATTCGTCAACAACTTCGAGCGTAGAGTCTCCAACCTTCAGAGGAGTGGGTGTAACACGAATGTTTGACATGATTTTCGTCTTATCCATGTATCATTTTAAGACTCACTTGTTGGGAGACTCTACTTTGTCCTTTGAGCATTGCGCCTAGATCCTCCAAGGTCTCAGCCATGATCACGATATCGTCAGCAAATCGAAGGTGAGTGATGTACTCGCCATTGATGTTAATGCCGAGTCCTTTCCAGTCCAGAAGCTTCAAAACATCTTCCAGTGCAGCGGTGAACAGTTTCGGAGATATAACGTCTCCCTGTCTCACCCCACGCTGCAGCCGGATAGGTTTCGAATTCTGATCCTGGAGGTGGACCAACATGCTGGCATTTTCATACAAACACTTCAAAACTTCGATGTATCGATAATCGATCTGGCACCGTTAGGAGAGATTGCAATACAGCCCAGGTCTCGATCGAATCAAAGGCTTTCTCATAGTCCACAAACGCCAAGCTTAGTGGTCGATTATACTCTTCGGTCTTCTGTATAATCTGCCGAAGCGTATGTATGTGGTCTATGGTACTGAAGCCTTTTCGGAAACCGGCTTGTTCGGGAGGCTGGAAGTATATAAGGATTAATATGCATATCCGTACCAAATTACAGCTCTGGAGTACTAACAGTCTCTGAGCTAAGCCGCGGACAGATAGACGGACATGGCGAAACTATACGAGTTCCTCGTTGACTACGGAACCCTAAAAAGGGTAAATTTTAAAGAAAGCGAGAAAAGTTATTAGAAACAGAGACGAAAACAAGGAAAGAATCAGCTTTGTTATAACGCACTTTAAAACAAAAAAACATAAAATAAGAATTTTTTTTTCATATATTATTTTCATAATCCTTGTCTACATTAGCGCCACTCTGATGGATTCTTGAACTATTATTTATTGCTTACAGTTGGACACTTTTTTAACTAATCCCCCCATATAAAACAGTCTTCCTTATACTATTGGCATCGAGAGGCATCACAAAAGTGGCGAGGAGAGGCAAGGAAAGTTTTATTCGGTCGCGCTCCTCTTTCGAGCTAATACGTCCATAACTTTATGTACTAGGTCAAGTGTGATATCATTTTCGAATAATTCAAGGAAGACTCATTCATTTCTGATTAAATAAAGGCTTCTTTCAAGTTCTTTCACTAAAAAAAATATCCCTTTACAACCGAAGAAAATAATTTACTCAGACTTTTTTGAAATTCGCAGGGCTTTTTCATGGGTGTCTAAGTATCATGTAAAAAATAAACAAAAAAATCCTGAAGTATCTGGTTTCCCGAAAACATACCCTCACGAGCGTGGGGCTTAGGAGGTATCTCGAGATGTGAGTTTTGTCTAGTTTGGGGATATGTTTTGATATTAAATTAAAATAAAATTAATTAATCAATCATCATTCATTTATTAACTATATTAATAATGAGTCATTGTACATTTACCATAATGTTTTTGATAAAACAATCAACAGTCTTGTTAGAAAACTAAAATCTTTCTTCCTTACTTAGCTTCTTAATCTTTTTTTGGCATAAAACATATAAAAATCAATACAAATATTACCTTAAAGTACTTAAATTGATTTTGAAATTGCATGAGATCTCACTGTTTAGTAATAGTGAACATGTCTTACATAATAAGCGTATAATATAGTCACTATTACAAGTAATTAGCATTAAAAAAAGATGAACAACCGCTTGTACTAGCCAGTCCTCTTAATGATTTCCTGCCTGATCTGCCTCTAGTGGTTCCCCTGCTTCTGGATGTTGTTGGAATAGTTGGTGGTGCCTCATCTTCTTCGGCGGACTCATCGTCAGAGCCAGACCTACTCTCTGCTAGGTGATCTAAGACTCTCGGCACAATATCTTCTTCATCATCGGTCAATTTCCGAATAATTTCCATGTGCTAATATTTCTGCAACTTGGTCATCCTTGAAAACTTTTCCTAAAAATTAAGAAAAAACCATTGTTAGATGATCATAGATACATGAAAATCATGAGTAGGTACAAAAATTATGAATATCCATTTAGTACGTATCACCTAACCTACACGATCGTGCGTCCTTGATTTTGAGTCATAATATACGCCTAAGTATGCGTGCTAGGTTCAAATTACATACATATAGGGGTAAAACAACACTTATTTCAGTAAATCAAATAAACAAAATTGCATTAATTAATTAAAAGCGAATTACTTACCTGGGCGCCTTCGCGCGCCAAATAACGCAGCCATCCTTCACTGTGGTTTCGGGCGACTAAAGGGTTCAAACCTGCTTGCAAGCGGCCCGGCGTATTTTTCGAACAAAAAGATATAGTCTCACGATCGATCGAGGTCGGTTGCGTCTCGAAAAATCGATTCGCGCAGGCGCCAGAATTTTTGAAAATCAAGTCTCACTCTTATATCAAGTCGGTTGTAAAGGGTTAAAACAAATTCATAAAATCCGAATAACGTGGACAACATATTTAAAAAAAATGGTTATTTATCTAGTACAAAATAGTTTATCTATCTAGCACAAAGTCCTTACCACGCGGAATTTGTACACTCAACGTTTCAGGAAATGTTTGCGAAGCGGGAAGAAACGTTGAGTCCAGAAGAAACTCACTTCAGCACATATTTTTTTAACACTTAATTTCTATTAAATATCGTGTCAACAATAAAATTATGAGCTGTAAGATCCATACACGGTTTGAGATATTTATTTCTCAAAAAGAATTACAAATTCACTTAACTTAAGAAATGCAATATAAGTGCTTAAATTATTTATAATCGTGAAGGAAAATATTATTTACATCGAAAACAAATAATCCGTCGGTATACAAATCTGATCCATAAATGACTTGTTTAATAAAAGCAATGGATAGGATCTACTAAATTGCCATGATTGGGTATGACCAAAAGCTATGTTCAATAATATATTTAAGCAAATTTATGTTAATTTTAGTAAATATACTTTATATGAGAAGCGGTCGTGGCTCAGTGCGGCTTGCGTGGTCGCGTCGATCACGAAGGTTAACTGACTACAGACACGGTCATAACCTAGATGGGTATGACTCTTAGTGGTATTTATCTCGACCGTTTCCAATTCCATGCTTCGCAAGGCACGTTAAGCCGTTGGTGCCGGCTGCTATCGCTAGATGGCAGTCGTTAAGCCACGTTGGAGTCCTTATAGGCGGCTTGAAATTTTCTGACACTGGGGTTGGCCACTAGCCCCACAACCTCCACCAATCCGGACTTGGCCCCCGTGTGTGGAGTATGGCCTAACCTTCCCGAGTTATGGGAAGAGATCCGTGCCTCTGCAGTGGGGACGTAATGGGTTGTTAACATACTTTATGAGCCACACACATAACATCCCAAAAGGTATCTTTATACACTTCCGTAGTCCGTACTAACAACTGACGGTAAATTTTTCAACCTAGACCGAATCAAGGCACGTAACAAAGTCTTATGCCATATAGTTACAGCAATAAGGTACGTGGACGACTTATGTTTTACAGCGGAATCCCCTATTTTCTCTGCAAAAACTGATGACCAGTTTTGACGAGTCATTAAAAAAAATTGAGTACTGACAGTGTAAGTAAGATCGATGTTATGTATGTTGGGAGACAACTGAACAATCTAACTCCAAATGTATCTCGGTTAGAATGTCATGAAGCATGTGGAGAAGTTTAAGTATTTGGGAAGTGCAATAACATTCAAATGTGACCTCGACCCTGAGATCATTGGAATTGGTTCAGCTTTAGCAGTTTTTGTCAAACGTAGACCTACATTCTTCCGGTCGCATGATATTAGCTACTAAGATCTTGGTGTATATGTCCAAAGTAATTCCAAACCTCCTCAATTCGTGAGAGACATAGTGTTTATATAGAGCTATGACAGGTATAGATCGATGGATTCATTTTGGTACAGATATTACGAAATAGCCTGTCGTAAGGTCGTTTGTTTCGTCATAGCTATATCGGCCCCCCTCCCCCTTTCTTATGACTGGCTATTTGATGATCTACGAATCAAGACGAAAATATTGATAATTGTTGTAGCTATATAGGAGCCAGAGAAACAAACTCGGTAAATAGAGCACTTTTATTATTTTCGCCACCAGTCTAATAGGAAAGAAATACGCTGCCTCGATAGATTTCACGTGCAGTGCCTCCGTGATATCATGAACATCGACTGGTCCAACCATATAAGATATACAAAGGTTCTACACCGTGCAAACGTATACGGAATTGAGGCGTACCTTAAGCGAAGAAAATTACGTTGGTGTGGTCTTGTGACTCGTATGCTGGGTTACGAAACGTGTCAGTTACTGAGAGCTTCAAAAGGGCAAACGAAAGCAAAGTGGACAGCTATTGCGGTATAATAACGCCACCACCGTGATGCCTCCCGATGCCTCCCGGGCTTATTCCACTTAAGACCACCTAAGGAACAACTATGCCAAGTTTGAGGTCTTGATTCTTGATCCAAAATTACGGTAAATCGCAACGACGATATGTCGCATCTAGTTCGTGAAATTTAGCGTAAATACCTACCTACTTTTACTTCATAAGAACAGGCCCACTGGCATTGGAAGTGGGGTTGCTTTGGCAGGCTCATAGAAAGTCATGGAAAAATAGCGATGACACTCATGTCATGACAATATAATAATTATGTATAATTTTTGGAGTTAAATGTTCGGCGAATCAATAGGACAAAGTTTCTTCTTTTGAATTGAATTTACAGTAGGTATATCTATGTGGTAAATCAATAGGACGGTAGTACTATGATCACGTTTGGATGCCCACAATCAATTATTATTAAATAACTACTACCTACCTATCATATTGTGCATTTTATCACATTTGCGTTTCGCACTATCCATCTAGCTATGCGCGCACTTGTCTTTTTCGCACCCAATAGCTCCGTCTCTGTCGCACACTGGCTATGCGTACGTGGCAGCTGACGCACCTTCTCGGCGTTTGAAATATAATTATAATGTCTAATACATTTTAGATAAAATGCGTTTTAAGAAGAAACTTCTTTGTTTGTACCAGGGACGATCATGATTTCCAATAGATAATATTAGTGTTACGGCACAGCCAAGAAAATATTTGTAGTGTCTTTAATGTGTACTACAGAAATCTTTAAAAAATCGTTTTTAACTGGGTTCTGAAATAGTCACCTAGGTGAAAACTTAACACATGTTCAAGCCTTACAATTAGACTTAAAAAACATAAAAATCTCCGAAGGCTCCATTTTGTAAGTATTATTTTTCACGCAATAATATAAAAAATATCGTAATATTAAGAATTTATTGCTTTAAACTAGAGACAACTTAAGTACCATATTTATAAGGTAACTATAGTTATAAATCTCAGTTTTCCCCAAAAGTGCATTAATTGTTTGGCGTATACAAGTTAAAAGGCGTCTTTAGGTATTTCTAAGGGTTGAACGCCCTTACAATCACAAAATTACCACGAATGTTTAGTAAAACACCAATTGTTTTATTTCCAAACCATTTTTGTCAGGTGTCTTTAATGCGACCTCAAATCTTTTATTTACTGGACTATAATCACTTGTAGGTATAATGTAAATGTTCCTCCGTCAGTTACCAAAGAATGGAATAAGTGGCTTTAATATTTTGTTTGTTCAATATCATATTCTTACCTTTCGAGATCAGTCGGTATCTTGAATAACGACAATTCTGGATTTGAATTCCAGAAACACAACAATATTTTCGTTTTGTAGATGCAGTATTTTTTTTTTACACGTGATGGCGTCGATGTCGTGTCGTGTCAAGAGACGGCAAGTGATTAACACGTCACGTCACTCGGCCGCGGTGCAGCCCCAAAAGTTTCACCTCGGTCACCTCGGCATTTTGTGCTTTTGTGTGCGTAGACGGCGGTACCTACTTGCGCGCACACATACAAGCCGCGCGATGTACCATTGTATGAAGATAACCTACTATTTATACTATGCTATAAGCGAGCTTACATCTATTGAAAATAAATTAAAAGAAATTAGGGAATATTTGGTTAAGATCGGTCCTGCTCGTAGAGTTACTTCTGAGACAGCTCAAAACAAGATATCCGAGGCTCATGATGTGTATGCGCGTTTACAACTTGCAACATCAAATATTCAAGAAAAAATTGAAAAATCTGAGATAAGCACCGAAATAGTTCCCTCTATCAACGTTTTAATAAAAAATATTTACGAAATATACAATAAAATATTAAGTCAAATTTTAGAAAAACCATCAGAAAATAAAGTAGCAATGGCATCCGAAAGCTTTGACTTAAAAACTGCTATTTCTCTTCTTCCAATAATGAATGGACAGGAACAAATAACAAATCAACTAATAGATGGAATACAACTCTACAGTAGTATGTTAACTGATAGTATTAGCAAAAAACAACTCATAGATTTCGTTTTAAAAACGCGTTTGTCTCCGAGTGCTAAACTTCGCCTTAAATCAACCTACTCTACCATAGAATCATTGCTATCAGATATGCGTACATTTTTGATACAGAAAAAATCGGCAGTTGCTATTCAAACACAACTTTTAAAGACACAACAGGGACGTAGGTCCGTAGAAAAATTTGGTTCCGAATTAGAGGAACTTTTCGTCAACCTTACAATAGCACAAGCTGATGGGGATGACAGTAAGTACCAAATATTGCGTCCGCTAAACGAGAAAATAGCAATCAAGCGTTTCTCAGACGGCTTATCTAACACTCGTTTAAGTACCATAATAGCATCCCGAAACTTTGAGTCTCTTCCAGAAGCAATTAGAGCAGCCGTAGATGAGCAGTCTCTTTCCGTAGATAGCGATCAACCTATCATGAAAATTAAAAGCTTCAGAGATAACAATGGTTACCAAAACTATAACAAACAAAATTACAGGGGATTTGGTAATCAAGGCAGTAGGTACTCGTATAACAGTGTACATAATTACGGGAATTCGCGGGGTACATCGAGACCAGTGACTCAGATGTATTACAACACACGTGGCCGTAACCGCGGCCGTGGACGGGGAGGCAACCGGCATGGCTTGCAACGAGGAGGTACTCGTCCGATTTTCAGAACTACACCACGCCACTCGCAAGTGTTCTTTGCAGAACAAAGCGAAAATGAAAACAATACGGTTAACCAATGCAGTTCTGAGAAAACATCAGCTCCTAGTAGCGAGTTTTTTCGTCCCTACCGTGAATGAACATTTCATATTGAATTATAATATGAGTAGTTTAGTTACTTTCGACATCAGTTTAGAAGATAAAGTTAGATTGTTAGTAGACAGTGGCGCAAGCCTATGTGTTTTAAAATACGAATGGCTAGTTAAGAAAAATATGTTAGACAAACTGTATAACGATAAGATTACTATTAAAGGAGTTAGTGGGAAATTAATTTCAGAAGGATATATTTACTTAGATTTAAATTATGAGGGAATAGTTTTTACACAAAGATTTTATGTCTTTAAGGATATTTCATGTTCAGGAGATTGCTGAGTAGACGAAACTGAACAACTTTCCACAAGAATTTTTTTCAGGAAACGAAAAAAATCGGCTTCTCAGTTCGGCTACAGATCGACAGTTTCATCTATTGAGCAAGCCCTTAAAGTTTTCGGAAACCTGTCCCTTACAACCTGTATATTTCTGACAATGCGGTTGGCCTGGCCAGTGTTCCGCCACCACCACCAATCCGGACTTGGCCCCCGTGTGTGGAATATAGCCTAACCTTACCGAGTTATGGGAAGAGACCCGTGGCAAGCCCGTACCCCTGCAGTGCGGATGAATATGGGTTGTTAGAATGTAAGCTTGTCAATAATAAATAAGTATGTAAGTAAACTATTTACGTGTACGAGTGCTTACCTCCTCAAGTTGAATAAGCGACTCTCGCGATAAACCCAGCTGTGGTTTGGTCACATCACCTGGCACTAGAACCAGTTTATCGAGTTGTCTGGGCTGCGTCGCACGGAGAACGTCAAACACCTAAAATTATTAAAATTCGAGGTCTTAACACATTCTTCGATTCGACAGATCAACACCAAGTCGACTCAAAGTGCAGCAGTGCAGTGTAGGTATTTATATTGTTCAGTGCAATAGTTCCCCAGCTGTGGGGAAGAATCTACGTGTTGAACTTACCGGTGACTCTTTAAGCGCTACCAGCCTCTCCTCTGGTTGAACCCCCTGCTTCTCCCTCATAAGGAGGTAGACCCTCCCGATGTTTGGACATGTAGCCAGTAGCCTCTCCACTAAGACCTGCGCACAGTTCCAGGGTTAATTGCTGTAACATATATAAGACAACAGATCGCCGTCGGGGCATTAAAAGTTCTCGAGTGGCGATCGCGCACCGGAAGACGCACTGTAGGTAGGCCTCTCGCTCGGTGGACCAACGACCTGGTGAAGGTTACGGGAAGCCGCTGGATGCGGGCAGCGCAGGACTGGTTGGTGTGGAAATCCTTGGGGGAGGCGTTTGGACGTCTTTCGGCTGATGATTATGATGACGTAAAATAAAGGTATTTAGAGCGCTTTTAGAGACAGCCAACATCACAACTAATAAAATGCACAACGTTGTACATGATTATTATTAATTATATTAGTACTATCGCTCAATAACAGCTACACCCTGCCCCTTTCTGAATGCGACCTCTCCCCCCTGCGGGCAAGGTCCGGTGACGGTGGCTTAGCGCAAGCCACGCACCACACACATTTTAAGCATATCGTTAAGGACCCATATCGTCCCCACTGCAGGGGCAGTGGTCTCTTCCCATACATGGGAAAGGTTAGGCCATGCATCGGAAATGTTAGGTCATACTCCACACAAGGGGACCAAGTCCGGATTGGTAGAAGCATATACAAACAAATATCTTATTGTTATGTAGGTATCGACATGTATCGAGTAGGTAATAATTATAATTATCTAATCTGTGGTGACGTGTGTGCCTGCGTGGAGCAATGAGTTGAATGATGGGAATTTATTTCTACTGTTTCCGTGCTTTGCAAGGAAGTAAAGCCATTGTTGCCTGCTGCTGTCACTAGATAGTAGTCGTTAAGCCATGTCGGAGGCCTTATACCTATATAGGCAGCTTGAAAACTTCTGACACTGAGATTGGACACTAGCCCCACAGCCTCCACCCATCTGGACTTAGCCTCCGTGTGTGGAGTATGGCCTAACCCTCCCGAGGTATGGGGAGAGAGCCGTGCCCTGCAGTGGGGACGATATGGGTTGTCAGCGATATAGGTTACGGAACAGTGTACGGAAAAGGCAAAAAGTGAGAAACCACTGACCTTTCCCATGAAGCCAGTGGCTCCCGTGATGAACACAGCTCGTCCGCCGTAGAACTGTGGTATGCTGGGACTTCGGCGAGGGCTGTCCATTTCTTGTTCTTCTCCTGCTGTCTGTGTGACACATACTTTACAGGCTCACTTTTATGTAATCTGTGACAGGTTGTAAAAAGACTGGATTAGACCGGAAACTCAAACGAGTTATACGTTTCCCTAAGGATGACAGTGGTACCCAACCACTCGGACTTTGCATTGCCACTATTAAATTATGGAGACTGTTTTGAACAAATGTTCGAACACTATGAGACTATAATTGACCACGCTGAATACGTTAAAAACAACCGACTTCAACCGCAACAACTCCAATTTTATAATAATCATTTATTTCAGATATAAAAATTCAATACATTAAAATTACTTAAATCATTCACACATTACAATTTTTAAATCAAAATAAAAAATTAACATTTGAAAACAATAAAAATAAAAATAATAAATTAGTAAAAATGTCATAGTAAAAATATGCTTTAAATATCATCAATTCACTCTTCGTAGCATTGTATCTGAGCCCATGGGCCGCCGCATACGACTCACATATGCTCAGGAGCTTCCGCAGAGCACCGATCGAAGGGCTCAGCAGCGTAACTTATGTTGTTTATACACACCCCGTCTATCGATTTTGCTATGTTTTTGTTGATTTTCTCAAAAACCGCTGAATCGATTTCGATAAAATTTATATGGGACCACCTGTGAAGTATACCCTTTTAAACAAAAAAATAGTTTTTGAAATCGGTTCAGGCATCTTCGAGTAATCGGTGAACATACATAAAAACAAAAAAGATTCCGACGAATTGAGAACCTTCTCCTTTTTTTGAAGTCGGTTGAAAATAGGACTCAACTCCACGCCAAGGAACTCTTCTTAGCGTGTGGCACATTTAACCAAAGAGCTTTAAAAAATATATATATGACGGGGGAGGGTCCTCGCCATCATCATTAGCACTCATGGTCTTTAGTTGTGGGCGTCGGTGGGTAGTGTCGGATGAAGAAAGAGACTTGTTCACTTAATAGAATTTAGTTAACT
Source organism: Coleophora deauratella (assembly GCA_958295455.1). Taxonomy (NCBI): domain Eukaryota; kingdom Metazoa; phylum Arthropoda; class Insecta; order Lepidoptera; family Coleophoridae; genus Coleophora; species Coleophora deauratella. The sequence continues at coordinate 9,606,901 of OY282414.1, read as the reverse complement.
CAGTTACAAAGTAGATAAGCACAGTAGATAGGTAGACACGTATAACTAGTTACGTATTGTAGAATGCGAGATGGTTTAGCGACAACCGACCGCACGCGCTGCCCGCCAAGCAAAAAGTGAGTCATCACTCGGTGGCGCGCATCTCGCTAACTCCATCGAGCACCACCAGGTGGCGCTGGCATACCGGATACGACGCGATTGCGACACGGCCATCCTGCTGGCACACGTCCTCGTGTGATAGTTACCCTGCAAAGAAACAGTCTACGAGAGATCTCTGTTCCACTCGGTCACTCCTGACCAAACTCAAAATTCATTTGGGTAAATGAGGAAACTTTAACTTTAACTCTACAGTTTTATTTCAACCAAATCTTATTCCTTAACATAGGTCATCAAACATTGGGAAATCGAAAATACAACAATCAATACCCTGGGCCATGCACCACAGGCGTTCGAATCAACTTTCTAAACTCTACCACAACAGATACCGCCAAGCTTACAGAAACCCTCGAGTAAGACCTCTATCGCCACGGCTCCCTAGCCGACCAGCAATCTCATTGCTCTCTCACATCCAGCGCATGGATCAACACTTGTGTACGCATATCCATCGAGTGGATCGCCCGTGTGCACCGCCCACTGGCTACACACTACGGTCTCTTTAGACCCCGACCTCCGCCAGAGTTAAACGCGCATCGCGCACCCACGGACTACTTGAGTTGCCTCAAGAGACACCGATTTCTACCGGGCTACGACTACGTAATAACCACTGGTACGGTCGACAACAATACGGCCGATAGAATCTCTTACTCGATCACAACACAACTTAAACTTGATTGTCATCATCAACATTATTATCCAAATCAACATCGACTGGTACATGACCCGTTGGCATCTTTCTTAGCCTATCGTGTGCATATTTGTAGGTACGCTTAGTGTTTAAAGCTTTCAGTGTGTAACGATCACCGTCCAAAATTTCTATTACTCTAAACGGACCCTTATACTTCGGATCCAACTTTGTTTGATTTCGTTCTTCATTTTTTAATAACACAAAATCACCTACTGAAAATTTTTGTATCGCCGCCTTCGTTTTGTCAAATCGAATCTTGTCATAATTTGCACACTCTTTAATATTTTCTGACGCACGCTTGCGAATTTCCTCTATGTCTACATCAGACTCTACATCGTTACACATCAACGACAATGGCCTTGCAACTTTCCCGATTAAAAGCTCCAGAGGCGAAGCTTTTGTAACTCGATTCATCGTGCAATTTAATGCCAGCTGAACGTCTCCTATAGAATCCTGCCATGATCTGCTATCGCTAGTCTCTATCGCCGTTAACATCGATTTAAGGACACTCATGATGCGCTCTACCTGCCCATTAGCACGAGACGAACCTGTTGCTATCAGATGCAAATCAATATTCTTGCTTACACAAAAATCTTGAAACTCCTTACTGGCAAAACAACGTCCTTGATCCGCTATTATGCGAGTCGGAGCACCAAAAAGCGCTACACTTTGAGTCACCGCGTGAATACTGCTCTTAGAATCAATGTTCGTCGTATGGTAGAGTAGCACGTACTTTGTGAATGCATCGATTAACACGAAAATATATTCCTTCCTATCGTTTTTTCCGCTAAGCTTACCCGTAGCGTCTATGTGAACCGTGTGCCACGGGCTCGTTACCTTAGGTATTGGATGCAATTCGGCTTGGACTTTACCGGAATGAGATTTCGCGACTTTGCACGTAACGCAGCTATCTACGAATTTCCTAACATACTGAGACATGCCTGGAAACCAATAGTAATCGAAAAGCTTTTCAGTCGTCTTTTCAGTACCGAGGTGAACGATAGAGTCGTGAAAATTATTGACTACTGACCACCGGAGAGCGCGAGGCAATAACGGTAAGCACTTAGACTTACCGTTGCGTTGGATTTTACGGTAGAGGACGCCTGAACGTAACACATAAGTCTTGGCTAGTTGCTCATCAACTTGATTTTCCTCTAAGTCGGTTATGATTTTGGAAATCTCTACGTCACGCTGTTGTTCAGCTTGAAGCCAGTTGGTTGAGAGTTCAGTGATGTCTATACGTTTAGGGTTTACACGGGGCTCCACTAAATTCGAATCAAGCGGTAGAGGATTTCGCGAAAAGAAATCTACATGCGACATACGTTTCCCCTCCCTATACGTTACGTCGAAATCGAAAGACTGCAGAAAAGCCCACCATCTATGCGCCCGGGGAGTCAGTTCCTGCTTTGTTTGGGAAGATTTTAGTGAGTTACAGTCTGTAACGACGGTAAACTTCCTGCCGTGGAGATATTGCCTGAAATGTTTTATAGAGTTCACAACCGCGAGAGTCTCGAGCTCGTACGAATGATATTTGCTCTCGGCTGGAGACGTTCTCTTACTATAGTAAGCTACCACACAACGCTTGCCCTCAGCCTTGACTTGAAACAAGATTCCTCCGTAACCTAAACTACTCGCGTCTGTGTGTAGCTCTACTGGCAGCTCTGGATCATAGATCGCCAATACGGGGTCGCTTGTTAAGGTGGAAATTACTTTCTGACGAATATTTTCGTGTTCCGGTTTCCACGTTAATTCGCCTTTCAGGGAAGTCAGTCGATACAAGGGAGCCATTGTTCTAGAGAAATCTTGAACAAATTGGCGAAAATAGGAAGCTAGTCCTATAAACTGCCTTAATTGGGTCACCGTTTCTGGAGGTGGTAGAGCCGTTAAGGCCTCTACTTTTCTGTGATTGGGTCTGATCTGGCCAGACTCTACCTCGAATCCCAAGAACTCTACCTTCGTCTTGAGGAAGGAGCATTTCTTGAGGTTCAAAGAGAAGCCAGCTTTAGTCAAAACTTCTAGCACAGTGTGAAGTCTCTGTAGACCTGACTCTACATCGGGAGAGACGATCAAAACATCGTCAACATAAACTATTACGTAATCGTGAGCTAGGTCACCCAGAGCGTTCATAATGGCTCTCTGAAATACGGAAATAGCATTTTTCAGCCCGAAAGGCATAGTCAAAAATTCATACTGTCCCTCGGCAGTTATAAAGGCAGTGCTCTCTATTGATTCTTCGCTTACTGGGATTAAATGAAAACCGCTTGCGCAATCTAACTTAGAAAAATAATTTGCACTATGGAGACGCGCGATTTGATCGGAGATAAGCGGAAGCGGGTAACGGTCGGAGACAGTGTTACTGTTAAGCTCACGGTAGTCTATGCACATGCGTTCTGACCCATCTTGCTTTTTCACTAACAGGGCTGGACTTGCGAATGGAGAGCAGCTAGGCCTGATAATATTAGCTTCTAGCAGTTCTTTGACACGGTCGCGCACCACGGTACGTTCATCCACAGACATCCTATAAGGTCGCCGCTGCACCGTGCGATTTGGATCAATTAACTTAATCTTAAGCTCGCCTGTGTTCACTCGCGTCGTAGGCAAACCCGTAATAAAAAATTCAGAAAACTGATTAAGCGTTTGCAAAAGCCTAGACTTGTCATTACCAGCTACATCCATGGCGACGGCAGTTAAATCCGATTGAAGCGCGTTATCACTATTATGACTCACTGAATTTACACAAAGGAGTTTAGTTAGCGAAAGCTCCGTTGCCGTCATATTTATAGCGAAACCCCGATTTAAAATCTCTCGACCTAACATTACGTCACTTTGCAAATAATTATCGGGTAAAACATGCAACAGAATTTCGAGAGGGTGATCGTTAATCACAACACAACATAGAATCTGTTCTGTACTGAATACTCGTGTTTGACCTATACCAGTCATAGTAACAACATTATTAACTCGTTTACCACTAAACTTCGATGCAAAACTTTCTTTTACCAACGAGCATTCAGCACCAGAATCGTAAGTGAAGCGTATCAAATCGCCTTTGTGTTGTAACGTGCCCGATGGTGGTTGGACGATGCAGGAATCGACACGCCGCTCGGTCCGCATCCCGCCGCCGTCAGCCGGCCCGCCGGCGCCGCCGCTCGTACATCGGGCGGCTATGTGGCCCGGCTTGCCACATTTGAAGCACACCAATGGCTTCGCTGCTGCTGGCTGCTGTGCTGCTTGACTCGACGATGATGTAGTCGTTGTAGGTTTTCCTCTCGTATCCATCAGCTTGCTTCTACACTCGCTTCGTTTGTGACCCGTTTTTCCACAGTTAAAACATTTAATTGAGGTTATCCTTGCTCGCTTGATATCGACTGTGTTTGATAATTCACCGACGGTGTTTATCTTGCGCTTCAAATGTGAAAAAGCATTCAATTCTTGCTGTAATTTGTCCCTCGATGTAATGTTTGTGGTGAACGCCATACGTTGAAGTCGTGAGTCAAACTGTGATATGTGAGCGAGTACTGTTGCTACGGCGATTTCTTCTTTGTTTGCATTTTTCCAGCGGTTAGTCAGCAAACTGATTAAGCGACTTGCGAACGCGGGCAATGTTTCTTTTTCATTTGGTTTTTCGCCGTTCATTTTTATGAGGGTACCCGCCAATGTCTCGGTCGAAATAAATCGTGTTGTAAAAAGCATCTTAAATTCGTTCCACGTCATTCCTTCATAGGCAATTTGAGATAGCCATGTTGATGCTTCACCTTTTAGCGCCTTGCTGACCGCCAGAACAAGTCGACCGCCGCTTGGTGGATTTTCGGAAAAACACAAATCTGCTGTCGCGCACCACGCTCTTGCATCGGTGCCTTGTTTTTCTGGATCGAATGTTGGCAGTTCTTCACGGTAGGTTGGTTTCGATGATTGCAGCGCTTCAATCAATGTTCGCATGTTCTTGTTTTGTAGTTCGAACATGGCACGCCAAATGTTTGTATCCTTGTCCTGATCCAACACGAATCCCACTTCTGATGACGGGGGAGGGTCCTCGCCATCATCATTAGCACTCATGGTCTTTAGTTGTGGGCGTCGGTGGGTAGTGTCGGATGAAGAAAGAGACTTGTTCACTTAATAGAATTTAGTTAACTCAGTTACAAAGTAGATAAGCACAGTAGATAGGTAGGCACGTATAACTAGTTACGTATTGTAGAATGCGAGATGGTTTAGCGACAACCGACCGCACGCGCTGCCCGCCAAGCAAAAAGTGAGTCATCACTCGGTGGCGCGCATCTCGCTAACTCCATCGAGCACCACCAGGTGGCGCTGGCATACCGGATACGACGCGATTGCGACATATACTTCCACGGAAATTGCATCGCAATCTTGGTTTTATTTTACAAAAAATACCAAAACAATTTAAATTTACTTTTTGTGCCATTCTTTAGGGTTCCCTTCAAGGATTCGTCATGTCTGTCTGTCTGTCTGTCCGTATGTCACAGCCACTTTTTTCCGAAACTATAAGAACTATACTGTTGTAACTTGGTAAGTAGATGTATTCTGTGAACCGCATTAAGATTTTCACACAAAAAAAGAAAAAAAAACAATAAATTTTGGGGGTTCCCCATACTTAGAACTGAAACTCAAAAATTTTTTTTGATCAAACCTATACGCGTGGAGTATCTATGGATAGGTCTTCAAAAATGATATTGAGGTTTCTAATATCATTTTTTTCTAAACCGAATAGTTTGCGCGAGACACACTTCCAAAGTGGTAAAATGCGTGTCCCCCCCCCTGTAACTTCTAAAATAAGAGAATGATAGAACTAGAAAAAATATATGATGTACATTACCATGCAAACTTTCATCGAAAATTGGTTTGAACGAGATCTAGTAAGTAGTTTTTTTATACGTCATAAATCGTAAACCACAAATTACCTTTCATTCAATCAACTCAAATGTAAAAAAGTATAGAGTGCAAGACATGTGTGATTATGAATTTATACGGAACCCTCGGTGCGCGAGTCCCACTCGCACTTGGACGGTTTTATTTGTCGTTGTGCTTTACTAACACTTATGGGCTACGGCCTGAAATAAATCCTATATTAGAGTGATTCTACAAACTAGGGACGAAAATGTGGCAAATTTCGGCACCGGTTTTTTTAAAGATTCTAGTTGGAGAAATTAACTTGGACTTAACTCTGGAACGTCTTAAAGCCCATGTGAAGTGGGCCAGTCAATATATTAAAAAAATACGGTTTTATAGCCACTTAAATAAAATCTAGGATCAGGAAACTGAGACTAAAACAGAAAATGAATCAAAATCAACTTTTATTGGTGTTCATATAAAATTATAGACATAATTAAATGTCATCAACGTCAGCCGAAAGACGTCAACTGCAAACAAAGAACCTCCAGTGCTGCCCGCATCCAACTTCTTCCATGACGTCGGTCCACCGAGTCGGAGGCCTGTTTAAACTACGGGAGCCAAGGATTTCCGAACCGAGCGGTCTTGCGCTGTCCGCATCCAACGGCTTCCCACGACCTTCACTAGGCCATCGGTCCAGTTACGTCTTCCGGTGTGCGGTTGCCACTCGAGAACTTTAATGCCCCAACGGCCATTGCCACTTCAGTTTAGCCATTCTGTGAGTTATGTCGGTTACTTTAGTTCTCCTACGTATCTCCTCTTTTCTGTTTCGATCACGTAGGGAAACTTTAAGCATAGCACACTGCATCACCCTAGTGGCCTGAAGTCTTAAGTAAGTTACCATGTCTCAGAGTCATATGTCGTGGCTACACACACTGGTAAAAGACCTTAGTCTTGAAACACTGCGGTATTTTGACGTAAAGATACGGAGCTTCCCGAATGCTGCCCAGCCGAGTTGAATTCGGCGATTGATCTAATTCTCGAAGTTGGGCCTGCCTAGCTGGATTTTAGTCCCAGATATACATATTCGTCAACAACTTCGAGTGTAGAGTCTGAGGAGTCGGTGTGATACTCGTACGGACATTTGATATAATTTCCACCTTGTTTTATTTTAACATCCACTTGTTGGGAGGCTTGAGTCCATCGAGCATAATGCCTAGGTTTTACAAGGTTTCAGCCATGACCACAATATCGTTAGCGAATCAAAGGTGGGTGATGATCTCGCTGTTGATGTTATATATTATATATATAGAATCCACTCCAGTCCAGAAGGCTAAAAACATCTTCCAGGGTAGCGGTAACAGTTACTGAGATATAACGTCTTCCTGTCTCATCAACTTAGCTTTTAGCCCTTTTGTTATGGTACTCTTGGGGAGTTAACCCCAGATTCTGGTCTACGCACCATGGCGTGTGATCCCATTCTAGCCAGTCTGTCCGCCTTTTCATTTCGTTTCATACCCTCATGTCATGAGACTCACAAGGTGCAGTTTGTTGTCCCGACCCAACTTGTTCTGGATCTTAACACAGTTTAGCATCAGTCTGGATTTAACATTGTGAGAATTAAGCGCTTTTAGTGCAGTTTGACTATCACCGAGTATATAGTTTTGTCTTTGACAAGTCTGTCTATAATCTCCTGTGCACATGCAATGATAGTGCAGGTATGTATCTACTTGGAAGACCATTATATCAGAGAAAATATAACTTGTCTCTGGTTACATATTGCCCCAAACTGTAACTTGCACAGTAGTCCTTCATATAAACTGCGGCTCCGGTTCCATCTTTGATCCATCTGTGTAGGCTATGTTAGAGTGTTTGGTTCTTGTTTTTACAGCCCTCTGCTCCACTCATCCACGTAGATTAAGGTGATTTCTCGGCCAATAATACAAACAGGACAGGCCTGCCAGGACCTGCCAGGAAGGTTACCATTGTCCTGTGTGTATAATTGTCAGGATAATGAGACCAGGTTTCTGAGAATTTTTAAGTTTAAAAAAAACGAAGAAATACAACATTTCATAAATAATTAAGCAAAGTTAGGTTTTGCACGTGGAATTTACACATAAATAATAATAATAATAATAATTTAATATTTTGATAATGTACTTTTGTTTCTTTTTTCTTTTTGTTTTTCTTTGTAAGCGTATCATTGTGTTTTTTATATGAATTTGTAAAGTAATGGTATGACTGTAAAGTTGCAAATGTTGAATAAATAAATAAATAAATGAAACTGTCAAAAATGTCTAACCATTTTAATTATTTTTTACGTAAATACTAACTAGGTTACTGAAACGTTGACTGTCCCTATCACGATTTCTCCAAATAACAGAGCTACAGTGACCAAACCAACCGTGAGTGTCGAAAGTAGAGGTGATTTTCTTTTTCTCCTTCATATACGGCGTATATGAAGGAGAAAAAGAAAATCGCAAATAAAAGCGCTATAGCGGCCACGTCCGTCGATATTCAAAACTATAAATTTTGTAGATTTTGAGTTTGACAGGATAATGATAGAAAATTTGAAGGACTGAATTCAGTAAAGTGTTTTTAACGAATTTTTGGAAATATTAATGTCTTAAGAAGTCTTAAGAAAAAGAAAAATTATTTATGTTCAATATTTAGGCGTCAATTATGACATACATGTTTTAATAAACAAATTACATGATGTATTTGATAGGTTTTTGTAAGAAGGATAATATACGTCAGGATACTGAGAATTTAATACTTTTATTCAACTTTTGACCATTAAATTATATTTTGATACTAAAAGATTTTTGTGCCCAGGTAGAAACCATTATGATAAACAGTTTTTAATGAGAATAAATTATATAATATGTATCTTAGTTTTCATAATATGAGCTGTGCCGCCGAAAATTTCCTTATTTGATTTGTAGGATCACCCATTATTATTATTATTATTAAACACTTACCTCAATACTTCCTACAAAGCCTTCCGCCATGTATTCCTTGATGTAGCACGCTCAGTTGTGGTATGACAGGGCACTAACTATAAAATAATATATTGTATTATGCCATTCAAAAGTTTTGGAAACGGATCTTGTAAAACCTTGATTACAAATTAACACTGTCGAAAACTTGAAATGGCATCGTAATTGTGTGTTAACAAACGCTTTGCTCTACGTATTGATTTAAATATGTGATACTACATAAGTACATGCTGTTGGTAACCTGACAAATTAAATAAATAAATAATTTATCTTTAGGGCTGTCCCCGAAGCAAACATGCTTATTAAAAATAAGGCATAAAAACAACTTATAGTTAATAAACATAATCATATGACTTTATATAATAAATATGGGTACGTTTTTTTTTATTCAAACTGAGATTTTAACACATGTAAAAGTAATTTTCGCTGCTTCCGCGTGCTCCTACTAAATTCTCCTACTGGTAGGAGCACAAGGACATACCTACATGTGCTGATACTCCTACTTTTAAGAGTTCCGTACCTGAAAAGGGAAAAAGGTATCACTCGTGCGTATGTCTGTCTGTCTATTATGCGAATCTTTAATCTGTCTTTGATGTTGTACTTCTGTCACATCGCAGCTGTGCTCCGAATCTATTGGACCAATTAAGGTGAAACTTAGTACACATGTAGATTTGTGTGACTCAAACACAGACGGGTCTTAAATAAATTGATTTTGAGTGTGGCACTTATGGGGGGCAAATACTGTAAAAAAAATAAAAAGTATAATGGCTAGTTCTCAGCTCACTTCAGATTTCAGGAGGTGGTGGGTTCGATTCCCGACTTTTTAGGACTCGCCGATTTGGTTGTTGGTAAGGCATTTTCTAACCACCATCTTGTCAAATTCTTGCCGCGAAACATCAATGTTAATAGCATTAATGTGTTCCGGTATGGAGATAAGATAGCCAGTTCCCCATTGCGTTGGTGAATCATGACAACTCCGCTTCCACCATCAGGTGAGATGATGCCAAGGCCTACCCAATGGTGGATATGATACGTACAAGGATGTTTATGACATGTATAGTTTTGATTTATGAAAATAAAGTCATTTTCAATGCACCAGAAGGCCATGGAGGCATGTGATCTATGTTTTTAGGGTTCCGTAGCCAAATGGCAAAAAACGGAACCCTTATAGATTCGTCATGTCTGTCTGTCCGTCCGTATGTCACAGCCACTTTTTTCCAAAACTATTAGAGCTACACTGTTGAAACTTGGTGAGTAGATGTATTCTGTGAACCGCATTAAGATTTTCACACAAAAATAGAAAAAAAACAATAAAGGACACGTTTCATTTTGTGCCTGGACATGTACGTAGTACGAAAAATATAGGCTTTCTAGGAAAAATAATAAAAAAAATTTTAGAAGCAGGGTTGCATGGTTCAAGCATTATGTTTTGTCAGCACTTTTTACAATATAAATGGTAACACTGAAGCTTGCAATAGTAGGTCACGTTCAGAAATTACGGCTTCATCCACATATTCCTCAGATGATTTCTCTGACTCTGATTGACTGAACACCCTTCTGTTCTGACTTCTGACATTGGTGTACGATTTTTAAAATCTGCGGATATGCCTTGCCTCTTTTACAGGCATAACAGCTGGTTTTCGAGTTACTTGTCGGACAACTAAATTATTAATTTCAATGGTATGTACAAAATCTAGTTTCTGAACGTAAAATGCTCAAAATTGCGCTCGCTTCGCCATGTTGGGTGATTTATGTGTTGCGATTGTTAAATCTGAGAAACTCGATGAACCTCGCAACGAAGGTAAATCGAAGGAAATGTACAATTAGAAAAGACTATGTTTCTAATGACTTATTTATGATGTTTAGTACACAGACTAGGTCCAAGCTCCATAGTCCCGTGAAACGTCTCCTTTTGGGGGTTCCCCATACTTAGAACTGAAACTCAAAATTTTTTTTTCATCAAACCTATACGTGTGGGGTATCTATGGATAGGTCTTCAAAAATGATATTGAGGTTTCTAATATCATTTTTTTCTAAACCGAATAGTTTGCGCGAGAGACACTTCCAAAGTGGTAAAATGTGTGTCCCCCCTGTAACTTCTAAAATAAGAGAATGATAAAATTAGAAAAAATATATGATGTACATTACCATGCAAACTTCCTCCGAAAATTGGTTTGAACGAGATCTAGTAAGTAGTTTTTTTTTTAATACGTCATAAATCGTAAACCGCAAATTACCTTTCATTCAATCAACTCACAATATAAAAAATATAGAGTTCAAGACATATGTGATTATGAATTTATACGGAACCCTCGGTGCGCGAGTCCGACTTGCACTTGGCCGGTTTTTTTATGCTTTTTATATTCCAGATGTTAAACTCTTTCTAAAGCGGACCAGACACTATCAGTAATAATGACAGTATTTTTACATCAGTATATTGACATTCCATCGTTTAGTATGCGTCAGACCATCATTCCAACTAATACACTGTCAGTATTATGTCAGTATATTGTCATTACTCGAAAATACTGTCATTATTACTAATAGTGTCTGGTCCGCATTAACCCTTTTATCGCCACAGTCGGCTAGGGCCGACAACGGTTTTTCATGTCACACACGCACGCAGGATTGAAATCTTAAGATTTTTGGGAAACTAAAAAAAAATTGCAGTTCGGATTTCTTCAACATTTTTCCTGTATTCTACACTTATGATTCTGAGTGACGTTTGTTCCAACGAGTTCATTAATATTTCAAACGCCCTTTTTGAACACTCTGTATAGTACTAGGAGTATTAATTCAATTCAATATGCCTACGTTTGTCTTTGTGTGATACGTCGATAATGACTGACTCGGCGGCTAAGTGGTTAGCGATCCTGACCTCTGATCCGAGAGTCGTGGGTTCGATACACAGCAAACTTTTCTGTGATGAGCAGAATTGTTTGCTCTGAGTCTAGGTGTATTATATTATCTATATATTTAAAAGTATATGTGTATGTATATCAGTTTCTAGTTCTCAAGATACAGGGAATCCTAGTTTGGGGCCAGATGACCGTGTGTGATTTGTCCCAGATATTATTATATATTAACACACTGCTCTGGAATCAGCTCCGGTGTGCGGTTTTACGTCACAATTTCCATAGTAAAAAAACCGCCGCACCGCACACCGGAGCGGATTCCGGAACAGTGTGTTATCCGCCTTAGACCGCACTATGCGGAAGCGGCACTACGCGACGCGACGATGCAGTATCATACAAAAATACTCGGCCGCGTCGGTCGTGTCGCGCAGTTCCGCTGCAGCGAAGTGCGTTCTTTTATAAAATTATCCGTTGTCACATAGGGTCACACCGCACAGTGTTTACCCCAAAAAAGTGTCATTTTTTTTTATTAGTTATTCAGTTTGGCTATAAAAAATACAAAGGAAAATACATCTAGGTGTCAATTTTGTAAAAATTTTAAAAATACGGTAATTAATTCAAAGTAGAAACTATTCACAATTACTTAAGCATTATTGTTTTTCGGTTATATATAGATAGTCTAGGTGCATATTATCCCTTTTTTACTTAATGGATAATGTTAGTAATTTCCTCAAAAAAAAAAAAACTGAATTTTAAAAATTTATTTTTATTTTTTCGAGACTGAAGTAGAGGTTCTGCCTAGGACAGATATATTCCTAATACTATTATAATATGTATCACCCACAAAATCGCTACATTCTACTTTGGCCTAAGTTTAGAGAAAATGATTTTCAAAAATATGTGTTAGGGTTGTCAATGATTTGACCTTTCTATTTTTATCGTGAACATTATTTTTTGAAAGATAAATCAAATGCTTATTTCTTCCTTTATTTGTAAAAACTAACTTCTGTCTGTTAACCTCTGCATCACGTAGTTCCGAACTGTCAAACACCGCTGAAACCCGGGGGTGCTCGCGGCTCAAAATCGCTCTGGCCCAATATGGCGTCCGTGTACGAATTTTGCCGACTTGTGTCCTGATACAGGCAGACCATTAATTTAGGTCGGGTTTTCAAATAAAAATAAGATGTCACTTTTTGTGGTAATAATACACTGTGCACCGGTGTGGTAACTTGGTGTGATTACGGATCGGTTGTGAAATGTCCTTTTCTTCCTACTCCTATACTCTCAAATGTTGATGTGGGATCATGATTTTGGTTAGATATTTGACATACTGTAGAAATTTTCGTTTTGCTAATCTCCTCATTTATAATTAGAGCTTATATAGGGTTTTTTCAGGTATTTCATAATGACCCTATATTATAATAATAGGCTACTAAAGGGCGTCACACACTAGCGCTATACTGAGCTATATCTGCAGATATTATAGCAAGCTATCACACGCGGCGGCGATACGATAGTATGTATTTCAACACCCCGCGCGCCGCGTCATACCCCCGCGCGTCGTGAATAAGTAACATCGCTCATATCTAGTGTATTATCAGCTCAGTCATATCAGCTCAGTGTCACGCGATATCTTACGATATAGCAGTATAGCATAGCGCCTGTGTGTCATGGTCTATTGATTTGTATGGCGAGCGATATTTGATCTTACGATAAAATAGCACTGTATAGCGCTCGTGTGTGACGCCCTTAAGGGATGAGAAAATAAAAAGCGACCACTATAGTAATAACTTACACCTTTATTTACAATACATTTAACGCACAATTTAACGTCATACAATACAAACTACGATGCCGGTACAAAACCGGACCAGTTTGAGCAAACGTCGCCACTAGGGTCTTAATTAAACAAATTTGATCAGTATTTTACTCAATTGAGTGAATTAAGTAGATTTAGGGCTTAACTGAGCCATTGGCTGAAGTGCACAGATAACTCCCTCTGAGTACCGCATATTAAACATTTTGTTCCTGCTCAAAGTCAGCAATGGTAGCAGGACTAATCCAAGGCAGGACACGCGGGATCTGTCAATTTTAATAAGTTAAAAACGATTTTGCGCTCAACTAAGCCGTTGGCTGGAGTGCATAGATGACCCCATCTGAGTACCGCATATTAAACACTTTGTTCCTGCTCAAAGTCAGCAACTCTAGCGGAAGGCGCGAATCGCGGGAAGCAAAAATGGCCGGCTGCCCATATTATGTTCGGTGACCGTCGAGTGCCCTGTATGCGGTATCTCTTGGGGGTTATCTAGGGTACGGGGTGATCAGTATCGTACACAACAGACGCAGTAACACATAACCGATGTATCACCGCACTACAGACAACACCTCAGAAGGGCATCGTTAATATTATTTGTGAAGAAAAACTGCTAATAAATCAAGTTGAGCACCGAAGTGCGTCTGTGAAAACTGACCAAGTTGGTAGAAAACGGTGGAAATACTCCAGAGTCCTGAAGATTGGTCCCTACCCTTATAATAGACACCATTACATGAATGTCACGGAGACAAAATACCTAAGTAAGTACATGAACTAGTAAAATACAATAGATATTACAGTTATCAACAATATTTGGAATGTCATATAACTAGTATTTGTTTAAAATATTTAAATTGGTATTAACTACATAGATTTTCACAAAACATGTCTAATTAAAAAAACAAATTTTAAAATATATTATGATGCATAGTTTCACAGATGTGATAGTTTTCATTCAACTTTTTAACAATATTTTATATTATAGGTAATTATCAAAATATATTGTGATGATAATTTTATTTGTATGACTAAAAACATTATACATTACTTAATTAGGTATTGTATATATAAAACACAAAAATTTCAGAGCTCAATATACTGAGTTTGAATTTTTGTATAAAAAGTACCTACTTGCCTTAAGTTCGAAAAACTTAATAATAACCTAACCACTCCTCAATAGATTAAAGTCAATGAAAATATACATACTTATTAGTCACTTTTGGATCTCAGGCTAAAATAAAATTGAAAACAGCCTCCATTTTTAAAACTTCACAACACACAAAATATCGAGTTTTAAAATTGTTGTTTACTTTGAACTAAAACGTGATAGATGGCGCTTATTTCATAATCATTACATTTTTAACTAGGGTTGTCTGCCTGAAAATAAAAACCAATGTTGTTCAGTAAGTTTAAATATAGCATATAAAACGTTTTTTTTATATATGAGTGGAAGCATCTATTCTTCGCCAGAGATCCAAAAGTTCCCCGCAGTTACATGGTATAAAAATTAAATTAAAAGTAGTTACACACCTAAGGACGGACCCAAGAATTAGACTAGCTACTATCGGTAATAACAAGTGATCTAAAAATATATTTTATCCTCATATATTCGTATCATATACACATTTGACATAACACATCTTGTTTCATTAAAAACGATAAAAATTATAATATTTTTCATAGATGGCAACCCGAAGCCCATTTTAAAATTAAGAATAATGATTATTATATTATTATTTACATTAGTCTGAACTCACTCTTGACATTATTAAAATGACAGCTATCAAATCCATGTGAGAACCTATCAGCAGTGTAATTTATCAAATAAGTATGTTTAATATTTTGGGTAAAAATCAATAGTTTCAAAGTTTTCACGTACTTTGACCCCTTTAAATTTCAATCTTTTTTTTTAATATAACCAAAGACAAGTTTTGATGGAGCTGTCATTATAATGATGACGTTGACATTATATTCACATTAGGTGCGTTCAAGTGCGCACTTCGTGCATTTAATATACCGTTTTATAATATCAAGTCATAGGTTTGGAAGAAAGAAATATTTGACAGTTCATCGGATTAAAAAAACAAAAATTTCTCCTACTAATAAGAAACGATAGTCACTTTGCGACCTTAATTCACTAAGATATGCCCATTTATATTAAATCAATTGATAATAAAACTAATTCTTTTGTTACCACGCTTTTTTGACGTTTAGTTTATCAATGTGACAGCAGACGAAATTTCAACTGTTTAACGATGGTATGTTTGACGTTTTTTTATGTTATAACGATACAACTTACACCTTGCACACCTGGACGCACCTCTAGTACAATTACATTTTCCCCTGACATGTCATTTACATTAAACTCAAAAACACAATTGTCATTTATAAAAATAATAATATTATTTTACATATTGGAAAAGAAAAATTAAATTTGTTCAAGATCTTTAGTTAAAAAAAGTAAATTTCTATCACATTTTTGACGAAACATTAAGTTGAGACTCTCATATAATTAAATCAATCTGAATAGTTACAAAATTACATCTGAGATAGTAGGTACAAAAAAAAACAAAATGCATTTTCTGTCCAAATTCCCATTAAATATCAGTGAGATTGCTCTCGAAACTGTACCTACTGTAAGTAAAAATAAGGTTACTTATAGTCTGATTTATTTATAGTCTACCACACAACCGAGCCATCAGTTGGCTGCTGCACTGCGTGCGTCGACAGACGCAGTAAAAGCACCATCATAGTCAAAATAAAAATAAATAAAGTCGGCCCACAACTGTTTTGACTTTATCACCTCTATAGTTATCGTAGTGTGCGTGCGAACGGAGCGTGCCTACTGGCGCGCACACATACAAGCCGCGCGACATAACCTTGTATGAAGATGACAGACTATTTATTTCTACTATGGTATGACTTATGTAGCGCGCCAAGTTCTTAAAGAAACAATCGATACGACATTAAGATTTTCTTCTAACACGACAGGATATTCAGAAACGACAGTCCCCAATTTTTAATTTTCAACTAAAAGTTCGTTAAGTACCTACAAAGAACGCGTTCATGCTTACGTTATAGTCTTTTGTGATCGGAGTAAAATACAGTCATATTTATATGGATTAATATTTTGTTTGCTGGCTGCCTTAAGATTAAACTTTAAAAATAAATTAACACCAGTTGCTGGAGTATCTCAACCTATCATTATTTTCGAAGACCTCAAAAACCATAAGTATCAGAATAAAATATAAACGCGAGAATGTATGAGGGGAAACAAAGTAGCTAATCAGGTAATCTAAGCATATTAATTGAGATACAAAAGTTAACTTTACTGAAAATAATAGGTAAGACAATAGCATGAATAGGAGTATCAATTTATTTTTGACTAGAAATCTAAAAAGAATCCAAGAGAATTTTTTTCATACCAAGCAATAATTCGTGAAAAATCTTAAGACAGCCATAACAACGATTGCGACTTAACTTTTAATTACCTTAAGTAATTATAATAATATTGTAATGTATTGTCTACCGGCGCCGAAAACCCATACCAAGTCGCAGTGCAACAAAGCTCATACTAGTCATTAAAACACAAAAATCTTTAAATTGGCCAGTTCCCCATTGCGTTGGGGAATCTTGGTAAGCCCGCTTCCATCTTCGGTATCATCATCACTTACAATCAGGTGAGATGATGCCACCAATTAAGGATAAAAATTGGGGTCGCTATTTGAAAATGAACCTTACAATCACAAATAACCCCCTATAGACACAGCGTATTAAACTGTTTGTTCCTGCTCAAATTCACTAAGGTTTCTCAAAAATTTACCTGACATGAGTATGTCCCTTTCACACTTACAAGATTTACAATAAGCTATCCTGCTGTCAGGGTGAAAATTACTCTCACAAAAGATTTCTGGAATGCTTTTTAAATCTAGCGAAATACGCGGAACGCGGGGAGCGAAATTGCGGTGCTGTGATTGGTTGATTCAAGGACACGCACAAATAGAGCTCTGGTTGGTTTAGAACCATTGTAACTTGAAGTCTGCGTCGATAGTATAATACAGGCAGTAATAAGATCCATACGGGGTTTATCGTGGTTGATAAAAGTTTTGAAATGACAGACTGTCCATATGCCTGGTGACCATCAGTTATATTTATGTGGTATCTATTAGGGGTTATGTGGGTAGTCGCGGTTGTTATGATGTTAAGTGCAACACCAGTGCAACTGGCTTCTTTGCCGTATTCAGTGAGAGAAACCGATTCATTAAAACTATTAAAGTTAAAATTTCGCAACATAGATAAGATTTTTATTTTTTTGATGGCCTTTTGCTAGTTAAATTAAGAAATTACTATACGGATTGTAGAACTAGAAATAAATTTAACTGAACTTAAAACGTCCGCATCGTTCTTTTACATCAGGGGTTAAAAAATACAATATCATTTGACATTGCCTGAGAGCCACGACCTCAATTTATTTACCAAGATTCCTTCACCCAGCAGAGAAATGACAAATAATGTGTATACATTGATTGACTAAGATATGCCTTTGTCTGCACTGCGATTGGTATGGAGTCAAGCTAACACATTCATAATGAACAAGCTAGCAAGAAATATTGATTCTTCTTCTGTTGACTTTTGAACGTCATAGCGGTTCATAATAGCTTTCATTTAGGATATTAATAATAGCTGTCATTTAGGGTAATAACAGTTCAAAATCAAGTTTAATAGATTTGTATCAACTATAGAAACATTCTAACAATTTTAAAAATGAAAAAAATTAAGTCGCGTGTCATAGCGGCAAACTTGCGCATGCACCAATAGACGTAGTAACAGCACTGTAACACAACAAGAGAAGCCTATAGTGAAGTGTACAGCAAAGTAGAAGAATCAACTACCCCCCGCAGTCATCACATTATGAATCGAGCTTGAAGCTTTCGCGCGCTATTTGTGAACGAATGGGACCTGTCAGTCGGTTATCTCCTAGAGTTGAGCTCGTATCCGTTCTCTTTGGGCGGGGTCTTCGCCGGCGGCGGCTTGGCCACCACGTGCCCCTCCAGCCTTAGCGTGCTCTGCCGGTGAGATGATCTGCGCAAAAACATAAAGGTTAAAAAAATTATAAAAAATATTGTTTAAATTGTCAAACAAAAAATATGAAATGAAAAATAAATCAATTTCATTGAACCAAGCATAATACAGTAGTAAAATTTTGAGGGTCATATTGTTTAAACCGATTTCTTAAAAGAGCAGTAAGAACAAGTACCTATGGTACTGAAACTGTTTAAAATCGGGCTTCTATTACGAAACCTAACAACCTTTATTGTTGGCCAAAAAATCGACCTTTTCAAACGTTTTGGGTCAAAGTAATTAATTTCTTGGACAAAGTTATCAGTTTCGTAAGGAAAAGAGCCATTTTAAGGGCTTAAAAAACCTTTTGTAAGTACTAATTAACGCAAATAAAACAAAATAAATAAACCATACTTGAATATCTAATAATTAAGGCATTTTAATATGAAATCAAGTTAGAGAGAGAGGAGTGCTGTCTACCACTAAGTAAAAAACTAAATAAATAAATAAAAAAATGATAAATGAGTATAAAAACAAAGCAAAATACTAAAATAAATAAATTAACGGTACGTCTCAAATAAAAAGAAATCTGAAAAAACTGTATTGGATGCCCACTTATTGGATATACATTTTTTAAACTGGTTTTCTTCGACAGGTCCCATTTTTAAAGTATTCCCTGATAATATGTCACATACAGTTTTTTATAGATAAATATTTCTAAGTGAAATCGATGCTCAGTAAGACTCTTAGAGCAGTTTCGTCTTTCTACTTCAGACTTTCAGTCTTTGAAGGAGTCTACCATAAGATTTGACTCTCGAAAGATGAAGATGTCGCATTAAACACAAAGGCTCAATATGAAATATTTGGATCGTAGTTTGTTTATTCAATATCGAATACTTCCATGAATGTGGGAGTCAATACTTTATTTCTCCTTAGTCCACAGAAATGTAAATAAGTTACAAATAAATAACTTTGAAAAGACTTATATTTGATTGTTACAATAAGATATGTGTAGGTGATGTTGATATTTTTATAAATATCAGAAAACTTAAAAAATTATAACGACAGTATAATACTTTTTATAATAAAAAGCAAGTTATATTTATAATTAAGTACAATAATTCTCACTCAGATAGGAGTGTTTACTTAAACACCTGACCCTGAATTCTCTTTCACGATACATCTTTTTAAAAGTTGAGCGTCTCCGTCCTTGAACGTACATATGCTTAAAAAAAGTTACAAAACAAATTACCTGCTGCTACTAAACTTACATACGAACACAAATCATAACTATAATACGAAAGCCAATCCTCTACGTGTCGTATACTAAATAAATGCGATAACCATTGCTTAAGTTGGCCACACATTTCGGCCCTACCAATTCAAACATAAATAGAAGCTTCCCCTCTAAAATCTAAAGCTGTTGACCATTGGTCACACAGTTCAGCAGTACCAACTTAAACATAATAAATAGAAGTTTCCCCGACTTCCCCTCTCAGATCTAAACTAGCCGGTATCTTGACACCTTTATTCAGGTACTGTAGCTCGACTGGCTCCGGGACCGGGACCGGTTTGACCGCCGCGGCCCGGCCTGTAGGAGGCTTTCCGTCCTCGTCCGCAATACCAACTGTCGTGGCCGCCGTCGCGCCGCCGTCGTGGATATTGCTACCCTCGTGGAGTTAATGTGAATTATGAATAAATTAATGGACTGATGCGCGTAATGCGTTCTTATATCCTAGCTGAGAACTTACAAACTTAATAAACTTTTTCTTTTTTTTTTACAAATGATTAATGCTACATACGCTCCTAGCACAGTTAAACTCGCTTGAGTGAAAGGCTTATTGTAGAAGTTCCTAGTCATAGAAGTTTTCCCCTAAGTAGATGCTAGGTAAAAAGGATTAATGGTACATATATGTATGTAACTTTCAGCGCAGATGACCCTCGTCTGCAATACCAACTGTCATGACTAACGTGATCACGTAATGTTTCCTGTCCTACGGATGGTTAATACTACTCGTAGTATATGCTTATGACTCCTAGAACAGATGACCCCCCTTGAGCAAAACGTTAAGTGTAGAAGTTCCGACTGATAGGAACTTTGTACTAGGAAGAAAGGTTAATCTTACATATAACTCCTAGCACAGATAACCCCCCCCCCTAAAGATATTGAAGAAACGTGCTTTTTTTCAGAAGCAATTCGCAGCTCTTAAGGCCTATTGCTAAATATTGCGGAATACCTGATCGCGGAAAGAAACTGGGGTGTTGTGATTGACTTATCAGGGTATTTATTTGGGTAACGCGAAAGATCTCACAGTAACGCTTGCATACCAAACATAGGAATAGATTGCAATGAGTCTTCCTGGTATCCAGAACAACCGCCTGTGCTCCGCAGACGATCCATCCAGTAACAATGACATTACCGCCTGATTACGTAGCTAACATACCTGATCACGCAGCTAACGCCCCTGATTACGT
Source organism: Coleophora deauratella (assembly GCA_958295455.1). NCBI lineage: Eukaryota > Metazoa > Arthropoda > Insecta > Lepidoptera > Coleophoridae > Coleophora > Coleophora deauratella. The sequence continues at coordinate 9,586,006 of OY282414.1, read as the reverse complement.
AGCTAACAGACCTGATTACGTAGCCAACCGACCTAATTACGCAACTAACACACCTGATTACGCAGATAACACACCAGATTACATAGCTAAATCCCCGATTACCCATTTACGCAGCTAACATACCTGATTACGCCGTTAGCCCCTGATTACGCAGCTCACTAACTTGATTACGCAGCTAACACACCAGATTACACAGATAACACACCTGACATACCGGAGGCACAAAAGAGACAAAATGCATCGAAGCGGCAACAATCCACCTGCCGTTCCATATTCCTGGTCCAAATGTTGAAAAGTATGTCGCTACCGTATTGGTAAGCCACCAAAAAAAGTGTTGCAGCAGATAGTACTTAAATTGTCTGTAACAGATGTATAAGACCTATGATGATGCCGGGTTGAAACGAACAGTGCTCTCATTTTTTTCAAAACTTTCTTGACAGACTAGTTTACGCAACTTATACACTCGATTACGTACCCAATCAACCTAATTACGCAGCTAACACACCTAATTACGCAGCTAACACGCCAGATTACGTAGCTAACACACCAGATTACGTAGTAACACACCATATTACGCCGCTAACACACCCGATTACGTAGCTCACACTCCAGATTACGTAGCTCACACTCCAGATTACGCAGCTAATACACCATATATTACGTACTAATACACCATATTACGTAGCTAACACACCATATTACGTAGCTAATACACCATATTACGCAGCTAACACACTTAATTACGCAGCTAACACACTCACCTGATGAGGCAGGTCACGGCGAGCAGTATGAGCAGAAGGCCCAGTGCGGACAGCCCCCAGCCGAGCGATGCGCGCGCAATAGGGGGCACTGTGGTCGCTAGCCGCAGCAGTGACGTCACTTGGGAGGGTAGCTCGTCGATGCCCTATAAGGAAAATAACCTCCTTTAATAATAATATAACTAAATATCTTGGTCAAAGATCCTTCTAAACAAAACTGGCAATTTCTATAATAATAATAGGAAAATGCATGCTTCACTTTGTAAGAGACGTCTACCTAGTGACTAGGGGGTGGTTTCTTTCATTATTATTTTAGTGATATTTTATTAGTGACATCACTTTTTATGTATCTTTTTAGGGTTCCGTAGCCAAATGGCAAAAAACGGAACCCTTATGGATTCGTCATGTCTGTCTGTCTGTCTGTCTGTCCGTATGTCACAGACACTTTTTTTCCGAAACTATAAGAACTATACTGTTGAAACTTGGTAAGTGGATGTATTTTGTGATCCGCATTAAGATTTTCACACAAAAATAGAAAAAAAAAGAATAAATTTTGGGGGCTCCCCATACTTAGAACTGAAACTCAAAAATTTTTTTTTTCATCAAACCCATACGTGTGGGGTATCTATGGATAGGTCTTCAAAAATCTTCTGGTTTCTAATATCATTTTCTTCTAAACTGAATAGTTTGCGCGAGAGACACTTCCAAAGTTGTAAAATGTGTGTCCCCCCCCCCCCCCCCCCGTAACTCCTAAAATAAGAGAATGATAAAACTAAAAAAAATATATGATGTACATTACCATGCAAACTTCCACCGAAAATTGGTTTGAACGATATCTAGTAAGTAGTTTTTTTTTAATACGTCATAAATCGTAAACCGCAATTTACCTTTCATTCAAGTTACAACGAACGAACTACAAAAACTTTTATATTATGTTACTTGCTGCTACGGAACCCTTCATGGGCGAGTCCGACTCGCACTTGGCCGCTTTTTTTATTTTATTTTTTACCCTCAATTGGTAAGCCCGTGGCGTCATCTCACCTGATGGTAAGTGACGATGATGCCGAAGATGGAAGCGGGCTTACCAAGATTCCCCAACGCAATGGGGAACTGGCTATCTTATCTTCATACAGGAACACATCAATGCTGTTAACATTGACCACATGTGTTTGTAAAAATAAAACAATAAGCATTATTATTTTAATGATATCTTTTTTTTGACTGACAACGATGAATTATTTGGTTTGGTGAAGAGAACATCATTTAAGAACATAATATTAGGGTGCTATTGATCCTGACCTAAGCACAATGCTCGGTACACTTACTAGAGCCTCCAACGGACAATGTGCCGTGCTAGGCTCGGAGTTTCCTTCGTAGTCGAATCAGAAATCAGGAAATACGTTGGAGAACTAAAGCAACTGACATATACATAGCTCACAGACTCGGCTAAACTGACATGGCAGTTGCCGGGACACATAGCTCGTAGAATAGATAGCCGTTGGGGCATTAAAAGTTTGACATTGAGGCATTAAAAGCCTAGCGGTAGCGCACAGGCCTGTCACTCGGGACCGATGACCTATTAAAGGTCCCGGGAAGCCGCTGGATGCGGGCAGCGTCAGACCGGTCGGCGTGGAAATACTCGGGGTACGACTTTGTTCAGCATTGGACGTCTTGCAGCTTCTTCTTCTTATCGTGTGGCACAATTTAACCGTGCTACCACAAAGCATAGACGGCAGTTGCCTAGTGTTGCACTTATTAGCATCACCTGCGGTCACGTGTCTTTCTGTTGTTGATGATGAATAAATTGATCATTGTCACAAACCTCCTCGAACCACAGGATCGGGAACACGATGTCGGGGAAGTTGGCGACCTGCTTGATGTCGACGACCTGCGACACCGCTAAGTTGATCTGGATACGAGCGCGGGCACGCATCGCTATGCCCATCTCCTGGTGACGGGGGAATGAGAAACATGTTAATAAAACTACTTTGGTGATTTAATGATGGTTTAATATAATGTTGTGGCCAGTCCTAGTAGCATGGTGACATATCTCGCGAGTTTTAAAAGCATTTGTTCCGTTCTAACGCTAAGCTAATGAAAGAGACAGCTGAGCTGTTTTCTCGCGTTTGGCGCGACAAACAGCTTTGTCTACGCCTCATGCTACCCGTGCAGATCATCATGAAATGATCCGACAAAACAGAGTGAACAGTAACACCAGTAAACCTAATCTAAAGATTTTTAGGAGCTGCTCAGCGATATGGCCTACTATTTCATGCTCTCGCCAATTTTGTGATCTGGCACGACATAGATATACAGGGTGACTTTAAATTAGTTCTTGATACGAAAGGCTATGCATGTGCTCATGATAACGAACAACTTTCCCTAAAGAACCCATAGTCAAATCGCAAAAAAAAATTTGGACTCTTCATACTAATTTGGCCGGTCAGTTCAACGATTTGTATGGAGACTCAAAATTTTTTTTACGATTTGACTATGGGTTTCTTAGGGAAAGTTGTTTTTTATCATGAGCACATTCATAGACTTTCGTATCAAGAACTAATTTAGGGTCACCCTATATACTTGATATTGTCAAGCGTAGTAGGGACTTTGTATACTAGGTAAAAAAAGACGATTTAATAATCGACAACGCTGAAAGCGTTAAAAAACCGACTTCAATCGCGTAACATACGGGTCAAACTAAGAACATCCTTTTTTTCAAGTCAGTTAAAATACTAAAACCTTTTCCTAAATGTAACAAATACTTTTCTGAAAACCGCATTAAAATCGGTTCAGCCAAACGCGAGATAATCGCGGACAAACATACATACAGGTCAAAGTGAGAACCTCCTTTTTTTGAAGTCAGTTAAAAAGAATGTGTGAAGCATCTACTTAAATAAAAACATTTTGAGTCTGAGTTTATTAAAAAGATAGTAGATACTGACCGGCTGCACGTCAATGAAGAGGCGATGCTTCTCAGGGTCGGGAGGGGAAATACCCTCCACCGCCGTCCGCAGGCTCTCGTCCGCCAGGTAGAAGTGGGGGAACGACAGCATGACGGGGGAATCTGGGAAATTTGACACACACATGTTATTTATCTTACTTATAGCTTACTTCGGTAGTCGCAGTCTCTCTTATCGTGTGGCACAATTTAACCGTCCTATCCACAAGGCATAGACGGCGGTTGCCTAGTGTTGCACTTAGCATCACCCGCGCGGTCACGTGTAGGGCATTTAGATTTACACCTACGGACATGTGCAATGCGAACATCATACACATCTAGAAATCAGATGTGCAGGTTTTCTCACGATGTTTTCCTTCACCGTTAAAGCAGTCGGTATGAAAATGCACATAAGTTTCGGAAATCTCATTGGTGCACTCGCCAGGATTTGAACCCGAGACCTGTGGTTAGGAGGACGGAGTCACTGCTCGCAGAGCCACCGACGGGTAGTCTCAATAATATTATAGATGCAATAGTAAATGAACGGATCTGAATGAAATTTGGAAGGTATATAGGTAAAGCACTCGGCTAACAGATAGGATTTTTATTCCAGAAAACTCGAAGGTTCCCGGAGGAATGCTAAAAATCTTAAAATTTCCACTTCGTCACTAGATGGCGCCACCTTAATATTTCCTTTCTCTTTAGATCCAATTCTGAAGTCCACGCAGGCGAAGTCGCGGGCGGAAGCTTAACTGGGAAAGTGCGAATGTTTATTCGTTTTTCTATAGTTTGTTCCACTTTCTCGCCTGAACGGCGGGCTGACGGGACAGAAGCACTTGTAACATGTTACATTCCTGTCGACTGACGCTGCATCTATCTCTCTCACTCACCATACTGACAGAGCGAGACGTTGAAGAGTCCATTTGGCGCGCACGGTGGGCCGGCCGGACAGAAGCACTTATTATGCTCGTCCGCTGCGAACACATCCTCGGGGGGAGTGAAGCGATACGCCTGAACGCCTGATGACGTATCCACCTCTTTAAGGAATCTGAGGGCGAAAGAAATGAAAATGGTAATCATTTTATTCGAAGTTGGTAGCAGTGTAGGTACACTTTTTAGAAGTAATTCTTAGTCTCCAAAATAAAAAATCACCCATAAGGCGATGGAGCGTGTAATGCTTGGAAGTTCGCTTAAATTAGGAGAACTAAAGCAACTGACATAATAGCTCACAGAATCGGTAAACTGAAGTGACAGTGGGCATGGCACATAGCTCGTAGAAGAGTTGGCCGTTGGGGCAGAAAAGTTATCGAGTGTCGACCGCGCCCCGGAAGACGTAGCATAACCAGGCTACCATGCAGTGGACTTATGACCTGGCGAAGATCGCGGGAAGCTGTTTGATGCGAGCAGCGTAAGACGGATCGTTATCTATCTTACGCGGATATCACACTGAGGCCGAAATCGGACAGGAGCGCGGAGCGACGAAATTCGCATGCGGCAGCGTTCCGCTCCACCGGTTTCCGCCCGAATTTCGTCCGAAGCTGGGGTGTACGACGAAGACACGGAATCCGCCCCACAGGACGGTTTCCGTCCGACTTTCGTCGTAGATGAAAATCTGTACTGCGGTGCAGTGGTATACCCTGCGAATCGCGCCTCCGGACGGAGAAGCGGCGCCAGTGTGTGGAACCCTGCGAATCGCACCGCGTCTCCGTCCGGGAGCACGAATACTTCGTGCGAATCGCGCCTCCGGGCGGAGAAGCGGTGTCAGTGTGTACCCCGTGGTTTTCGTATATAAATCAACATTTTACAGTACAAAGTTTAAATCCGCTCCACCGCAATTCGTCGCGGTGAGCAGAGCAATGTGTTTTCCGCCTTACCCGCTGATCGTTAGGTCACCTTCAGAGGGGCAGGGAATGGCCATGTTGTACGAAAATAGCAAATTATATACTGATGTGACCCTGCCTGCATGACTTCGTCATCATGACAACTACCAACCCTTAGACTCACATTTTACCTGTGACAAATATGGCAAGAAATGTCATGCCGCCATTGGCCTACATAGTCACAAGCGAAGATGTGGTGTTCCAAGAGCGAAATGATATCCACCGCCGCTGTAAATCATCCGACAAGATGTTGTGACCAATGATGATAGTCTGCATAAACCACCATTGTCTTTCTGTTACAATCCAACTATACGAAGTAACTACATGTATATTTCCAGAAACCCACACCCTTCCCGTAAATGCTGCAAAACGTTCGCGACTTCGCTTTGATAACAATTCAATTCAATTCATCACAATTCAGACTACTCAAGTATTTACCAACATCGATCAGAACCACGCAACGCGAGTCGAGACAATGGTGGGCACCCAAACAACAATGGTGCAAGCTTCGCACGCATATCGTCGTGTTCTCAAAATGTCAGAGACTAGAAAAATGTATAGTTCATTCCAACCAAAAAAAAAACAAAAGGTCAACAAACATAGTATGCAGATGACATTGACATGTGTCAGTTCCATAGTAAGTTTGTTTACGTTTTGCTTTTTTTTTGATTGGAATGAACTATAGTACAAACATATCGTCCCTCGCACGACTAACTCTCTTAACTTATTACCTTGATTATTTGAGTTTAGACTTGATCTAATTGAAATAGGGTTGTTTTTAAAACTTACGAAAAATGAGATAGGAGAGTTAGCCGGGCGAGGGACGATATGTGTAATTTTGTTTGTTTTTGGAAAGTTCACAGACAAAATAACACATAAGTTATAGAATAACAATGCTTATAAAGATTTGGCATGCTGTCTATTTCATTTTTATCAGGAAAAAGATGTCCATTGCTGGACAACAGTCCAAGGATTTTCACGACGATCGGTATTGCGCTGTCTATTTAGTTTTTGGTAAAAAACATCCTGAAATATTGTCAAGCTCGAGCCGCCATCGCCAGTATTCTTAGTAGTATGAAACTCCATACTGCAATTCCCACTAAAATCGTAACAGCTTCGTCTTGCCTCGAATCAAACATCAATATGAAAAACAATACTTATACGTACAAGATATTAAAAAAGTGCATTTGAAATACAGTATGGTTACTTTTTCTTGTCTATTAAATGGGGAATACCGTTATATTTACTTTACATTGCGTGTATCCATGACATTTTGCTTCAAAGACAATTCGCCACTCCCACCACATCTATGCGTGGGTAAAGTTACCACTATGATGCAATAGCAATGTGCGAGTTAAGTTACTTAACAAAGAGGTTTCGTGTGAACTGTGAACGGATTCGATTACTGGTTGATTAGCGATACGATAGCAGATAACGAAGTGTGACGAAAGTTTGGAAAAGCAAAAAAAATTGATCGCGTTGTATTATGGCAAGAGTTTAGATTTGGAGCTTTAACCACTTACAGACTTCTGCTTACAGATTCGTCACTTTGCAGTCACTAAATCATATAGCTGCGCGCGTGAAAGCGTAATATAGTGACAGTACATTTTTATGTACGTTAGCGTCATATATTATAGTTACATTGACATTACAGATGACAAAACTCTCTCAAAGCGGATACGTAAGCTGATACGAAGAGATCTTCGGCGCTTCAATGCTCTTCATATCGAAGAAGCAATAGAGAACAATCGAGGAACTAAAGTTTTCGTTCAGCAGCTTGGGAGAAGTCATCTGACAAAACTTACAACATCCGACGGCAGAGTCGCTACCTCTAAGCCCGAGGTCTTGTCCGAGATCGAAGATTTCTATAGTCGGTTATATGCTTCAAAAGCTTCCAGACCAGATCCCCATAACACAGAAGCCCGAGCCACGTTGACTCGCCACTTCACTGACGAGCTTCCCGATATCAGCCACGACGAGATCGAGTTGGCCCTCAGACAGCTTAAAAATGGAAAAGCCCCTGGAGAGGATGGAATAACTTCTGAGCTACTGAAAGCAGGTGGTAAGCCTGTAATCAGTAGGCTTCAGAATCTATTCAATGTCGCTTTACAAAACGGGAGAACTCCAAAGGCGTGGAATAGAAGCATCGTGGTCCTGTTCTTTAAGAAAGGTGATAAAACTCTTCTAAAGAACTATAGACCGATATCGCTTTTAAGCCATGTCTATAAGCTGTTCTCGAGGGTCATCACAAACCGACTCGCACGTAGGCTTGATGAATTCCAACCACCAGAGCAAGCTGGGTTTCGAGGAGGTTTTGGCACTCTAGACCACATACACACAGTGAGGCAGATTATACAGAAGACAGAGGAGTACAATCAGCCCTTGTGTCTTGCATTTGTGGACTATGAGAAGGCTTTTGACTCCATCGAGACCTGGGCTGTAATGGAGTCCTTGCAGCGATGCCAAGTTGACTGGCGATACATCGAAGTGCTGAGATGCCTTTACGACGCCGCCACTATGGCTGTTCAAATACAGAATAGTCAATCAAAACCCATCCAACTGCATCGAGGAGTGAGGCAGGGGGATGTCATATCCCCAAAACTGTTCACAAATGCGTTGGAAGACGTTTTCAAGACTATAGACTGGAAAGGACGTGGCATAAATGTCAATGGCGAACACATCTCACACCTTCGCTTTGCCGATGATATCGTCATAATGGCAGAATCGCTGCAAGACCTACAGGATATGCTGGATAGCCTTAATGCTGCTTCCCGACTGGTTGGTCTTGGGATGAACTTGGACAAGACTAAAGTCATGTTCAATAAACACATCGTCCCGAGTCCGGTTATAGTCGAGGGTAAACCTCTCGAAGCTGTTCAAGAATATGTCTACCTCGGGCAAATCGTGCAGTTAGGTAGAAACAACTTCGAGTGGGAGGCCAGTAGAAGAATACAGCTAGGCTGGGCAGCATTCGGAAAGCTTCGTCACATATTCACGTCGCCAATACCGCAATGCCTGAAGACAAAAGTCTTCAACCAATGCGTCCTACCCGTGATGGCATATGGCGCCGAAACGTGGACACTAACAGTACAGTTAGTCCACAAGCTCAAAGTCACACAGCGTGCCATGGAGAGAGCCATGCTCGGAGTTTCTCTGCGCGACCGAATCCGAAATGAGGTTATTCGCCAGAGAACCAAAGTAACCGACATTGCTCAGAGAATTAGCACACTGAAGTGGCAATGGGCCGGACATGTATGTCGAAGAACTGACAACCGGTGGACAAACAGAGTGCTACAGTGGAGACCGCGTTTGGGCAAACGTAGCGTGGGACGCCCCCCGGCTAGGTGGAGCGATGATCTGCGCAAGGTTGCTGGTAACAGCTGGATGCGTGTGGCCGAAGATAGGTATAAGTGGCGTGCCTTGGGGGAGGCCTATGTCCAACAGTGGACTAATACAGGCTGATGATGATGATGATGATGATTATAGTTACAATATGTCACATGTAAATATTTCATCACAATATATCACATATAAAAGTGTCATGGTGTGACAACACGCCACAATCATACTAGATCACAGATCCTTGTCATACACGGCCAGCGAGCGTTTCAATCTTTGATATGCGATATGCGGCGGGAAAGTTAAATATTACTAATATGACATGTAAAAGTGTCATATGTTTTACTGCATCATACCATGTCAAGATGAAGGTAATTAAAATGTCTCTTTTACATATGACATTTAAATCTGTCATAACATGTTGTAGATAATACGTCATATCATGCCAGCTCACCTGAGAGGCAGCAGCCGACACAGATCCTTGTCATACACGCCTAGGGTGTCGTTCTTCGTGATGTGCGGCGGGAATATGGAGCCGTCCGAGCCGGCGATGCTGTTGCACTGATCCGTGGTCCAGTGGGGTAGCTTGTCGCGAGCGTTGTACCTCTCGACTATGCCGTAGCGCGCCATGTTTGTGGCGCCAGTGTACATCGTCACGACGTCTGCGGATGTGCCGTTTTTCTGTGAAACGAGAAAGAGTGATTAAGATAAGATTTATTCCATACACAGACAAAAACGAGAGTTACAATACATTATAAAAATCAAATCAAAAGCACAGGTTTATAACACTAAAACAACAAGAGCATTACACCAGAAGCCCGGACCAGTATCCGGGACAAACCACACACGGTCATCTGGCCCCAAACTAGGATTCCCTGTATTATGGAAACCGGAGACTGATATACATACACATATGCGTTTAAATACACATTACGAGTATATCGTAGATATAATACACCCAGACACAGAGCAAACAGATCTGCTCATCACAGAAATGTTTGCACTGAGTCGAGCCCACGACTCTCGGATTAGAAGTCAAGAGCACTGATCCACCGAGTCAGTCAGTTTCCTTTGGTTTGGATTGTGTTGGATATCTAAATATATTGGTATTGTAAAAGATTACTGCGCTGCCGCTGGATGCAGGCAGTTTAAGGACGGTCGGCGTGGAAATCCTTGGGGAGGCTTTTGTGCAGCAGTGGACGTCTTTTGGCTGATGTGTTAACCCATTACGTCCCCACTGCAGGGGCATGGGTGGGTAAGTAATAGAATCTATAAATACAAAAGATATATCATTTAGAAGATATACAAACCAAACATATAATTTTCTTAAATATAACGATTGTCACATATAATAAACTCTAGATATAATTTTAAAAAGAATAATTTCATAAGGTATAATAAACGCTGTATATAATAAACATACAATATAACAATCATATGATATAAGACTCATTTAACCTACTATTGATAACATATAACATATCTTAGATATAAATTTAAAAGATATAACAGTGGAGATGACAAACTGAATTGACAAAATATTGAATCGTAAGTCGGAATATACAGAATGCGAGTTTTTAAGAGCTTTGGCCTCTAACTTGAGTTTGAAAAATAATTAATTTAAATTTAATTAAATGTTAAAACTCAAACTCAATTTTTTATTTTATTTTATGCTTAACACATGCTTTTAAATCGTCATTTTTTCTACCTAGTACAAGTCCCTACCACGCGGGACTTGTACACTCAGCGTTACGGGAAGTGTAAAATGTTATTTTCTTGTTAATATTACATAACTAATGTGGACTCTTTATAAAATATATTTTGTATACTAAATTAATTAAATTTTATTTGTCAAGTATAAAAGCACCAAATGCAAGCAAGCACGTAAGCAAGCATGCAAGCAAGCATGCATGCAAGTAAGCTAGCATGCAAGCAAGCATGCATGCAAGTAAGCATGCATGCAAGTAAGCATGCATGCAAGCATGCATGCAAGCATGCATGCAAGCAAGCATGCATGCAATTAAGCAAGCGTGCAAGCATGAAAGCAAGCAAGCATGAAGGCAGGCAAGCAAACATGCAAGCAAGCAGTTGATCTGTGGTTATTTTATCAATCAAACCTAACACGGCGACTGTGAGGGGAGGCGAGCAAGCTCGCCTCCACATCACAGTCTCCGAACTTAAATTATGCGAGTCGAGGTGCTCCGAATTCCCGAGCTCGCTTCGCTCGCTCCCACATCCTATTTAGAATCCGTGAGAATTTTGTATGTATTCTGAATAGTAGAATTTTCATAAAAAAGCCAGTAGAAAATAAAACCCTGGTAATTTCTCTGCTCACTCACTGCATTATATCTAAAGTTATTATATCTTATGAACATTATATCTCGAGAATGTTATGTGATAATAATGATATGTATTATAAATGTTATACCAAACGATTTTATATAATGTAATCGTTAGAGCTTATAATTGTTATATTCAACAAAATTATATCATCTGTTGGTATATCTCGTGATAATTATAGTATTTGAGCGTTATTGAAATGAAAATATATCTCCCGTTTTTATATAAAATGAGACGCACCCGGCATGGGTCTCTTCCCGTAACTCGGGAAGGTTTAGGCCATACTCCATACACGGGGGCCAAGTCCGGATTGGCGGAGGTTGTGGGGCTAGTGGCCAACCCCAGTGTCAGAAGTTTTCAAGCCGCCTATAAGGCCTCTGACATTGCTTAACGACTGCTAGTGATAGCAGCCGGCACCAACGGCTTAACGTGCCTTGCGAAGCACGGAAACGGTCACGAACTTTTGGCTGATGATGATGATGAAAAGAAGACATGACCTGATGGAAAGTTGCTTCCGTCTTTTGTGGGCTTATTGTAGTTCCAGGAAGGTTATCAATGCCTTCATTGTCGATCTTTGAACGCTAAAATGCGTGTTATTTCTGTAAAAACGATAACCACGACGATAAGCCTAGTGGCTTATCCGCTCGATCCCCGGCGGGGTCCAAATTTGTAGGATTCGCTTTGGTTGGTGGTAGGGCATTTTCTGAGCCCGCCTAGCTAGCTACCACCATCTTATCTAAGTCTTGCCTCCAAACATCAATGTTAACAGCATTGTCGTGTTCCAGCATAAAGATAAGATAGCCAGTTCCCCATTTCGTTCTTGGTAAGCCCGCTTCCATCTTCTGCATCATTATCACTTACCATCAGGTGAGATGATGCCACAAGGGCTTACCAGTTGAGGGTAAAAAAAAACTGTCTCACATCAACCTCTAGTATGCTGCTGGTGGCAAGTAGTCGCAGTACATAGCGAGTAATGGTACCGACAATGAAATTCTATAGAGATGAAAAGAGAAAGAACATCAACAGATTCGACTCACCCCATAAAACAGCCCAAATTCCTCATAAGGCAATTTCTGTTCCTTGGGCACCACGTCTTTGGCCAGCTTCAGGAGAGGATCCTCATAGCCCCACAGCAGCTGTCCCACGGAAACTTCCACGAACGGCTTGATCTTGAGGATGTCCATGATGGAAGCCATGGCGAGTCGGAGGAATCTCGCCGCGTGCTTCGACTGGGACGTTGCGCTCTGAAACAAAGCAAGTTACAATTTTAAACAATGTGACTGGGAATCTAGTAATTATGTTTGTTTTTTTTACATATACAATCTGTAAATCTACTCATGCGTCAAATTTTAATCAGTGCTTCTACTCCTGATTCTGATCAAGTTTCCCCGAGGAACCCATAGTCAAACCGTAAACATTTCTTTGGACTCTTCATACAAATCGATCAGTCGAGCGAGCGGCCAAATTAGTATGAAGAGCCCAAAAATTTTTCGCGATTCGACTATGGGTTCCTTAGGGAAAGTTGATCAGAATCAGGAGTAGACGCACTGATTAAAATTTTACTCATAACTAGATTTACAGCCTGTATTGCATGCAAATCTTAGTATTGATTGGCTAAGCAGAAGAGACCCTTATAAATATCAAAATCTGTATGTGTATCTGTTCAATACAAATATACAGGGTGTAAGGGACAGGTTTCCGAAAACTTTAAGGGCTTGCTCAGTAGACGAAACTGAACAACTTTCCACAAGAACTTTTTTCAGGAAACGACAAAAAAAACGTCTTCTCCATACCAAATTATAAACTTGATTGGACAGTTTGTATGGAGAAGCCGATTTTTTTTATATTATCTTATTAAATTATTTTGGCTTTTAAAGAACAAACATAGGGAAGTAGAATTTAAAACCTTGTATTAGTTAGATGTTAGGAAATAAGCGGCAAACGCTAGCAGATCCTGAAACTGAAAGTTGTCCTAAGGAACCTTTGCAATTGGAGCAAAAACATGACTAAATTGGTTTTTTTTATGTGATAGGCATAGGCGGCAAACGAGCAGACGGATCACCTGATGGTAAGCAATTACCGCCGCCCATAGACACCCGCAACACCAGAGGAGTCACAAGTGCGTTGCCGGCCTTTGAAATGGGAGTACGCTCTTATACAGTAATTTCAAAATTACTATCCTGGTATCAAGTAAGATATTTACTCGTATATGACAAATAGAGTAACTGCATTGCGCGGTGGCAGGGTTTCACGTTGATCTAAATATGTGACTTGTTACACCTAATGCTTACACGTGAAAGCAATAAAAATTCGATTAGATTGTGTTGGAGTTTTTCGAAAATTAAGTCACTTTTCAATTTTCTTTCATTCAATTCTTTTAACGAGAAAAAACAGCAAGAGGAAACATGCTAGTCTGAGCAATGCAGTGCTGCGTTAGGGTTGCACTGTACATACATTTACTTACATTTTTCTATTAACATACTTATGCGTAGAGTACAGTTTAAGGGCCTGCTCAGACGAGGTACTATCCGCGGGTACCCTTTTTCCCATCAATATACAGGGTGTAACAGAAAGGTGTGATAATACTTCAAGGTTGGCTTTTACCCATCAAACTGAACAACTTTTGTTCTACAACTTTGTTCAAATCGCAAATTTTTTTTTGGACTTTTCATACAAATCGATCAGCTGGCGAACCAAACCAACTAACAGCCTGTAGATACCTTATAAATTAAACTGTATCGAGAACAACTCATGGTCAGAACGCAGTAACGCAAAACAGTACAGCACCATGTTTATATGACGAACTTTTCTATGGTCTAAAATCTAGATTCTAGACTGAGTATATTTACTGTATCTGTTACTCTGTGGACAAAACTCCCTCGTCTGCTCACGCCCTAAAAGGGAGGAAACCAGATCAAAAATCACGTTTTATATTAAGGTTAAGTATCAAATTATACCATCGTAAAACCTAAACGATCCCCCGATGACCTCCGCTTAACTTCACATGAGATAAACCCACATTAAAAACATTATTTAAATTAAATCGTCCTTTTGGACTCGTGGAATGGAAGTTACCATAAATTTGAGGTCAAAAAATAAGAATACGTTTTAGGCCGTATAATTTTATAACGCTGACGTCAAAGTGCGCATTCTTTACGCTCTTACGAGTATGTAGAGACTGACGTGACGCGTACGCAGTGACGTGTTACAAAGTTTTTGTTTATGCTCGGTAAAAGGGCGAAACACCCTATAAAAAGGGCTATAAAAATTCCACAACGTAAGGGCTGTTTAAATAATAATACACAAGAGAAACATTAAATCGGTCCAATGTAAAAGCGGCTGTGATTTCGAAACGGCGGGTATACGAGTTCCAAGTGGTAGGAGCTTCGTATTTGGTACACTGGTCCACAGAGATATCTGAACCCCCACTAAAGCTATTCGTGATACATGGTGTATTACGGAGAGTTTCAGATATCTTTGTGGCTGTCTGTACACAAAAAAATCTTTCGAAAAGCGTACAATGCTACCTACTTCCAATAAATATTTTTGATTGGATTGGCGCACAAAGAAGGGTTACTTTAATTGGATACGATGGCCAATGGATGAATTCTTCCACATTAATACTGTCAAACGTTGACAGCTTCAGAGGTTGAAACTACCCCCATCCCCCCATCCCATTTCGAAGGCCGGCAACGCACTTGTGACTCCTCTGGTGTTGCGGGTGTCTATGGGCGGCGGTAATCGCTTACCATCAGGTGATCCGACTGCTCATTTGCCACCTATAACATAATATAAAAAAAGAAAAACTCGTCGACTAAGCGGCGCTTGCGCGTACAGCGACAGACAGAGAAAGAACAGCACAGCACTCTTATACAGCTTGCAAAGGCTAGATGACTGCTCAAAACTCAATTATGAGCTGAAGTCCACTAGATTGCTCTCCTACTTGACGTTTTTGACAGATAATAAAAAGTAACTCAAATGACTAGTATTCATGTACCTATTGTCGACATCATATCGTCCCTCGCACTAACTCTCCTATCTCATTTTTTATACGTTTTTAAAAACAACCCTATTTCAATTAGATAAAGTCCAAACTGAGATAGGAAAGTTACTCGTGCGAGGGACGATATCTCAATTTAAGCACGCCGCGTTGCACATACGTAGATGTAAATGTAAAATGCGCTACACGTGACCGCGGGTGATGCTAAGTGTAACACCAGGCAACTATCCCGTTTCTATCTTCAGAATCATCATCTCTTACCAGCAGGTGAGATGATGCCAAGGGCTTACCAATGGAGGGTAAAAAAAACGCCCCTTTATCTTTGCGATAGCACTGCTAAATCGTATCACTCGAAGAAGAAGTTAAAATTATACCTAAAGCTTTTTTTTACCCTCAATTGGTAAGCCCTTGGCATCATCTCACCTGATGGTAAGTGATGATGATGCCGAAGATGGAAGCGGGCTTACCAAGATTCCCCAACGCAACGGGGAACTGGCTATCTTATCTTCATGCTGTTAACATTGATGTTTGGCGGCAAGACTTAGATAAGATGGTGGTAGCTAGCCAGGCGGGCTCAGAAAATGCCCTACCACCAACCAAACCGATTCCACAAAGTTGAACCCCGCCGGGAATCAAACCCGCGACCTCCTGATGTGAAGCGAGCGGCAAGATACTACGCTACGGAGGCGGTTTAAGACTTTATAACAAGTTGACGCATATGCAGTGACGAGGCACTCGACATCTAGAAGTTTTTATAAGATTTTTTCTTGGAATTATTTTTTCGTTTTATCCTAGCATAATCTTACTTGGTAAACGCATCTCTTTTGATTGCAGTAAAGATAGCCTTAATTTGGTACGGAAGCTGAATTCTCATGACCCTTAAGTAGGTAGTTAAGAAAGTACGTATACATACAGGGTGTGCAAGGCACTCTTGGAATCTTTTTTAAAAATCCACAATCGGCAAGCCCATGGCATCATCTCACCTGGTGGTAAGTGATGATATGCCGAAGATGGAAGCGGGCCTACCAATATTCCTCAACGCATTGGAGTACTGGCTAATTTATCGCCATGCCGGAACACATCAATGCTATTAACATTGATGTTTGACGGCAAGATTTAAAAAAGATGGTGGTAGTTAGCCAGGAGGGCTGTGAAGTGAGCGGACCAGCCACTGGACCACGGAGGCGGTTTAAATCATTAACAGGATACTCTACTCATGTAACTGAACACGTTTTTCATACCAAGTGACCGGCGAAACAGCCAATTCTCTATGAAGAGGTCATTTTTTTTGAGAATTTCATTTCGGTTCATTCGGAAAAGTTGTTCAGTTTCGTGAGTGAAATCCACCGTTTAAAATGTGTTGAAAAGAGCTTCTTTTGGAACCGACGCGACGTTTCTTCTCTCTCCGGAAACACTTCCCGAAAGGTTGGGCATACAATATGAGCTCCGAGATAGGAACTTCATATCAGCTAAATTAAAAGTTGACTTTCGAAAAGTGTACTGTGCTACTTACTTCGAATGAACACATATATATTTTTTTTATTTTGAAAAAGTTTCCGTATGCCATGGTCTCTTTTCCAGTGTTTTAATTTAAGAAATTTTGAAAAAGTTTCCGGCGGCAATGATCTTTTTTTCACCCTGTATAAGTCAAGGAAATGCAACAACAAGTTGACTTGTTTTGAACGTCGTTGCATTGGTTGTGAATTTAAATTGCAACCACGTCATTTTGCATTTAGCTTTCATGAGATGGATCAAGGCAAATTCCACTACTCCTCACGACAGTTGCAGGTCACAGACCTAGCCTAGCTAAAGACCAGTCAATAATATCAAAGACTTTGTAAGGAGCGGGCGTTAAGCAAAGAAATTGATAAAAAGCTGGTCACTTTAAATAAAAACTTTTATTATTGTAAATATTTAACAATTTATTCGGTGACTTAATAGTTAGTGCTCCTGACTATTGATCGCGGGTTCGATTCCCATCTAAGGCAAACATTTAGGTGCTTCTTCTTCTTATCGTGTGGTACATTTAGGCGTGCTATCACAAGGAATAGACGACAGTTGCCTGGTGCTGCATAAAATGTGCTCACCAGATTTGTTTACCGTGTTAATTTCTTTAAACCTTTGTATTTAATGTGTAACAAAATTGGTGTAGAACCCGTTAACTGGGGATTCCACTCTTCGTACTGAACAACTTTTGTTCTACTACTTTGCTCAAATACCAAAAATAAAATTGGACATATCCTACAAATTGATCATCTGTTTTGCCATTTTTGTATGGAGTGTCCAACAATTTTTTTGCGATTTGACCAAAGTCGTAGAACAAAAGTTGTTCAGTATGATGTGTAGAATCCCCAATTAACGGGTCCTACACCAATTTTGTTACACCCTGTATAAAGTATTTGGTTCCCATAATACAGGGAATCCCAGTTTTGGGTTGAATATCCGTGTGTAATATTATGTCTCTGGCTAATTATTTACAATGCCCGTGAAACTCATATGAGTAAAATTTCCTTTACAACCATCGTTTACAAATGAATAATTTTATGTTTAACATAAAAAAAAAGTTTATAATAATATAATGAAACGCACACCAACTGGCACAATACTAAAGGACCTTGATAATTATCGAACCTTGTACCCGCGGGGTGATGTCACGGCCGACTCCGCGCTGAGTCAAGGCGGCAAGCATCAGGAAGCTGGCATGGCGGTTCACCGCACTCAGCAGTCATCACTTAAGTATTTATTGTCGGTTTGCATTTAAGAACAATAAACCAATATGCAGAGAATACCAGACAAGGTTATCCGGTTCTAAACTGGGATTCCCTGTATTATGGGAACCAGAGATTGATACAAGTTTTTTTAAATGTCGGTCGGTGGATATAAACACGTCCAGGCTATTATTCGCGTCAAATGTAAAGGAGGTCGCGGGTTCGAGTCCCGGCGGGGTCCAAATTTGTAGGAATCGGTTTGGTTGATGATAGGGAATTTTCGGAGCCCACCTGGCAAGCTACCACCATCTTATCAACGTAGCATTGATGTGTTCCGGCATGGAGATTAAGATAGCCAGTTTCCCATTGCGTTGGGGAATCTTGGTAAGCCCGCTTCAATCTTCGGCATCATCATCACTTACCACCAGGAGAGATAATGCCAGGGCATTGGTAAGCCGTAGTACTGGCCTGTTAACAACCTACATGATTATTTGCTTACTACCTTTGCTTGTTAACAACACATTACGTCCCCACTGCAGGGGCACGGGTCTCCTCCCATACCTTGGGAAGGTTAGGCCATACTCCACACACGGGGCCAAGTCTGGATTGGTGAAGGTTGTGGGGCTAATGGCCAGCCCTAGCCGTCAGTATTGGCAAAGTGTAGAGAAAAAGTGCTGTGGAAAAAAACCTAAGATCTCCATCAATGAACGTCGACGATCCACCCACGATGCTCTGTTAGTGACTACTATAAACATAACGGTCATGATTGCTAAGATTGGTTTAATCGTACAACTTTTGTACTCATCCGATACCGTTACGTCTTATGCGTGGGATCGATGCGTCGACGCCGATGAATCGAAAATAGTTACTTTGATTTTAGTTTGGTCTTATGCAAATAATAATAATATCCGGGACAAATCACAGACGGTGACGACCTGGCCCCAAACTAGGATTCCCTGTATCTTGGGAACCAGAGACTGATATACATACACATATACATTTAAATACATACATATATAGATATAATACACCCAGACTCAGAGCAAGCAATTCTTCTCATGACAGAAAAGTTTGCCCTGTGTGCGGATCGAACCCACGACTCTCGGATCAGTGGTCAGGAGCACTAACCACTTAGCCACCGAGTCAGTCGACTCGTCGACTCGATCATATGATAGGCAAAATTGGATGTTTTTTTAAGAGTGGTATGAACTTTTTGAAAACGTAGTCTTTGAATACCAATTAACGGGGATAACCAGTTATGGATTTAAAAACGTTACCAGTTTAAGGCGGATAACACACTGGTCGGGAACCCGCTGCGGTGTGCGGTGCGGCGGTCTTTTAACCGATTTCAAAAAAAGGACTTCTCAATTCGTCGGAATCTTTTTTTTGTGTATGTTCATCGATTACTCGAAGACGCCTGAACCAATTTGGAAAATTCTTTTTTTGTTTAAAAGGGTATACTTCACAGGTAGTCCCATATAAATTTTATCGAAATCGATTCAGCGGTTTTTGAGAAAATCGACAAAAACATAGCAAAATTGGAGTTGTTGCGATTGAAGTCGGTTGTTTTTAACGTATTCAGCGTGGTCAATTATTTACTATGGAAATTGTGACGTAATACCGCAGACCGGAGTGGATTACGGAACAGTACGTTATCCGCGTAATAGAAAAGTAGTCCCGGTACATAAGCTACGTACGTTTTCCTTCCACCCAAAAAAAACAAGTAAGTATTTCAGAAGGTCCTTTTACAATATTTGCGTTGGCTATGATTATGTCGACTTTTAAAAACTTTCGATTCGTAAATCTCTGACCAAGACCTATCCGGAAACACCTTCCGTGCTTTAATAAATTTATAATTATAATCGAATTATTTTTAAATAGCAAGGTTTTTCATTTCGTTTTTCAAGGTTTATGGATTTCGCGTGATTAACTTTTGTCATTTAACAAAATATTGAATATATTATGGGTCAGTCTAGAGGCCTGAAGGTCTTTGTTGCGATAAATGCTACACAGGGCTAATATTCTTGTGACAAACAGGTATTTTCATTATGATTGTACCTTTTTCAAAATATTTTAAAAACCTATGCTGTACAAAGTGTAAAAAGAGTTATCCCTTTAACTTACAGATATATTCTTAATACTGAACAACTTCCCCCAAGGAACCTGAAACTCAAACTCAAAATGTTTTTACACATGCTTTTAAATCGTCAGTATTTTTTCTACCTAGTACAAAGTCCCTAGAACGCAGGACTTGTACACTCAAAGTTTC
This sequence comes from Coleophora deauratella, assembly GCA_958295455.1. NCBI lineage: Eukaryota > Metazoa > Arthropoda > Insecta > Lepidoptera > Coleophoridae > Coleophora > Coleophora deauratella. Next base: position 9,565,774 of record OY282414.1, on the reverse strand, counting down.
GGGAAGTGTTTGCGAAGCGATACCGACTCAAAGAAAAAAGCTAAGTAACAGTCACCTGATCTTACCCACAGGGGTATTAATTTCACCTCCAGATAGGGGCAGGGACTCACACTCTATGTCATTATGATCATCATCAGCCGAAAGACGTCTACTGCTGGACAAACGCCTCCCCCAAGGATTTCCACACCGACCGGTCCTGCGCTGCCCGCATCCAGCTGCTTCCCGCAACCTTCACCAGGTCATCGAACGAGTGGAAGGCCTGCATATACTGCGTTTTGCGTTCACTGTATGTAGTACTAATGTTTACACTGTAGTCATGTTATTATAAGAAGACAGCATAATTGCCAGTCGCCGGGAGCCGAATCTGGGCCACACACTTTCTCGCGGCGGCGCCTAACATCGAAACTATTGTTGTTTTTTAGCCGTCGTCTGTCGCGTACCACAGCTTATCTAGATCACTTGACCGTCAGTTTTGTTTCCTTTTTCTCTCTTTGTCCAAGTACCACTGGTCGATAATAAATCAATAATATTTGTTTGCTGTGATTTGTCCCGAAAATTTACAATATTTATTATTTATAATTTACCTTTATAGCCGGAGGCGGCTTAGCTAGGTTTCGCCTATCTATGGTTTGACGCTTTAAGACATCCTCGCAATATTTTCCTTCACATAAAAAGACGAATAATTTATAATTATAAGTAAGATGCAATTAATTCTTAATAACAACATGTCTGTGAGCCATGATGCGCTGGCTACGGAGCAGAGTATAGACATGTCTTGGTAGAGTCAAGTGAAGTACCGAAGCGAATGAAGGAAGTGCTACACGACAAGAGAGAGAGAGAGAGAGAGAGAGAGATAAATATTTTTTACTATTGGTAAGGGTTTCGATTTATGTATTATTCTTATATCGTTAACAACATACATCGTCCCTAGAAAAGGCCACGGGGACCAAGTCCGGATTGGTGAAACTGGAGTATTATTGTATAGGTAGTTATTATTTTAATATGTGCCATCAATTTTAACTAACTTTATTATGGGTACATAATATATGCAGTTATAGCGGTGCTTCATTCTAATTTTTTAGAGTCTATGTAACTCAAAGGTTTACTGTCTCGAGAACTGATTATTTTCCTGGATAAAAAGTATCATAATATTGGTCTCCCTGCACACTTTACCTAGAATCTAGGTTCCTAGAAAAAAACTATTGTTATACTATCTCAGAGACCCTTATTAACGGCAAAGAATTGTTCTAATTAAGAAGAAGTTAAAGGTAAACAAACTGACTATGGAACTGCCACATGTCAACGTCAGATACCTACTAAGTTTGTTTACCTTTTGTTTTTTTTTTGATTGGAATGAACTATACAGTAATACCCCGCTTAACGCGACCCCTTTTTACGCGGATTCGTTATAGTGCGATTTTTAAAATTCGCGCTAATTTACCCCGCTTTACGCGAATGCGTTGATTGGTTCATTTGCATGCTAAGTGGTGTGATTGCATTGACCAATAGCAAACCGTAACTGCTCATTAATTGAAAAACGATTGACGGTTGACTCGCCGGTAACTCCAAAGATAGGAAAATAGTTTTTAGAATTTTGCAAGAGCGCAAACAAAATGCGACACAAAAAACCTTAGACAGCTATTTTTCTAAAGTGCGAAAAAAAAGTGCAAGTGATTAATATTTTGTGACAATTTTCTCTAACAAAAGTACATTGATTTATATTTTAACTCGTTATTTGTTTGTGCCCCGTTATGCGCGAATTTCGCTTAACGCGATTTTGTCTGGAACGCATCACTCGCGTTAAGCGGGGTATTACTGTACAACGAAGTTCTCCTCTAGCTCTAAATCTCTCCTTATCAATAGTGAGCTCTCAATACATAATTGAGAGGACGCTATAGGTCATTAATTCTTGTCATTTCATTCCCCAGTATCACTACCGTACATAAGCGTATACGGCATAAAAAACGGGCAATTGCTTATTGCAGCGTAGCGCGAAACAGTTCACTTTGTGTCTCGGATGACGGAGTTCCATAAGAAATCTATTCTATACGATAAAATATGATAATAGTAAGAAGTCTGGCAGGCTAAGTGCTGACTGCTATCACTAGATGGCAGTCGCTAAGCCATGTCGTCGGCCTTATAGGCGGCTTGAAAACTTCTGACATTGGGGTTGGCCGCTAGCCCCACAACCTCTACTAATTCGGACTTGGCCTCTCCTGTGTGGAGTATGGCCCAGCCTTCCCGATGTATAGAATAAGACCTGTGCCCCGGCAGTGGGGCCGATATGGGGTGTTAACAGAAAGTCCGGCAGAGTAAGATAGCAAGATACGTATTAGAAAGAAAAAAAAGATACCTAGGAAGATTTATTGATAAAACTTTATCTGTGAATTTTTGTTTCAACTTTCCGCCAAAAAATATACATATTAAACCGCTTTTTCCCGCGTTTCCACCTTCGTAGATATCTGTTTTATAACTTCTTTGAGCGTGAACAGTGCGCGAGCTGAAAGCGGCTCGCGACCCTAGTAAAGTAAGTTTAAGATTGGTAATTACGTTAATGTGATTTTAACAGATAGATAACATTCAAAGGACAATGTGTAAGAGCATTTTAAAAAGTGAATTGTAGCATTATGACTATGTCGGTATGAGTTGCCCTAATGGAGTAGTTTAATTTATCCTAAGAGCGTTTGTTCTAAATTCACTTGGTGAAAAAAACCTAGTTTCTCGTACATTCCTGGAACAAATACTTAATTATTACAAAAATCTGTTCATCTCTCAACAAACATATTTTTTTTTCTCCAAGTGAATTAAGGCATACTGTCTTAGGATAAAAACTACTCCATGAGGGCAACAAAGACCAACATAGTTCATAATCCTACAGTGCATTGGGTATACGGTGCCCATAAAAAATTACCCATTCTCCTTCAATTAAATTCACATGAAAATGTACCCGCAATTTTCCGTAGTCGGTTTTAAGGACAAAATAAACACTTACACAGATACATATCCTTTAAACATATAATTGTGGAGTCATTAAAGGTTATTAAGTTTACGTCAACTATTGTATATTATTGTTAGTTAGAAGATATTGTCAGTCACAAGATAACTGCTACCTGCATTATAGCTAAGACGTCGTGAAGTTAATTAACTAAATAGTTAAACAGCAGTCACAATTAACTGTTTCTTTGTTGACCATTAGCATGTAGTAGCTTTAAAGTATATTACGAATATTTTATGCCCGCCCGATACAAATCAAATCAAATCAAATCAAATACTCTTATACTCTAATACAAGTGTTCTGATTGCGGAGACTTAATACATTTCAGGCGCCAATACTTTTGAGGTTTTAGTAGAACGAAACGTATCGCAAAATTGGTCTAAAATAAACCATTTTGTGACCCAAAAGTAAGCTGTTTTAGTAACCCACAAGTACTCCTTGAGTGGCCCAAAACCAGTTTTTCCATGGCCCAAAAGTAGATATTTTTGTGGCTCAAAGTTAGATATGTATTTTTATTATGTCAAAAGTAGGGTTTCTGCTCGAGCTTTCTCGAACTCGAGAAAACTCGAGAAATTTGGCTTCATTCGAGACGAGAAAAAAATTATCGAAACTCGAGAATTCTCGAGTTCCTAATTTGAATTGCGCCAAGCGCGCCGTGCGACTATTTTTCGCCGCGTAACAGTGCCCGCGCTTCGTGCACACTTCGTAATAGGGTTCCTTTACACAAAGCTTATCCCATAGATGAACTGGTAGGAGTATAGTTTTAATTTGCGTGCTACGCTTGGTGTTTCGTGAACGCTACGTGATCGAATCAGAAATGAGGAGATATGTAGGAGGACTAAAGCTACCGACATAGCTCACAGAATCGCTAAACTTAAGTGGCAGTGGGCGGGCCACATAGCTCGTAGAATAGATGGTCGTTGGGGCTACTTTACTAAGTTCTCGAGTGGTGACCGCGCACCGGAACACGCAGTGTAGGCAGGCCTCCGACTCTGTGGACCGACGACCTGGTGAAGGTTGCGGGAAGCCGCTGGATGCGAGCAGCATAGGACCGATCGGTGTGGAAATCCTCGGAGGAGCCCTTTGTCCAGCAGTGGACGTCTTTCGGCTGATAATGATGATAGTTTTCACACACAGACAAGAGAACACGTTTTTTGTTTTAACATAGTGGCGCCTCAACCTATGCTATGTCGTATGACTGACTGATTGAAAGACTGGAAAATCAGACTACTAATTACTACAAGTTAGTAGAGTATTAATTTGATTACGTTTTCACATCATTTTCGTAATTTATTTGTTTTTGGTTTTTGTAGTTGCAGATAACTGCACGCGTTTTCATGGCTTTTAGTGTTAAGTTTTGATTTTAGTTGTTTTGTTTAGAGTATATCTATTTTATTATGTAAGATTTTAATTTTTATTCCTTTCCTTCCTTAAATAAGAGGTACCAAATACTACAAAATAATAACTATGGTGCAATAAAAAACTATCCGATAAAAAAATTGCTTTTTTTAAATTAATTTCTACAAATTTCAACGGTTTATATAAAAAGACTCGAGACCGAGAAAACTCGAGAAATTGGCCTCGAGAATTCTCGAAACTCGAGAAATAAAAAAGGTCGAGAAATCAGAAACCCTAGTCAAAAGGTCTATTTTTACGTTTTTTCGAGGCCTACAACTATGGTTTTCAAGGGAAACTCACCAGCATAGGAATATTGGGCACGACGACCGCATCGTCGTCCATCCCGACGCTCAGGTCCGGCCGGAACGTGTACATGCGTCGGTAGTGGAACGAAAGCGTTCCATTCTCGTTGTCAGTGATGTTCACCTTCTCCCACTCCTCCCTGGTGGCAGAAAGAGATGGATATATTATAGTTAGTCTTCTTTTAGTGGTGCTGAGTGCAACTATGGGCTTCCACCGCCTATCACTAAGCTCTTATCTCAAAACTATCATCATCAGCCAAAAGACGTCCACTGCTGGACAATGGCTTCCCCTAAAGATTTCCAAAACTATAGAGATAAAATATCTGTCATTTTTGATGGAAAATAGTTCAAAACTGGGACAAGATCTCTGTGTAATTAGATAAGATTTTGACTAAATATTTTGTGTTAAAGAATTGGGTGTAAAATGTGGTATGGGTAATAATAATAATAATATCTGGGACAAATCACACACGGTCATCTGGCCCCCAAACTATGATTCCCTGTATCTTGGGAACCAGAGACTGATATACGTACACATATACTTTTAAATACATACATATATAGATATAATACACCCAGACTCGGAGCAAACAATTCTGCTCATCACAGAAAAGTTTGCCCTGTGTGGGGATCGAACCCACGACTCTCGGATCAGAGGTCAGGATCGCTAACCACTTAGTCACCGAGTCAGTCAACCAGCCTATTTTTCGCCATCTTTTACAATAAAAAAATTGGTCCACAGTTGCCACGTTTCAGGAGTCCAATGTGTAGTGACGTCATTCAAACTCAGACATCCCCTTGTTAAATATGATTTTTTTTAACAAACATAGTACATAATGCGTACTAATAAAATAACTGTAAAATCTCTTTACTTAGTAAAGCTATTGTGATGTTAAATTTATGCTGTATTATTCCACTTGATAACAATAATGAGTATATTATTATTGTCAGCATTTGATAGCTCTCAAAACGTGCCATCTTCAATACGTTTGTGATATCTATGACCAGCTTCTAATAACATAACCAGAAATCATTAAAAACCATTTAGTTTAACATAAAAAAATATCTAAACCATTAGCGTTGGTTGATATACACTCGTGTATAGCTTTAGTACTCGCACTCGTTTAAAAAAAGGTTACGTGGACATCTCTTAGCTGAACAAAGAGGCGAGTAGCGGAAGATACAGCGGAATGAAACTAACAAATCTACATATACACACTAACTCCATACATATTTTATTATTTAACTACCATTATATACGAGCACACATCGCTGCACTGGCTTTTCCCTTTTTTCTTGTTTTTATGTTGTGATAACTTGTTGTTAATCAGTGTTCTGAGGCATTACGCTTACGGATATGGTTGACCATTGTGGTGTGAGTGCGTTTTTGGTTTTGGCTGAAAAACAGCGTTATGAGTACTTTGTGACTCATAACATCCATGCTGAGCCTGGACCATTTGCAATTTCTTGGTGGCACTGATATGTTCCATGTATTATTTTTTGTTGTGTATTATTACCTTTAAGTTTTATGTTTGTATTTTTGCTTTTATAATATCAGTGATGCCCTGTAAGTTGCAATAAAGATTTTATCTATCTATCTATCTATCTAGTATCAAAGGTAAAATTATACATGTCATTTCGTTTTATACCTGGTTAGTCGTTTAATTTAACCCGTTTACCAGGAAAAGGTAATGTTTTTCGGATGTGCCTATCAAATTATTTTAAAAAAACCGGCCAAGTGCGAGTCGGACTCGCGCACCGAGGGTTCAGTATAAATTCATAATCACACATGTCTTGAACTCTATATTTTTTATATTTGAGTTGATTGAATGAAAGGTAAGCGATAAGACCGCCCAGATTGTCGATTTGTTTCTTTTTATTGTGTTATTATATGTTTCTTGTATGACAATAAAGAGTATTTGATTGATTGGTAATTTGCGGTTTACGATTTATGACGTATTAAAAAAAACTACTTACTACATCTCGTTCAAACCAATTTTCGGTGGAAGTTTGCATGGTAAATTTAATCATATATATTTTTTTAGTTTTATCATTCTCTTATTTTAGAAATTACGGGGGGGGGGGACACGCATTTTACCACTTTGGAAGTGTCTCTCGCGCAAACTATTCAGTTTCGAAAAAAATGATATTAGAAACCTCAATATCATTTTTGAAGACCTACCATAGCCCACGTATGGGTTTGATGAAAAAAAATATATTTGAGTTTCAGTTCTAACTATGGGGAATCCCCAAAAATTGTTTTATTTTTTATTTTTGTGAGAAAATCTTAATGCGGTTCACAGAATACATCTACTTACCAAGTTTCAGTAGTATAGTTCTTATAGTTTCGGAAAAAAAGTGGCTGTGACATACGGACGGACAGACAGACAGACATGACGAATCCATAAGGATTCCGTTTTTTGCCATTTGGCTACGGAATCCTAAAAATACTGTCTAAGTGCGAGTTGGACTCGCTCACCGAGGTTTTTTTTTTGATGTAACTACAGATTTACAGTTTTCGGATTTTTCCCTTTACTCGTGCTTTAAGATACTGCTTCTTGCCAAATTTCATGATTCTAGGTCAATGGGAAGTACCTTGTAGGTTTTGATTCGTGTGCGAGTTTTAGTTAAAATTATATTCAAAGTCAGACATCACACAACTTTTATAACCTACATTTAGAAAAACTATACAGTTTCAACACAGAAACAGTTACAGAGGGACTTCCTCATCCAAGATGACATTACAGGTTGAAAACACGCGACGTTGCGTGTTACATCGTGTGTCCGTGCACTTAGTACTCTATATAGGGTGAGATTTTATCCTATCCTACTATAATAATAATAATAATATAATATTATAAATGCGAAAGTATGGATGTTTGTTTGTTTGTTTGTTTGTTCCGCTTTCACGTCGAAACTACTGAACGGATTTGGGTGACATTTTGTATGTAAATAGAATAAATACTGGAATAACACATAGGCTACTTTTTGTTCCGGGAAAATACATAGTTCCCGTGGGATACCTTAGAGACAGATATAAAGCGACATCCACGCGGGCGGAGCCGCGGGCGAAAGCTAGTAAGATATATAGCGGCAAATATAGATGCTATATATTAAACTAAATCTCGGAATATCTCTTAAGAAACCATTAAGACTCTACTGTAAGGGCACGAGACTCCTCCTATATCTCGGGAAGGTTACGTTTTCGAGCTTGACAAGGCGCGTGAAGCGGTTTTGATACCAATTACTATACAAATAGAGTCTTTATGAAATACCTGAAAAAAATTTAACCACGGCTTCTACTCATGAAACTGAACAACTTTGCCCAAGAAACCTATACTCAATTCGCAAAAAAAATTTTGATTCTCCATAGAAAATTGATGGATCAATTTTATGAAATGTTCATTTTTTTTGATACTCATCAATCAACTGATCCGGCAATTTTGTATGGAAAGTCCAAAAGTTTTTTGCGAATTGAGAAAAGGTTCCTTGGGGAAAGTTGTTCAGTTTCATGAGTAGAACCCACTGTAAAAAAAAAACAGGTATTTTAGAAGGACCCTATATAACCGCCTCCGTAGTCTAGTGGTTACTTTACTTGCTTCACATCAGGAGGTAGCGGGTTCGACTGTCAAAGGGGTCCAACATCGTAGAACTTGATTTGGTTTGTGATAGGGCATTTTTAGAGCCTACCTGGCTGCCACCATCTTATCTAAGTCTTGCCACCAAAATCATTCAGCACCAGGTGAGATGATGCCAAGGGCTTACCAATTGTGGATTTAAAAAACTATAAGACAGTGGGTAACTCATGTCAGAGGAATTATAGGCGGCTTGAATCTTCTGACACTGGTTTGGCCACTAGCCCCACAACCTCCACCAATCCGAGCTTGGCCCGAGTTTGTGGAGTGGGGCCCGAGGAATAGCAGAGACCCGTGCCCCTGCAGTGGGGACCGGTAAATTTTCAACTTTGTATGAAAACTCAGCATTTATTTTAACAACTTTCCACAAGAAATTTTTTCAGGAAACTAAAACGAAAAATAAATCGGCTTCTCCATACAAACTGTCCAGTCAAGCTCATAATTTTGTATGGAGAAGCCGATATTTTTTCGTTTCTTGAAAAAAATTCTTGTGGAAAGTTGTTCAGTTTCGTCTACTGAGCAAGCCCTTAAATTATTCGGAAACCTGTCCCTTACACCCTGTATTGTATAGTAGCTTCTACCATCTTTTTGCTTGTCGATGGTTAAATAGTCACCCTGTATATACTCTGTATTACTAGTCTATACTCATTTATTAAAACCATTACATTGGTTTAATGAGAATCTATTTCTATGTTTGTTCTTCAAATGAATCATAATAGCATCTTTGGTTTTTTTACAGTTGATAAATATTATCATCAAGCTGCGAAGAAGCGGAACTACTCATTCTTACTTTGTTATCTGCTATTGGTAAGCCCTTGGCATCATCTCACCTGATGGTAAGTAATGATGATGCCGAAGATGGAAGCGGGCTTGCTAAGATTCCCGAACGCAATGGGGAACGGGTACCTTATCTCCATATTAGAAGACATCAATTCTTTTAACTTTAGCATTTGATTGATGTTTGGCGGCAAGACTTAATTAAGAAGCAGATGGTGTTAGTTAGACAGGCGGACTCAAAAATGCCCTACCACCAACCAAACCGAGTCCATTAAAGTTTTTTTAAATACCACCTTATCTAAGTCTCTCCGCCAAACATCAATGTTAATTGATGTGTTCCGGCATGAAGATAAGATAGCCAGGTCCCCACTGCGTTGGAGAACCTTGGTAAGGTTAGTATGTATCCTATCCTAGGCAAAATTGAGTCATCATTAGTCATGAGAAACAATAACGGATAAAGCATAATGATTTATGAATCTAACTTAAAGTTATTTATTATTACTCATACGTGGTTTGTACTTACAAACACGCATTTTTTAAAGACTGTTCACACGGACTTTATACAGGCTAAAAATCTTTAATCAAATTACTTTTATTGTAATAATAATATCCGGGACAAATCAAATCACACACGGTCATCTGGCCCCAAACTAGGATTCCCTGTACTATGGGAACCAGAGACTGATATACATACACATATACATTTAAATACATACATATACCAATTCTCTCTCTCTCGACTCAGACCAAACAATTCTGCTCATCACAGAAAAGTTTGCCCTGTGTGGGGATCGAACCCATGACTCTCGGATCAGAAGTCAGGATTGCTAACCACTTAGCCACCAAGATAAAAAATTGTAAGATTCTTTTTAGTTTACTTATGCATATTATGTTTAAACATAAATTATAAGTAGTTACTTGTTTTCTTTTTTTGTGTTGCTCGCAATCTGCCTGTCCTTTTTCTTGCCTTGGAACAAATCGCTTTTAGCGACAATACTGCCCATATTGTATTTATTTGTATTTTTAATTAGTAATTGAGCGAGTATTTATTTTTAACTAACGATACTAATGCCATACTATCAAATAAAAAAACCTGTGCGCGTGTGTATGTGGACAGATTTGAATAAAACTATTGATTTGTGCTGAGCAATGAGTAATGACAATCCCATGTAAAAGAGATAGAAAAGATATGCACAGCGTAAAAACAATATAAAAAACTCTTACCCAATCCAATAAAAAAAATACGATTTAAAAGAATGTGTACAGCATCTGACATTGACATTGACAGACTCGGTGGCTCAGTGGTTAGCGCTCCTGACTACTGATCCGAGAGACGTGGGTTCGATCCCCACCGAGGGCAAACATTTCTGTGATGAGCAGATTTGTTTGCTCTGTGTCTGGGTGTATTATATCTATATATTTATGTATTTAAATGTATATGTGTGTATGTATATCGGTCTCTGGTTCCCATAGTACAGGGAATCCTAGTTTGGGGCCAGATGACCGTGTGTGATTTGTCCCGGATATTATTATTATTATATATTATTATTATTATCTACTTCAATAAAAAAATTAAAACATTTTGATTTTGATTGATTGATTGAATAAAAAATAAATAAAACAAACTAACATTTAAAAATAATATTGATCGAAATTGAATCAGGTATGAGAATATCAATATACCATGTGAGAAGTCTCCTAACGTTTAATAAATATTATAAATCATTTCGTATTTATTTATTTATTAATAAAGATACATGTATTGTGTGGTGTGAAGCAATGAATCAAGAATTTATCTCACAAGTACTTACTTATATAAGTGTGTAAGCAAGTTAGGTACAGTCACAGTATACAGAATGTTAAAAAAGCGGCCAAGTGCGAGTCGGGCTCGTCCATGAAGGGTTCCGTAGCAGCAAGTAACATAATATAAAAGTTCTTGTAGTTCGTTGTAGGTAAATTGCCGTTTACGATTTATGACGTATTAAAAAACAACTACTTATTAGATCTTGTTCAAACCAATTTTCGGTGGAAGTTTACACGGTAATGTACATCATATATTTTTTTTAGTTTTTTCATTCTCTTATTTTAGAAGTTACAGAGGTTTTTACCACTTTGGAAGTTTCTCTCGCGCAAACTATTCAGTTTAGAAAAAAATGATATTAGAAACCTCAATATCATTTTTGAAGACCTATCCATAGATACCGCACACGTATGGGTTCGATGAAAAAAAAAAATTGAGTTTCAGTTCTAAGTATGGGGAACCCCCAAATTTTTTTGTTTTTTTTCTATTTTTGTGTGAAAATCTTAATGCGGTTCACATATTACATCTACTTACCAAGTTTCAACAGTATAGTTCTTATAGTTTCGGAAAAAAGTGGCTGTGACATACGGACGGACAGACAGACAGACAGACAGACATGACGAATCCATAAGGGTTCCGTTTTTTGCCATTTGGCTACTGAACCCTAAAATGTGCGTTTGAAATTTTAAGGGGTTACGCGTGTACAAACGTCATAGTTTTTTAAACTGGTAATAGTATCTACCTATATATTATCATATGATATTTATAAGAAACAGCCGGGGTGTGGCCATACTAAATACTATATCTACTGCTGACTACACCTAGACATACTTGTATTGATTTAAAGGGCACAAGCTATAGACTATGACTCAGATACTAAGCAATGCACGTGATCAAAACATCGCATCAAAACAGTAATTTTGACAAATTTATTGATTTGTTTATTGCAAGATATCTTGGCTATATAATTTATTTAAGTCCTATCAGGAGGTATAAGTACCCTACCAATACCGATACACTTTAAAAATTATGTTGATAACAAAAAAAAGCGGCCAAGTGCGAGTCGGACTCGCCCATGAAGGGTTCCGTAGCAGCAAGTAACATAATATAAAAGTTTTTGTAGTTCGTTGTAACTTGAATGAAAGGTAAATTGCGGTTTACGATTTATGACGTATTAAAAAAAAAACTACTTACTAGATATCGTTCAAACCAATTTTCGGTGGAAGTTTGCATGGTAATGTACATCATATATTTTTTTAGTTTTATCATTCTCTTATTTTAGAAGTTACGGGGGGGGGACACACATTTTACAACTTTGGAAGTGTCTCTCGCGCAAACTATTCAGTTTAGAAGAAAATGATATTAGAAACCTCAATATCATTTTTGAAGACCTATCCATAGATACCCCATACGTATGGGTTTGATGAAAAAAAAATTTTTGAGTTTCAGTTCTAAGTATGGGGAGCCCCCAAAATTTATTGTTTTTTTTCTATTTTTGTGTGAAAATCTTAATGCGGTTCACAAAATACATCTACTTACCAAGTTTCAACAGTATAGTTCTTATAGTTTCGGAAAAAAAGTGGCTGTGACATACGGACAGACAGACAGACATGACGAATCCATAAGGGTTCCGTTTTTTGCCATTTGGCTACGGAACCCTAAAAACAAACATCAAATACACAAGAATTCTAGAAGTCACTGGATAATAAAAGATATGTACATACATAACGGTTAGTCGTACCACACTTAATTTAACACAATATGTAGATATTATGTCAGTTTCAACCTACTTCTTTACCAACTCTTTCGAGTGGCACAATTTTTTTTTTTTAATAAAAATTTGAGTGCGTTTGACTACATCTCACCTGATGGAAAGTGACGATGTAGTCGAGGATGGTACAAGCAAACTCAAATAATGCCTATTCACTCTCGCCTTGAAGACCCCCAAATTATAGGAATCGGGAAACACGGACGCAGGTAACGAGTTCCACTCCTTCGCAGTTCGCATAATAAAAGAGGAAGGATATCGCTTCGTGCGAATAGGTGGAATGTCAACTACAAAGGAATGAAAGGCCTCCTTGCGCCTAGTTGACCGAAGGTGGAATGGAGCTGGGGGAATTAGGTCATGAAGTTTTTTCATGAAGGTCATGAATTTAACCGTCCTATCCACTAGGTATAGGCGGCGGTTACCTGGTGTTGCACTTATCATCACCCTCGGTCACGTGTAGGGCATTTTAAATTTGCACCTTCGGACGTGTGCAACGCGACCATCATACACAACTGGAAATCAGATGTGCAGGTTTCCTCACGACGTTTTCCTTCACCGTTAAAGCAGTTGGTATGAAAATGCATGTAAATTTCGAAAAACTCATTGGTGTACTGGCCAGGATTTGAACCCGAGACCTCTGGTTAGGAGGACGTAGTTACTAACCGCAGAGTCACCGAGGCTCCACACCTGATGATAATGAAAGAAATAAAAGTTCTCAACATCATATCAGGTAGAGCCCAACTTTGTCCAGTACCGGCTTGTTTAGCTGACACAAAGTGATTATCACTAACTACTCACTGTAGTGTAGTGCCAGACTTCGTCTAATATCGGCTTCTTTAGCTGACATAAAGTCACTGCCTCTAATTAGTATCGGATTGTTTAGCTGACATAAAGTCCCTGTGTCTCTCAAACTACTCACTCGTAAGTGTAGGGGCCGACTTCGTCGAGTATCGGCTTGTTAAACTAACACAAAGTGACTTCAGCAAACAAAAATTGACTATCTCCAACTTAATTGACACACTATCTCTCTAACTACTCACTCGTATATAGGGCCAGACTTCGCCAACTATCTGCATAGTGACCATCCGAGTGATGCCTTGTTTAGCTGACACAAAGTGGCTTCGGCGAGTATCGGCTTGTTTAGCTGACACACAGTGACCATCTCCAACTACTGTAGAACCCGACTTAATCGAGTAATGCCTTGTTTAGGTGACACAAGGTGGCTTCGTCGACTATCGGCTTGATTAGCTGACACAAAGTGACCATCTCCAGCTACTCACTCGTAAGTGTAGGGGCCGACCTCGTCGAGTATCGACTTCGAGCCGTTGTTGAGGAACTCGTCCGCGTTCGTCACGATGTACATGTAGACGCGCACCTAACTATACAAAGTGACTATCTCCAACTTAGCTGACACAAACTGAACATCTCCAACTACTCACTCGTAAGTGTAGGGGCCGACCTCGTCCAGTATCGGCTTCGAGCCGTTGTTGAGGAACTCGTCCGCGTTCGTCACGTTGTACACGTAGACGCGCACCTGGGGGCGCACCGGCGGCCGCGCCCACCACTCGAACGTCATCGAGCCGGGGCGTAGCACCAGCTCCTGAAATAAAAACGTACTGTGAGTTTGCTGTGCAGACTAGGTTTTTGACCGCTTTTTCGGGTTCGTGATAGAGCATTTAAAATGAATTTTCATAGTTTTAGATTCTTACATGATCGGTCTTGATGAAAGACTATAAGTATATATTTATAGTATTGTACATGTATATTAGTAGTTTCTTAAGTTCAGTATTTACTTTTTTTTTTCATTATTGTTATTGCGCACTACCCTATGTAATGTTCTTACGCGATTTCCTTTACCTAAAGGTTGTTTGGAAGAGATCGCTCTTTAGCAATAAGACCGCCTACCTGTATAACTTTATTTTTTTATGTTTATGTTTTTATTTTCCTGTTTTTTTGCGCAATAAAGTGTTTTCATTCATTCATTCATTCATTCAAAGATATAGTTTCGTTAAGTTTCGAAGCAAAATTATGATATTTACTTCTAAGCAAACACCTGATTAATTCATAGCGCCATCTAGTTTCAATCGACCTGAAACTATTTGGTGCCATCTTTAACGATATTTGAGATACGATTCTCAATATGAAGGCAAGTCATCATTTCCGACTTGATTGATCTTTGATACAGTATGTCAACTTATACCACGATGGACTGGGAAGAAAGTTTCTGCGACAATCAAAAATTTTCTGTACCTACGGTACTATTATTTTTCGAAATATACGAATATAGAAACCAGATTAAGAAAATATTTCTTATACGTATCTGGAATTACACAAATGTGGAAAAATACCAATAACAAGTAATAACAATAACAAATCGACGGGGAAGTGCTAACAACTCCTAACTTACATTTTTTACGAAAACGACTTATGAATGCAGTTCGATAGAGAATGAATTTGCGCGTCTACTGGTATATGAATTAAGTTAAAATTCGCAAAATTGATGTAGCTAGGCACCGAGGAAATATCTTCTATATTAAGGTCCATCACAACCTGATTAATTTTGGCTGGAAATATTTTTTTTTTTTTTTATGTGATAGGTGGCAAACGAGCAGACGGATCACCTGATGGTAAGCGATTACCGCCGCCCATGGACACACGCAACACCGGAGGGGTCACAAGTGCGTTGCCAACCTTTGAAATGGGATGGGGGATGGGGGAATGGGGAGGGGGATGGGGGGTTGGGCCTCCGGTACCCTCACTCACTCGGCGAAACACAACAAACGTTGCTTCACGCCGGTTTTCTGTGAGGCCGTGGTATCACTCCGGTCGAGCCGGCCCATTCGTGCCGAAGCATGGCTCTTCCACATTATATTCTAACTAAGTTTCTAAAACTTTGTAAGTTAGGAGCTGTTAGCACTTCCCCGTCGAAAAGGATTAGCAATCGCTCATAGATGACACACGTTAAAGGAATACAAAACATTACAAATTAACATAAATATTTGACGGTTTTGACGCGGGGTTTGTTGGCCTTTCCACGCGCGACGTGTCGACAGATCGCCGGGAGAATTTACGTTCGCGGGTTTAACGGATTCCACAGGTGAGAAGGTGAGGAGTTCAACGAATTTCGCTGGTGTGTTTGTTAGGACGTAAATGCTTAGCTGAATATGAATTATTTTCTCAAATCATGTATCTCAAAACAAATTATTTCCACATATTATGCTTGTTAAAATAATAAGAAAGACTTTTAAACAATAGTCGTTGCCACTTTAGTCGTACCAGCAGATTACCAACATTTTTTACCTGGCTGCGCCATTTTAGAGTGTATGTATGTATTTATACATATATTCTTACATGATCGGTTTTGATGAAAGAGATAGGGCTCCCACACATAACTGCGAATTCGCATCGCATCGCAGAAATCCGCGAACTTTCCGATACAAAGTCTATGTTATTAGTATGGACAAGTTCGCGATGCGACGTCGCATCGCAGTTTTGTGTGGGAACCCATAGTTTCGTTAAGTTTCAAAGCAAAATTATGATATTTACTTCTAAGAAAAAACCTGATTAATTTATAGCGCCATCTAGTTTCAGTCGACCTGAAACTACTTGGTACAATCTTTAACGATATTTCATTGGCACGCTCTTTAGCCTATACGGTTTGATGAATTTTAGCTTGAGAGGTGTCCTGTCGTTTGATTTGTCTCGATCCTGAGAATGGCAAAGGATACATTTTAATGCAGTCGAGTTTCTTTATATTTTATAACTATTGTTGTTTAAAATTAAAATTCACTGCAGGGAATGTTTCTTATGGAAAATGTACACTCTTCGCGAGACACTCCCGTGCGCTTTGAAGGCTCGTGAGTATGAAAATGAAAATATTTTATTCGAAGTAGGTAGCAGTGTACACTTTTCGAAAGTCATTCTTTCATCTACCTAATACGAGGTTCCTACCACTCGGAACTCGTATACCCGCCGTTTCGGGAAGTGTTTGCGGAGTGAGAAGAAACGGCGGGCCCTAAAGAAACTCCCTCCAACACATTTTTTAAAAAAGTCTTATGTTCTATTACATCTTAATGCTAGATCAATAAATGAATAATACAATGTCATCTCTGTAAATAAAATATAAAAAAATAAGAATAAAGAAAGAAAGGATTCAAAAGAGGTAAATGCCCCGCTGTCTTCATAATAATTTCAGCACATAAAAAAACGACTCCCAAATACTTACGGTTGGATCCACTAATGAAAGTGAACAACTTTTCCCAAGAACCTATACTGAATTCCCAAAAAAAAATTCGACTCTCCATAGAAAATTGATGGATCAATTTTATGAAAAGTTCACTTTTTTTTGCGCAAATGCATTATATGTCCCATAAGAAATTAATTCAGTTTCATAAATAGAACACCCTGTTAAAGTTTCGCGGTGTGGTGTTTTTATAGTCTACTAACTTGCGCCCGCGACTCCGTCTGCGTGGACTTCAGAATTGGGTCCAGAGAGAAATAAAATGTTAAGACAGCGCCATCTCATGACAAATTAAAAATTTCTATTTTTAGCCATTCCTCCGGGAACACTCAAGTTTTTCGGGATAAAAAGTATCCTATGTTTTAGCCGAGTACTTTAGCTATCTACCCACCAAATGTCATCCTAATCTGTTCAGTAATTTCGGCGTGAAAGCGGAACAAACAAATAAATATACCTAAGTTAGGATGTTTTGCGTTTGATCTGATGGCAAACTAAATGAGGATGCCTTAATTGCATTACTATTGTCTGCCAAATAAATACCCATTACCTCAATACTAATTACAACACAATTGCACCTTATTTACTTTAAAGGTCGTTCACATTGATCTACTATTAACTAAAACAGTAAACTCTCACAGCATTGTCTGACGAGGGTGTCATTGGGACTGTGTCGAAACGCCGTGAGGTACTTTATCGGTGTTGCCATGATTAGCAATTATTTTTTTATTGGCATTCCATTCCATTTCAGAAAAATTGTAGCACAAAAGTTGTTTAAAATTATCAGTACAATCCCCAGTTGACGGGTCCGAAACCAATGTTGTTACTCCACGTATTTTGTATCGTAAATTATTGAAAATAATAATATCCTGGACAAATCACACACGGTCATCTGGCCCCAAACTAGGATTCCCTGTACAGGAACCAGAGACTGATATACATATACATTTATATACATACAGCTGGGGCATTAAAGTTCTCGAGTGGCGACCGCGCACCGGAAAACGCAGTATAGGCAGGCCTCCCTCTCGGTGGACCGATGACCTGGTAAAGGTTGCGTGAAGCCACTGGATGCGGGCAGCGCAGGACCGGTCGATATGGAAATCCTTGAGGGAGGCCTTTGTCCAGCAGTGGACGTCCTTCGGCTGATGATGATGACACCCAGACACAAAGCAAACAAATCTGCTCATGACAGAAATGTTTGCCCTGCGTGGGGATCGAACCCACGACTCTCGGATCACTAGTCAGGAGCGCTAATCGGGAGCCGGGTCGTTCCCTTCCCTCAAATATGGTTGAGGGGAGCGATGGCTGACTCTCGCGTTATACTCGTGATCGGGTGCTGTCCGTGTGAACTGGCCTGCTCTTGTCATTGGTTTTTGAATTGTTAGTCATTAGCTACAAATAATTTTTACTTTTATCTCTTTTGAATCCTTTCTTTCTTTATTCTTCTTACTTTATTCTTATTTTTGCATATTTTATTTACAGACATGACATTGTATAATTCATTTATTGATCTAGCATTAAGATCTAATAGAATATAAGATTTAAAAAAAAAAAGGGTTGGAGGGAGTTTCTTTAGGGCCCGCCGTTTCTTCTCACTCCGCAAACACTTCCCGAAACGGTGGGTATACGAGTTCCGAGTTGTAGGAACCTCGTGTTAGGTAGATAAAAGAATAAAGTTCGAAAAGTGTACACTGCTACCTTCTTCGAATAAAATATTTTCATTTCATAACCACTGAGTCACCTAATTGTGGCACTTAAGGCATCAAGCTATTTGGACGTTTAGACATGTTGACAACAGTCTCCCGGAAGGTAGGTGTGAGGTAAATCAGCACCACACCACAAAACACATAGACACAGAAGAGCCACTCAATACGCTCACTAAAATCCTAAGCATATACATGCTTATAGACCTATACGGTCGTTGTAGGCAAGATCACGTACTGTGCGATCGTGACCTTGCTCGAAATGACCGTATATTTCTATAAGCATGTATATGCTAACGATTTCGGTGGTTTGTATTGAGTGGCGCTTCTGTCTATTTTGTGACCACACCTTGGACACTTCATACAAATTTCGCGCCATTGTTTACTACAAAGACATTCATGTTTGTACACATGTAAATGTGTGCGTGATGTACTAGGGTTGAATCGAGATTCAATTAGCCCTCATTGTTCTTTATTATTAGCTAGACTCTTACAAACAAAGTAAATTCTGTATACACCAGACAAGGCTGTATGTATAGCCTTAGAAGGCTTAGCTCTTTCTTTAAAAAATAAAATTGTCTTTAGTTATAATACTATGCTTTGGAACCATTTTGGAACTGTGCCAACCTCTTGACAAACGGTCACAGATCGGTAACGATCGGGGGGGGGGGGGGTGAGGTAGCCTTCAGAGAGCGGCAGGGAGTGTCCATACTGTATAATGTCCTTATACTGTGATCAGCAGTTCAACCTACAAGCCGACAACAATTCCAAAAAAAAACGGTTCAAGGTCCCTTTGAGACTAACCGCCTTTCGGTAAAGCAATTAACGTGGTTACATCACTCATAAGGTAATCAGTTAACCGCGGACCAGTTAAATTTGAGCCAGTTAACTTAACCGGGGCAGTTACCTCGAGGTCGGCCGCTGCGAAATCGCACAGAACCGCGGAATAAACAACGCGTGAGTGAGTACACATACATACATACATACATACACATACGAAATATATTTAAAACGTGACGAAACAGTTATAGTTAACTTAAGCAGTTAAACTGTAGCTTTGTCGTATCATACTTTTGAGCTATACTAGTGGTTGCCCGCGACTTTGTTTGGTTCTTTGGACGAGATCATGTTTTTTTCAATTGACGCTGTCATCAGATCCACATACAATACAATACAATACAATACAAATTAGTCGAAACTGTATTACTACTGTATCTCTTTCTAACATGAAGAAGCAAGCGCGATAACCGAGGGACAAAGTTATGGGCAATGCGTGTAATTTTTGTATGGAAGCAACAAAAATATTTTGTGGGTCAAGGAAAAACCAGAACCACAAACCTATTTCAAAATAGATTACAATAATCATTTTTGCGTACATAAAAATAAAAGAGAAAACTACAAATATTTCAATTTCCTCTTATTTATATTGTTATATGCGTTTTCAAGGCTTGACAATAAATTGTAGGCATTTCTAGTCAATTTCACAAACAGACAGACACACAAGTGTTTCCCTAAAGCAGTGCTTTTCAACCTGTGGGTCTTCCTTTCTCAAAGGGTCTCAAGCCTTTCTCAAAGGGTCGCGGGTAAAAGAAAAAGTAGTGTTTCTAGGTCTTACACTGCAATGAAAAAATACGATTTAGTGAAAAGGCTGAGCCTGTTTATTTTTGAACAATTTGTCAAAACGCAGTTCTATTTTGGAGACCATATTATATAAACGTAGTCTTTCAAATCAATCACTGACATTTTGTATGTTTATGGGCCTGTGGGGGGAGGGGGGGCGCAATAATTTTTTTACTTGTAAGGGGGTCGGGTAATGAAGAAGGTTAAAAAACACTGCCCTATGTATGTATACCAAAAGTGATGTGATCTTTGGACGTTTCAATTAAGCCCACAGATATGAGATTAACTCGAAGACAGGACCAGATTATCTGATGGCTCCAGTGTCACGGCCGTACGAGTGTGTGACACGAAATGAGAAATTAACATGTAGGCATAGTTTTTGCAACTATTTCAGTCGACCTCGTAAAGGGACGAGATTATCAGCGAGGATATTGTCACAACCAGGACAATAATTCATACAAATTGTCCGAGTTATTTACCTACGACAACCTCGAGAGGTATGAGCGCTTTTATAGTCACGCGAGTTTCTGCCCGCATGCGGGCTGAACCTGCATGCATGCGGCGTTTCCAAAGCGACCCGCATACGTGTGACACGCATGACAATAAAAGGGACCTAAAAATGTACTGAAACGATAGGTTGTGGGCGGCAGAAACCCGCGTGACTATAGAAACGCTCTGACTTGGTGACGAACGACGGACTAAGCTTAATTTAAGCGTCCTGTCCTTGTCTTTTCGATATAGAAAGAAAAAGACAGAATAGTTAAATTTAGTTTAATCCTATCAAATAATCATGAAAACCGAATCGACACCAATGTCCACATTGTCGTTTCTTTTTAAATAGTAGAAAAAGTTTGTCTCTTTCATAAAGAGATGACAAGTAATACCCAGCTATAGAAGAGAGTAACTTTTTGTGCCAATGCACATTGTCCTTATTTTGCAATGTCTCTGATCCTTTCTATAGCTGGCAAGCTCCTTAGGACATACCAATATATAGGTCTTTAAAAGTAAATAGAACCTAGAAGCTAGATAACCAACAAAAACGTAATCGCGCACTTTAAAAAAAAAGGCGTTAAAAAATCCAATTGTTGAAAAAACTTTACGAGTTCGAAAGTGTAAATAATTTTAGAGACAATGAACTCAAAATTACACTTGCGGGCAAAAAAACGAGGTCACAAAATGTAGGCTAAACCGCAGTTGTGAGTTCGATAACAAAAACGTGGACAGTGATTATCCAAAGATAAATCTCATCTCTATAAATGCAAAAGTATGGATGTTTATTTATTCCACTTTCACGCCGAAACTACTAAACGGATTTGTATGTTTGGTAGGTAGACAGATAAAGCACTCGGCTAACACATAGAACACTTTTTATCCCGGAAAACTCAAGTGTCCCCGAAGAAATGAAAAAACTGAAATTTTGACTTTGTCACTAGATGGCGCTGCCTTAACATATTACTTCTCTCTGGACCCAACTCTGAAGTCTACGCAGATGAAGTCGCGGGCGGAAGCTAAAGCTATTTATAATGTGCAGAAAGGAAGATGGAATCGGTAAGTGGCGAGTTATGAGTTCTCTCGAGGGTCGGAAGATGCAGTGTAAGACTGTCCCCGCTAGGTGGACTGATGATCTAGCCAGGCTTGCGGGAAGCTGCTCGATGAGTGTGCCTCAGAACCGTGCTGAGTGGAAGTATAGGCCGGTGCTCAGCATTGGACGTTTGTGAAGATGTATGGGTTCTTAGTGAACACAACACACATCCATCATGAAACCGATAGTAGAAACTAGAAAGCAGCGGCATGGTAACGCAACCATGGGCATCGAACGTTGGACCGCGGGGACGGACGGGGAGGACATCCACGTTTCTAATTTGTAACCTTAGCCATTCGCCACAAAAGACATATAGATACAGAAGGTCCGCTCGATACGCTCACTAAAATCCTAAGCATATACATTCTTATCGATGTATACGGTCGTTGTAGGCAAGATCACGTACTGTGCGATCGTGACCTTGCCTCGAACGACCGTATATTTCTATAAGCATGTATATGCTTACGATTTTAGTGGTTTGTATTGAGCGGACCTTCTGTGTCTATTTTGTGACTTCGCTCTCAAATACAACTCGCTAATTACCGCGTTTTTTTTTTTAAATTTAAATTCACAATTGCTAAGCACTTTCCATCATTTGACCTGATTTACAAATGCGATGGTTCGGAAACACTTATGTTGTTAACACTGATGTTTGGCAGCAAGACACAAAAATGTCTAGGCGAGCTTTTTTATGGCAGAGGTGGCAAACGAGCAGACGGATCACCCGATGGTAAGCTCAGGAAATCTAGTATCTACCGAGTCCCACAAAGTTAGAATCTGTCAAAAATCACTCACAACCTCCACCAATCCTGGCTTGGCCTATGTGTGACCTAACCTTCGAGAGACTCGTACGTACCCCGGCAGTGTTGGCAATATGGGTAACTATAATAATATCCGGGACAAATCACACACGGTCATCTGGCCCCAAACTAGGATTCCCTGTATCTTGGGAACCAGAGACTGATATACATACACATATAATTTAAATACATACATATATAGATATAATACACCCAGACTCAGAGCAAACAATTCTGCTCATCACAGAAAAGTTTGCCCTGTGTGGGGATCGAACCCACGACTCTCGGATCAGAGGTCAGGATCGCTAACCACTTAGCCACCGAGTCAGTCTTTTTTTCATGTATACTGTTTACACGTATTGTCCCATTTTACGTTGTGCAATAAAATGTTTTCATACATTCATTCATTCAACTATTCATTCATATGTATGTAAGATGCACTCACGTGGTCTATGATCATCCTGGTCCAGCTCCCAAAGAAGATGGCGCAGATGATGCCCATCAAGAGGAGCACCACCGCCGTGGCCAGCACAAACCCTGCACCAAAGAGATCACATTAAAAAAATATTATGTATGCACACCAAAGAGATAAAATAACATTTCTGGTAATGTTCAGCTAACCCTAGATTTTCGTCGAAAGGTTTCAAGCCGTTTTCGAAATCGTTGCCGCTTACAAGGTAACTCGTTTAATAGTATAAGATATAAGCATTAATGTGTGCGCACCAAACAGATCACATTTAAAATGACAATAGCGGTACTGATGTGTTCCTGCAAGAAGATAAGATAGCCAGTTCCCCATTGCGGTGGGGAATCTTGGTAAGCCCGCTTCCATCTTCGGCATCATCATCACTTACCATCAGGTGAGATATTAAAGGTAATCTAGTCAGAATATATTGCTACACTTCATATTAGATCTACTATCTAAATATATAATCTTATACTATTAAACGAGTTCTGTGAACTGTGAGGAAATTATCTTCAAAAACATTCATTTTAGGGGAGATTTGAGCAAATATACATGAAATGTAAACGCATATGGTGCTTATTTGGAACAACGCGTTCAAGCGCAAAACGGCCTAGCGGTGCCGGTGAAAACCTTCTTTTATGTAGGTTGAAATAGATCAGTGTTCTGCTAAAAAGTAAATCATTTTTACTCTGATCGGTGTAACAAATACTTTATCAAGACCGAGTTTAAATATAGTTAAAATCTCATTCAAATATTATGTTAGAATCCACAGGGGCGGATCGTGAATTTGTGGGGCCCTGGGCTAATACTACTAAGGGGCCTACCTAATAAGTAATTACACACTCAACTAATTGCCATTTTGTAAAAAAACAGTTTTCTATAGTGATATAAAGAAAAAAAGACAATAAAATATTAAATTTTTATACAGACTGAAAAAAAATGATTATAGATCGTATTTTTTCAATATTTTCCCTTCACTTCTCTGTTACTGTTGTAGTAAAAAAAAAAGCCGCGATCGAAGCGAGCGCGGTAATTTTTAATATGTATAAAATCTCAGTTTACCAGAATTTACGCATGTGCACCCAGTATATCGTTCAATCAATAAAAGAACCTCCGACCCTGTTCATACAAAAAGCCGCGAGCGGAGCGAGCGCATAAAAATAAGCTGGTAGGCTATTATTTATTATTCGTAAAAACATTCGTGAATTATCTATAGGTATTTATATAGAAGGTTTGGTGATATGACGTGCATGACAACGACGTGACTTTCGGAACGCGCCTGAGGCTAGGGGCCTTTGTATCGCCGCCGGGGCCCTGGGCTGCAGCCCAAAAAGCCTATAGGAAGATCCGCCCCTGAGAATCCAAGACTCATTGATTGACTGACCAAGCAACACATAGCAAAGAAAGTTCTCAAATATACTTTGTAAGAAAATATTGTCGGTTGCTCTACCAAGACGGAAAATGCGTAAAACAAAAAACAGGACAGAAAAGATTATCAACAAAGAGTTCGGTTGCATTGTCAAGACTAAAGTGCGTCTTGAAAAAAGAAAACAGGAAGAGGAAAGAAGACTCTCAATAAGGAGTTCGGTTGCTTTGCCGCGCGTTCGATCCGAAAACAACATGGCGGCGAGTTTGTTTGGCAAATACCGTCACGTACGTTTTCCCTACCTCAATTCAACACCGTGTTTAATCTTCGCTTATAATAACATTTATGTATATGTGTATTTAATGTTGGTTAATGAAGATTATTTATCATACAATAATGGTGTCGATTCGAGATTGCAAAAATCACTAAACTAAATTAAAATTAAGTTTAGATGTGTCAAAATAGCGTTTGCTATTCGGAAAAACAAACTTAATTAAACTGACAGGACTAATATTAATTTTAGTTTAGTCGAATTCAATTTAGTCAAAATCGCCATTTTGCTATTCGGAACAGCCATTTATCTGTCATTTTTAGAGATGTCAAACTAAAATTCGACTTATTTTAATCGCGACCTGTTTGGGTGACGATTAAATTAAAATGTATCAAGGAAATCAACAGAAATGCCAGATTTGTTTCGAAGATATGACAAATAGTGGTCTGTGGTAGTGTGAGAGCCATTGCGGTTATGGCAGATGCAGAAGAAATGTATACGGCAGGAGTAAAATCAATGTTTTCCAAAACTAGTCATGACGAGACTTTTTTTCCTAGAATAATTTATTACAAAAACTACCTAGCTTGGGGAGGACCTTTGAACTTGCGGAGAGCACCTAAGGCTTCTCTCTGACCGAAAATGACACCAGTAATGAATACATGGAAAGTATCTGCATGACATGGAAGACTGCTCATGTTTCTATGTTTCTTGTAGTATCACCATCAAGGCTATTACTATTATAATACTGAATACCTACTGTTACGTGGATGCAGAGCAACTGGACGCCTGCGTTGCACCAGCAGCCAGCAGGCACAGTTGTAGCCTATGAGTAGATTTGTTGAGTAAACGAGAAGCTTGTAGCATTTAAAAGGGGGATTTATAGTGAAAGTTCAGGACAGCCCGCTATCCAGAGGCTGTCTCGGAACAGAAGAAACAGTCATCCACTTAATCCTGAAATGCACTGGTCTGACCGAACAATGGATAAAATACTTCAGCATGTAAGGGTCGCTTCGAGAAGCCTGTGTATGTACCAGGAGACTTCTGTGCTTCTGGAAAGAGCTAGGTTAGCTGGAGTAGTCGACCACGCCTGCACATTTAAAGGACCTAATAGGACTCTAAATGCGGAAACAGGAGTCCAATAAAATACAAAGGGGGATGGATGGCCCTCTGTTCATCCTAATATTTGTCCTAATATTTGTCCTACTTACAAATGGTGAAGTTCATTGTGAAGTTCATCGCCCAAAGACAATAAACATTTTTATTATTATTGAACTATGACTCTAAAACATGTAATTATTTTAAGGATAATAAAATACAGTTCTAAATCAGATTGTTTTATTATTACATGATAATTTTATGAACAGTAGGCAGTCTAGAGGCTGCTTGGTGTATCCGACTGTAGGTCCCTTCTGTTCACCATTCTCGTTCCTCTTCGTTCGCATCGGCAGGGGAATATGTTGCGGCTGAAGTTGCACCACAGGAGGCTTCTCTCATTATGGCCACTATCTTGACCATGGAACCATTTACTGGCAGAACCTGAAGAAAAATAAAATAGGCAACTTGATAACAGTACCATAAACATGAAATCGACGCTTGAAAGGAAAAGTTGACTAAGCACCATTCGTCCCTCACACGACTATCACAGTGATAGGAGTGTTAGTCGTGTGAAGGACGAATTGCGCTTAGTCACAGTGATAGGAGTGTTAGTCATGTGAGGAACGAATGGCGCTTAGTCACAGTGATAGGAGTGTTAGTCGTGTGAGGGACGAATGGTGCTTAGTCAACTTTTCCTTTCAAGTGTCGATATAATTATTAGGCCTATGTGATAAGTCATATATGCATTTAACGACAGGCCCAGCTGCATTAGTTCCATTCCAGTGCATAATGTTAAACTCCTCAGGTGCAAAAATGATCTAAATTCTATATGATTTTCAAAAACAGTACAACAGAACAGCACAGGTCGATTAACTGAGTCCAATATTTCTGTTGGTCTGTATATTCCCTCTGCTGTGGTAAGGAACTGTGGAATATATGGGGGCGACCACTGGATTTATGTGAGTTAAAGTAATATTCCTAGACGCGTATGGAGTGATAACAATGACCATGGCTACAATTAGTTAACTCATACAACTTCAACCTGAGTAACCAGTCCTGATTGCTATTCAAGGACTTTATTGTTATAGCAGGAAGCTGCATCCGTTGGGCACCTGCAGCGCTTATGCTGAATACTGAGGTTGCACCACTAGATGCTTTTCATTTACTAAGATTTCCTCACAGACACTAACACAATTTATAAACAAAGAATATGAAGAAATTACTTACCACTTACCAAAAGTATATTAGAAGGAAACTTCTTCCCGAATACCTCCAGCTTTTTATTGTTTTTCTTCAGTCCATTTGTTTGTATTTATTCACAAATTCACATAAACAAAAACAAAGAACAAAACTCGCATTTTCTATTTGACAATTGTTTTTTTTCATGGGTTGATTATTTCCCCTGGAGGCAAAAATTAATGACAGATATAAAAGAGATAGCGCTACATAAAATCGTATGAAAAAGTCTTATTTCTTTGTCTTGCATACGTCGTATCACCATATCATTCGTTCTTTTTAGAGCGACTTTTGAGTCTTTCGTGTGACGCGCGATTTCACATCACTGTTTGTTATAGTCTATGGATCAAAGTCTATTAAATTTAATCGTGTCATTTACGTTTTAGTGCTGTCAAACAAGAAGATTAAATTTAGTAATCGCGAAAAACCGAATTGCGCATGCAAATCACTAAACTTATTTTAATCGTATTTTAGTATAGTTTAGTATAGTCGTCTTTTAGTCCGAATCGACACCAATCTACAATAAATCTTTGATGAAATCATTCTGGCGAAGCGGCCGGTTATTCCAGTTTAGCTACCTATTTTCACATATTAATTGGTACATTTTTTGCTTATGACGTAACATTTGATGTAAATAAATAACATCATTACCTATAAAGTCCCATAACCTAAAGATAATAATATTCATAATAGTAGGCAACCAATAAATAGAAAATGGAAGTTGTAATAACACAGGTGTCGATTCGGACTAAAAGACGACTATACTAAACTATACTAAAATACGATTAAAATAAGTTTAGTGATTTGCATGCGCAATTCGGTTTTTCGCGATTACTAAATTTAATCTTCTTGTTTGACAGCACTAAAACGTAAATGACACGATTAAATTTAATAGACTTTGATCCATAGACTATAACAAACAGTAAAGTGAAATCGCGCGTCACACGAAAGACTCAAAAGTCGCTCTAAAAAAGAACGAATGATATGGTGATACGACATATGCAAGACAAAGCAATAAGACATTCTCATACGATTTTATGTAGCGCTATCTCTTTTATATCTGTCATTAATTTCTGCCTCCAGGGGAAATAATCAACCCATGAAAAAAAACAATTGTCAAATAGAAAATGCGAGTTTTGTTCTTTGTTTTTGTTTATGTGAATTTGTGAATAAATACAAACAAATGGACTGAAGGAAAACAATAAAAAGCTGGAGGTATTCGGGAAGAAGTTTCCTTCTAATATACTTTTGGTAAGTGGTAAGTAATTTCTTCATATTCTTTGTTTATAAATTGTGTTAGTGTCTGTGAGGAAATCTTAGTAAATGAAAAGCATCTAGTGGTGCAACCTCAGTATTCATCATAAGCGCTGCAGGTGCCCAACGGATGCAGATTCCTGCTATAACGATAAAGTCCTTGAATAGCAATCAGGACTGGTTACTCAGGTTGAAGTTGTATGAGTTAACTAATTGTAGCCATGGTCATTGTTATCACTCCATACGCGTCTAGGAATATTACTTTAAC
Organism: Coleophora deauratella; assembly: GCA_958295455.1. Lineage (NCBI taxonomy): Eukaryota > Metazoa > Arthropoda > Insecta > Lepidoptera > Coleophoridae > Coleophora > Coleophora deauratella. The sequence continues at coordinate 9,537,197 of OY282414.1, read as the reverse complement.
TCACATAAATCCAGTGGTCGCCCCATATATTCCACAGTTCCTTACCACAGCAGAGGGAATATACAGAACAACAGAAATATTGGACTCAGTTAATCGACCTGTGCTGTTCTGTTGTATTGTTTTTGAAAATCATATAGAATTTAGATCATTTTTGCACCTGAGGAGTTTAACATTATGCACTGGAATGGAACTAATGCAGCTGAGCCTGTCGTTAAACGCATATATGACTTATCACATAGGCCTAATAATTATATCGACGCTTGAAAGGAAAAGTTGACTAAGTGCCATTCGTCCCTCACACGACTAACACTCCTATCACTGTGACTAAGCGCCATTCGTCCCTCACATGACTAACACTCCTATCACTGTGACTAAGCGCCATTCGTCCTTCACACGACTAACACTCCTATCACTGTGATAGTCGTGTGAGGGACGAATGGTGCTTAGTCAACTTTTCCTTTCAAGCGTCGATTTCATGTTTATGGTACTGTTATCAAGTTGCCTATTTTATTTTTCTTCAGGTTCTGCCAGTAAATGGTTCCATGGTCAAGATACTGGCCATAATGAGAGAAGCCTCCTGTGGTGCAACTTCAGCCGCAACATATTCCCCTGCCGATGCGAACGAAGAGGAACGAGAATGGTGAACAGAAGGGACCTACAGTCGGATACACCAAGCAGCCTCTAGACTGCCTACTGTTCATAAAATTATCATGTAATAATAAAACAATCTGATTTAGAACTGTATTTTATTATCCTTAAAATAATTACATGTTTTAGAGTCATAGTTCAATAATAATAAAAATGTTTATTGTCTTGGGGCGATGAACTTCACAATGAACTTCACCATTTGTAGGTAGGACAAATATTAGGATGAACAGAGGGCCATCCATCCCCCTTTGTATTTTATTGGACTCCTGTTTCCGCATTTAGACTCCTATTAGGTCCTGGCAGGCGTGGTCGACTACTCCAGCTAACCTAGCTCTTTCCAGAAGCACAGAAGTCTCCTGGTACATACACAGGATTCTCGAAGCGACCCTTACATGCTGAAGTATTTTGTCCATTGTTCAATCAGACCAGTGCATTTCAGGATTAAGTGGATGACTGTTTCTTCTGTTCCGAGACAGCCTGTGGATAGCGGGCTGTCCTGAACTTTCACTATAAATCCCCCTTTTAAATGCTACAAGCTTCTCGTTTACTCAACAAATCTACTCATAGGCTACAACTGTGCCTGCTGGCTGCTGGTGCAACGCAGGCGTCCAGTTGCTCTGCATCCACGTAACAGTAGGTATTCAGTATTATAAGAGTAATAGCCTTGATGGTGATACTACAAGAAACATAGAAACATGAGCAGTCTTCCATGTCATGCAGATACTTTCCATGTATTCATTACTGGTATCATTTTCGGTCAGAGAGAAGCCTTAGGTGCTCTCCGCAAGTTCAAAGGTCCTCCCCAAGCTCGGTAGTTTTTGTAATAAATTATTCTTGGAAAAAAAGTCTCGTCATGACTAGTTTTGGAAAACATTCATTTTACTCCTGCTGTATACATTTCTTCTGCATCTGCCATAACCGCAATGGCTCTCCCACTACCACAGATCACTATTTGTCGTATCTTCGAAACAAATCTGGCATTTCTGTAGATTTCCTTGATACATTTTAATTTAATCGTCACCCAAACAGGTTGCGATTAAAATAAGTCGAATTTTAGTTTGACATCTCTAAAAATGACAGATAAATGGCTGTTCCGAATAGCAAAATGGCGATTTTGACTAAATTGAATTCGACTAAACTAAAATTAATATTAGTCCTGTCAGTTTAATTAAGTTTGTTTTTCCGAATAGCAAACGCTATTTTGACACATCTAAACTTAATTTTAATTTAGTTTAGTGATTTTTGCAATCTCGAATCGACACCAATGAATGGAGAAAATTACTGATTTACTGAAATCGAAGCTTGTAACGACTAATTTACCAACGACTTTTTCGAAACTAACGTTAAGTGTCAACTGTGCGTTCACTAGAAACTTTCTGCCTCGCACAACCAAACTGTGGAATGAATTGTCGCCTGCGGTATTTCCGGACCGATACGACATTCAAACCTTCACGAAAAGAGCGTACTCCCATATCAAAGGCCGGCAACGCACTTGTGACTCCTCCGGTGTTGCGGGTGTCTATGGGCGGCGGTAATCGCTTACCATCAGGTGATCCGTCTGCTCGTTTGCCACTGAGCTCTGCCATAAAAATTAAAAATAAAGTGTTTTCGTATTATTGCTTCTTTTTTTAACCGGCTTCAAAAAGTAAGGTTATTTTAATAATATAAAGTTCGAAAGAAAATTTCACGAGGAACCATGCACCTCTGACTCTATAATTGCACACCTCAGTACGTGTAATATAATAACTCTTTTATTGTACTAGGTAGAAAAAAATACGATTTAAATATATGTGTAGCATCTAGGTCCTTAAATATAAAATATTTTGACTTTGATTTTTGTTTTTTTTTATCCACAATTGGTAAGCCCTTGGCATCATCTCACCTGATGGTAAGTGATGATGATGCCGAAAATGGATTTGTCGAAAAACTTCTCGGCTTTGATTTTTATTACATGTAAAATTTCATAATTCGTAATTAGTGATCGGAAATTCGGAGGCAATTTCATTTTTTTCCCAAGAAATAATAGTATGGATATGCCTTTCTGAATAAATTTATAGATTTTCATACAAAAACTTCCCGGGATCGTAAAAAGCGTTGGGATTCTTAATTGTAATCTTAATCTTATTGAAAATTTTGTGTATGCTATTAAAAAACGTTAATTCAACATTCTGTTAATTCAAAACGGCATGTCCATATTATGCTAGTATAATTTTGCCTGTTTATAATAGATACTTTAGATGTGGTCAACTCGCGCTGTCTCAAGGGATACTTAGACGAAAACCTTTCCTCGTTTTGACTTTATCCACTTGTGTTGTATTGACATTGAATTCATTTGACACGTTAAAAAATCACGTCTTTCCGTCTGACTGTCAACAGTTAACATACAGCGTTGAACGGATACCAACTTCTAAGAAATTTATCGAGTAATCATTTTTACAATGTGTTAGTAGACGTGAGACATGGTTTCACAGTGAGATAATGTTTACATTAAATATTACTCGGTGTAAAGTATATGAAAATATTTTTTATTCGAAGTATGTAGCAGTGTACACTTTTCGAACGTTACTCTTTTATCTACCTAACACGAGGTTCCTACCACTCGGAACTCGTATACCCACCGTTTCGGGAAGTGTTTGCGGAGTGAGAAGAAACGGCGGGCCCTAAAGAAACTCCCTCCAACACATTTTTTTTTAAAGTCTTATATTCTATTACATCTTAATGCTAGATCAATAAATGAATTATACAATGTCATGTCTGTAAATAAAATATGCAAAAATAAGAATAAAGTAAGAAGAATAAAGAAAGAAAGGATTCAAAAGAGTTATAAATAATATAGTTATATAGTTATAAATAATCATAGGTATACACGATTAAAAGAAGATCTATTAAGATATTTTTTTTTATGGCAGAGGTGGCAAACGAGCAGACGGATCACCTGATGGTAAGCGATTACCGCCGCCCATAGACACCCGCAACACCAGAGGAGTCACAAGTGCGTTGCCGGCCTTTGATTTGGGAGTACGCTCTTTTCTTGAAGGTTTGAATGTCGTATCGGTCCGGAAATACCGCAGGCGACAATTCATTCCACAGTTTGGTTGTGCGAGGCAGAAAGTTTCTAGTGAAACGACATTTTAGACAGATATAATAAAAGACAGCCAAAACCAGTTCTAAGATTTAATGGTGTCATGCTCATGATTATATTAACCTTTCAACTAAACTATAATGAAACTCAAAATGTTTCTTATTTAAGTAGATGGTTTTCACGTTCTTTTAATTCGTAATTTTTAGGGTTCCGTAGCCAAATGGCAAAAAACGGAACCCTTATGGATTCGTCATGTCTGTCTGTCTGTCTGTCTGTCTGTCTGTCCGTATGTCACAGCCACTTTTTTTCCGAAACTATAAGAACTATACTGTTGAAACTTGGTAAGTAGATGTATTTTGTGAACCGCATTAAGATTTTCACACAAAAATAGAAAAAAAACAATAAATTTTGGGGCTCCCCATACTTAGAACTGAAACTCAAAAAAAAAATTTTTAACAAACCCATACGTGTGGGGTATCTATGGATAGGTCTTCAAAAATGATATTGAGGTTTCTAATATCATTTTCTTCTAAACTGAATAGTTTGCGCGAGAAACACTTCCAAGGTTGTAAAATGTGTGTCCCCCCCCCCCCCCCGTAACTTCTAAAATAAGAGAATGATAAAACTAAAAAAAATATATGATGTACATTACTATGCAAACTTCCACCGAAAATTGGTTTGATCGATATCTAGTAAGTAGTTTTTTTTTAATACGTCATAAATCGTAAACCGCAATTTACCTTTCATTCAAGTTACAACGAACTACAAAAACTTTTATATTATGTTACTTGCTGCTACGGAACCCTTCATGGGCGATCCCGACTCGCACTTGGCCGCTTTTTCTCTACCTAGTACAAAGTCCCTAATAACGCAGAACTTGTACTAGCGAAGCGAAGTGCTAGCGAAGCGAGAAAAAAGTGACTGACTGGGAATCCACAAAATGTTAGTAACAAGTATGGCAAATTGGCAACGTGATGGCAACGACCACATTAAGTTGTGACGTTACAGCTCAGCATTCAAAACATCTTTAAACAGAAAGCATATCATTTTTGACATTGGATAAAAAGTATTATAACTCAAACAACTAACAGTAACTGTAATGTACCCATTCAAAAGTAAAGAGACAATTTTAACCATCACTGAACAAGTGATCGCATGGCTCATGGCTGCCATAATGGCGAACTAGTCACGCATGGCGGGGACACTATATATGTAACTACACTTATACGTTTTACTTCATGTAACGCGTACAGTCACGTAACATTATATACGTACCAACTATGCTATTTGTCATTTCATTATGTATGTTGTAACAACGTCACCGATTTATGTATAGGTGAGTACATACCAATATATTATAGTTCCAATTCCCCTAAAGAGACGATTTCTTTATCTTGAGCTAGGCTCTTGTCGGTGGAGTAACCGCCATTCTTTTGTCGTCTCTTAAATTATTTAAGAGACGATTTCTTTATCTTAAGAGCTAGGCTCTTGTCGGTGGAGTAACCGCCATTCTTTTCTCGTCTCTTAAATTATTTAAGAGACGTTTTCTTTATCTTAAGAGCTAGGCTCTTGTCGGTGGAGTAACCGCCATTCTTTTCTACTCCTTGCCAACTCCTTAAGAGACGTCAGTTGCCTACTGTAGCACACTTTGCATCACCTGCAGTCACGTACAGGATATTTAGATTTACATCTACGGACGTGTGAAACGCGACCATCATCTCATCTCACTGATATTATTTATATCGTTCAAGAATTTGTTGCATCGTTCAAGGAAACACCAAAGTCAACGTAGTGTCGTACCAAGACATCAAGGGGTTATAGCAAGGAGTAAGAGATAATGGCGGTTACTTCATCGACAATATCTTAGCTCTTAACATAAAGAAGAAGACCCCTAGTGCCAGCTAAGATCATCATCTTCATCATCACCAGCCAAAAGACGTCCACTGCTGGACAAGGCCATTTCCACTACGGCATGCTTCGGCACGAATGGGCCGGTTCGACCGGAGTGATCCACGGCCTCATAGAAAAAAGGCGCGAAGCAACGCTTGCGTTGTGTTTCGCCGAGTGAGAGAGGATAACGGAGGCCCAACCTCCCTCCCCCCCCCTAATTCCCTCCATCCCCCATCTCAAAGGTCGAAAACGCACTTGCGACTCCTCTGGTGTTGCGGGTGTCTATGGGCGGCGATAATCGCTTGCCATCAGGTGATCCGTAGTCTCGTTTGCCGCCTATCACATTAAAAAACAAAACTATTTTTTTCGAATTGACATTCCAAAGTCTAAGGAGATTAAATAAAAGAATGGCTCAGCACAGAGACTGATTACAAATGCTATCTGTCAAGCCGCATCTATTGTGAAGAGACAAATAAATAAACGATGCAATAATTTGTCCTATTGTCTGCGCGTTTGTTTAAATCCGGTGGTGTGACGTCATCCCACGATACCTGTATGTTTCTTAGCTCAATACGTTGAAGAACATAATTATATTACCTACATGATTATTTGCTTACTATCTTTGCTTGTTAATAACACATTACGTCCCCACTGCAGCGACACGGGTCTCTTCCCATAATTCGGGACGGTTAGGCCATACTCCACACACGGGGGCAAGTCGGGATTGGTGGAGGTTGTAGGGCTAGTGGCCAACCCCAGTGTCAGAAGTTTTCAAGCTGCCTATAATAAGGCCTCCGACATGGCATAACGACTGCCTTTACTTATTATCTAAAATTGTAACTTTACCTATTCAACAATGGTCTTGGTTTCAAAAAAATATCGATGAAAATTTAAAACTTTTTAATTTCATCGATAGTTTGGCATCATTGAACCGTCATATCACAAGCCTAGCCCTTGTTGCCCGGTGTTGCACATAGCATCACCCGCCGTTACGGTGTGGGGCATTTCGATTCCCACCTACGGACGTGTGCAACGCGACCTTCTTACGTTCACGTCTACTAAAAAGTTTCCTGACAAAGTTTCCCTTTACTGTTACAACAGTATTTATAAAAAAAACGAAAATCTCATTGGTGCATTGACTAGGATTCGTGTATCGACGTCCGTAGGTGTAAATCTAAATGCCCTACACGTGACCGCGGGGATATTAAGTGCAACACTAGGCGACCGCCGTCCATACCTTGTCGATAGGACGGTTAAATGTGCCACACGATAAGAAGAAGAACTGACTATAATTCGTGCTCAAAAACTTCTCGTTAAGAGATCCAAATCGACTAAATCCAACAACGTTCGGCCTCATTTCCCTTTACAATGACCGATGCGATAGCCGCACCAAATTTCGCAACGTCAGCCTCTTAAACATGATATAACACCTCCGTAACAATGATATTAAAAATAGCTTTTTGTATAATATCACTAGGCTCGCGTGTCCGACAGTAAGTTCCGGAAACCAGGTCAGCCATTGTCAAATTGACCGCTTCCTCTTACGTTTTTGATGCAATTATTCTATTTTGTACCTATAAATTTTGTCGGAGGCCTTATAGGCGGTGGTGACGCCAAATGTTGGTTTTTAGTTTATTCATTTTTTTATAATCTCGGATTCCAATTTTCCCGCCCTGTTCTGTGACCCTTTTTTGCCTGCGCTTGCGCGCCCCCTCGCTGCGCACAGATGAACTAAAAAAAAAAGATAAGATGGCTGATCGTGTTACGTTGCAATTTCGATCGCTGTCCCTTTGTTGCCGCAAATAATCCATATTCCGCCTTCGATATTTCTAATAAATGCGCTAACGTCGTTTTGAACCCTCGTGAGTGTGGTGAAAGAAGAAAGGAGCTCCTTCTGGACTGTGCCAGTGCTAGAAGATCCTGGATTGCAGTGCGCGTTCTAGAAGCTTCAGCAGCCATTGAGGTTGGTGCACATCCTTTCCTTTACCTCTATTTTGGCGAGACTGATTTTTTTGGTAATTAATAATCTAGTCATTGCGACCAGTTTCCAAAAACAAATAAAGCGGCGTTACCAGGCGGGCCGCTTGAAAACTTCTGAAATTGGGTTGGCCACTAGCCCCACAACCTCCACCAATCCGAACTTGGCCCCTGTGTGTGGAATATGGCACTATGGCCTAACCTTCCCGAAGTATGGGAAGAGACCCATGCCCCTGTAGTGGGGACGATATGGGTTGTTAACGTGCCTTTGCAACAGAACCAGAACTAACTAGAATTGACCACGCTGAATACGTTAAAAACAACCGACTTCAATCGCAACAACTCCAATTTTGCTATGTTTTTGTTGATTTTCTCAAAAACCGCTGAATCGATTTCGATAAAATTTATATGGGACCACCTGTGAATACCCTTTTAAACAAAAAAAAATTCCAAATCGGTTCAGGCGTCTTCGAGTAATCGGTGAACATACATTAATATAAGATTACGACGAATTGAGAACCTCCTCCTTTTTTGAAGTCGGTTAAAAATACTGACGGAGTGGCAACGCAAAATCTGAATCATTGAAGATAGAAACCTGAAAATTAGAACATAATTTCCGTTCCTTAGAGGAGTACTGAATTTTTCAAATATTTATTACTTAAGTTGGAAATAATAGTAGAGTAAAAAACATTTTCGGTGGTTCCATAAACAAATGGGTCTACGGTTTAATGATTTTTGCGAGCGACTGACTCGGTGGCTAAGTGGTTAGCGATCCTGACCTCTGATCCGAGAGTCGTGGGTTCGATCCCCACACAGAGCAAACTTTTCTGTGATGAGCAGAATTGTTTGCTCTGAGTCTGCGTGTATAATATCTAAATATGTATGTATTTAAATGTATATGTGTATGTATATCAGTCTCTAGTTCCCAAGAATCCCTTTCCTAGGAATCCTAGTTTAGGGCCAGATGACCGTGTGTGATTTGTCCCGGATATTATTGTCCCGCATATTATTTTTTCCGTCGTCCCATCAATCGGACGTCCAATGAAACTACGGAAAAGAAGGGGTTAAAAAAAATACAAAAATTTGTACAAAAATAAAATTTCAAACTGATTCGACGGTTCGACGGGCTGCTTAGTTCGTTTACTTCTTTTTATTAGAATTGGGAAGTGGAATTTCGACAGCGTCATGCGTGAAGAATTCTAACCTAACTCTGTATAGTTAGGTTAGGATGTTAAAAAAGTGCGTTTTTAATTTTAAAGGGTAAGGTACTCAGAATCAAGTACAGAATAAAGGAAAAGTATTGAAAAAATCCGCTCTTCAAATTTTTCTTCTCAGATTCCCATACTAAATCTGAACAGCGAATCAATGATTATTTGTATGGGAAACTAAAAATCAAATTACAGATTGGATTTTTTCAATATTTTTCTGTATTCTATACTTGATTCTGAGTGACCCCTTAAAATTTCAAACGCACTTTTTTAACACCCTGTATGTATGTGTCCAATTATATTATCCTTCCATAAACCAGTTATTTTTTGCAGGTCCACTGTCGACGATTTTACATAAAATACTCATTTCATTTTTATAACTCAGATACAGCGACAATTTGTATCGTAAAACGGTAACTGGTCATAAAATAACCACGAAATATGAGGTATACGAGGTTTTTAAAGTACCTAATGAGTACATGGGATAATTCACATACAACTGTTTATAATCAAGTAGGTCCTAATGCCCGTGCTAATTCGGGGTTGGGTTGGCCACTAGCCCCACAACCTCCACCAATCCGGACTTGGCCCCCGTGTGTGGAGTATGGCCAAACCTTCCCGAGCTTTTTTATTTTATTTTATTTATTTAAGGATTGCCAACAGAGTTTACAATTTTACATGAAATAAAAATTATATGTTAATAACAAATACTTATTGCAACTCTTATTACAGGCAGCCACATCATGCACCAAATATTACAATAATAAAAGGAAAAATTTAAGACAACAGTATAATTATAAAATTAATTCAAGGTTCAACAAACACATCTAATATTTGTTTTTTAAATTTATTTAGAGATTTATCAAATAAATCTATAGACTCTCTTTTGCGTACTCCCGTATTGGGGTGGTGGTATATGGTACCAAAACGTCAATGACACCCCGAAGACCAGGAACCGGGGCAAATTAAAAAGACTTAGAAGAACAACCATTAAAATCACAGATATATAGGGTGACTTTAAATTAGTTCTTGATACGAAAGGCTATGCATGTGCTCATGATAACGAACAACTTTCCCCAAGGAACCCATAGTCAAATCGCAAAAAATATTTTGGGCTCTTCATATTAATTTGGCCGGTCAGTTCATCGATTTGTATGGAGATACAAAAATTTTTTTTGCGATTTGAATATGGGTTTCTTAGGGAAAGTTGTTTGTTATCATGAGTACATTCATAGACTTTCGTATCAAGAACTAATTTAAAGTCACTCTATATAAACTAAAGGTTTATATATCTGTGATTAAAATGCACCCATGTAACCACCTACGTGTTCTAGTGGCTTGTCCGTTCGCTTCACATCAGGAGGTCGCGGGTTCGATTCTCGACGGGGGCCAATATTGTAGTACTCGGTTTGGTTGATGGTAGAGCATTTTCTGAATCCTCCTGGTTAGCTACTACTATCTTATCTAAGTCTTGCCGCCAAATATCAATGTTAGTATTATTACCTAATGCTGTTAAGCATTGATGTATCCCGGCATGGAGGTAACATAGCCAGTTCCCATTTGCGTTGGGGAATGTTGGTAAGGCTGGTTCCACCTTTCGGCATTATCGGCATATTTTTTGTACAATACTATACAAGGGTATTCAGGGTCTGGTACTGAACATCCCCTTATCTCGAATTGTTGCCACGAAGGTATTCCCCGTTAACAAAAATAAGATACTCTCTTGAAATACAGACGTAAAGACTGTTATTTCCATTTGCTCCTATTTTTACAGCTTGGTAACCCACGGAAACCAGAAAAAACTGATTATATTTTAAAACCTTTACTAAGTGGTCAAGTCCGGATTAGTGAAGTACTCCAACTATGGAGACGATATGGGAATTTTGCGATAATAATAATAAATAAAATAAATATTCGGAAATAAAACATAATAATAATAATTAACCACCGAGTCAGTCAACATGGTCATCTGGCCCCAAACTACGGGTAGGATTCCCTGTCTTATTGCAACCAGAGACTAAGAGAGAACTATATACATATTACAAATGCAACGCAATGCAATAAAAATGCATATGGGAAAAGCAAGCGCACTGTACACAAAAGTAAGTAGAGTAGGTATACTGACTGACTCGGTGGCTAAGTGGTTAGCGATCCTGACGTGTGATCCGAGAGTCGTGGGTTCGATCCCCACACAGGGCAAACTTTTCTGTGATGAGCAGAATTGTTTGCTCTGAGTCTGTGTGTATTATATCTATATATGTATGTATTTAAAAGTATATGTGTATGTATATCGGTCTCTGGTTCCCATAGTACAGGGAATCCTAGGGTGAATTGTCTTAGATATTATTATTTTTATACTTTAACTTATTACTGCTATTATTACTCGACCTTGCTTACGTACCGAGGTATAAATCTATTCACTTTCGTAATATCGTGTATAATACACTGCTAGCAACACAAACCGGTATTGACGTTGATTTTAAAGAATTATATAAGGTGCTACTTTATTAGTGCCCGATATTTTAGTTAGTGCTTCTACTCCTGATTCTGATTAACTTTCCCCAAGGAACCCATAGTCAAATCGTAAAAAAAATTTTGGACTCTTCATACTAATTTGGCCGCTCGGCTGATCGATTTGTATGAAGAGTCCAAAAACTTTTTTACGATTTGACTATGGGTTCCTTGGGGAAAGTTGATCAGAATCAGGAGTAGAAGCACTGACTAAAATATCGGGCACTAATAAAGTAGCACCTTATATACCAGCTAACCTAAGTAACAATGTGTTTAGCTATTTACTAGCGCTGTTTTTTTAAGTCCTGCCTTAAAAAGATGTGTTATACAAAAGGTTATGGATAAACCCATTTAAATACAACTTTTTTATAAGAAATACAATTTCTTTTCGGCCCATTTTAGTGCAACTTTTTTATAAGAAATAAAGTTTCATTTCGGTGATACTAGGTTCTTTTAGATTGCCCCCAATATTTAAGCTCTTTGCCAAGTCTCAATGAAATCGGTTGAATATAGTTATAGTAACTATTGTAGTTTCCACTTGTGCCATGGTAAGGTTCCAAGACTGAACTATCCTACTTTTTCTTCTCATTTGAAGAGAATGAGAAATGGGGTTTGTGTTGGATTCTGATTCCGATTTTTTATGGAAAATTAAATTGGACTCTCCACCCACAAGTGTCATCAATGGCCTCTGCGTCTGTTACAGACGAATTACTGCAGTATCTTGGCGGCAAAGCTGCTGTGGGTGGAGGAACCTCTCACCAGACTCTGCACTGCCTGGGACGGAGTTAAGGAAGTTAAGCTGCCCAGGACTTGCGTTACCCTTTTTTACTTTTATCTCTTTTGAATCCTTTCTTTCTTTATTATTATTTATTCATATTTTATTTACAGACATGACATGTATAATTCATTTATTGATCTAGCATTAATATGTAATAGAATATTAGACTTTTTTTTTAATGTGTTGGCCCGCCGTTTCTTCTCACTCCGCAAACACTCTCCGAAACGGTGGGTATACGAGTTCCGAGTGGTAGGAACCTCGTATTAGGTAGATAAAAGAATGACGTTCGAAAAGTGTACACTGCTACCTACTTCGAATAAAATATTTTCATTTTCCTCTCGGCCTCGCGGGCTGATTCCACGGGAAAGGTAAGCCAATACGTGTGGAGCCAGGTTGACTGCAGAAGACCGCCGCTTTTCGCTACACAAGTAGACGTATAATAAATACGATTCGTTCCTACGTGCTAAACGCTAAATAATCGATTGACAGAACGACACAAGCATTAAATAAACAAACAAATCACACTCGGTGGTTTGGTGGCGAACCGCCAATCAAATCAGAAATATTTATCTATTTCCAATGTAACAGTCCAGCGGATGAAAATTAGCTACCGCTGCCTGTAAGTATCTTTATATTATATGTATATAGGGCGAGGTATCCTTAACACTGGAAGAGGTATAATAATAATAATATATCTGGGACAAATCACACACGATCATCTGGCCCCAAACTAGGATTCCCTATATCTTGGGAACCAGAGACTGATATACATACACATATACTTTTAAATACATACATATTATAGATATAATACACCTAGACTCAGAGCAAACAATTCTGCTCATCACAGAAAAGTTTGCCCTGTGTGGGGATCGAACCCACGACTCTCGGATCAGAGGTCAGGATAGCTAACCACTTAGCCACCGAGTCAGTCAAACCTTTCCACTGGGAAAGGTGTCTTTGGGGGCTAAGCTAGAACTACTGATTTTTCGCACAACCTACATCCTTTTCGCTACTTCACGGCAAGTATACAGAATCTAACAAAACTCCATACAAAATTCGCTAAACAATTGATCAATTTGAATGAAGAGTCCACAATTTTTCGCTTGCCATTTTCAGCGTGGATAACACCTATTTGAAATAGAAAGTTCAAATGGTAACAGGTGAATTGTCTAAGCACAAGTTATAATAATATGATTTCTGTCATGTGTTCGACACGAAAATCACTTTCGTGGAAAACTATTATTTTCGCACCAGATAAGTACATATAATATTCTGCGCTAAGCTGGGATTAAGGGTACTAAGCTAGTTGAGCTGTTTCTTTGCAATTTTAGCACTATACAGGGTGTTAAAAAAGTGCGTTTGAAATTTTAAAGGGTTACTCAGAATCAAGTCTAGACTACAGGAAAAATCGGATCTTCCTTTTTTTTCAGTTTCCAATACTATATCTGAATAGTTAATCAAGAATTTGTATAGGAAACTGAGAAAAGAAATTGTATGTAGATCGGATTTTTTCAATATTTTTACTGTCCTTTATACTTGATTCTGAGTAACCCCTTAAAACTTCAAACGCACTTTAAGAGAATGTTTAATTGTTTATTTTTGGCTATAATTCTATGTAATTGGTTTGATTCTTAGTTTTTACAGTTAGTATTATTACAGATTTGTATCTGCTCTCATTTCTGAACCCATCAATAGAGACTTAGGAATAGCAAAGTCTCTTTTTAAATGTATCACTACTAATATGTATTATTATTTACTTGTTAATCTTCCTAAAATGAATAAATAAAATAATAATAATGAATAGTATGTGAAAACGGGTTAATTTATTCATAAAATGATAAATGGTAGTCACAAAAACCGATAGTTTTCCTCAAAAAACTAAAACAAAATGATGCAAAAATCATTCTCATAAAAACTCATTTTTTTATACTTACTTACATTTAATTCTATGCATTTACGTTTGTTTTCTATAAAAAGTTTGACGGATTTCAGAATATGACGGCATATCGTTAGATCCGCCTTAATTTCTAGATTCAAGATTATTTATTGCTTTAAATGTGGCACATTTAAATTGTAACATTTTTAAGTCTTACACATTTAGTCATATATGCAATATTTTATTAGATATACATAATTATTTAAAAAAATGAAATGAAATGAAATTTTTAGTGATTTTGCCTAATTTAAATTCAATTTCTCGTGTCAATTACAGCTTTAAATTGAAGTAGAGTGCAATCTGCCATAAAAAAAAAGGATCTATTTTAAGCAGCGGTGATTTTTAATTTTCTATCAAATTATTATGATATTAAGAGGATCTGCCCCTCTGCCGTTGCAATATCCTCCACTTCAGTCTACCACACCATTCGTCATTGTCAAATCACTAAATATCATTATAACATGTTCTTTTGGGGGAGAAAAATGCACAGTTTCATGAATACCTAGTTTCTACAGCAACAATTTGCGGTTTTTATACATAGCTGTCAAAATGGAACACGCTGTATTATCGCGTAACTGTCTCGGACCAGTGATTCGTAATGTTAAACATTGTTGTTTACTCTACATTGCGAGAAAGTTTCAAAATAAAATAAACCAAAATCATTTGAGGACTTGCGTACGCGCATGTAGAGTTCTGTACCACGGGCTTACGGGTTTATTACAAAATACTAGATTATGTAAATGACAAAGATATATGGACATATCCAACCAGATCCTCCAGCTCATAATTTTATTTTTGACATTAATTTTAATATAGTTCTTTTTAATGTTTTGAAGCGATTTTCTTTTGGACCCGTCGTTTCTTGTCACTCCGGTAAACACTTTCCGAAACGGCGGGTATACGAGTTCCGAGTGGTAGGAACCTCGTATTAGGTAGATAAAAGAATGACGCTCGAAAAGTGTACACTGCTACCTACTTCAAATGAAATATTCATCGTCAACCGAAAGACGTCCACTGCTGAACAAAGGCCATCCCTAAGGATTTCCACACCGACCGGTCCTGCGCTGCCCGCAACCAGCGGCTTCCCGCAACCTTCACCAGGTCATCGGTCCACCGAGTCGGAGGCCTGCCTATACTGCGTCTTCCGGTGCGCGGTCGCCTCTCGAGAACAATATAATAACGATAATAAAAGACATTTGTTTATCTGTTTACTAAAAGCAGGTACAAACTGTAAAAAAATCTAGGTATTCGTTAAGTATAGAAGACAAAAAGATTTATTTTATTTCATTTCAAATGTCAAAGCCAGCTAGAGCTGGTTTTTAGACTGCCAGCGCAAAATGGGGAAAATACGTTGATATAAGTACGTGTAATGAAGAGTTTCTTTCAAATCAAATCAAAAATATTAATTTGAATTAAGTAGCACTGGACACTTTAAAAGTCTCTTTAAGTCTACTACTTTTCAAAATTCAAAAAATTCAAATATATGTTTATACGTATTTCTTTTATCTACGTTATACGAAGTTCCTACCACTTTATTAAAAAAATGTGTTGAAGCGAGTTTTTTTTGGGCTCGACGTTTCTTCTCGCTTGGCAAACACTTCCCGAAACGTTGAGTGTACAAGTCCCGCGTGGTGGGGACTTTGTACTAGGTAGAAAAAAATATTGACGATTCAAAAGCATCTACTTAAATAAAAAACATTTTGGAGTTTAGAGTTTTTTTAGTTTAAGGTTTTTTTTTTGAGTCTTGGAACGCGTATACCCAACGTTTTGGGAACTACGGGTAACGAACTACTCACGAACTCACTTTTACTTGGATCTATAGTCATACCAAACCCAACATTTCTGGAAGTGTTTGCGGAGAGAGAAGAAAGTTGGATCGAAAAGAAACTCCCTCCAACACATATGTCTACTATATCTTGGGAAGGTGAAACAGTAATCCACCACCGGATTGTGTTCGGATTAGTGAGTGTACCGTAGTAGCTGACATACAACGCACAGCCTAAGGTCCCGTTCCGGAGCTAACGTAAACTTTACCTATTTATCCTCAATTGGTGAGCCCTTGGCATCATCTCACCTGATTGTATATGATGATGATGCCGAAGATGGAAGCGGGCTTACCAAGATTCCCCAACGCAATGGGAAACTGGCTATCTTATCTTAATGCCGGAACACATCAATGTTTGGCGGCAAGACTTAGATAGTGGTAGCTAGCCAAGCAGGCTCAGAAAACGCCCTACCACAAACCAACAACCAAACATACAAAGTTGGACCCCGCCGGGAATCGAACGCGCGACCTCCTGATGTGCAGTGAGCGGACATGTCACTAGGCACCTCACTTCTCATCTCACTTAAAAGAATAACATTGGACTATCCTGGTGTCAGGGTAAAATCTACTCTCGCGACAGTATTCTGGAAACTATCTTATTGAACCATTGCAAATAGAAACTTGAAAATTAAAACGTACATTCCTTAGAGCGTATGAAACAGCACTAAGAAAGGATTCTTCAAATATCTGCGTCAACTTAGGCGAAATGTGATGTTAAAATTTGTATCGAAAATTTCCATGGAATTCGAAGGGCGATTTACATTTTAACTCTAGCGAAGAAAATCGCAAGTACTCCACTAATCTAACACAAGTAACTAAACATTAAATGTCATGTCATGGTCTTATTATAAAAAAAATATATAGCAGAAAAGGTCACTTTACATAACCAAACATAAGTAATCACTATTATTACGAAGCCGCAACCCAATCCTACACAAAAAAGAAAAAAAAAAGAAAAACTACACTCACTTATCTTCCTATTGCACTTTATATAATCCAACATTTTCCTAAGAGAAGCGTGCAGCGCCATTTTAAACACTTAAACAATTCGAAATTTAAAAAGAAATAACACACGCGATTTGAATTTTTGAAACTGGAACACGCTCGCGATTGGTCGTTCAGTCCGCCATACTGCGGCGGTGGCGCGAGAGCGACTGGCCGGTTCGGCGTGTGCGCAAGTAGATTTTACTCATGAAAATTGTTTTTTTTTTCTTTCGATTGACCAGAATAATGTCTCTAATTGAACATTTCTGTGCGCTGTGTTGCCTAATTCTAGACATGCTACAGTAGAGCAGTGTTTCTATTCTTTGCTCAGTTTATGCTCACTCGTCATACATGCCTTTGCATTTTCTGGAAAATCACTTTTCTTTTGGTGATTACTTGCAAGTCATGGATGACCATTATAAGTTTACTTCTACATAAAGAATAAAGCTACTCCTCCTAGACTGGAGAAATGACAGCTAAAGGTCTTGAGACCACGCAGAGTATAATTTTAAAAGTAGAATCAGAACACCAAATTTTGACACACCATTGCCAACGGTTTAGAACATGAATAAGCTGACGCGAAAGAAGATGGCATAACATATTTTACACTACATAACATCTTTTTGGAGGTATTGGCTGAAAATTAGCGCTCATTGGAGATAATCTCTGGGCAGGAGAAGCTTAGCTACTGGAATTTTCTTCTCTATACATATTTTATGTGTTATACTTTATTTTTACTTAATTTTTTTACTTTTTTTCGTCTGTCAAGATGTAGAAGGCCCGATGAGGTTTTTATAGGCTTTAAGCAAACACGTAATCCCGTAAGGGATAAGTCCGCCATTGTATATTACTCCTGTTAAAGTTTTGTATATATTTTATTTTATCAATAAAGAGTTTACAAACAAACAAACACATAAATAAATATCTCGGGACAAATCACACACGGTCACCTGGCCCCAAACTAGGATTCCCTGTATTATGGGAACCAGAGACTTATATACATTCAGTCAAGCTCTAAGTATGCAATAAGTACACAGCAGATAAAAAGGTCAAAAACAGCCAGAGCTGGTTTTCAGACTACCGCAAAACTGGCAAAACTAGGCATTAGGAAAACATAGAATAGGCATAAGGAAAACATAGAATATATTTTTTATATTGCAAGAGATCCATAAGACACAAATAATATGTCAATAAAATATACCTACCTCTAAAAATCTATAAATAATTTCAATTCTCGTTAACCTATATGACGTCAATTAACGACATTTTTAAGTAGTTTTTTTTCTTAATGTTTATCTCAGAACCACAAACGAGAAATAGCTTTTAAAGTAACTGAGTGTTTGACCGGATCTAACTGACGAAGGTAACATTCTGCGATTTGTATCTTGTGCGGCCGGAATATGGGATGTTTGACGGTGTTTTTATCCATGATTGGCGTCAGCTCACGTGATGCATGGTAAGCGATAATGATTCCGAAATATGGAAGCGTGCTTACCAAGATCCCACAACGTAGTGGGGTACTGAATATTTATGTCGGAATACATCAATGCTGTTAACATTAATGTTTGGCGGCAAGACTCACCAATCAAACAGAGTCCTACAAAGTGAGAATCGATTCCGCAACCGCCTGATGTGTAGCGAGTGCACTAGCCGCTATCGCTACTTAAATTACAAATCATACATAATATAGTTCAAGTAATTCGTTGATTTCTCTATGTAAAGTCCAAATTTTCAAATCATAATTCATTGCTAAGCTAGGTTACGTTTATTCTTTCTTATGTTTTTTTTAATGTACGATATCTTTTGGAAATATTATAAAAATTAGCTATATATGTCCAAATTTTTCACTTTATCTCATTTTCGTTATACATTCGGGAACAAATAATAACAATATAAGTAAAACGTTGAAGCACATACGAAACGGGCATTTTCGTTTATTTTTATTTCGAGTACTTGATATATTGTATTTACTGTATAATTAAAAAAAAAAAACTTAAGTTTTAATAGTTTTTTTTTTGATATGTTACCATAAGTCCCTTTCAAAAAACTTGCATGTATTCATGAATAAAAACCAGGTTTATTTAAAAAGGGTCTTATATTTCGTCACCATACCAGCCAAATCTCCATTGCATCTAGTACTCCACAGCCCAGTAGCAGCTCTTATCTCATTCAACCTGACACGGGTATTAAAACCTTAATCTTTCTAAGAGTAAATCTGTTGAGACCATAAATAATCGATGACGCAAGAAGTTTTATATCAGGTTTCAGGCCTATCGTGGTAACGGTTGGATTAAAATGTTATATTTAAATGAAATTTTAGATCACTTAAGTTAAATGGATTCGGACTTCATTTTTACCCAACTAAGGCGAAGTTAAATGTAAGTAGTTTGCAATGTTTTATTTTTGATATAATAATAATAATAGCTGGGAGACCGAGCGTCGCTCGTTCAATCGTAGTTTTTATAAACTAAGATAACTTGTTTAGTAGAACATATAAGATATATTTTCTATGAAACATTTTGCAGGGTGTTGCTTTAGTCGGTAGTGGCCTTCTAAGGGACGAAAGGACAAGCAATATTTGTTCTGAAAATAACTATAATATTTTTTTATAATTTTATTCTATTGAAAATAATACATGCAAATTATCCTTTTTTTGATAAAAAAAAAACAGTAAAATATTCAATGCTACGTAATATTAGAAAGTTGTTCATCATTTAATATGATATTAGTCAGTAATATCAATCAGTTTTGGCGACTTTTTTAGAGATTTTCTTATTGCAAATGTTATCAGCTCCATCTAGTTGAGTTTAGAGAAAGCCGTGGATAATTCCCTTTTGTCAAACACGAGGCAGGGTGGCACAATCATTAGGTATGTAATTCACTTATATGGCGGAAGATGGAGCTATTTGTCTTTAAAATGTAGAGGTTAAATATATATTATTTTTATTTATTTACATTATATTTACGTAAGTTCACACAAAATACAAAATAAAAAGACAAAAAATTGGGGATTCGAATCCGTACCTAAAAGCAGCAAAACGTAAGTGACTATAATCTACCAAAGTACTTACAAGCGCCATTTAAAATAAGCATCATATTCGTTCTCCTTTTATGTAATTTCACTGATATCTCCCATAAATTAATTTTTTCGAAGATAATTCCCTCATAGATCGATTTCTGGTGATTTTTAACCCCTAGTCCTAGATTTTCATCAAAAGGTTTCAAGCCGTTTTCGAAATCATCAGGACACTTAACTCGTTTAATAGTATAGGAATAATAATATCCGGGACAAATCACACACGGTGGCCTGGCCCCAAACTAGGATTCCCTGTATCTTGGGAACCAGAGACTGATATACATACACATATACGTTTAAATACATACATATATAGATATAATACACCCAGACTCAGAGCAAACAATTCTGCTCATCACAGAAAAGTTTGCCCTGTGTGGGGATCGAACCCACGACTCGCGGATCAGAGGTCAGGATCGCTAACCACTTAGCCACCAAGTCAGTCAAATGTATTGCAAATGCCAAATCCTAAAATCTTAAGAACAATTCGTCACTAGACAAAAAACCTTCGCAAAGAATCCACTGCTGCGTACTCCAAATAAAATATCGCATTTCCATTTTCAACCTTGCATCGAATTCCGCATTATTGTTTTTAAATACCACACAATTTCACACAGTTCCTGTCGACAATATTTCAAAGACAAACCCTAATGGTTACGTCAAAAATGTATAATTGGGTAATTTTTTAAAACGGAAATCTGCGGAAACTCACCTCACAATGCATACATAGACTTCATAAACATTAAGACTAGTGTTAACTTAAAATTCTTGCTTCGCTACGGTAACGAGCATGTAATTTACAATAATAAAATTGTGACGAAATCACTAACTTGTTAGTTACGTGGGTCAGAGGTGCTCAAAGTTTTAAGGCGCGACGTACACTCAATCTGAGCAGGTTGATGCATGATAATATAATGTCGACTCTAACGCCACTCATTTTAAGTTCAGTGTGGGTACTATCGCGGCGGTTACGTCAAGGCCGAACGCAAAATTCTCGAGATTTCGATGTTTTTATTGCTTTTCTTGGCTTTCAAATAAGTTAAAAAAAATCCGTTCAAGGTAAATTGAAGGTATTAAAATGGCCGATATTGTGTTTCCGAGAGAATTTGCAATTAATGCAAAATACAGGGTTTACAGGATATTTTTTTTCATCAAAGGTTTTGTGATTTTTATGATTCTGTGAAAATGAATGAAAATGAAAATGAAAAATTTATTGACAACATTTGTTGCTGTTCAAGGCAATTTGTTTTTTATTGTTTCAAGTAGCTTTGTGATAGCTTTAACCATTACTTCAAGAATTTGAATTGAATATTGCGATTTGGCGATACTTAACGCCTTAATAGTAAACAGATTATAACCCTAATCGCACCCCGGACACTACATACAAATCGTCCGAGTTATATAACTTTGACAGTTATAAAGGACAATGGGTAAGAGCGTATCCAAAAACTAAGTGAATTGTAGCATTAACAACTATGTCGGTATAAATCTCATCTCCCGTTTTTTAATATTATAAATGCGAAAGTATGGATGTTTGTTTATTTATTTGTTTGTTTGTTTGTTCCACTTTCACGCCGAAACTACTGAACGGATCTGGATGAAATTTGGTAGGTAGATAGATAAAGCACTCAGCTAACACACAGGATACTTTTATCTCGGAAAACTAAAGGGTTCCCGGAGGAATGCTTAAAAACTCAAAATTTCCACCGAGTTTGTGTATGAGTTGCCCTAAATGGAATAGTTTATTTATCCTAAGAGCGCTTGTCGAAATTCACTTGGAGGAAAAGCCTAGTTTTTTTACATAGAATAATCTGAATACTGAATCAAGAATTGGTATGGGAAACTGAAAAAAAAACATAATTTTACATCAGTTTCAATACTTCTCCTGTATTCTATAACTGTGTGTATATTAAGTGCTCTTTATTACAATAAAGTATACTTTTAACGACCTGTACAGACGAGGCATGCGTATACGCACGCCAGTTTGAGCGCCACTGTCCTCTAACAGCCTTGGTCGAGTAGTTAAGTAACGTCGGCCGTTTAGCAAGCGAGCTCCGCGCGGTGACGAAAACGCCACTTGTGTGGATAACTCGCAAATGTCGCTAAGTCAGCTGCGCGCGAGTAGGCATAGCGAATCCTATCTAGCATTAAGATGTAATAGAATATAAGACTTTTTTTTTTTAATGTGTTGGAGGGAGTTTCTTTAGGGCCCGCCGTTTCTTCTCACTCCGCAAACACTTCCCGAAACGGTGGGTATACGAGTTCCGAGTGGTAGGAACCTCGTATTAGGTATAGATAAAAGAATGACGTTCGAAAAGTATACACTGCTACCTGCTTCGAATAAAATATTTTCATTTTCATTTTCTTAGGGACAAATTCATAGAATTGGCGGGCTCCAACTTTTTAAGACTCAGAGTCTGTTTGGTTGGTGGTAGGGCATTTTCTGATCCCGCCTGGCTAGCTACCACCATTTTATCTAAGTTGCCGCCAAACATCAATGTTAACAGCCTTGAAGTGTTCCGGCATGAAGATAAGATAGCCAGTTCCCCATTGCATTGGGGAATCTTGGTAAGCCCGTCCATTTTTGGCATCATCAACACTTACCATCAGGTGAGATGATGCCAAGGGCTTACCAATTGAGGGTAAAAAAACGGTACGCGCTAGATGGCAGTCGTTAAGCCACGTCGGAGGCCTTATAGGCGGCTTGAAAACTGACACTGGGGTTGGCCACTAGCCCCACAACCTCCACTATATAATCAGACGCATACAGAACAGACAGACAGACAGTTTTTTTTACAGTTTACTGTTTCAGATATTATTTTAATTCACTTGAATTATAACTGTTTTCCCCTTACAAAATACATCACCGAGAGCTCTATCATTTCAGAATTCCTAAATCACAAGAACCGCAAACCGGGAGCCGGGTCGTTCCCTTCCCTCAAATATGGTTGAGGGGAGCGATGGCTGACTCTCGCGTTATACTCGTGATCGGGTGCTGTCCGTGTGAACTGGCCTGCTCTTGTCATCGGTTTTTGAATTGTTAGTCATTAGCTACAAATAATTTTTACTTTTATCTCTTTTGAATCCTTTCTTTCTTTATTCTTCTTACTTTATTCTTATTTTTGCATATTTTATTTACAGACATGACATTGTATAATTCATTTATTGATCTAGCACTAAGATGTAACAGAATATAAGACTTTAAAAAAAAGTGTTGGAGGGAGTTTCTTTAGGGCCCGCCGTTTCTTCTCACTCCGCAAACACTTCCCGATACGTTGGGTATACGAGTTCCGAGTGGTAGGAACCTCGTGTTAGGTAGATAAAAGAATAACGTTCGAAAAGTGTACACTGCTACCTACTTCGAATAAAATATTTTCATTTCATTTCATTTCACCTACAAGAGATAATATAATTTATTTATTTTTTATTTCAAAACAGCTGATATTATGCAAAACAGTTTTTCCATACAAAAGACATCAACGAGAGCAGCACGTTATTTGAGAATACCTAATATGTATACGGAGTTAAAAAGTGCGTTTGAAATTTTAAGGGGTTATTCAGAATCAAGTATAGAATATAGGAAAAATATTGAAAATTGAAAGAATAATCTCTACATACAAAAAAAAAGAATTAATTAGACCAAAACAATTTCTCCGCTCCATACAAAAGACATCATCATCAACGAGAGCGAGTTATTATTTCAGAATTCCTAAAATACAATTTAAAAATTTACTTACTTGGAATTTCATCACAATATGTGCAATTTTTATAAAAAAAAAATTGTAATGAGTCTAGAAAGGAAAATGCTCAATTATGAAGTCATAAAATCACTATTTCTAGAAAAAGCACATTTTAAGATCAGATTGTCGTTTTTGACAATCTTGACTCGGATAAAGTGCAGCCCCCCAATCCCTATTGTGTATAAAAAACTGTATATTTACCCGACTGCGCCAGAAGGAGGGTTATGTTTTTCGACTGTATGTATATTAACAACCCATTACGTCCCCACTGCAGGGGTACGGGTCTCTTCCCGCTTAACTCGGGAAGGTTTAGGCCATACTCCACACGCGGGGGCCAAGTCCGGATTGGTGGAGGTTGTGGGGCTAGTGGCCAACCCCAGTGTTAGAAGTTTTCAAGCCGCCTATAAGGCCTCTGACATGGCTTAACGACTGCTAGCGATAGCAGCCGGCACCAACGACTTAACGTGGCTTGCGAAGCACGGAAACGGTCGAGATAAATGCCACTAACACAGTCAAACCCATCCAGGTTATAACCGTGTCTGTAGTCAGTTAACCTGCGTGACCGATGCGACCACGCAAGCCGCACTGAGCCACGACCGCTTCGAGTGTATGTATGTATATTTCTTTGGCACACTCTGTGTAGCCTAAACGGCTGGATTGGGAGGTGTCGTTAGATTGGTCTTGATCCCTAGAGTGACATAGGTAACATTTAAATGCAGTCGGTATTTCTTTTTAAATATCGTTAGGTTATTTTAAGACTTTACCTACCACACGCAAAGCCTCGAAACTAACCGCGTTGCTACGCTTAAACCCGGTTGTTTTTTTAGTTACAATTAAAAAAATCCAATATGGCGGCCACAATATAATATCTGCATGACCTTTCCATGCAAAAGCGAGATTAAAATCCAATAACATCGGAATTAAACGGGTTCCTCGGAAAACCAGTTACAAGCAGAGACGTTGCAACTTTGCGAGGACAGGCAGTCGTTAAGCCATGTCGGAGGGCTTATAGGCGGCTTGAAAACTTCTGACAC
Source organism: Coleophora deauratella (assembly GCA_958295455.1). Taxonomy (NCBI): domain Eukaryota; kingdom Metazoa; phylum Arthropoda; class Insecta; order Lepidoptera; family Coleophoridae; genus Coleophora; species Coleophora deauratella. The sequence continues at coordinate 9,512,505 of OY282414.1, read as the reverse complement.
TGGGGTTGGCCACTAGCCCCACAACCTCCACCGATCCGGACTTGGCCCCGTGTGTGGAGTATGGCCTAACCTTCCCGATTCATAGGAAGAGACCCGTGCCCCTGCAGTGGGGACGTTATGGGTTGTGAGCACAAGGACAGGCCCATTGGTACTAGAAATCGCATTAAGATTATTTAGGGTCTCTAAAAAAAGGTTTCAAAACATGTTTAACTCTAACACTAGAGCGCACGCGCCTCTTTTTTTACATGAGTGATCGCGTGCTTTACTATGGTAGAACATTTACAAATTGATGTTTTTCACAAATAATGGTGTATGGAAATGAAAAAATGATTGTTTATGGTTTGATATTTAATAAACTAAGGAAAACAAATAAAAAAAATAAAAAAAATATCCTTCTATTCTGAGATGGCAACATATGATTTTCTAACCCTGTTCTACTATAGTAGAGCACGCGTGCGTTCGAGTACTAATGAAACCCATACACTCGTAATGAATTCTAGTAGTGAACGATTTACATTTTCGAAAAACTTTTTTTTTTTAAACAAACGTGTTTCTAAATAATAATATGTATCTTAAAATTATTAGGGCATTTATTGCGATTTAATTATTTACAAAAATCAACATCACAATGGATTTCTTGCAACCCATAAAGCCAAAAAAATTTTGAAGCAACACGTTGAGACGACCAAGTCTGTTATAACATGTCAATGGTAAAAAGACTGTTTATAGGAGGAAGTTTGGCTTTATGTTAAGCAGTTTAACAGGTCAAAGTACACGGACTGACAAACACGCGACCGCGTAATCAGAGACAAATATGTGTTTAAAACAAGGTCAATAATGTAAAGATTTTGTGGGATTTTCCTGTTCTTTTTGAATCAGATAACTAATATTGAAAAGATGCGATTAAAAACTCGTCTTGCTTCCTGAAAGAAACGACTTGAATTCCATCGCTTTTAAAACTTTGCTTAATATTAGGTGCTTACCTATGAAATTGCCGATTAGTTAAAAAAGTTCAAAGAGAAAATTAATATTAAACAATTAAGGTTTTAAAACAACTAACTTATTTCCAAAGTGCCATTGGACATTTAGAAATAAAATAATGCTTGCTAAATGCACGTTTTCTGAATATTTTGAGAGCACAGTGGTGTAGAAGCTTTACCCAGTTGACCTCTAAGTAGAAAGAGAGTAAGAAAACGCTAATACAGTATTTAATGGAACCCTACTCAGTAGGTTTTTACATGAGAGACATGACATCACTAATTCATGAAAGACCTTGAATCTAGCTAGAAAATGATATATAATTTAAAGGAAGTAAATTATTTTTTTGGGGAATATTGAAATGAAATGAAATTAAATGAAATGAAATGAAAATATTTTATTCGAAGTAGGTAGCAGTGTACACTTTTCGAACGTCATTCTTTTATCTACCTAAAACGAGGTTCCTACCACTCGGAACTCGTATACCCACCGTTTCGGCTCTATTGCTCCGACTATTGTACCGTATTGCTCTGTTGAACTTTCAAAACTGAAACGGCAATTTCATATGTAAGCACCATCTAACTTACAATAAGTCTCACACCAAGGACATTTATCACAATACGGTATTTGACTACTAGTCATTTGAGTGACTTTTTATCAACTGCCAAAAACGATATTTTGTTCTGAAATTGTTCGTGTTACTGGCATGTGACGTCACAGTCTTTGACGAACTTATTTTCTGATTGTATTGAATATCAAATTTAAAATTAACAAAAATATCAGTCCAGTAATAAATTTCACTATTCTAAGAGAAAATGCTCTTTAGTGAATAATACTTTTCAATTTAATTTTGATAGTGTCAAATACATTTCAATCCGGAAGTTGACTGCTAGTCATTTGAGTTACTTTTTATCAAATGTCAAAAACGACATCTTGTTCTAAAAATGTTTCAAATTTTGAACGATGACGTCATTATTCAATACTACTATATTTGCATACTAATTATGAAATTTTTATGAATTAAAATTTGAAAATCTAATAAAAATTAATGTGATTAAGTTTTTCATCAATTTTATAAAAATAAAAATAATATCTTGTTATTTATTTTTAATAATAATAATAATAATAAATGTAGTTTATTTTCTCAACACATCATAAATACATTGAATATAATAAGTATTATTTGTACACAGTATACTAGATTACAATATGATGTGATGGACTGGTGCCTGAGCTAGACTGGAAGTCTGTATTACAGGTCACCAGGCCCTCACCCTACGGAGTGATACAAATAATAAGGAGTAAACTAAACATTGAAAAGAAGAAAAAGTAAGAACAATCTGAACGCATAACATAGAAAATTATTTAAAGATATAAAAGATGTGCATTGAGCGCGAGTGCATGTGTGTGTGTGTGTGTGTGTGTGTGTGTGTGTGTGTGTGTGTGTGTGTGTGTGTGTGTGTGTGTGTGTGTGTGTGTGTGTGTGTGTGTGTGTGTGTGTGAGTGTGTGTGTGAGTGTGTATGTGAGTGTTTGCGTGAGCGTGTGTGCGTGTGTATGTGTGCAAGAGAGAGCGTGCGAGTGTTTGTGTAAGTGAGGGGGTCAATCAAGCTAAAGAGAGCAGAAGATTCTCAGTGCTGTCATAATCATGATTCTGAAGATTGCTTTTTAGCGTGGATTTTAGTTTGGACCTAATGCAGTCAACTTCCGGATTATTTTATATTAGATTAGAACAAAAAATAAGATGCGTAAGATGGTCACAGATCGGTCACACAGGGAGGGTGAGGTAGCCTTCAGAGAGCGGCAGGGAGTGTCCATACTGTACAATGTCCTGATACTGTGCTTAAAATTTTCCTAACACCGAAGAATGTGTTTGCGGCGCCCCATACAAATCATGGCCATCACACATTGCACTGCAGTCGTGTGCCACAAAACCAGTCTCATGCACCTTGGTGGTTATTGAGGATAACCAAAGAGTCTTTGAAGTAGTAACACACTGGGTCAAAGTTATGTGAATCTATCGACACGATAAGAAATAGCTAAAACTATTTAAACATCAATTCACGTGAAAAATGAGGACATGCCGTAAATAAAAAGACAGAATAAACGAATCTGGTTATTAAAAGAATGTTTAACCTAGGTGAGAATCGAACCCAGCATCCTCGGATCAGTAGACAGCAGCGCTAACCATTAAGCCAACGAGTCAACCTAGAATATGAACTGTTCAAAAAAAAATTAACACCGAGTCAGAATAAGGATATAAAATAATCGTTCACCTTGCAACTTTATTGAAAACTGCACTTTTTGTTTTTACCTTAGCGAATGAACTTTTTGTCTGACAGATTTTAATTCGATATCCAAGTATTTTTTTCTTTTTTTATCATTATTTTGTTTGATTGGTTTCTTATTGTTGAATTTCGCGTTTAACATGACGTGTGTATTCGTTAATTTTGTATTATAATAATCATCATAACTATCAGCCAAAAGACGTCCACTGCTGGACAAAGGCCTCCCCCAAGGATTTCCACACCGACCGGTCCTGCGCTGCCCGCACCTGCATCCAATTTATATTATAGTATTTCTTGCTAGTTAATAGCATTAGGTATTACACGAAAAACATGTAATATTAATATAATATTTAATTAACATAAGATTATTAACGGAAAACGGACCCTGCCTCAAGTCGTGATAACGTTAGGTAGAAGAAAAAGTGGCATTATTACACACGAAGTGTACATAAAACTGTAATATTAATGAATACATACAGAACAACGTACGTATCACTGAGTTAATGACGGTGCAGTAATTAGCGCTCCAGACTTCTAAACCGCGAGTCGCGGGTTCTATCCCCACCAACGGCAACGCAACGCACTTGTGACTCCTCTGGTGTTGCGGGCGTCTATGGGCGGCGGTAATCGCTTACCATTAGGTGATCCGTCTGCTCGTTTGCCACCTATCATAAAAAAACCACCCCTTTTTAATCAAAAATAAATGTTCGGTTTTACAGAATTTTGATGACTTCTAGATGAGTAGAGTACCTTTTATTCTATTTTTCTATTTGGCATTCCACATCTCATTTAAGGAATGATTTTGCCAATGTCAAGTGAAAAATGGGAGAATCTTCAATTTAAAAAAATGGTGTAACGCCAATGTCAAGTGAAAGACGCGGCTCTAAGGGTGATGGGCACTCAAAGACTCTCCACGTGGTGGTTTGCTGCTGGAACTCGGAAACGGAGCTGTCTCCCGAGTTAATCCTCTTCTTATGACCGCTTATCACGGAATCGGAATCACAGCTATTTCCCCATCACAAAAATAACGTTGAGACTACTCTAAAACGGAAATAATTAAAAATGAACTCAGCAGACGTGTCCGCGGTACAAGTCCCGGCAACCAACCCCCTAGAGTACCTTAACAACACGTAAACGCTAATCGCGCAGGCGCACTGTCAAAAATTGAAGTTCGCTTAACCCGTCCCGCGCCAAAGAGATAGCAAATTTTTACCCGGTAGCGTCCCATACAAAGACTTTTTGCCTGGCTTCACATAGATAGATCGAAATTATGGGTTTGTTGTATCATTATATTTAACATGTTATATATCGTTAGAAAGGGGATTAGATTCTCTACATGTTTAAATATAGCAAAATGATATCACTTACTTGTAACAAGGACAAAAAAATTATCTTTCGAAGGTTTTCGTATTTCATACATTTTTTCGTTCCTCTCATCGCACTTCACATACTTCTTGCACAAAATTTATAACCATTTGCAATATAACACAAACACTTATTTAAAGATTTGTTATTTACGCATCTATTAAGCCTAATTTCATCGTCACAGAACATATAATTACTCCACAATCATTCTTTTTTACGCGACAATCAAAATAACGGCCGGCCGCCATGCTTGCACCACGCGCAACTGACAACGAAGTGGTCCGCAAGTACAGTTGACAAGCGAAATGCTCAACGTTAGAATATTGGTTATTGTTATTTTCATTTCATATTTCAATGCCTTTCGTTTATTATTTTATTATAGTTTTCTTTTAGTCTATCTTATAGTACTGAGTAAATGCTTTTGCAAATAACTTATTATCTTATGTAAATAATGAATAAAAAGTTGTATTAATGCAATGGGCTAAAAGTATATTTGGAAATTAAAAAAAGTTTATGTTATGAAATATTTTTATAAGGATGTTCGAAAAATTGTGTTTTAAATAGAAGTCAACATGGCGAGCCATGGGCTATACCACGGAGAAGGCGTCGATGGCTCGTCACCGATCCTGGTGTTACCGATCTGGATCTAGACCGGAATCGGGACTTACATCGAGAAATTGACATGCGCCGCAGATCGCATGCTTTCCTAAAAAATATTAATTATTTATTGTTATAATTATGTAAACTAAAAGACAGTACATCTAACGTGACGGAAAATAGAGGTTTCATTAAACGTACAGGTTTAAAAAAATACAGTGTAAACTCTTTACAAGTCCTTTAATTTAAACGAAAAATTAACATAACGTAGAAAGTTTTTTAGTTTGGTTAGCTTACCTTCAAACCCATACATTGATACACTCTTTATATTTAGACGTCCGTAAATATTTATTATTAGTATTATTGTTTATCAGTTAAGAAAAGTTTCCAACAATATCTTTGAGGTGCCGACATTTCTAAGAAAGATACCTGAGGTCGTAAACAGTCGTGTTGCTTTTGTTATTGTAAATTGCCTGGAACACGTGTGCCATTACGATTGCATTGTCTGGAAACTTTGGTGTCAGTTACTAAATACACTAGTCACCTTTCATACTGTAAAACTAATAGAACAAACTAAAATTAACTATGTTACTATTCAATTACAATGATCCCACTTGATTCCAAGACATGAATAAAATACACAAGACAAACACTGACATAGCAAAAAGTTTAGGCAAAGTTAACAGATTATATGTATGTATTTATAATTTTATTATCTTTTATATTGAAACAAATATTAAACAGTATTTTGAATTGTGAAATTTTGTTATTTTTATTTCTTCACACCACTTAACGGAAACTTTCTATACAACAAAAAAATGCTTTACACCTATAAAATCTTTCGTTCGTTATAAAAAGTTTACACTGTTTTGTCAAATCGAAAATAACACTGTTGATATAAAAATATGTTCATATTGCGTAATCTCACATATTTTCTTGTCAACTGTACTTTGTCACAATTTTGAGCCGTTATTGAACAATTATGATGATCTAACCAAAACTATTGAATTTATGACCAAACTAATAGTAAAAATAAATTCTTGAGTAAATTTCTAACAAGTTAATGTATTTTTTTAATATCATTTTCAACAAATATAGGGCACAACACACGTACAAACAAATGGTTGGCCGTTGAAAACGTTGCATCACCAAAGTTCTAACGTTTTTTCACTGTTAAAATTTATAGTAAGTCTAAAACAAATATATAGAACAGATTCTGTACTCAATTTCCAGTAATTTCATGTATAATACATACAGTAAACACGTACCTTTTAAAAGCTTTAGACATTTTTATTTCACATAGATTTTACGTTCGCGCACGAGAAATTGTAAATGAATCGACCGCGTCCCCTTACCACACAAAATATTTTTTTCCTCCAAAATCACTCCATTTTATTGGTGGAAATAAATTTAAAATAAAAAAGGAAGAGTTCTTATTGACTGTTCATATTTTTTTAAACTTCTAAAACTATAATAAGAAACAGAAGATATGGCTGACAATCAGCCATTTCGCTTATGGACAGACGTCGTCACTAGGACGCGTCAGAAAGTTATCTCTTATGGACAAACGGTGTCTCTGGGGCGCTTGACGGGCTAACAACGCATTATTATACCTTTACCACAGATTCCAGCAGTGTACTGCCCCCATAAGTAAGATAGCCGCAAATTATATGGAATTTCCGTACACTTTGCGGTCTTTTCTCTTATGAGGGCAGTGCAAGCAGCATAACAGTTACCTAACGCCTGCCACTTGCGTTTGCGCAAGTGTTAATAACTTTTACTTGCAGCTCGGTGCTCAGCTGTTGTTGCCTCACTCTCACGCACGATATTTGATATGCGTGTACGCAGGAGTACGCGACTATGGTGGGTGTATAATAAATAATTTAGCTATAATATCTATTTATAGGTATGGAGACATTGGCTTTTGCTGGGTACTGTTTCACGGAGTCTACACTAGCGGTGGCACCCTCCCGTATTATATGTATAAGGTGCTACTTTATTAGTGCCCGATATTTTAGTCAGTCCTTCTATTTCTGGCTCTGATCAACTTTCCCCAAGGAACCCATTGTGAAAACGCAAAACAATTTTTGGACTCTTCATACAAATCGATCAGCCGAGCGGCCAAATTAGTATGAAGAGTCCAAAAGTTTTTTTGCGGTTTGACTATGGATTTCTTGAGGAAAGTTGATCAGAATCAGGAGTAGAGGCGCTGACTAAAATATCGGGCACTAATAAAATAGCACCTTATATAGGGTGACTTTAAATTAGTTCTTGATGCCAAAGGATATGCATGTGCTCATGATAACAACCAACTTTCCCTAAGGAACCCATAGTCAAATCACAAAAAAATTTTTGACTCTTCATACTTATTTGGCCGGTCCGTTGACTGATTTGTATGGAGGGTCCAAAACTTTTTTTGCGATTTGACTATGGGTTACTGAGGGAAAGTTGTTTGTTATCACGAGCACAAGCATAGGCTTTTGTATCAAGAACAAATTTAAAGTTACCCTATATATTCTATTATTGCGCAACACATGATCGAAACGTGTCTCGTACTCTTGTGTCGTGTGGTATCTTGTTCGATGATGTGCTAATTTATACTGTAGGCCTAAAGTGTAAAGAAACAGAGGGGCACTTGTAAAGGCTCTATACTCTATACGCATGCCATGACAATTAGTGTGAAGGTCACTTACACAGAGAACCATTAAGAAACAACACAAGTTAAAACACTGCAGAAATTCAAAATTAGAAATTTAAATAAGTAAATCGTGAACCTAAAGGAATGTTGTGCTCAGTGTTGCCGTTTGCGTACATTTTACACATTTGACGTACCTTTTTAAGCTCCCATGTGTAATGTGTAATTGGGACCTCATATGTACCTTTTGAACTTATAAAAAAGATAAGTTAGTAAGTACCACAGGCACAGCGATAATAATGAACCTCCACCTTAATTTTTTTGCGCTCGCTCCGCTCGCGCCCTTTTGTATAAACAGGGAAGATTCTTCTGTTTTGTGAACGACAGTACTGGATGCATTTGCGCAAAAGAAGTTGGTCGCGCTTTCTTAAATGTATGTATATTATAAACAAGAATACTGCAATACAGAGGAGATTGTAAAATTAAACTAAAACTTCCTAAAAATGCAGGAAATCCTAAGTGTTTAATAAAGTAAAAATTTTGCAAGCAGAACTGTAGATTCTACTACTTCGTTAATTACAGTACTCGAGGAACATACAGAGGAGGGCGTTAATTTATACAATAAAACTTCTTAAAATGTAGGTAATCTGAATACTTTATCAGATAAATTTTAAATACCACAAAGGTGCAGGTAATAAAAAATATGACCCCCCCCCCCCCCCCCAATTTTTGGCACTACCGCACCTGGACCCTATAGCTATATGTACTTCAAATTCACTGTTTCCTCTTTTCACGCGAAAGAATCTACAGTATGGTTGTATTTAGTGGTTTTAGTAAAAAATGCCCATGTACCTTTTTAACCCAAAATGTACGGTTTCAGAGCTTGATATGTGCGTTTTGGGAAATCAGTGGCGGCAACACTGGACTTGTGCTATTTGCAAGGATCTCACTGATAAGCTCAATTAACTTTCTATATTTGTATTCTGTTAATGGACCTATAGTCTATAGGTTATTTTGTATCATTTATTAGTGTATTGTATATATTGCGTAAGACTTTTTTATCCTGAATAAATAAATTAACACAAAACAGTTCAGATACTCGTATTTCATTTCATTTATTTATTTATTCATTAACAAAATAATTAGTATGTGAATTTTACATAGAGAAAAAAATAAGACACTTAAATGCAGTATAATATTAAAAAAAAACCTTAAAATAACTTACACGCCGTGCGAATGAAATTGTAATATATATATATTTTTTAAATGATCTACAATGACTAAAAAGTTGTGTACTGTGAACAGAGCCCTAGCGACGTTACTCCGGCCAATGACAGAAAAGTTAATTTCGTCGGTACTAGCTCGTCTCCCTGAATCCTCCTCCTCCTTGCGTCGTATTCCTCAGCGATGAGGGTCGTGACCTCCCTTTGGTAACACTTTCTCGGTGATGATCTTTCGCCATTTCATTCTGTCTTCAGCAATGTGCAGAGCATCGTGGAGGTTGGTAACGAGAGTGATACGCATTTCATCAGTCCAACGCATCGGGCTGCGGCCCTGCGGTCTCTTTTTACTTCCATTTTGCCAGTAACCATCTCCCGTAACCGTCTCCCTGAATAGCCTAAAGAGAATAAATATAGAGATGAGAAGAGTCCTCACCTCACGACGATGGCAACACTCTTGCAGACCTGAGATTTAGTTTTGTATCTCACAGAATAAGGCCATTCAAAAAGACATCACACATCGCAAACGCACATGTATCTACGATTTTGTTGTGTAGTATTTTGAAAAAGACGATTTAAAAGTATGTGCAAAACATCTACTTAAATAAAAAACATTTTGATTTTGATTGAGAACCTCCTCCTTTTTTCGAAGTCGGTCAAGTCAAGTAATGGCAAAATCACGATCCATCGTCTAAGCCAGTTGACCGAGTTATTGTTCAAGGGCGGTCTTCACTTGAGCGCGCGCTTGCGCAAGAGGTCGCAGGTTCGGTAATCGACGTCGGCGCATCGTTAGACATTTTGTAGGCTCAGTTTGAGTGACTTGTCTGGTGGTGTAGTGGTTAGAGCTTCTGACTGCTAGTGCTAGGCTGAAACAGTGGGTTCGATTCCCTCCCAGGGCAACACAGGTGTGTTGGATCTTAAATGTGTTAATAATTATTATTGTGATATTATTCGATAGGTACAGTACAAATTATTTTACTGCCCCAATGGATGGTAACGTTTTTCTGTTGTATGTAGAAGTTTTTAGAAGATTTTAGACCCTATCCGTTGATCAGGAAACATTTAAAGTAGTCACATTTTATTTCTTTGCCATAATGAGGAAAAAGCCACGGAAAGAGGAATACATTTTAGGTTTTTTCATTAAATTGGTTCGGTAAGATCATTTGCCAGTTATATTACCGGTTCCTTTTCTTAAACTATTCCGGTAAGATCATTTGCCACTTACATTACAAAACTTAATTCATGTTTTGAGACGATTACCGATTATCCAAAACCACAAAGGTATCGGCCGAGTCAGTGTTTGCGCAAGTGGGCAGGGGCAAAGAATTCTACCGTTTATTATCATTCTCGCTTACCGGTTTCGAAACAACAATTAAGTTGCTGCAAATACCAAGAGAGAGATTGAGGCGGATATAACACTGCACCGAAATCCGCTCCGGTGTACTGTGCTGCGATTTTTAACAGACTTCAAAAAAGGAGGAGGTTCTCAATTCGACTGTACGTCGTTTTTTTTGTATGTTTGTTACGCGATTACTCCACCTATTATGAATCCATTTTGATGATTCTTTTTTTGTTTGGGAGATAATACTTCAGAGGTGGTCCCATATAAATTTCATCTAAATTGATTCAGCGGTTTTTGAAAAAATCAACAAAAACAAAAAAATAGCAAAATTGTATCTGTTACGATTGAAGTCGGTTTTTTAACGTATTCAGCGTTGTTGAATTTTTGACACTGTCAAAGGAAAAGCCGCAGCACCGCACACCGGAGCGGATCCCGGTGCAGTCTCAGATACCGTGGGTGGCACGGATAATTATGCCTCAGGATAAAAAGAAGATTCCTGGTTACATTTTTTTGAAAACTACATCATCATCATCATCATCATCATTGGCCTATGACGTCTATATGGCATACGATTTAATCACTGTCGACAACAAATCGATTAACCAAAAGGACAGCATACGAGAAACTCCTCGAGTGCGAAAAGGACAGACTCTAAATTAACTTTCTTAATAACAAAATTGTTACGGCTCAGAGTTCAAGTCGGTTGAGAAAGCGAAACAATAGAAATTTAACAAAAAAATCAAAGAGGTGTTACAACGGATGCACAAGACAACTACACTACAGATTATTTTATTGTAAACTCAATATTTTGGTCAAAACTAAAAAAAACGGATTTTTCAGCACAAAAAATTGAGAAACTGAGCCTATAATAGCATTTAGTAATCTGCCGTAGAACTACAGTAAACAGCAACAAATACAAATACCACCAATATCTCATTACTCTTTACCATTATATGTAGTTCTGTTTTTTTTTTCATACTAAGTAAATATTTAAACTAAACTATGCACTGATTCGTAGTTTACAATAGAAAGTGAATATTGTCAATAAGTACAGGGTAATCATTAACTCCTGAAATACAGTTTTCACCTGGCTTAAGAGTTAAAATCGAAGTTTTGTACCTTTCTTCGTGTAGGTTATGTACCGAATGCTTATTCAGTCGAATACAGAGCTTAATCGTGTGTGCGTGTTTCCTTGCTCCACCTCCCCCCCACTTCAGTCTTCAGGATTACCATATGGCGACGAGTCGGTTTTAATTGCGTTATAAAATAACGGACCCAGTGTTGATTGATTTATCAGTTAATTATGGCTAAAATATCTGTTGGGGCTTTGTCAGTGTTCAATAATGAAGGGCATGAATGGAGTTTGTACAGAGACAGACTTGAACAGTGGTTTCTTGCGAACGAAATCGGGGATGACGTGGATAAATCGAAAAGCAAACGCCGCGCAATCCTTCTGTCAAGCCTTTCCGAAAATACTTACAAATTAATTCGTGATCTCGCATTACCTGCTGCTGTCGGTAATCTGGACTATGATCAAGTAGTTAATTTGTTGAATGCTACAATAAAAGTTATATTATTATTTTGAGATATACACTTGGGCTACTCTGACAACTTCGCGCTAGGCGAAATGGCAGGAGCTACTCCAGCAGAAGCACAGTCGGCTGGAGGTCAGTGCGACGAGGAGAGAAAGCGTCGGACAATCCGGGCATTGTCGAGGAGGACTGCCTATTGCATAGCCGCTATTATTATCTGTCTGCCTCGAAGTCCCAGCCGTCTAAGGTTACGATCCAGGTCAGCGGGGATCAAATCATTAACGGACAGGACTACAGGAATGATTTCAGTGGATTGCACTTGCCACACATCCGTAACCTCGTGCGCCAGGTTAAGGTACCGCAACCTCTTGTCGGCATCAGCTTGCACGAGGTTTTCGTCGTGTGGAATTGTGATATCCACCAAAAACACCATTATTATTAATGTTACTATTACTAAAACAGAACTAATTACATTGAAAATTAAGTGTGAATTCAAACAATAATAGAGTAAATTTTCCAAAACGAACCATTTAACTGTACCGCTCACTAATATAATCGACAATGGAACAGTTTTAGTGGTAGCTATTGTTTTAAATATTCACTGTTCCATTGGAACCCAATGAAGAGATTAGTTCCAATATGTATTGTTTAATTAAAGTCTCAACAATAGCAATGAATGGCTGTCGATTGGATCTACTATCGACATGAAAGAACTACTAAATTTGCCTTTTTGTTCTACCTACGTCTTATTCTGTAAATTATAATTACTCCCTGCCTCTCTGGAAAGGTGACACTCTCTGCGGGTAAAATCCGGTGACGGTTCCTTAGCCACGCAACACAATCATTAACGCGTGTATAGGGTCCTTCTTGTCTTGTTATTAATATTGTTGATTTGGAATGTTGTTAGAAGTCTGACAAATGAAAGCGTAACCTGAGAAAGCGCGGCAAATTCAAAAAATCTTCATGTGGTATCATATATATAGCAGGAAAAATATATTTAATACTTGTGTCAATAAATAATAAATCATAAATAATAATAATGTGTAAATAAATAAAGCTAAAAAGTAGCTTCTAGTGTGATGAGCTGCGTGGTGTGGGGCGTGACACGTTTACATCACACACACCTCATACAAATATTGCGTTATTGTTGCCTACTATTACAATACTCGTATATTCTAAAATACCTGGAAAAAAAATTGTGGATTCTAATCATGAAACTGAACAATTTTAGCTTTCGCAACTTTAGAAGTACCCTATTTTGTAATAGTAGGCAACAATGGTGTCGATTCAGTGTTTCCGATTAAACTTATTTGACAGGACTTAACTTAATTTAAGCATTTTTCGATAGAGAGAGGAAAAGACAAAACACTTAAATTAAGTTTACTTTGTTCTGTCAAATAAGTTTGTTTGTTTGTTTGTAAACTCTTTATTGATAAAATAAAATATGTACAAAACTTTAACAGGAGTAATATACAATGGCGGACTTATCCCTTACGGTGATGAGGGTGATCGGCATTGCGATTGACTCCGCCCCCCCGGAAGAGGAGATAGAGCCGCGTATCACGCGCAGTTCACTCAAGGCGGGGTGGATGCTTCTCACGTGCTACAATAAGGATACCCGCGACTGGCTTGCTAGTCGCGTATCGGACCTAAAGCCGTGGGAAGATGCCCAGCTAAGACTTGTGGACGAGGCCGACCTCCCCAAGCCTTGCACGGGCGTCGCCTGGATCCCGGACGAGACCTTAGAGCCTAAGGTTCTCCTATACCAGCTACACAGGCAGAATCGCAGCCTCGGTTGTTTATTCCTTCCTGACATTGAGCACCCTGGTGCTCAATGTCAAGAAGGAGGAAAGGGGGCAAACTGTCACTTTCTCCTTTGACCAGACCGCGTTGGACATCCTCCAGGAAAACAACTTTGAGGTACACCTGACGTCGGGAACTATAGGGACTGGGCTCGTTCACATTCGGGTGAAGGGCACAAGACCAGCCACTGAGGTCCAGGACAACAGGACTCCTCCCGCCACTACGCAAGCACGGGATCCCATCGGAACCGCGGCTTCCACTAGTGTGCAGGCTGAGCCGAGTAGGCAGCCCGTACCCACCAACCCCGTTGCCAGACCATCCAGGCAAGTGATGATTCCGAGCGGTGCCCCCAGGGCCGGCTCAGCGAGTCATCACAACATTGGAAGGACTGGGAGCATGGCTGCACCTAGGGTCCAAGCTGGACAGGCCACCGGGCCCAGTACGCAAGGGGGTAAAAAGATAGCGCGGGGGGCCACCAGGGGGAGGCCCGGGAACAATGGTGCGAGAGGGCTCGCGAGGGGACGGCCAGTGCAGCTACCCTCCATAGCTAGCGAGCACTCGAGCAAGAAGGCGGCGCGCAACCCCCTGAACAACCAACCTCCTCCCCCGCACACTTAACAGTAACACACCGCAACAGACACAACACACAACACTTACACTAAACAGTCCCTTTGTCCAACCCATCCTATCCTTCTCCTATTCCCAATTTTCCTTCCATACTCACTCCTAAAATGTTTAAAGCCATACAAGTTAACCTACACCACGCGAAAGCGGCGAGCACCATCCTGTGCCAAACCTTCGCAGAAGAGAAACTTGACATGGCTCTCATACAAGAACCGTGGATCCACAAAGGGAACACGGTCTCGGGTCTCAACTCAGCAGGTAGGCTGCTGTTCAATTCCGACGGAGTAAGACCCAGAGCTTGTATAATTATTAAGAAAAACTTAAATTTCTTACCAATTCCTTGTATGTGCACAGATGACTTGGTAGCAGCGTATGTAGCATTGCCAGGCAGCGACGAGAAGGTAGTTGTCTGCTCAGCTTACCTGCCTGGCGACACATCGGATCCAACATGGCAACTAGAGCCCCTTGTCGAATACTGCCGGGAGCAGAAGACACAACTGCTGCTTGGCTGCGACTGCAACTCCCATCACACCACGTGGGGTAGTACCAATACCAACCGAAGGGGTGAGTTACTATTTGACTTTCTTATATCTAACAACATCCAGGTTCTAAATGTGGGCAACGCACCGACGTTCGTAACGTCCGCTAGACAGGAGGTTTTAGATATCACTATTTGTACGGATCGGCTTGTTGATAGGGTATGCAAATATTCGAAAATTTTGGTATTCGAATATTCGAATATTTTTGCCTGAGATATTCGAATATTCGAATATTATTCGAAAAGTTATAAAGTCAAATAAAATAGGGTTTTACGTGGTAGGTAGGACACTATTTTGCAATTAGATAAAATAGACTCATTAAAATTTCTAAAATCAATCATATTTATTTGCGACAACATGTTAAAAAATTATAAAATCAATCAACTACCTACGTCAAATAAAAGAAACAAGGTAATTAGTTTTAACTTAATAAACCCCATCTCTTCCCGTGGGTGTCGTAAAAGGCGACTAAGGGATCCATAAACCGGAAGATGGGCAGTAGCGTCTTTTCCGCATACCATCTCGGCTCACGCCACACTGCGATCGCCAACCCGCATGCCAAGCGTGGCGATTACGGCAACTCCCCCCCATGGATATAAACCCTAAAAAACGGCCCCTAGTCCCCGGCAGCCCCGCTATTCCTGACTCCGGTAGCGGTCACGGTAACGGCGGGGCATGGGGTGCGATGAATCTCCGGCAGAGGCCAGGCTACCAAAAACGAAGACCTTTGGCCCTGGCAACATACAACACGCGCACACTGCGAACAGACGAGAAACTCGCTGAACTGAAAGAGGAATTGAGCAGGCTACGGTGGGACATTGTAGGATTATGTGAAGTCCGAAGAGAGGGAGAGGACACCATGATCCTTAAGTCCGGAAACCTGCTCTATTTCCGGGAGGGCGACCATCTGTCCCAGAGTGGTGTCGGGTTTATTGTCCACAAGTCCCTCGTTAACAACGTGGTCCAGGTCGTGAGTGTTTCGACGAGGGTAGCGTACCTTATACTCAGAATCACCAAACGGTATTCGCTGAAGGTAATACTGGTATATGCACCGACCGCGGAACACCCCGACGACGAGGTGGAGGCTATGTATGAGGATATCTCCAGAGCCATACATAGCTCCAGGACCCATTACACCATTGTGATGGGGGACTTCAACGCGAAACTAGGCAAATGAAGTGACAACGAGCTGAGAGTGGGGAAATTTGGATACGGAGAAAGGAATGCGCGGGGTCAGCTGCTGGCCAGCTTTATGGAGATGGAGGGCCTCTTTATGATGAACTCTTTCATTGAAAAGCCAAAACAGGCCACGTGGACATGACTGCATCCCAATGGTGTAAAAAATGAGATTGACTTCATCTTGTAGACAAAAAGGCAAATATTCAATGATGTCTCTGTGATCAACTCGCTGAAGACAGGAAGCGATCACCGAATGGTAAGAGGCACATTGAACCTAAAAACAAAGCTGGAAGGATGTCGACTGATGAAGTCCACGTACCGACCAGCGCCTATCCAACTCCAAAACCCCGAAAGCTTTCAGCTCGAGTTGCACAATCGCTTCGAATGCCTAGGAGAATGCGAAAATGTGGCAGTATCGGCGACTAAACAGACAGATCCCCAAGTCCTTGACCCGCGATATACGTCAATTTAATACAAATCGTATTAAAGAGGCTATAGAGCATAATAAAGGGTCAAAAGTATTCGCAAGGGATCTGTCTGCTGGTCAAAGCCAACTGACAAAGCTGAAGACCGAGGGTGGAAGAGTCGTGTCGTCCAAGCCCGAGCTGTTTGAAGAGGTTGAGAAGTCCTACGGACAATTATACACGACTACACGCTTACCTGTCAGTAATCAAGCTGAAGACCCGAGAGCCAAATTGACCCGACCCTATACCGAAGATATCCCAGATGTCAGCCTGTGCGAGATAAGAATGGATCTCAAACAACTTAAGAACAACAAGGCACCGGGTGATGATGGAATTACAGCTGAGCTTCTGATAGCAGGTGGAGAACCGGTACTTATAGCTCTTCAGAAGCTATTCAATTCCGTCATGCTCGAGGGACGAACGCCTACAGCATGGCACAGGAGTGTGGTGGTGCTCTTCTTCAAGAAGGGTGATAAGACTCTGCTGAACAATTACAGACCCATCTCACTCCTGAGCCATGTCTACAAGCTGTTTTCGAGAGTCATTACGAATCGTCTCGCACGCAGGTTTGATGAATTCCAGCCTCCCGAACAAGCCGGTTTCCGAAAAGGCTTCAGTACCATAGACCACATACATACGCTGCGGCAAATTATACAGAAGACCGAAGAGTATAATCGGCCACTATGCTTGGCGTTTGTGAACTATGAGAAAGCCTTTGATTCGATCGAGACCTGGGCTGTGTTGCAGTCTTTCCAACGGTGCCAAGTCGATTATCGATACATCGAAGTATTGAAGTGTTTGCATGAAAACGCCACCATGTCGGTCCACCTCCAGGATCAGAATTCAAAACCTATCCGGCTGCAGCGTGGGGTGAGACAGGGAGATGTTATATCTCCGAAACTGTTCACCGCTGCACTGGAAGATGTTTTCAAGCTTCTGGACTAGAGAGGACTCGGCATTAACATCAATGGTGAGTACATCACTCACCTTTGATTTGCTGACGATATCGTGATAATGGCTGAGACCTTGGAGGACCTAGGCGCGATGCTCGAAGGACTCAGTAAAGCCTCCCAACAAGTGGGTCTTATAATGAACATGGATAAGACGAAAATCATATTAAACGTCCGTGTTACACCCACTCCTCTGAAGGTTGGAGACTCTACACTTGAAGTTGTTCACGAGTATGTATACCTGGGACAAACAGTCCAGTTAGGTAGGTCCAACTTCGAGAAAGAGTTCAATCGCCGAATTCAACTCGGCTGGGCAGCGTTCGGGAAGCTTCGCAATATCGTCACGTCCAAAGTACCGCAGTGTCGCAAGACTAAAGTCTTTGACCAGTGTGTGTTGCCAGTGATGACATATGAATCCGAGACATGGTCGCTTACTATGGGCCTCATAAGAAGGCTCAAAGTCACCCAAAGGGTGATGGAGCGCGCTATGTTTGGTGTTGTCCAGCAGTGGACGTCTTTCGGCTGATAGATAGATAATAAACCTATCATAAATGAGATCATCAATTATCATTGATTATCTAAAATAAAGTAATGAAAACAAAATTAATCAATTTCTGTTAACTTGGCAGTAACCTAAATAGAAACAATCACTCTCTGAGATCACATGCATAAAAATAGTCCTTATTGGAAAATATAACAAATGAAAATACTTTAACAAATTTAATCCAGGTAAATTAATATATGGCAGTTTGCCATTCTTCTTCCCGAATAACGGCGAGCGCTCACGCAGGAATCGCACGATCCTTCTTTTGGGTGTGTTCACGCAAGATGCGTTTGATGAAATATGTCAAAAACATTTTTTTAGATTTTTTTAAAAATAATTGTAATACTGTCTTTTAATATTTGGTGATGAAATAAATAAACTCGTTACCACTATGGATCAAATATTGTATAAAATTCGTTTACTATTCAGTTCAAATGTCTTAAAAAATAACCGAATATTCGAATATTCGTAAACATTATTCGAATATTAAAATGAGGCGAATATTCGAATTATTCGAATATTCGAATATTCGATTGCAGGCCCTACCCACAAGTGGACCATGGTTAGAGTAGCGTACATCCCTAAGGCTGGAGATCGTGAGAAGTCACAGCCCAAGTCCTACCGACCTATAAGTCTCACTTCTTTTCTACTAAAAACAATGGAGAAGGTCATTAACGTGCACATTAGGGAATCTTACCTATTGGAGCGACCTCTGCATGCGAAACAACACGCTTATCAGAAAGGCAGGTCGACGGAAACGGCCCTGATGGAGCTTACCGATAGAATAGAGAGAGCACTAGATCAAAAGCAAATTGCCCTCTGCGCCTTTCTAGACATTGAGGGAGCTTTTGATAACACCTCAACTGACGTTATATTGAAATGTATGAAGATGCGGAACATTGACTTGACTACAATAAACTGGGTTAAGTCAATGTTGACTAATCGGACAGTCAAAACAACACTACTAGGAGATACTCTGGAAGTGAGACTAACACGAGGTTGCCCGCAGGGCGGAGTTTTGTCTCCTCTAGAATGGTCCCTTGTGGTTGACTGTCTGATTGAAGAGCTCAACGGAGCAAACCTGGACACACAGGGCTATGCAGATGATCTGGTTGTGTCAATAGTGGGGGGGTGTCCCTCTGCTATTTCAGAACAACTGCAACAGGCCCTTTTCAGGATAGAACGGTGGTGTAACGAATTCCAGCTCTCAGTAAATGCAGGGAAAACAATTATAGTCCCCTTCACCAGGAAAAGGAAAATGGAGGGCTTAACGCCTCCCACGCTTTTTGGCAGGACTATACCGTTTTCACGGGAAGTTAAGTACTTAGGAGTAATTCTTGATGACAAACTTACCTGGAACAAACAAATTGACCATATCGTAAGGAAGGCTAAGATAGCGCTAGGTGCATGCTGTCGGCTGGTGGGATCCCGGTGGGGGCTGCAGCCCAAATCGGTGCTGTGGGCCTACACATCCATAGTGCGGCCGATGGTTGCCTACGGATGTGCAGCGTGGCACAGTAAGACCCGGCAATCGACATGCATCACTGCACTTAACAGCCTACAAAGAATTCCTTGTCGAATGGCTACAAACTCTATCTCATCAACTCCCACTGCAGCACTAGAGGCTATTTTAAACCTCGAACCGCTGCACATCCATGTACAGAAGGAGGCCAGGATGGCCATGCTGCGTGCTATGGACGGTGGCAGGACAGTCTGGCAATCAGTGGTAATGAGGGATCTCTTTGATGCACTCATTGTAAACCCAGCACTGGCCATGCCATCCGATGTCCTCTTAAAGGAGTACAGTTTCAACAAACTGTACACGATTCACGTACCGCGTAGGGACGAGTGGAACTGTGCGGTTCCCGAAACTCTCAAATCTGGTGACCTCATCTGGTTCACAGATGGTTCCAACAAAAAAGAGGGTTTTGCCGGTGCTGGAGTATGCGGAGGAGACTCGGAGACGAAGCGGTCATACAGTCTAGGCTCGCATGCGACGGTATTTCAGGCAGAGATGTACGCAATAATAAGATGCGTGCAAGAAAACCTTCTGAGGTCCTATCAAAATAGAAACATAATCATATGCTCGGATAGTCAGGCAGCCCTTATGGCACTGAAATCACATGGGATTGATTCAAAACTTACCCTTGAGTGCGCCAATGCACTTAATCGGCTAGGAAGGCACAACAAAGTCACCTTACGTTTGGTGCCCGGGCACAGTGGCATCAAGGGGAACGAAATAGCAGATGAGCTAGCTAGGAACGGAGCGGAGGCACCAGCTATTGGACCCGAACCAATAGTGGGAGTGCCTCGTTGCACCGGAAGAAGAATGCTGCAGGAATGGGCCAAGGAACAGAGTAGAACACTCTGGGCTAGTGCCCCAGGCCAAAAGCATTCGAAAGCGCTCATATCTGGTTTTTCGCGGGAATACACATCTAGAGCACTACGACTTCTTAGGCCTGGACTTAGGATTCTAGTCAGAACTCTAACTGGCCACTGCAAGCTTAACAAACATCTCTATCAAATGAAGCTTGCAGATACGGACGAGTGCCGATTCTGCCTCGAGGAAGAGGAAACTCCTCTTCATATACTCTGCGAGTGCGAGGCACTGGTCCAAGCCAGAAGCCGATCTCTAGGTGGACCGATGGTAACTCCAGAGGTCATTAGGGAACTCGATCCCAAGTGCATCCTACAGTTCATTAGAACTATTGGCCTTGAGGATATAATTTAACAGGGGCACTGATCACAATAGATCTACCCAGGTCGCAGTGATCCAATAGGGCCCTCCTTTGGTCCTGTACCCCTTTACCCCCCAAATAATAATAATAATAATCCCTTACGGGATCTCTTCCAGTCAACCTTATATGTTAACAGGAATTGTAGGTAAAAATGTCAAAGCAGGAGCAAAAGTCACAAACACGACTTGTTTAAACTTATATATAACTTTAAGTTTAATCGGGAAAACCGAATCGACACAATTTCAGAAGTATTTTGCAAGGAAAACTAAGCAAAATGGTGAACCTGTACTACCCAATTACTACCATAATGTCACAAAAACTTAAACCAATCATGTTTTAAAATCAACTTTAATATATACAGGGTGTAAGGGAAAGGTTTCCGAAAACTTTAAGGGCTTGCTCAGTAGACGAAACTGAATAACTTTCCACAATATTTTTTTCAGGAAACGAAAAAAGAATCGGCTTCTCCATACAAACTGTCCAATCAAGTTTATATTTTTTTTTCGTTTCCTGAAAAAAATTCTTGTGGAAAGTTGTTCAGTTTCGTCTACTGAGCAAGCCCCTAAAGCTTTCGGAAACCTGTCCCTTACACCCTGTATATAATTAAGACCAGTTGTCCTTTTTCTTGAAGCACCAAGGTTCATGCCCTCCCATTTCAGAGGTATAATTTGGTTAAGTACTTATAAGAACACCCTCTATGATGTATGAGAGACTTGTAACACAAAACAAATAGATACAGAAGGTCCGCTCAATACGGTCACTAAAATCCTAAGCATATACATGCTTATAGACGTATACGGTCATTGTAGGCAAGATCACATACTGTGCGATCGTGACCTTGCCTCGAACGACCGTATATTTCTATAAGCCTGTATATGCTGACGATTTTAGTGGTTTGAATTAAGCGGACCTTCTGTGTCTATTTTGTGCTTGTAATATGGAAGTAGGTATCCTAAGTACGTTCCTTAATGCCTAATTTCAATTGACACATTGCTATTGATATTTGCATTGACACTATACCTTAGAGGATTTGACTATACGCTAAGAAAACATTTGAGTTCCAATACGGGTGACAAAACAATGACCGAATTCAAAATTTTGGTAAAATGAGTTTTGATTAAAAACCGACCTAAAAGAGCAAGCCTCACAGTCTCGCTAAAAAACACCTCTATTTCTTAAGCAAAAAGGTAAGAAAATATTTGCGTCTTTATTCGTCCCCCCTCACACGCGAGTGTCTCTCTTTTACGTCGGTTTTTTATCAAAACTCATTTTGCAAAATTTTGGATTTGGTCGTTATTTTATTAAGAGTTCGAAAGTACTACATACAGTATGACTGTTACTGTAAAAACCCGAACTACAGTAAATTCTAAAATTTACCAAATCTTAATGGTATAATTGACCACGCTGAATACGTTAAAAACAACCGACTTCAATCGCAACAACTCCAATTTTGCTATGTTTTTGTTGATTTTCTCAAAAATCGCTGAATCGATTTCGATAAAATTTATATGGGACCACCTGTGAAGTATACCCTTTTAAACAAAAAAATAGAATTTTCCAAATCGGTTCAGGCGTCTTCGAGTAATCGGTGAACATACATCAAGATTCCGACGAATTGAGAACCTCCTCCTTTTTTTGAAGTCGGTTAACAACCTAACCTAAAATATTAGTAAATCCTAAGATATACTGGTAAAACCTAAGAGTTACCAATATCGGGCTTTTAGGGCGCTTTTATTGTCATGCGGGTTTCTGCCCGCGGCGTGCGGCGTTTCTAAAGCGACCCGCGTGCGTGTGACACGCATGCCAATAAAAGGTCCCTAAAAAATGTATTGAAACGACAGATTGCGGGCGGCACGCATGCGGGCAGAAATCCGCATGACAATAAAAGTGCTCTTACAGTAATACGGCCACTCCCTACCCCTCTCTAAAGGAGACCTCCCCCCCTTGCGGGTAAGATCCGGTGACGGTTGCTTAGCGCCAGCCACCCAACCACATTTACGCCTGTACTAACGTCACATTTTTATGTAGTAGTAATACTAAGTAGTAGGCAATAATGATGAGGCATTTTGTTGGGAGTGGTTGAGAGCGTCCGATTGGGGGGATTTATAGTATGAGGTATCTTATGCATAATTCACACCCCGGACACTTCATACAAATTTCGCGCCGTTGTTTACTACAAAGACATTCATGTTTGTACACATGTAAATGTGTGCGTGATGTACTAGGGTTAAATCGAGATTGAATTAGCCCTCTTTTACAAATAAAGTAAAGCCGCTGTATACACCAGACAAGGCTGTATAGCCTTAGAAGGCTTAGCTCTTTCCTTAAAAAATAACATTGCCTATAGTTATAGAACTGTGCTTTGGAACCGTTTTGGAACCTCTTGACGAATGGTCACACACCGGTCACACAGGGGGGGTGAGGTAGCCGTCAGAGAGCAGCAGGGAGTGTCCAACTGTATAATGTCCTTTATACTTTGGTATGATTAATTGATTATGGATGACTAATAAGATCACAGTACAATAACTAACTATGAACTTACTTGATGAAAATAAAAAAAAAACGATACGATTTAAATTTAACAGTGTCTTCTTCCATAGACAAACTCATCTTCCAACATCGAATATTATAGGGTGACTTTAAATTAGTTCTTGATACGAAAGGCTATGCATGTGCTCGTGATCACAAACAACTTTCCCTAAGTAACCCGTAGTAAAAACGCAAAAACCTCCATACAAATCGGTTAACTGACCGGCCAAATAAGTATGAAGAGGCCAATTTTTTTTGCGACTTGACTTTGAGTTCCTTAGGGAAAGTTGTTTGTTATCATGAGCACATGCATAGCCTTTTGTTTCGAGAACTAATTTCAATTCGCCCTCGTATTTTAACTCAACTACACAAGCAGAGGGTACCGTTTTCTGAGTGTACGTATTTAGGTACTATACTGTACATTGTTACCAGCTGTAGCGAAAATGGCTTGATGTACATATTTTATGACCACGCTGAATACGTTTAAAACAACCGACTTCAATCGCAACAACTCCAATTTTGCTGTTTTTGTTGATTTTCTCAAAAACCGCTGAATCGATTTCGATAAAATTTATATGGGACCACCTGTGAAGTATACCCTTTTAAACAAAAAAGAATTTTCCAAATTGGTTCAGGCGTCTTCGAGTAATCGGTAAACATACATTATAAAAAAGATTCCGACGAATTGAGAACCTCCTCCTTTTTTGAAGTCGGTTAAAAAAAGTCCATTTCATAGTCCATCCGACTCATTTCATAGGTTAGCATGTACTAAAATGAAATACCTATACCTAGCTTTGGACAGGAATGTGATGTGTAAATTTGGGAGGGGAAACGAGTGGGGCATTTGTCCGAGGGTAGGATAAGCCAGGCTGAGAAAAAATGTTAAAAAATTATAATAATGACAATATAGGTAAACCATACCATACAAAAAATGGTAATTTAAAAAATGTAGTTATAAGCCCTATTTTCTATTAAAAAAAAGTGTGACGAACTGCGTTTAGAAGAAAATATTAACTGCAGTATAAATCACACAATACAAAAATGCGTATTGTGTATGCCGCATTGTTTATAAAATCATACAAAAAATTCTAATGCATTATAGATATAATAGTACCTATCTGTTGCTGAACAAAATCGTTTATGAATGAATGAATGAATGAATGAATGAATGAATGAATGAATGAGCTTTATTTGCTTTGAAAGGGGTACATAATATGGTCTTAAAATAGGTAATAGTCCTTATGCCACATTCAGCTGATAAGGTCACAGCATGCAAATAATTAAAATAATTAAAAATAAAATTAAAAATAAACAACCTTAAAAAAAATCACAATGTCAAAATATTATACAAAATGTCATTCGGTGTTAATCAAAAAATAATATATAGCAATTTAATGTCATGAGGAGTTAGTCAAAAATTCAATGACACTATAAAAACATTTGTCAATAAGCCACTCAAATAATACTTTTTTAAATTCTTTAAAACACAGACATTTTATATGGTTTGGTAATTTGTTGAATATTCTTATTGCCATAGAGTAACAATTGGAACTACACAAGGTGCTTTTCATTACAGGGAGTTCAAGATTGTATGGACGCCTTCTATTATACTTGTATAGACTTTTTGTAAAAAACTGGGGATTATTTTTTACGAAACTACAAATTTCATAAATATACATGCACGGGAGCGACATTATTTTATACTTTATAAACAGAGGCTTACAACTGTCAGGTGGGTATATATTAAAGATAGCTCGAACACATTGTTTTTGTGACACAAATACTCGGTTTAGGTCTATTGAATTACCCCAGAGTACTAGCCCATATCGTAGGATCGAGGCGACATATCCGTGGTAGGCTAGGAGAGCTGTTGCTCTACCTGAGATTTGCGTTAATCGAAAGAGAGCATATGAAAATCTATTAATTTTATTACATACATGTTCAATGTGTTCTTTCCATGTACAATTATGGTCTAGAATAACTCCTAAAAATTTAGTTGATGTAGAATTACTAATTACTTCGTCCTCATATTTCAAGTCAATGTCATTTACTTTGCCTCGTTGATTATGCATTTGCAAGTATATTGTTTTGTTTACATTAACTTTTAAATTATTATCAATCATCCAGTTTAAAATATCATTTACACTTTTATTTAACTCCTTATTATAATCCATCATATTATTCTTATTATCAGGTATAATCACAGATACATCATCAGCATAAAGTGAACAGTAGTGATTAGTAGCATATGGGAGATCATTAATGTAAATAAGAAATAACAGAGGCCCCAGGATGCTGCCTTGGGGCACTCCTACATTATTTTCTTTTGTAAGAGAGACATAATTAATTTCCTGAAATTTTCTGTTCATATTTGTAATTTCTACATATTGTGTTCTTTTGTATAAATAGCTACGCAACCAGTCATAAGTTTTACCTCTTAGTCCATACAATTCACATTTTCGTAAAAGGATTTCATGAGAGACAAAATCGAAGGCCTTTGTCATATCAAAGAATATAGCCGTACAAGGTATAGTTTTGTCAACAAATTCTAGAATCTTTGTCATTAATTGAAACATCGCTGTTGTAGTAGATTTTCCTTTTTGGAACCCATGTTGTTGTTCGGATAAGATATTGTGTTTGTCAAGGAAATTTGTTATTCTAGTATGCATTGATTTCTCGAACAGCTTAGATATTATTGGAATTAATGCTATAGGTCTATAGTTATCAATATTCTTTTTATCATTTTTCTTATGAATGGGACGTATGACAGTTGTTTTCAAAAGATCAGGATATGTACCTTGCAAGAATGAAAGATTGATCAAATGGCAAATCACGTGTGATATTATTGGAGCTATCATTTTCAGTAGGTCTTTACTCAAGAGAAGCGCTGAAAAAAATAATAATTGCGAGATAAAGATAACACACACGCAAACCTGTGCGCAGACGCAAAGTTCATTATACTTAAGCATACTTATACTTACACCACTTCCTCAGGAACGCGCTTGTGAGCTTAGCGCATAGCTTGTCGCGGCCCTGCATTTTGTCAAAACGAAACTCTTTGCTCTTCTATTTCCAAAATTAAAAAAAACAATCACTAAACACAGCACACACGACACAGCACTGCACAGCAAAAAGTTTTTATTCACCCATTTAGTTTTCTTTTTTAATTTTTATCTTTCTATGGCGCGCACACGTATGTTATGCGCGGGCGTCGCTGGTTTACTGAGGCCGATTGCAAAACCGCCCGTGCGTGCAGATCCTGCAATAGAAGGAAAAGTCTTTTAGTATTAAAAAACCTTATGAATATTCTATGATTCAGTTTCTCAATCAGCTTGGACGGTTGTCCATTAAACGGAATTAAAACGAAAATAGTTAATGCATGTAATGTGTTCTTATAAATAGTTACTGCAAATTGCTACTTTTGACATTGGCATCCGGATTTATTTTCAATGAGTAACCACGTGAATTATAAAATGTTTATCTTCAAACATCAAAGATTACTCATTGGAAAAAAATACTATATTTATTGTTATTGTAAGTAAACTACCAAATAAAGTTAAATACTCTTTATTTGTAATGTAATGCCATAAAAAAGAAATATTCGCATAAAAACAAATATAAAAAATACAAAGTAGTACAATCAAAATAGTTAAAAAATGATAGAACAAAAGTCGTCACTTTGACCCGAATAATAATAGCCTGAATAGATACTCTTATATAAATATCCGCCATTAAAATATAACTTTGTATATTAATTTATAGAAAAGAAATAATCGTAATTAATAATCAGTATGCAAATAAACAAAGCCGTCATCGTTCAAAATTTCAATTTAAACATTTTCGAACAAAATTTAGTTTTGACATTTTTTTTATGACAGAGTTGGCAAACGAGCAGACGGATCACCTGATGGTAAGCGATTACCGCCGCCCATGGACACCCGCAACACCAGAGGAGTCACAAATGCGTTGCCGACCTTTGAAAATTTGACATTTCATAAAAGTAACTCGGATGACTATAATGGCAGTCAACTACCGCTTTAGGGTTTCTGTCTATCTATCTAATCAGCCCACATTAGCCCACTGGTGGGTATAGATAGGCCTCTTCTTTTGCACGCCATTTGTCAAATGATAAATGATAATTATTGCCCAAATCATGGTGCCAGAGGATGTTTCAGCCGTGAGAGAGCCATGCTTCGTCACGAATGGGCCGGCTCGACCGGAGTGATACCACGACCTTACAGAAAACCGGCGTGAAGCAACGCGTGCTTTGTGTTTCGCCGAGTGAGTGAGGGTACCGGAGGCCCAACCTCCCCCCAATTCCCCCATCCCCCCATCCCATTTCAAAGGTCAGCAACGCACTTGTGACTCCTCTGGTGTTGCGGGTGTCTATGGGCGGCGGTAATCGCTTACCATTAGGTGATCCGCTCGTTTGCCACCTATAACATTAAAAAAACGTGACTCACAAATTCAAGACAGTTAACTAAATGTTTATGATAACATATTAAGTATGCACTTTTCTTTTTCACAATTAGTTCTTAATAAAGACCAATTAGTTTGTAATTACATCGATTCATTAGAAAGTAATTACTTTTATCTAGTTGCCCTAGAAGTTAGGTAATGTTTTTCAGGTGAGAAAATGAAATAATTCATTAGTAGGTAACCCTGGTTCAAAGTCAAGGTGGTATTTAGTTTAGTAACAACCCATATCGTCCCCACTGCAGGGGCACGGGTCTCTTCCCATACCTTGGGAAGGTTAGGCCATATTCCGTACTGGTGGAGGTTGTGGTGCTAGTGGCCAACTCAGTCTCAGAAGTTTTAAACCACCTGTAAGGCCACCGATATGGCTTAACAACTACCATCTGGTGGGCTGTAATACAGGTGAAAACCTACCACAGCCACCAGCTCCACAAACTTGTAATAGTATTTAATTAATAGTTTCTCTTTTTAGGGTTCCGTAGCCAAATGGCAAAAAACGGAACGTCATGTCTGTCTGTCTGTTATGGATTCGTCATGTCTGTCTGTCTGTCTGTCTGTCTGTCTGTCCGTCCGTATGTCACAGCCACTTTTTTCCGAAACTATAAGAACTATACTGTTGAAACTTGGTAAGTAGATGTATTCTGTGAACCGCGTTAAGAGTTTCACACAAAAATAGAAAAAAAGCAATAAATTTTAGGGGTTCCCCATACTCAGAAACTCAAATTTTTTTTTCATCAAACCTATACGTGTGGTGTATCTATGGATAGGTCTTCAAAAATGATATTGAGGTTTCTAATATCATTTTTTTCTAAACCAAATAGTTTGCGCAAGAGACACTTCCAAAGTGGTAAAATGGGTGTCCCCCCCCCCCGTAACTTCTAAAATAAGAGAACGATAAAACTAGAAAAAATATATGATGTACATTACCATGCAAACTTCCACTGAAAATTGGTTTGAACGAGATCTAGTTAGTAGTTTTTTTTAATACGTCATAAATCGTAAACCGCACGTCACCTTTCATTCAATCAACTCAAATATAAAAAATATAGAGTTCAAGACATGTGTGATTATGAATTTATACGGAACCCTCGGTGCGCGAGTCCGACTTGCACTTGGCCGGTTTTTCTCCGTGATTTCCTTTTGTATTCATTATTAGTTTGTGGACTAAATAAACGATTTATCTCATGACAGCAGCCGTCACCAACGGCTTAACGTGCGTTGCGAAGCACGGAAACATTCTAGATAAATACCACTATAAAACCTATCCAGATTATGACCGTGTCTGTAGTCAGTTAGTATACTAAGTTATAAAGATTTTTTTTTATGGCAGAGGTGGCAAACGAGCAGACGCATCACCTGATGGTAAGCGATTACCGCCGCGCATAGACACCCGCAACACCAGAGGAGTCACAAGTGCGTTGCAAGATATCAGTAAGTTAGATATTAAGAATGCTGACTTGGCCAAACTTTGAGCCACAATACTTTATTTATTGAATTTGGAGAGTAATGTTTCAGAAGTTAGATGCGTTTTAACTCATCCACGTGTAAGACTAAAAACATAAAAAGAATTCGCACTTGCTTCGCTCGCTATTTGTAACTGTGACTTTGCTTATGGACAACACAACAACACACAAAATGAGCAAAAAACACTTCATCATATGCACTGCAGTAATTATTCTACAGGTTGTAACAAAATTGGTGTAGGCTTCTACTCATCGTGCTGAATAATTTTAGTTCTATGACTTCGCTGAAATAAAAAAAACATTGGGACATTTCATACAAATTGATCATCAACATTTTTTTTGCGATTTGAGCAAAGTCGCAGAACAAAAGTTGTTCAGTACGATGACTAGAATCTCCAGTTAACTCCTACACCAATTTTGTTACATCCTGTATAACAGATGCACAGACCATTTATCATAAATTTTATACATCATACCAATAAATACCAATTTCATATTGTCCTTGAAAGAGTTGATATAAAAAGTTGATATTGTAAAACGTAATAAATGGCAAAAAAATACACTGACATGTTTTAATTAAACACGTTTTTAAACGTCTTCTCAGAATTAATTTGCGATATATTGCATTCGATGACTATAACACAAAAACATATTCACGCTTTAATCAAAGATTATAGCAATATAAAATTAACTTGAGGAAAATTCTCATTTTTGGGTCTAAGACGTTTCTCTGTCAATACAGCAAACACTTTGAATTAAGTAAAAAATACCTTTGAAAAATAGATTTATTTCGTTTTATTTCTTTTAAAAAACATATAAAAGCTTTTATGCAGGGAAAAAATTATATAAGAAAATAGGTAACTAAGAAGCTGTTTTCAACAGACTTCAAAAAAAGGAGGAGGTTGTCAATGTTCACCGATTACTCGAAGACGCCTGAACCGATTTCGAAAATTCTTTTTTTGTTTAAAAGGTTATACTTCACAAGTGGTCCCATATAAATTTTATCAAAATCGATTCAGCGGTTTTTGAGAAAATCAACAAAAACGTAGCAAAATTGGAGTTGTTGCGGTTGAAGTCGGTTGTTTTTAACGTATTCAGCGTGGTCAATTATGGTAGTTTCACATACATAATAAATTCGCTGACGCAATGCTACCAGCATTGATGTGTTCCAGCAAGATAAGATAGTCAGTTCCCCATTGCGTTGGGGAATCTTGGTAAGCTCGCTTCCATCTTCGGCATCATCATCACTTACCACCAGCTGAGATGATGCCAAGGGCTGAATTACTGAGGGTAAAAAAAACGCATCATAATCACAGACTTCCACTCAGCACGGCTCTGAGCCACACGCATCCAGCGGCTTCCCGCAAGCCTGCCTGGATCATCAGTCCACCTGGCGGGGGCCGGCCAACACTGCGTCTTTAGTGGCGGCCACTCAGAACCTTTCTTCCTCATCCGTTGTCAATTCTACGAACTATATTACCTGTCCGTTGCGTATGTACTTACTTATTCCACTCCCGAAAACTCTTACTTCTCGAAATAAAACATTGTACTCTGCACACAAACTTGCCTGTTTGGGAGTTATCGATTTGTATGAAAAGTCAAAAAAATCTTGCTAATTCATTATAGGACCCATAGGGAAAGTTGTTCAGTTTCACTATTACCACAGTCTTTCTTTAAGTCCTGTACTTTCCCGAGTTATGGGAAGAGACGAGCGCTCTATAGTAAGGACGATATGGCTCGTTAATTATATAGGGTGACCCTAAATTAGTTCTTGATACGAAAGGCTATGCATGTGCTCATGATAACGAACAACTTTCCCTAAAGAACCCATAGTCAAATCGCAAAAAAATTTTGGACTCTTCATACTAATTTGGCCGGTCAGTTCATCGATTTGTATGGAGACTTAAATTTTTTTTTTGCGATTTGACTATGGGTTTCTTAGGGAAAGTTGTTTGTTATCATGAGCACATTCATAGATTTTCGTATCAAGAACTAATTTAGGGTCACCTATATATTTTTTATTGATTTACATGAACGAGTTGTGATACAGAACTTTTTGCAATCTGCTCTTATTTCTCCTTTAATCTAGGTTATACATAAGTATTATGTTATTCAACAGATAGACATACATTTTTGTATATTCATTAACCTGGTTTGTGTTGTACCGGACCGAGAGGTGACGTAAAACATTACTGCTCGCTTTTATTCCGTACGCGGGTAACCTTGCGTGTGTGGTTTGGACAAGTTTTGTCGATTGGATGCTAGATATTTTGTAATAATTGTTATTTTATTTATTTATTTACACTTACATTACAATCTTTACAATCCTATAATTATTTATGCTACTTATAATTACATAATATACAGGGTGTAACAAAAAGGTGCAGTGATACTTCAAGGTGGGCTTCTACTCATCAAACTGAACAACTTTTGTTCTACAACTTTGTTCAAATCGCAAAAATTTTTTTGGACTTTTTATACAAACTTGGCTCGCTAGCTGATCGATTTGTATGAAAAGTCCAAAAAAAATTTTTGCGAGTAGAAGCCCACCTTGAAGTAATACCACACCTTTTTGTTACACCCGGCACCCAGTAGATTTTAGTGTATTGTACTAATTATTGTTTTTTTTAACCGACTTCAAAAAAGGAGGAGGTTCTCAATTCGTCGGAATCTTTTTTTTTTATGTATGTTCACCGATTACTCGAAGACGCCTGAACCGATTTGGAAAATTCTTTTTTTGTTTATACTTCACAGGTGGTCCCATATAAATTTTATCGAAATCGATTCAGTGCTTTTTGAGAAAATCAACAAAAAGATAACAAAATTGGAGTTGTTGCGATTAAAGTCGGTTGTTTTTAACGTATTCAGCGTGGTCATTTTTGGAACTGGTCCCTGTGATTCGGGAATAAGAGACGGGCAGAAATTATGGTAAAATAATCGTGCTTTTGTTTTATTATTATAATTTTGGGTGAGAGATCATTTATTTCGGACATAATCCACAATTTGTGAGTAACATTGATTGATGATGATAGTGGTGATGATGACGATGATGATTTATTATGAATCATAATTGACCACGCTGAATACGTTAAAAACAACCAACTTCAATCGCAACAACTCCAATTTTGCTATGTTTTTGTTGATTTTCTCAAAAACCGCTGAATCGATTTCGATGAAATTTATATGGGACCACCTGTGAAGTATACCCTTTTAAACAAAAAAAGATTTTTCCAAATCGATTCAGGCGTCTTCGAGTAATCGGTGAACATACATAAAAAAAAGATTCCGACGAATTGAGAACCTCCTCTGTTGATGATGCTGTATCTTTTGATATGTAATAGTATAGTAGGTAAGTATTTTTAAAGGTAGGATAGACAAACAGACGAGACGACGCTTAGGCCTATTAGTAATAGTATCTTAGTTTACACCCTATGTTTACACCCTTGTTTGTTTGTTTGTAAACTCTTTATTGCAGTGGTTTTCAACCTGTGGGTCGCGACCCCCCGGGAGGTCGCGATGCCTTTCTCGGGGGGTCGCGACCCAAGCCTTTCTCAAGGGGTCGCAAGTAAAAGAAAAAGTCAGTATTTGTAGGTCCTACACTGCAATGAAAAAATACGATTTCAGTGAGAAGGCTGGACCTGTTTATTTTTTAAGAATTTGTCAAAACGTGCCCATATACAACCACTTCGGTCGCAGTGTAGACAATGCTACTTGCTTCTATTACAACGCAGTTCTATTTTGGAGACATTAATAACTAAATCATTTTCTAACTGAAGAAAATTATAAACGTACTCTTTCAAATCATTAACATTTTGTATGTTTATGGCCCTAGGCAAGAATTTTTTACCGATAAAGGGGTCGTGTATTAAAAAAGGTTGAAAAACACTGCTTTATTGTATAGCCTTTTGATACAAAACCCTTAAAGTAACGAAAAAGTGAGTACATACAGGATGTAAGAAAATACGTGTAGGACCTGTTACTGGGGTTTCTACTTATCAAACTGAACAACTTTTGCCCTACCACTTTTTTAAAATCGCAAAAAAATATTGATCTCCTCATACAAAATTAGCCTAATAGCTGATTAGTTTAGTCCAAAAAAATTCCGATTATCGAAGTATCGAAGAACAAATAAATGTTCAGAAATCAAAATCAAATCAAAATCAAAATCATTTATTTCTTTACGTAGGTACATTAAGCACTCTTATAAACGTCATATCATTTTTCTAGAGGAATATTCTAAATGTCATTATCATTAAAATAATCTACAGTCTTATAGTATCCTCTTGAACATATTCTTCTGTTCTAAAGTTTCTTAAATTTACATTCTGGTAGTTCACACATGTCATTCGGAATTTTGTTATAAAAGCGTACACACTGCCCCACAAATGATTTTTTCACCTTACTAAGTCTCGAGAAAGCTATGTCAAGATTATTTTTACTTCTCAAATTACGGTTATGTCTGTCACTATTTTTGAAGAACAATTTTATATTTTTACGAACGTACATGATATTATGATGAACACCTTACTCATCAGAGTAAAAGAAGTACCATTCCAGCTCCAGGTCTTAAACTTATTGAACACACCTGTATAGCGCAGTCGCTGCATATATTGTACGAGCAGTTAAATTGAACCTTGGAGGATGCAACCGGCTCTAGCGCGCATGTGTGATGGTGACGTCTTACCAGTAAGTACAGTGAGCGTAGAAACGCCTTGGTAAATTAAGGGAAACATGGCTTTTTTATTACCTGCTCAACTACACCCATATTGTCCCCACTGCAGGGTCCGATTCGGACCGGGAAAAACCCGATCTACAATGTTTCGCCCCCCGTATCATCCCACGGCACGGGTCTCGTCCCATTCCTTGGGAGGGTTAGGCCATACTCCACTCCAGAGCGACTTGCGTGGTCGCGTCGATCATGCAGATCACGGTCATAACCTGGATGGGTTTGACTGCTAGTAGCATTTTTCTCGACCGTTTCCGTGATTTCCAAGGCACTTTAAGCCATTGTGAACCCTTTTGGGATTCCTACAGTGGTGACCCCGAGTTGAATGCAACCATCGCATTTTGGCTACAGTAGATGACACACAAAAAACATTACTCCCTGTTTGCGGAATCGGAGAATAAAACAGCTGTAATAAATTAACATAAAATTTTGTTTCAATGTTTTACTACAGTGAAACCTGGATAACTAGGACATCAAGTGACCTGTAAATTTATCTCACTTAAAGAGGTATTCCACTTACCCAGTGTCTCAGATACACAGGTATAAATAAATATATCTCATTTACAGAGGGTTCCATTAACAGAGGTGAAAATAGAGGTTATTTCAGTTATAGAGATGAGATTATCAAATAAAAGACACAAGAAAGTCCCAGTTAGAGAGGTAATAAATTGATGTTATCTCAGTTACAGAGGAGGACTACCTATGAAATTCAAAGAAAAAAATAAGTTAAATTATTCTTTAAAATGTAGTCTCAGTAAAAGAGGTAAAATACACTCGCTGTCTCAATTATAGAGGTAATTATGACGATAAAATCGAAAAAACGAATCCCAGATATAGAGGTTTGTTTTGTCCCACTAACAGAGGTAATTCAGTGCAAAAGTGTCAGGAACTCAGCATGAGTCCCAGCTATGGAGGTTTCTCACTTAACCAGGTCCCTTAACCTTAACCAAGTTTTACTGTATTTACGTAAACATTAAAATTCATCGAACTCTCTCCACTAAACGGAAAAACCTGAACTTGAGGTCACGTCAGACAGAGGACGATCACGTAACGCTGATGCCAACTGTACACTGTCGGTCGTTGCTACGCGACTCGTGTTCGGAATTCGAATGGACCAATCACGAAACGGATACTAGTGTTGACGTCTGCGCAAGAGTAGTTTGCCGCATATAGCCTCGCATCCTTGGACGATTAAACTGTATGCACCTAGCGTTATCCGATCCAAACTAACAACTTGTTTAAGACAATATCTTTGTAACCAATAAATATCACAAGACTGAATGACTTTTCAGAGATTTTTTTTTATTTAATTCAATTAATGATTTTATGATTTTTAGAGTACCATACCTAAAGGCCAACAGGACCCTATTACTAAGCCTCCGCTCTCTCTCCGTCCGACTGCCCGTCCATCAGTCTGTCAGAGGGCTGTATCTCCAAAACCGTAATAGTTAAAATTTTCTCAAAGTGTGTATTTTCTATAGTCGATAACAATTTTTTTATTAAAAAAGAAAGGGGGTCCCCATAAAATTGTACGATGATACGGAATTACGGAACCCTTCATACGCGAACCCAACTCGGCACTTGGCCGGTTTTTTTAATGGCGGATATGAAAATATTTAGTTATTACTTATTATTCAGGTCAAATGTACGGGTAACATCTTTTTTCGACCACATTTTAAAATAAGCGTCATCAATTTTTGGACTGTATTAATAAATCAATCCTCGGATTGACCAGCCCCCGTGTGTGGAGTATGGCCTTACCTTCCCGAGGTATGGGAAGAGACCCATGCCCCTGCGGTGGGGACGATTGTTAACGATAACACAACACTGCGGCTATGCTATACTCAACAACGTCATTCAAATACATTTATATCTGTCGTAACATCACCTTGTATAAACGGAAGAGGTGCCAACCTAACACTACGAGTAAGCCTTGCAACAGTATTGCCAAACCCTCGGATAGCCGATTTAATTGCTGTTATTGTGCTGTTTTTAAATTCAATACCACGTCCTGTAAGGATCTGAACTTCCCTGTTTGCCAATATTGGTTTATGCGCGTGTGCGCTTGTGAAATGTTGACCGCCTCAACGGGGAAACACGAACGAAGGAACTAACGCTTAAGGACAGGAAAACCGCATCGTCACACCTGATGATGAATGATGTTAACAACCCATATCGTCCCCACTGCAGGGGCACGGGTCTCTTCCCATATCTCGGGAAGGTTAGGCCATACACGGGGGCCAAGTCCGGATTGGTAGAAGTTGTGGGCCAACCCCAGTCTCAGATGTTTTTAAGCCGCCTATAAGGCCTCCGACATGGCTTAACAACAACCATGTAATGATAGCAGCCGGCACCGGCTTAACGCGCCTTGCGAAGCACGGAAACTGTCGGGATAAATGCCACTAACAGTCAAACCCATCCTTGCGACCGTGTGTTAACCTGCGTGATCGACGCGACCACGCAAGCCGCACTGAGCCACGACCGCTCATATCCCTCTTTAAAGGCAACAACATAATGCTAGTAAAATCCTCCAAAAACTCACCATCAGCAATCTTTCTCGCTCTTGCAAATACTCTATCAAAGAATCAGAAAGGGACAGAGACGGAAAAAAGCCTTAATGTTATTGCGAGTGACACTTAAGCGCGGGCGCAACGCTTTCGTTGGTAATTCGACGTGAAATCACCATTACATGGCGGATTTTGCTTTATTACATTGTTACCTCCACTTCCAAGTATCCAATTTACAAGATAGGAAACAATACTGAACGACAATATTAGTCATTGAGAGTTATATTTTCTTAACTTCTGGCACAATTGTAGACGTCTTCGTGGTTTAGTAGCTACTAGCTAGTCTGCTTGCTTACCATTAGCAGGTCGCGGGTTTGATTCCCGGCGGGATTGTAAGGCTCGGTTTGGTTTGGGTGGTAGGGCATTTTAGGAGCCCGCCTTGCTAGCTACCACCATCCTAATAATATCTAGGTCTTTCCGCCAAACCGGCATGGAAATAAGCTTAAATCTTGGTGAGCCCGCTTCAATGAAAATGAAAATGAAAATATTTTATTCGTAGTAGGTAGCAGTGTACACTTTTCGAACGTCATTCTTTTATCTACCTAATACGAGGTTCTTACCACTCAGAACTCGTATACCCACCGTTTCGGGAAGTGTTTGCGGAGTGAGGAGAAACGGCGGGCCCTAAAGAAACTCCCTCCAACACTTTTTTTTTTAGTCTTATATTCTATTACATCTTAATGCTAGATCAATAACTGAATTATACAATGTCATGTCTGTAAATAAAACATACAAAAATAAGAATAAAGAAAGAAGAATAAAGAAAGAAAGGATTCAAAAGAGATAAAAGTAAAAAATATTTGTAGCTAATGACTAACAATTCCAAAAACCAATGACAAGAGCAGGCCAGTTCACACGGACAGCACCCGATCACGAGTATAACGCGACAGTCAGCCATCGCTCCCCTCAAACATATTTGAGGGAAGGGAGCGACCCGGCTCCCGATACGCCACCATCCGCCAATCTTCGGCATCATCATCACTTACCACCAGGTGAGATGATACCTAGGGCTTACCAACATCATGATCTTCCTAGCCTTATTATTCCCATTTACCTATTTCCCATTTACCTAGGGCTTACCAATGGGGAAGAAAACTGACAAAGCTCGCCGATAGAGGCGCTGATATCGCTTGACTCGTACTCACTGTCAAAACGTATAGAAATTGTTTACGTGAACTAAACATAAGATTATTAACAAAATGGGCGCGTTGTGTGGCGATTGGTTGCAATAATAATGGAAATCATTAATTTCCTAAAGATTCTCGGATGAAGAAGACGTGGGAAAAGTTACGTTTTCAATTATGTACTTTTCAACTTCGGCATTAATTGAGGAACAGTCCAAGTCGTATACATTTTCCATTTAACAATTTTACAGAAAAAAAAACTAATTTATAACACCTCGATGGTAAAAAACGCGGAACTAATTGAAAGTTGTTATGAGTCAAGTGTCCGTAGCGCCATCTGCAAATAGCTTTGCGTTTACTTCCCCATTGTGGATTAAAAAATATATATCGATACTTCTGGGCTCAAAGGGCGTATACGCTAAATATAACTTAGGCGTATACGCCCTTTGAGCCCAGAAGTATCGATATTTAATCGTATCACCAAGGCATAGAGGGCGGTTGTCTGGTGTTACACTTAAGATAGCTTCCTTCGGCACAGTATCTCACTAATCTCACTAATATTATAAATGCGAAAGTATGGATGTTTGTTTATTTGTCAGTTTGTTTGTTTGTTCCGCTTTCACGCCGAAACTACTGAACGAATCTGGATGAAATTTGGTAGGTAGATAGATAAACCACTCGGCTAACACATAGGACTTTTTATCCCGGAAAACTTAAGGCTTCCCGTAGGAATGCTTAAAAACTCAAAAGACATTGACCAGGTCTGGACCAAGTGCTGCCCAGAATGAACACATAGTGCATTTTGTTCCTCAGGCCAACACTAATATGTAAACCGAAGCGCATCAAAATCTGTCCGAGGAGTCAAGAGAAAAAAAGTTTTTTTGTTGTGAATTATTTGTTTGCGAAAAATTAACTTAATAATTGTTTTCAGTGTAACTAGTAGTGTATTATTTATACTTATGTAATAATAATATCATTAATTATCAATCAGTAATTACATTGATGTCTGGACCAAGTGCTGCCCAGAATGAACACATGGTGCATTTTGTTCCTCAGGCCAATAATAATCTGTAAACCGAAGCGCTTCAAAATCTGTCCGAGGAGTCAAGAAAAAAAAAAGTTTTTTGTTGTGAATTATTAGTTTGCGAAAAATGAACTTAATTATTGATTTCAGTGTAACTAGTAGTGTATTATTTATACTTATGTAATAATAATATCATTAATTATCAATCAGTAATTACATTGATGTCTGGACCAAGTGCTGCCCAGAATGAACACATGGTGCATTTTGTTCCTCAGGCCAATACTAATCTGTATACCGAAGCGCTTCAAAATCGGTCCGAGAAGTCAAGAGAAAAAAGTTTTTGTTGTGAATTATTTGTTTGCGAAAAATGAACTTAATTATTGATTTCAGTGTAACTAGTAGTGTATTATTTATACTTATGTAATCATAACATCATTAATTATCAATCAGTAATTACATTGATGAAGATTACCTAGTTTTTTTATACATAAAATAATATAATTAAAAATCAAGATTCGTTAAACTGTAAGTTTATAAACCTTAAACTACAACTTAGGCACCATAAAAGCCTAAGCCTTAGTCAAAAAGCGTCTCTGATGCAAATGTGCCCATATCTCTGGCAGCGTTGCCTCGCTGTATTGCCAGCGATATTCGCTGCTTCAGGTACGATCTGGCGTGGGGGTCTCCACTATTGTTGATCAGGTGCCTACTCAGTTCCTCCACAAACTTCCTAGCTTTCGCACACCATGCGTTGCTCGCCTCAACCGCGAAGGGGACGTAAGTATATGTATACTTGAGGGGCGAGGACTAAAATCAGCCCATCAGACCGCTTGCCAACCGAGTGACTCAAGCCGGGCGGGCCGACAACCCCACTGGAGGAGGCCAACAAAGCGGAAAGGTTTGCGTCTTGCACACGCCTAATACCCATACGCCCATGGCAAACCCGCAGCGACGCTTGCAGCCACTAGGTCTCGTTGAGGTACACGCTGGGGATAAGTTTGGCAGGATCAGGAGTGTTTTAATCATGTAATCGTAATTATGTATTAATAATCTTCATTGTCATCGATTATACCCATACCCCCATGGCAAACCCGCAGCGACGCCTGCAGCCACTAGGTCTCGTTGAGGTACACGCTGGGGATAAGTTTGGCAGGATCAGGAGTGTTTTAATCATGTAATCGTAATTATGTATTAATAATCTTCATTGTCATCGATTATAATTATGTCAAGAAACTAAGCAGAGTGCCTATACACATTCATGGATTGAAAGAGTTGGTATACAAATGTCTGTGAAGTTGCGCTTAAATACGTAATGTAGATCAGATTATATACAAGTATCGAGTATTTATTATATTGTTGTCGATATATAACTCGTCAATTGTGTCATATCGTTTTTCTTTTAGTAGCTTTCACAGTTTTGCTGCTTTTATTTTGAAACCGCTGCGACGACTGTAGACTTTTGACATCGGCGTTAGCACTCGTATCTCGCGCATCGGCAGTATTGAAGTGGCATGATTGTTATACAGATCACCCGGCAAGTCATCATGATTAACAGAACACATGATCAGTTACCAGTTGAATGGTATAACGCATGCTTTAGACACAGGCTCGCGATAATCACAATCGAGCCACAAAAGATATATTCCTTGACCCAAATATAATCGATAACGATGAAGATGATTGATACATAATTAATTACAATTACATAATTATAATACTGTATTACTGTATTGTATATTCATTATTATTATACTATTACTGTAAAAGTCACTGTCACTAGTATTACTGACACAGGTATATCACTGAGTAATTATATTTTACTTATCTGCATACAATTATAATACTGGTATCACTAATAATGTATAAATATGTAATCTTACGGATAGATAAATGATATTATTATTACATAAGTACCATTAATACACTACTAGTAAGACTGAAAATAATTATTAAGTTCATTTTTTGCAAAAAAATATTTCACAAAAAAAAACCTTTTTTCTCTTGACTCCTCGGACAGATTTAGAAGCGCTTCGGTTTACAGAATAGTGTTGACCTGAGGAACAAAATACACTATGTCTTCATTCTGGGCAGCACTTGGTCCAACTTCCATACATAGATGGTCAGTGTCCTTTCCACTTCGTCACTAGATGGCGCTATCTTAACATTTTCTTTCTTTCTGGACACAATTCTGAAGTCCACGCGGACGAAGTCGCGGGCGGAAGCTAGTGTATATTAAATAGTATTGTATTACACTCAGTAAATACCAGCGTTAGTCGCCACAGCTTTAACTAATAAATATACAAAAAATCATATCCACGTAGTGGGTTCGAAAATTCCTAGCGCCATGGAGAACTGGCTAATTCTTGCTCAATTCAAACCGATCCACAACATGACCGTGTCTGTAGTTAGTTAAACTACATTATCGACACGACCACACAAGATACATTGAGCCAAGGAGGCAATCAAATAAGAGCAGAGCAAAAAGATTTATACTCAACACGAGTTTAAATTAATCTACTTTTCGTATTCAGTATACGGAAGCAAATCAGTTACATTGAAAAATGGCTAGGCCAGTCGTAATGAATGTAGAGAGGTTCCGCTTAATTGTATTCATACGTCTCCATATTAAATAAAACACTCTTTCAGAGATTCTAAAGTGGTTCACTGTAATTCATCGCTACTCTTAAATGCAAAAAAAAAAACAGAACAAACAGAAGCTTTTCTTTCATTTCTCGTTCCTTTTTTAGACTTCCTATTAAGAATTATCAGTTAGTTAGTTCCTTATTCTTTTTTTCCTTTTCACCCGACTGCGTCAGAAGGAGGGTTATGTTTTTCGAGTGTATGTATGTATATTTCCTTAGCACGCTCTGTAGCCTAAGCGGCTTGATAGATTTTACCTTGACAGGTGTCGTTAGATTCTTCTTGCTCCCGAGAGTAACATAGGATACATTTTAATTAATGCAGTCGGGTTAATTAAAAAGAAAAGGTTAGGTTATTTAGTCTTCAAAATAAGAAGTCAGTTACTTATTATTTTCTTTCTTCTTTCTTTCATATATCCAACGTAACGAGAACACGAAGCGAGAACAAATATACAGGGTGTAACAGAAAGGTGGGATAATACTTCAAGGTGGGCTTTTACCCATCAAACTGAACAACTTTTGTTCTACAACTTTGTTCAAATCACAAAATTTTTTTTGGACTTTTCATACAAATCGATCAGCTGGCGAACCAAGTTTGTATGAAAAGTCCAAAAATTTCTTTGCGATTTCAACAAAGTTGTAGAACAAAAGTTGTTCAGTTTGATGGGTAAAAGCCCACCTTGAAGTATTATCACACCTTTCTGTTACATCCTGTATATACTGCTTAAAATAAACCTTATGCGTCAGGAAAAAAGTACATTAATTATTATGCCACACCCCGGACACTTCATACAAACTTCGCGCCATTGTTTACTACAAAGACATTCATGTTTGTAAACGTATGAATGTGTGCGTGATGTACTAGGGTTGAATCGAGATTCAATTAGCCCTCATTGTTCTTTATTATTAGCTAGACTTTTACAAAAAAGTAAAGGCTGTAAACACCAGACAAGGCTATACAGCCTTAGAACGCTTAGCTCTTTCCTTAAAAAATAAAATTGTCTTTGGTTATAATACTGTGCTTTGGAACTGTTTTGGAACTGTGCCCAGCCTCTTGACAAATGGTCACAGATCGGTCACACAGGGGGGTGAGGTAGCTTTCAGAGAGCGGCAGGGAGTGTCCATACTGTATAATGTCCTTATACTGTGGTATTATGCTATTGCTATAGGAGCTCGTTATGTATGTCTGTTTAGAATTCCAAAGAACTGCATGAACCAGTTAAGTAGAGTGAACGGCCTCGCCCCGCTTTTGAAGAGCTGCTCAGATCGCAAAGTCTAGACTAGACTGGTTTTATTGTAGGTATTGGTAACAGAGTGGTAATTACCGGATACTCCATCAAAATGTCGCGATATTATGACCTGCTACTACTACACAAAAATGTATGTTTGTAAATGTGTGTGTGTTGTATGACTTGCGCTTAGCAACCGTCATTGTGTCGCTTCTTTACATAGCAATAGCTAGCTTATTTGCTTCAAGAAGTCGTGTATTCCTGGTTGAAATATTATCAACTTAAATATACAGAACGATAAACAATTTTACTATAGACTCGAAAAACCATTCAACAACGGAACCCTAAAACAACTGGAGCACCGTTTGAATTTAGAACGCGCGCGGTGCGGTGAAGCGAAACTGCGTGCGCCGGCGCACCGCGCATCGCATTCACGCTTGACCATTTGCAATTTACACTTGTTTGTTACTATCAGGTATTATCGTAGTGCTTTATTGACATGTTGTGATACTATACAGAGTGTAAATCTACAGGTGCGTAAAATTTTATTCAGGGCTTCTTCTCCTGATTCTCATCAACTTTCCCCACGGAACCCATAGTCAAATCGCAAAAATTTTTTTGGACTTGCGCAGAACAGTCGTTTGCTTTACCTCCCTACAGCCCACATCACACTTCAGTGTAATGTGGGCTGTAGTATGAATACTAATTTGGCCGCTCGATTGATCTATTTGTATGAAGAGTCCAAAAATTTTTTTGCGATTTGACTGTGGGTTCCTTGGGGAAAGTTGATCAGAATCCGGAGTAGAAGCCCTGATTAAAATTTGACGCACCTGTAGATTTACATCCTGTATAAGGTCCTTCTAAAATACCAGAAAACCTTTGACCAAGGCTCCTGAAGGCTCACGAAAATGAACAACTTTCCCCAAGAAAAAAAAATTGACTACTTATACAAAATTAGCAGTTCAGTTGATCAATTAGTATCGTAGTATGAGGACTTGTTTGCGAATTATAAGTACTTACTCGCGTACTTTAGTTATTTGTTTAGTATTAAGTATAGGTTAAGCTCGAGCTGAAACCCTAGTCAAATCGCGAAAAATTTTTGGGCTCTTCATACTAATTTAGCCGCTCGGTTGATCGATTTGTATGAAGAGTCCAAAAAGTTTGCGAATTGAGTATAGGTTCTTTGGGGAAAGTTGTTCAGTTTCATGAGTAGAAGCCGTGGTTAAAAAAAACAGGTATTTCATAAGCACTTTATGTCTAGTTAGTTATCGAAGAATTTTTTTTTCATGTGATAGGTGGCAAACGAGCAGACGGATCA
Organism: Coleophora deauratella; assembly: GCA_958295455.1. Classification (NCBI taxonomy): domain Eukaryota; kingdom Metazoa; phylum Arthropoda; class Insecta; order Lepidoptera; family Coleophoridae; genus Coleophora; species Coleophora deauratella. The sequence continues at coordinate 9,468,614 of OY282414.1, read as the reverse complement.
CCTGATGGTAAGCGATTACCGCCGCCCATAGACACCCGCAACACCAAAGGAGTCACAAGTGCGTTGCCGGCCTTTGATATGGGAGTACGCTCTTTTCTTTAAGGTTTGAATGTCGTATCGATCCGGAAATACCGCAGGCAACAATTCATTCCACACATATTCTATGTAATTGATAATTAAATAAAATAAAAACACATGTCATAATTTCCAGAGAATCGCCGCAAAAAGTTTTAATTTAACAACATTAATCTCAAGTGAATAAATTAAGAGTATGTTAAATAAAATATCTTAGTATTCGCACACTATTCGAAGAACACATTTTCCAACGATTCGAGGCATCCATCAGAGCATTTTACATTAAATTAATCATAATAGCGAAAAGTCAACGAGGCACTCTCGGTTGTGTGCGCCAGAGTTGCTTTAAATGCATTCGGTGAAAGCGGAGGCTCGTCTATGGACGGACGTTGTGTTTGACAGTCCAATTTATGGACTGTCGCATTGACTCTTCAAATATGCTGTCAATGGCGAAATAATGGAAACCGCCATTTTATTTATAGTAAAGTTTGAAGTATATTTATGGTTGGTTGCCGGGACGTGCACCGAGCACACGTCTGCTGAGTTAATTTTTTAATTATTTCCGTTTTAGAGTAGTCTCAACGTTATTTTTGTGATAGGGATATAGCTGTGATTCCGATTCAGTGATAAGCGGTCATAAGAAGAGGATTAACTCGGGAGACAGCTCCGTTTTGCGAGTTCCAACAAGAAACCACCACGTCTTTAAGGGCCACCCTTAGGGCCGCGTCTTTCACTTGACATTGGCGTTTCGCCATTTTATTTATTGAAGATTCTCCCATTTTTCACAAGAAATTGGCAAAATCACTCCTTCAATGAGATGTGGACTGCCAAATAGAAAAAAAATATTCGCTTTAATGTTCGTACGGATGGTAGCGTATCGGGAGCCGGGTCGCCCCTTCCCTCAAATATGGTTGAGGGGAGCGATGGCTGACTCTCGCGTTATACTCGTGAAATGGTGCTGTCCGTGTGAACTGGCCTGCTCTTGTCATTGGTGTTTAGTCATCATAATTAATTACCTGTTTGCACATTGTACCTTTATGTGTTTGTTGGTCCTTCCACATTATATTATTTTATACCTAATTATTTTTAATTTTTGACTTTGAATAGAATAGAATAGAATACTTTATTTGCTTTTAAACAAGGTACATTGGTGAGATCTTAGATATAAAATTATAGATTCTCTTGTTTAGCTATATAAATGAAAGCATGCAAATATTTATCAACAGAAAATATTACAAATTCTCAATACAAATCAATTAGTTTACATGTCATAGATAATTATACACATTAACATTGTTTATGTTTCAAAAAATCGTCAACCGTATAGAACATGTTTTGAAGAAGCCACTCATGCGGTGCTACTTTAAATTTCATAAATGGCAATTCCTGAATTGAACGCGGTATTTTATACATTAAACTGTCAATGGCGAAATCATAGAAACCGCCACTTTGTTAAAGTTTATTTTTTCCTCCCGATGTTAAGCTGCTTTTCCACCAGCGAGGCGAGACAAGGAGTGGAGTGAAGAGAATTGAAATCGCGTCGGTCCATTCCCACCGAAGATGTGCGAGAAGGGGATTTATTTTTTCCCATACAATTTAAAATTCTCTTCCCTCCTCGCCTCGCCGCACACTGGTACCAATATGAAAGAAACTGAGAATAGGGTCGAAAGTTGGAGGACTGCCCCCAAAATTTTTATATAGATAGTTCATTTGATTTCAAACAACATTTTCGAATACCATTTTTTGATAAAATAACTCCTTTGCACTTAAAAAAAATACTGAAGTTTTTTTTGTATGGAGAAAAATTGTTTTTTGATGTACATTTTCCAGGGTTCGCATGATATATATCAATTGATATATATCATATATATATCATGATATATATCAATTGATATTTATGCTTGATATATATCAATATTGATATTTATATTTTCCTAGCTTCTAAGAGCTGCTTCTTACGAATGAATGTGCCAAATGCAAAGAATAAAGATATGATTATCACAATAATAAATAAATGAGTTTAGTTTAATTAACTATCTTCAAATTTGCAAAAATAAAATATACATTTTAGATTCAGTTATTTCGAAAAAACATATTAGAGTATAACATTTGAATGTTATTTTAATAAAAATCTTCAAATTATCAAACATATACCTACATTTTAAATTAAGCTATTTCGAAAATCATGTATTAAAGTAAGAAATTGAAATTAGTATGTAATTTTGATAAATATCAAAAATATCAAAGATATCGAAAATATCGGATATATATCAAAAATATCTGATATTTTGATATTTATTATAAATATCGGATATTTTCGAACCCTGACATTTTCACAAAGCCAAAAGTGTAAAGATGAGACCCCATACATATTGTAGAGGACATGTACCTCGATGTTTTCTCCAAAGTAACTATGTGCGTATCGGTGCGTCCACGGGAGCCAGAGGCCCCTAAAGGTTGTAACTTTGACATAGCTATATTGTTTAAATTTATTGCATTTATCTCTCAAAATTAAAGTTAAATAGAGTAAAAAGACTTATTATAATATTACAAATGGTCAAAGGCCATCAAAGATTACGAAATCGGACTTAAGTTATTTTTCTTTAATTCCTAAGTAAAAGGCATTTGCTATGCCTACTTGTATACTAAACTTTAATGGAAGTACTTTTAGAATGCCCACACACCTATTTTACACTAATTCCGCATGTACAGTCAGTGGATGAAACCTGCTATAACTATGACTCATGCGTACCTCACAGAGTTCCACGAATACCCTGCGTAACAACAAGGGTACTGTTGTTGTTGCACAGAATAATTGTTCAATTGCACGTGGTATTTTTTAAATCAATTACTTTGAATTATGACTATGTTCCGTAAGTAAGTATGTATGTATTTAGCAAAATAAAACAGATAATATTTTAACTGAAGGTCTACTTTTTTTTTCAATTCAATCCATATAATTTACATTAGCAAAAATAAAGTGAAATTGCACACATGTCTACTATATTTTAACCGTGGGAGAGCCATGCTTCGGCACGTATGGGCCGGCTCGACCGGAGTGATACCACGGCCTCACAGGAAACCGGCGTGAAGCAACGCTTGCGTTGTGTTTCGCCGAGTTAGTGAGGATACCGGAGGCCCAACCCCTTCCCCCCCCCCCCCAATGATAGCGCAGTTCCCAAATTCGCTACCCCAGGAACCCTCCTGCGCGCGAGCGCTGGAGAATCCCTCCCTGGACGTCCAGGCTCAGAACACAACGTCCCTGAGCCTGGATGTCCAGGCCGCCCCTCGTCGTACTCTGGGGGGGGCAAAACCGCGCTTTCAACTGCACGAGGCAAGGGCAAAGACACTGTGGCACCCCCTGCCACGCTGACTGTGGACTTCTGCAACATCAGGGGCTTACATTCCAACCTAAATGCTGTACACCACCACCTTGAGACAGCAAAGCCGGCCTTGCTTTTTTTGACCGAGACACAGATATCGTCTCCAGCGGACACATCGTACCTCTCCTACCCTGGGTACGGTCTGGAACACTCCTTTGTGCCTAGGGCTGGAGTGTGCGTGTACGTCAGAGACGATATCAGTTCTCGCCGCCTCAGCAACCTTGAAGGTAGGGACCTCTCCACCATATGGCTACGTGTAGACGGCGATGACCATCCCCGCGTCTATTCGTGCCTATATAGGTCCCATACCGGCGATGGCGAAACTGACCGACTCATTGAGCACGTCCAAATGGCTGCAGATACTGTGCAGCAGCAGATCCCATCCGCTGAGATCGTGGTACTCGGCGATTTTAACGCCCACCACGCCGAATGGCTCGGTTCTAGCAAAACCGATCATGCGGGGAGATCTGTTCACGACTTCGCCCTGGCATATGGTTTGACACAACTGGTTACTACGCCCACGCGAATCCCAGATGTGGAGAACCATGAACCTTCACTGTTGGACCTTCTGCTGACTTCTCATCCGGACGGCTACCAAGTATCCGTTGACGCTTCACTCGGCTCTTCGGATCACTGCCTGATCCGGAGTACGGTGCCATTCACGTGCCCGCCGCGACCGCGAGTTGCTTGTCGCCGTCGTGTGTGGCACTACAAGTCAGCAGATTGGGATGGGATGCGGTCTTTCTTTGCGTCCTACCCTTGGGGGCAGATTTGCTTCACGCCGGATGATCCTAACTCCGCTGCTGATTCTGTCGCTGATGTGGTGCTGCAGGGTATGGAGCTTTTTATCCCATCCTCGGTAGTCCCCATTGGCGGCAAATCACAGCCTTGGTTTGGTCGGTCCTGCAAAAAGGCTTCTCGCCGGAAGCAGGAATGTTACCAAGCCTGGGCAAATGCAGCGAAGGTACGGGATGAAAAGACCAGCGCATTGAAAAAGGAGTTTAACTTTGCCTCCAGGTCCTTCAAAAGAGACATTGCCAGGGAGAAGTCGGCGCACATAGGCAGAATTGGCGAGAGACTAGAGCGTCTTCCTTCGGGAACTCGTGCGTTCTGGTCTCTGGCCAAAGCTGTCCAGGGGAATTTCTGCACGCCATCATTTCCACCACTGCACATGGGAAATGATGCATTGGCCCACGACGCAAAGGAGAAAGCCGATCTTCTGGGTAAACTCTTTGCGTCCAACTCGACATTGGATGACGGGGGAAACGAGCCGCCGACCATACCGCGGTGCAAGAGCTGTATGCCGGATATCCGGTTCCACCAACGCTCAGTGCGTAAAGCACTTTTTTCCCTCGACATTCATAAGTCGAGTGGGCCCGATGGAATCCCTCCCATCGTGTTGAAGGTGTGTGCTCCAGAGTTGGCTCCAGTTTTAACGCGCCTTTTTCGGCTTTCCTACTCTTCTGGCGTAGTCCCGAAGTCATGGAAAACAGCTTTGGTGCACCCGATCCCTAAAAAAGGTGACCGCTCGAATCCGTCCAACTACAGGCCGATAGCCATAACCCCCTTATTCTCAAAGATAATGGAGACCATTATCAATAGCCAGCTCCTTCGGTATCTAGAGGACCGCCAGCTGCTTAGCGACCGACAGTACGGTTTCCGTAAGGGCCGGTCCGCTGGTGATCTTCTTGTCTACCTGACACATCGTTGGGCACAGGCGATCGAGACTAAGGGGGAAGCATTGGCGGTTAGTTTGGACATAGCGAAGGCCTTCGATCGGGTTTGGCACAAAGCACTTCTTGCGAAGCTTCCTTCTTATGGGCTTCCCGAGGAATTATGCAAATGGGTCACTAGTTTTCTTGCAGACAGAAGCATAAAGGTCGTAGTCGACGGTGCATGCTCAGATTCTATGTCTGTGAATGCTGGTGTCCCTCAAGGCTGTGTGCTTTCGCCTACACTGTTCCTTCTGCATATCAATGATATGCTGCAAATCAGCAGCACTCATTGTTATGCGGATGACAGCACAGGTGATGCCTTTTATACCGGCCGTGCTAACATTTCTCGGGAAAACGTCATCGAGAGCCGAAACAAACTTGTGTCAGAAATTGAGGACTCTTTAAAGAATGTCTCAGAATGGGGTCGGATTAACTTGGTCCAATTTAACCCCACTAAGACACAGGTTTGCGCGTTCACTGCCAAGAAAATGCCATTTGTCGTATCACCTCGTTTTGAGGACACTCCCCTTAATGCCTCAGCTAGTATCGGAATCCTTGGTGTCGACATATCGAGTGAAGTCCAGTTCCGTGGTCATCTAGAGGGTAAGGCTAAATTAGCCTCGAAGAAGCTTGGTGTGCTCAATAGATCGAGACGGTATTTCACTGCGGCCCATCGCCTGCAACTTTATAAGGCGCAGGTTCGGCCTCACATGGAATACTGTTCTCATCTCTGGGCAGGGGCACCCCAGTACCAGCTTCTCCCTCTGGACCGTATTCAACGGAGAGCAACTCGAATCGTCGGCTGCCAGGATATCTCAGATCGGCTTGACTCCTTGGCGCTGCGTAGAGATGTAGCCTCGCTCTGCATTCTCTATCGCATGTACAATGGGGAGTGCTCCGAGGAATTGTTCGGATTGATCCCTGCCGCCTCTTTTCGCCATCGTTCTACGCGACAATATATTCATCCCCATCACATAGATGGTTGGCAGTCCACAACTGTGCGTTTCACTAGAAACTTTCTGCCTCGCACAACCAAACTATGGAATGAATTGTCGCCTGCGGTATTTCCGGACCGATACGACATTCAAACCTTCAAGAAAAGAGCGTACTCCCATATCAAAGGCCGGCAACGCACTTGTGACTCCTCTGGTGTTGCGGGTGTCTATGGGCGGCGGTAATCGCTTACCAGCAGGTGATCCGTCTGCTCGTTTGCCACCTATGCCATAAAAAAAAAATATATAGCCAGTGGATGAAACCTATGACTCATGCGTAACTTTCGTTGTTGCCATTGTTATCCATACTATTGTTAAGTTTTTGTCCTTGTCTAACCTCTTGCTTTTGCAGAGGTTGCACAATACAACCCCCAATTAGGGCTATATAAACAAGCAGGTTACCGGTAAAGATTAGTCGTAAGTGCGCTATTGGCGAAAGTATTACTGTGATTTGCTGTTATAATGTCGGGTTTCGTTACTAATTTGGATATGTTCATGGCACTGAAGGCTTTTGGTGGTATAAAAAACAGTACTTTATTATACCAAAAACTCAGTGAATATCTTCCTGCAGAAATGTCCGAAGAAGACCGTAGCACCTTCAAAGTGTTTGTGAAAATATACGTGAACAATTTGTACAAAAAATGGTCCGATGTGAGTAGATATCAGAGAAGGTTTTTTAATAAAAACCTTGATTGGTTCGAAACTGAAATTAAGTGGCCCGAGTGCGAGTCTATTAACCTATCGTCCATATTCATCCGGGAGAGTGAGAATGAAGTTGAAGAGGACCTGAATTTATCTATTGATATCGTGGAAGTCAGGCCATCGTCAGCAAATGCTGCCACCAACACGCCTAGCCCAAGAAAATCATTTCAAGACCTAACTAATCAACAGAAAAAAAGGCGTTCCGGCTCACTGTTAGAAAATTCGGAGGAAGAGTTGGTTTTTGAGAGTGATGAAGTTAAAAGAAAGTGGTAACTCTGAATTAGCTCGCATTATTGAATACCTTTCAAAAAGTCCCGAAAAAACTCAAGAAGTAACTGATTATTTATTTGATTCGTCGTACGTTAAGAAGTCTAAGATTTCTAATGAGAAGACTTTATCACTCGTGACAGCATTGAGTTTATCTAAGTGGCAATATTTTACTATGAAGTCATTTTTTCGTGAGCTACCATCATACCAAAATTTACTGGTGGCTAGAAAAGCGTGTTATCCTCCAGAAGATGCTATCACAATAAATGAAAATGGAGCTAATATTGAGCTACAGGCCCTTCTTGATTTAACAACAGAAAAGATTATTCAAGTTGTTGATTTAGAATCAAATGCTTCTTGTCTTAAGCTCATAAGCAAATGGGGCTTTGACGGAGCTTCTTCGCAGAGCATATATAAACAAAAGACAAGTTCAAATTTTTCGGATTCATCGGTCTTCATGACGAGTCTTGTTCCATTACGTCTAATGAATGGTGACGAATTGGTATGGGAAAACCCTCGCCCGTCATCTACTAACTATTGTAGGCCAAAGAAGTTCGAGTTTGTAAAGGAAACAAAAGAGTACATACAGCAACAAGCAGCTTTAATGGAAGAAGAAATAGCAAACTTGGTTCCAACAATGATAGGTAAGTCTTTTTTTAAACGCTTTTATTTGACTTTCCCTGTTCGGATATTTGTATTACGTATTTACGTTAGCGTTTTAAATCCTTTTATCCGATCCAACTCTATATTATGAATTATGATTACTATCCGATACAGATATAACATATTATGTATGCTGAAATCTGCCCCGCATACTAGAATTATCTGTACTGTGGGAACTACAAACTGATAAAGGCATAGATAAGAGATAATTAACATTCAATGAATGTGTATTTTCATTATACTTTAATAATTTCTTAATCTGTTCTTTTTTTATTGCAGGTGGTGTGGAAATCTGTCATGATTTGCATATGACAATGATTGATGGAAAAGTTTCATCAGCTTTGTCAGAGACACCTTCATGTGCGAGCTGTACCATATGCAAAGCTACACCCAAAGAAATGAACAATTTAAGCCTTGTTTACAGTAAGCCTATCAATACAGAGATGTACCGATACGGCTTATCTTCTTTACACATGTGGATCAGATGTATGGAATGCATTCTACACATTTCATATAACTTAGATTTTCAAAAGTGGGCAGCTAGGGGGCAAGACAAACTATTGCAAAAGTCCAGGAAAGAAATGACGCAAAACGAGCTATTTGCACAAACAGGACTATTGGTGGATATTGTTAAGCAAGGGTATGGTACCACCAACGATGGGAATACGGCAAGACGGTTTTTCCGAAATTACGAAAAGTCTGCAGAAATCACTGGAGTAAATGAGACATTGATAAAGAGGTTCGCTGTGATTTTGCAGACCATATCATCTGGAAGAAAAATAAACATTCCAAATTTCAGAGAATATTGCAAGGAAACTGCCGAACTATATGTCCATCTATATGAATGGTATTACATGCCAGCAAGTGTTCATAAGCTTCTGGTACATAGTGCGGACATCTGCGAGCATTTTTCTTTCATGCCTATTGGTATGATGTCGGAGGAAGCATCTGAAGCTCGCAACAAGGACTTCAGAAACATTCGAGAGAGACATTCTCGAAAGACTGGAAGGATCCAAACTAACGAAGATCTCATTCATAACTTCCTAATTAGTTCGGATCCCTACATTTTACACATAAAACCGAAGTTTCTGAGGTCCCAAAAACTTCAGCTGTTTCCCGAGGCAGAAAGTCTACTTGCAGATGAAATCCTTGATCAGGATGTACCATTTGGGCTCGAGGAAGATGAGGTCTTCATTGATTTAGAAAACTGTCCTCCTCCAGACCCACTAGCTTAAGTTGAGTTATTGTTGTATATTATGTGTGAAAATGTATGAATATAGTACTTTTAAGTTCATAATCATTTTATATTTAAAAACCTTGTGTTTGTCTTATAAATGTAAATATATTGAATTTTTACTATATTAGTATTAAGTTAATTAATAAGCACTGTATAGAAATTTAAATAAATTTTGAGTACCTATATATTTGTTTGTAAATGTAAATTGATTGTATATAGTTGTTATAAATATTTATTTTTAATTTAAGTATATGGATTTTACTGTAAACAGTAAACCTTCAATACAAATATTATCTGTTTTATTTTACTAAATTCATACATACTTACTTACGGAACATAGTCATAATTCAAAGTAATTGATTTAAAAAAATACCACGTGTAATTGAACAATTATTCTGCGCAACAACAACAGTACCCTTGTTGTTACGCAGGGTATTCGTGGAACTCTGTGAGGTACGCATGAGTCATAGTTATAGCAGGTTTCATCCACTGACTGTACATGCGGAATTAGTGTAACATAGGTGTGTGGGCATTCTAAAAGTACTTCCATTAAAGTTTAGTATACAAGTAGGCATAGCAAATGCCTTTTACTTAGGAATTAAAGAAAAATAACTTAAGTCCGATTTCGTAATCTTTGATGGCCTTTGACCATTTGTAATATTATAATAAGTCTTTTTACTCTATTTAACTTTAATTTTGAGAGATAAATGCAATAAATTTAAACAATATAGCTATGTCAAAGTTACAACCTTTAGGGGCCTCTGGCTCCCGTGGACGCACCGATACGCACATAGTTACTTTGGAGAAAACATCGAGGTACATGTCCTCTACAATATGTATGGGGTCTCATCTTTACACTTTTGGTTTTGTGAAAATGTATATCAAAAAACAATTTTTCTCCATACAAAAAAAACTTCAGTATTTTTTTAAGTACAAAGGAGTTATTTTATCAAAAAATGGTATTTGAAAATGTTGTTTGAAATCAAATGAACTATCTATATAAAAATTTTGGGGGCAGTCCTCCAACTTTCGACTTTATTCTCAGTTTCTTTCATATTGGTACCAGTGTGCGCCGGTGGAAATGCAGCTTTACAGAGGGGTGTTTAACCGCCTCCGTGGCTAGTCTGATTGCTTCGCATTAGGAGGTCGTGGGTTCGATTCCCAGCGGGATCCAACTTCATAGGGCTCGGTTTGGTTAGTGGTAGGGCATTTTCGGAGCCCGCTTGGCTAGCTACCACCATCTCATCTAAATGTTAACAGTATTGATGTGTTCCGGCATTTTCGGAGCCCGCCTGGCTACCTACGACCGTCTTATCGAATTCGACCGGTCCTGCTCTGTCCGCATCCAGCGGCTTTCCGCGCCCTTCACCAGGTCATCGGTCCACCGATGGTCAAGCATTGGGCGTCATTTGGCTGATGATGATGATGTGCATGGGTTCCTTGGGATAGGTCGTTCAGAATGTCGACAAGAAACCCCAGTTTTTTTGTGATAGGTGGCAAACGAGCAGACAGATCACCTGATGGTAAGCGATTACCGCCGCCCAAGTTTAAAAAGTATTAAACCTGTATTAAATCGACTGAATCAAAAAGAAATAATTATAGCAAAAAGTTTATCACATAAACCACATCGGAATTTTATACCAGAAAGAAGCGAAGCAACGGACAGTTAAGTCTAGCATTCCATCTAAAATTTATAACTAATTTTCCTGTCTTATAATAATTTATTGACTGACTCGGTGGCCTAGTACATCACGCAGTCGTGGGTTCGATCCCCACCCAGGGCAAACATTTCTGTGATGAGCAGATTTGTTTGCTCTGTATCTGGGTGTATAATATCATTTAAAGGTCTAGGGAATCCTAGTTTGGGGCCGGATGACTCAAACTCAAACTCAAAATGTTTTTTATTTAAGTAGATGCTTTACACATGCTTTTAAATCGTCAATATTTTTTTTTTCTACCTAGCACAAAGTCCCTACCACGCGGGACTTGTACACTCAACGTTTCGGGAAGTGTTTGCGAAGCGAACCGTGTGTGATTTGTACGGATATTTATTTATTTATTAGGAAGATTGTTTTTTAACTGCGGTTTGAAAAAATACATGGTGATTTTTTTAATGGTGAACCTACGTAACGCAAACAATAATTTTTATTTTAAAATCCTGTCGAAACTTCAAAACACTAAATGAAAACCTAGCTAAGATTCTTTCTCCGGCTACTATTTTTGCACTAAAATATCGTATTTCAATCAAATCCATCCAGTATTTTTTGTGGAATGCACCAGTCGTACAATGCACATCATTAATCGAATACAAAATCTTCTGTTTTGAAGATGCTTAATATAAACGATATAAAACTTCTTTGAGTACTAAGTAATGGACTGTATCTCTCGTTGATGTCTTTTATATGGCCGATTATACACCTATGTTCCCACGCATCGATATGGGAAACATTAGATAAGGTTACTCGCTCTGTTTGTTTCTGAACCAGCGTGTTCGTCTTGCGGGGGCTGAAGCGGGGTGAAGAGGGAGGCATGTATTTAAACAAATATCGCCGTTGTGTGATAAGCTTAAGCGACATCTAGCGACGAGTAGGGAGGCATGTATTTAATTAATGTTATCTACAAGCGACATCTAGCGACGAGTAGCGTAGCATCACTATAAAATGACAAAATATTCATAAAATAACAAGAAAAAAGTGATAAGAAATGTTGCTGTTAGTTTTGTTCTTTATTTTTTTTATTGTTTTAGCACATTTCAATGCACTGTAAGACATATTTTCATTTAAATACGGGATGTTTACTCGTCGCTTGTCAGATTACGAATGGTGCGCAAAAAGGCGGCGCTACTCAACATAGGGGAGCAAACCACTATTAGCGACTACGCAGTCGGGCAGTATTAACCTCATCTAATGTCTCTCATATCGATGTTCCCACGCCACCTCATGCTTTATTTTTACTGACCGACTTCAAAAAAAGAGGAAGTTCTCAATTCGTCGGTTATTTTTATGTATGTTCTCCGATTACTAGAACGAAGACGCCTAAACCGATTTGGAAAATTCTTTTTTTCGTTTGAAAGGGAATAACTTCCCAGTTGGTCCCATATAAATTCTGTCGAAATCGATTCAGCCCTTTTTGAAAAATCAATAAAAGCAAAAAAAAAACATAGCAAAATTGTAGTTCTTACGGCTGAAGTCGGTTGTTTTAGCGTCTTCAGCGTGGTCAATGATAAAATTATGAATTTGAGTTGCGTTTTTTTTTTCTCAAGACTTTTCTTACCAACTGTACATTAAGTACATGGTGGATGTATCTGTCCTCGCTGTTTATCAGATCTTCTTCGGGACAAAACTGAACAGTGAAAACAATGGAGTAGCCATAATGGTTTGGCGTTTGCAAAACAAAGGTTTTTCTCTGTGAACTTTGATCTTGGGAACGGACTTACTGGGTGTCAGTTGAAATTATTAAGAGCGTCCGGTAGTTTTTATTTTTTATTATAGTTTGTATTTGTATAATAATTTGGAATATGTGAACTGATTATAATATAATAATATAATGTATCCGGGAAAAAACACACACAGTCATCTGGCCCCAAATTAGGATTCCCTGTACTATGGGAACCAGAGACTGATATACATACACTTATACATTTTAAATACATAGTACATATATAGATATAATACACCCAGACACAGAGCAAACAAATCTGCTCATCACAGAAATGTTTGCCCTGGGTGGGGATCGAACCCACGACTCTCGGATCAGTAGCCAGGATCACTAACCACTGAGCCACCGAGTAAGAATAAGGATATAAAATACTCGTTCACCTTGCAAGTTATAGAAAACTGCACTTTTTGTTTTTGCCTTAGCGAATAAAAAAATAATAAAGGCGGGTAAGGCGTTAAGCTGCAAATTGTACTATACTCGTAATTTCCTTTTACTTCTCATACTAATTGTCAATAATCAGCAAGTTGCGAGCAGTTAATTCTTTTCACCCTTAATTTGTAAGCCCTTGGCTTCATCTTACCTGATGGCATTGGCGTAGCTAGGGATTTTTTCTAGGGGGGGCCAGCAGCCGCACACATGCAATATCACAGCAATCCAGTCTTAGCACACGACCACTTTTGAACACGCGGCAAACGCGATACATATACAACGATTTGATTTCGATGTGCCTTTTGCAGTTCATACAAATTGCGTTTATATGGAAATAAACTCGACTGACTCGGTGGCGCAGTGGTTAGTGACCCTGACTACTGATCTGAAAGTCGTGGGTTATGAGAGTAAGTATAGCTGAGGTGATAGTAGGTAGGTGTAGGTATCTACCGTTCTTAGAAACTGTATCGTAGTTTTGTGATTAAAATATAATAAAAATAAACAATATTATTTCATGTGTACTGTTAATTTTTCTAGGGTTTCTAGGGGGGGCAGGAGAAATCTAGGGGGGGCCAGGCCCCCCTGCCCCCCCTAGCTACGCCCATGCCTGATGGTAAGTAATGATGATGCCGAAGTGCCGAAGATGGAAGCGGGCTTACCAATATTCCCCAACGCAATTGGGAACTGGCTATCTTATTTTAACTTATCACCATAGCTAGCCAACGGCCCTGTGCTCCTCGAGGAGTTAGAGGACCTAAGAAGAATGAGAAGAGGGTAGCTACCCAACGAGACGTACCGTACATTTTAAGTCCAAGCTTTGAGCTCAACATAACAACAAAATCAAAATAAATTTTGAATCTGCCATAAATTTCTAACAACAAATTCAAAAAGTGTGAATCCGCCTCTAATGGCACACTCATTCACTGATTGAGAGGCAGATCTGAGAACTGGAAAGGCCTGTCCCACTTGCATTGGGCCACTCCGCCGCGCTGATCGCTTGCGTCACTCTTGCGCAAGTAATTTAGTAGGTTCCTGCGCCTGAGCAGCGCTAGAAACGCGCTTATAATCTCTTTCAACTTTGATCTAGGTTTTAATACGGATTCGGAATGAGCAATGGTCATAGTCATTTTCACTAATCTACGCTAAGTTTTACTAAGTTTATTAACAAAATGTGGATCAATGTTATGTATGAAAAAATAATAAATAATAATATTGTAGTAACGGAATAAATAATGAGGTTTTGTTACCAAAACTCGTATATGAAATATAATATTATAATAGTGATCTACGTCTATGAGCAATTGGCAAAAAATTTGGGATTTCTGAAAAGTTTCACATGGTAAGAGCTTTCTACGTACTAGGTAGTAAAATAATGACTATTTAAAATAATGTGTCAAGCATTTGCTTGTATAAAAACATTGTGAATTTGAGTCGTAGAATACCGGAACGGACGGTAATTTAGAGGGTAACTTTCCATAAGTCCCAAAACTGCTGGAACACAGCCTGCATCTTGGACAGCAGCAGAAATAGTTATAAAAACAGATTAGATATAGGTAAACAAAAAGTTACTGTTTTTTGAAGTCGTTAGTTCATAAATCATATTAGTTAGTAAAGACGCGTAAAGAAAAAATATAGTACTTATACATAGTATGGTCACACCCTGTCCCTTATCAAAAGGCGACCTCACCCTGCGGGTAAGATCCGGTGACAGTATCAACAACGCTGAACACGTTAGCAACCGACTTCAATCGTAACAACTACAAATTAGCTATATATTTTTTTTTGTTTTTGTTGATTTTTTCAAAAAGCGCTAAATCAATTTCGATAAAATTTATATGGGACCACCTCTGAACTATTACCTACCAACCAAAAAAAGAATCATTAAAATCGATCCATAATTGGCGGAGTAATCGCGTAACATACATACAAAAAAAACAACATACAGTCGAATTGAGAACCTCATTTTTTGAAGTCGGTTAAAAAGGGTCACAGACATGAAAAAGGCAAGAATGCATAAAGTTTCTCAATAAAACAGTCGAGATAAATGCCACTAACAGTCAAACCCATCCAGGTCACAACATTATGTATCATCTAAAGTTGTCTTAGATACAAATTGTTCAGTAAATACAATACGAGTATCATGTAGATTTTTATGTCGATCTCAAATACGGCCGTTCGCACCAATCACCTTGCATTGTTATAGCTTGTTGCATACAAGCTCCTTCGTTAAGACAGACAGAGTGTTACCTTCGGTGACTAATCTCCATGGTTATGTATTGCAAATACTGGGTATTGTATGTAAATTATTATTAGGTAAAATTATACACATAATTTTATGTTACACGATCAAAAAGGGTGGTGGCTCAGTGCTGCTTGCGTGGTCGCATCAATCAGAGATTGCAAACTGGATGAGTTTGACAGTTACGATAAGAGCAGTAAGTCTGTGAAACACACTTTCGAGTTTTTGACCCTCCACAATATGTTGTATACATATTGTGGAGGGTCTGGAAGGATTGAAGATTCATTAATTAATTTATTTTCCCATTGACCGGAGCGGTGCATGCTCGCTTAAATGTTCGTGCGGATGGTGGCGTATCGGGAGCCGGGTCGTTCCCTTCCCTCAAATATGGTTGAGGGGAGCGATGGCTGACTCCCGCGTTATACTCGTGATCGGGTGCTGTCCGTGTGAACTGGCCTGCTCTTGTCATTGGTGTTTGGTCACAATAATTACCTGTTTGCACATTGTACTTGTATGTTTTTGTTGATCCTTTCACATTCGTTTGTAATAGTATGCAACTAAGCTAACCATATCTTTGTTGTTTACCTGAATTATGTAATAGCATATAAGAATTTTATTTTAAAAAATGTGTTGGAGGGAGTTTCTTTAGGGCCCGACGTTTCTTCTCTCTCCGCAAACACTTCCCGAAACGTTGGGTATACGAGTTCCGAGTGGTAGGAACTTCGTATTAGGTAGAAAAATATGACGTTCGAAAAGTGTACAGAGATACCTACTTCGAATGAATATTATTTCATTTCATTTCATTATTTCATTTTTGCAATTTCCGAATTGTTTCCTAAGATTATTTTAAATACTATTTTTGAAATGTGTAGCTCAGATTCAGTATTTTTATACTGCGTTATCATTTAATTGTCTTCTTTATTAGTTCTTATAATATTAAATGACGAAATGGATTGAAGTTACTGCTTTTATAAATATACTTACTGCTCTTATCGTAAGCACGGCACCATTTATCTAGACTGTTTCTGTGCTTCGCAAGACATCATTAGTAAAAAAAATACAAAAACATACTTAGGAGCGAACGAGATAACTAAGAAAAAACTGTACCTACTACCCTCGTAAGAAATAAGACAGCAAAGTATATTAAATGCATCCTTTCCTTGAGGGCAATGTATGGACTGTCACCGGATCTTACAAGCAGAGGGTGAGGTGTTTTTTTATGTGATAGGTGGCAAACGAGCTGACGGATCACCTGATGGTAAGCGATTACCGCCGCCCATAGACACCCACAACACCAGAGGAGTCACAAGTGCGTTGCCGGCCTTTGATATGGGAGTACGCTCTTTTCTTGAAGGTTTGAAATTTGAATGTCGTATCGGTCCGGAAATACCGCAGGCTGTGATAATGACATTTAGTAAAATGGCAGTTAAGTACCTATCTAATTTCTACTAGTTACCCGCTCGGCGACGCCACGACGTTAAGTCGTAATATCACCATAACATAAACACACACTTGCAATTAAAACAGTAATTAGAACGAAAAAATTACCATGTAGGCCTGTCTACTGTATGCTTTCACCACAGTATATTAACACGTTCACAGCCCACGACTCCAAATGACTTGGCAGACTTGGCTTCAACCAATAAGTTCACGCATAGCCATGACGACGCCAAACATATGCGTCTTGCGACTCCGCCTGCAGTCGTGGGCTTGTGGTTGAAGCCAAGTCTACGACTCCATTTGGAGTCGTGGACTGTGACCGTGTTAAATAAGTAGTTTGTTTGCTTGTTTGTTTGTTTGTAATCTCTACCATAAGCAAAAAGTTTGTAGGGAACGGACGTTAACATGTGTCAGTTCCATTGTAAGTTTGTTACCTTTTGCTTTTTTTTGATTGGTATCAAGGTAAACGTACAGTATGGACACCCCCTGCCCCTCTCAGGTGACCTCCCCCTGCGGCTAAGATCCGGTGACGGTTGCTTAGCGCAAGCCACGCAACACACACATAATATTTATGTATCTATAGTAAGACGAAGTTCATACCACTTGGAACTCGTATACCAAACTTTCCGAACAGTGTTTGCGGAGAGAGAACATCAGCTCCAAAAGAAACTCCCCTAGAACACATTTCCGCTGTATACCCCTTGTGATAGCATTGTTACTGTTACAATAAATTGTGCCAAACGATAGGAAGAAGATTTGTCTGATTCAGAGATTCGATGCTGTAACATCTGCAGTCAACGCAGAACCGGTCGGTGTGGAACTCCTTCTGTGAAACCTTTGTCCAGCAGTGGACGTCTTTTGGCCGATAATGACAATCTTAACATGACGTCACATAACGTCACATCAAAGTTGTTGCGTCTCACTATCACATGACCCAGGCCATCTTAAAAGGTCTGCACTGACTTATGCGTATCACGTAAGGTCAATCAGTGCGGCGACCTCATCATGCGCGAGCGACGAAGGCTTCATTGAGCAATCTGACGGACGGACCGTCTGCAATCCAGTGGCCAACCCAAGCGATAGAAGTTTCTAGCCGGCCATAGCTTAACGACTGCCATGCGCTTAACGTGCATTGCGAAGCACGGAAACGGTCGAGATAAATACCACTAATAGTCAAATCCATCCAGGTTATAACCGTGTCTGTAGTCAGTTTACTTACGCGATCGACACTACTACTGAGCCACGATATAAATAGACTGATCACATTCACTGCGCAGGCTTATACCAAAAACCTCAATACTTATATGATATAAAGTATACCTAAGGTTTTCCGCAAACGCTTCCCGAAACGGTGAGCATACGAGTCCTAAGTGGTGGAAATCTCGCATTTGGTACACGAAAAATTACACTGGAAAAGTGTAAATTGTTATTTACTTCGAATAAAATATTTACTTTTTTTTTCATTTAAAAAACGATATGACCTTTTATAAAACTGTTGAACAATTTTTCTCCATAATCCTTCCACCTAACCCCAGAGCATATTTTAGCACTAGCTCCATCAATTATCCTCCATCGGCAAATATTCTGTATCAACACTCGACCTGTATGTTTGTCTGTCTGTCACTCACAGTAGCTATGACGCAAACGTCACAGATTAAAACCTGCGCCGGATTGCCACATTGACAGCGTAATAATAACGTAATCTGTACGTAATAAGAACCTGGCACTGCTGGTTTAAACAGCCCATCTACCATGTACATTATACAGGGTGAGTTCATGAGCTAGCAACCGGCAAACGAAGACTAATCATGAAAATGAACAACTTTGGAATCTATACAATCGATCGCAGTAAGATTTTTGAATTTTGTATAATTAGGTATTAATATTGTGATTGTCAAATCAAAAATTTTAAGTGTCGATTTGCAAACTTTTTTTGTAAAAAGAAAAATCTTTTCTTGACCCGATTGTACGGCATAGCAGTATAAAACCAGAAAAAATGATATCATTGCAAAAATACGTATGAATGAAAATACTGTGTAAAAACTACGAAAAAAATAAAGAAGGAAGAAGAAATCGCTTTGAGCTATAAGA